>JALGBA010000475.1:0-600000 GCA_023970755.1 Azemiops feae | reverse complement strand
CTAGATAAAGCCAAGAAAACTGTGCTTAATTCCACACACTGGTTAAAGGGGGGGTTGGCAACATGGTGGCATAATAACATTGGATGGTACCCACTGACCGCCTTCTGGGCAAATGTGATTGATCTACATCAGGGGTCTCATCCTTTCAGCTGGGTATTTAGATACTCTTTCCATAGTGATGTTTCCCAGCCCTAGCTACTTATTTGTATTTCCTATTTCTAAATCATCCATCTCCCTGAAAGAAAGCCTGCAAGTTGCTGAGGTTGGGAAGCGCTGCTCTGCAGAATTTCAAGTACCAGAGTCATAAAGAACTTGACGTGCTTTTTATGTGTTTGCTCGTGCATAAATTGGTCCCATTACTTCTGCTTTCAGAGAGGAGAGTGAGAGCGTGCTGACGCTCAAAGGCCTGACCCCCACAGGCACTCTGCCCCTGGGGGTCCTCTCCGGCGGGAAGCAGACTCTACAGACAGGTAAGTATGCAAGAAGGGAAGTCCTTCCATGCGGGCTGCGAAGGATAGCAATGGAAGTTTAGCTTACGAACGTGTCTTATGAAAAGCAGCAAGAAGTTATCAAGGTTTTCTCAATGCCACTTTTTCCTTCCAACCACAGTGTCTAGATTTTTGTCACAAAAAAGGATGAATTGCATGGGTCACCATGGATTGTCTAGCACAGGGGTAGGCAACCTTGGCTCTTTTATGACTCGTGGACTTCAACTCCCAGAATTCCTGAGCCAGCGTGGCTCAGCTTGGAAACCTCTCCCTTTCCCCTCAGCATGGCTGGCTCAGGAATTCTGGGAGTTGAAGTCCACGAGTCATAAAAGAGCCAAGGTTGCCTACCTCTGGTCTAGTATATCCTAGGTTTCCAAATCTGCTGTTTCAAGATAGTGTATGAATAAAATCTAAAAGACACAATAAACCACTTTTACTTGGTAGAAAATTAAGGTTGAAGCCCCTCGCTTTAGTTTAAATAGAAACCCAGCAAAAAAACTGAAACGAAAGATCATTTCCAAGACATGTATATAACATCTGCTGAACCCAGAAACTTAAAAGTGTTCTAGAGCTTCCCTCTAATAATAGTTAGGCTTCTGCTGCCACGAAAAGAACATACATAACTGCCATTGGTTTATTCTTGACCCATGTGTTCTTAGTGGTAATATTGAAAATGATTGTTGGAGTTTTGAGATTTCCTCCTCTTAAGTTTTGCATTACTTTTTTACCCTGTTGATGCTAAACTGAAACCAGCCTGAAGCTTTTGTGTGGCATTCTGTGTGTTTCAGACTAGTTAAGCTAGGTGATACAGAAAATGTAGGAATGAAAGATCTTTGGATGTTCAGTTGAATTTCCAAATTCAATCAGCTATCTGAAACTGAGGGGCTGCGGACAAATGAATGGAGAGTCAGATTTAGGTTGTTCTGCTTTCCCTTACATTTATGTTATTTGACCATCCTTCATGGCTCTTGAGATGGCTCTTATATATTTCCTGTATCAGAAATTCAGCCTTGATTGAGAAAAATAAGCAAAGCATAAACATTGCACAGTTTTAATCCCACATTTTTATGCCATATTTCATAACATATTGAGCGCCATTCAGGGTCAGGTAGCAATCATAACATAACATAACATATATACACAATTTCTAGTTGCAAAGTATTATTTTATATCCTCCAGAATATAGCCAGTCATATAGAATATAGGAAATGCAGGAAAAGCAGCATCTAATGAAATGGTCTGCTGTTTATGTATGTATTTAAATATGCTGTTCATCCTAAAAGAGCGCTCACCTCCAGACCAAATTTTTCTTCTACCAGCTACAGCTGGGGTCTTCAAACTTGGCAACTTTTTAAGACTTGTGGACTTCAACTCCCAGAATTCCTCAGCCAGCGAGGAATTCTGGGAGTTGAAGTCCACAGGTCTTAAAAGTTGCCAAGTTTGAAGACTCCTGAGCTACAGCAATATAGGTAGTAAGGAAGGATGATGGAATGTCTAAAAAAGGTTACATCATGGCAACTGGAACAACGTTTGATCCAGCTGCCATGATTTAACCTTTTTTTAAATACTTTTGGCCTGGATGATTGTTTTCATTGACATAAGGATGATGGAAGTTGCTACGTATCAACATAAGGATTGGTGTCAGTCTTTTGAGGTAGACCTGGTAAAGAAACAAGACATCACATGAACTATTGGGACTCTGCTGTTTGTTAAAGATGTAATAACAAAACCTTCAAGTTCTGTCAGAGATTCTTTCTCTCCCTTCTTATTCTAAAGAGGACCAAGGCAGATCAGTTCGGAGTTATTTCTTACCCACTCCTCCCGTTCAGGGCTTAGCTGAGGTTTATATAAGAAAAGAACATCTCTGTACTCTCTGCACCAAATCATATGTTGCTCACTTCTAGTAGCTCAGATTGGCCAGTAAAACCACAAACATTTCCTCCATTTTCCTTCCTTGTTCTAAAGATTTCCTTTGAAGAGCATGTAGTATTTATAAACTAATCAAGATATTCCAATAAATCAAATTGCTTGCGTTATGCGGGATTTCAGAAAATTTGACATTTTAGCAAATTATGGCTTCTTGCACCTTTTTCATTAAGAACAAATGTGAGATTCGCTGTATGAGGTCCAAATCCTCTCTAGTCCATCCCACTGTAACCGAACAAACGCCACCTGGAAGTGTACAAAAGAACGTAAGAGCAGTATTTCCCCCTAGCATTTAATAGGGATAATCCAAAACTGCACATTTTGGTGCCTCCCAGATGTGTTGAGACAGCAGCTATATGTACATGATACTTAACTTGTCCTGAATCTACCAACATTCAGCTTTGTTGGGAAAAAAAATACTGAATCTAAATTTCCACTTCACACATGATATTGCAAACTTCTATTTTGTCTCGTCTTTTTTTCTAAGTGAAAATAAATTTATGTAGAAATATTGACTGATGCTGCTATCCTGGCTGCAGATTTTGTCTTATTATAACGCTCTCTCTCTCTCTTTCTCTCTCTCTCTTTTTCTTTCTTTCTTTCTTTCTTTCTTTCTTTCTTTCTTTCTTTCTTTCTTTCTTTCTTTCTTTCTTTCTTTCTTTCTTTCTTTCTTTCTTTCTTTCTTTCTTTCTTTCTTTCCCTCTCTCTCTCTCTCTCTTTCTTTCTTCCTCTCTCTCTCTCTCTCTCTCACACACACACACACACACACACACACACAAAATATCAACTTCCCCAAAAGTCACATTAATTTGTTAATGAAATCACTACATGATCTCACAGTGAGATACAATAGATGACTTCAATGGACAGCAGTGGCTGATTTGCACCAGGAAATGACCTGTAGTAATATTTCTGTATATTAATCCTTTTCTACTGCCAGCATTTGAATCAAGTTTCAAACCAGCTTGAGCTCCTTCCTATTAACATTGGATGGCTTCTTAGTTATACCATGAACAATGGTTTCCTCTCACGGTTTGCTTTGATTACATTCTCACCTGTGGGTGAAGAAAGCTCGTTATAGTAAGAGTGTTACATGGTCCAAAAGAGCAGCAAAGATTTGATGCTCCTTTCGGCTGAGGAAAGCCAGGAAAAGACCCTGCTCCTTTAAGGAGCCATAGTGAGGCTGCCCACCAAGGATGGGGCTTCTTTTGTTTCTGTGGCACTTTCAAGGATATCAGACAGGTAGATTGTCAGCTAGGCCCCTGGCCAAGAAGCATGCCACGCTGTGAAAATGAAGAAAATAGTCTCAGAATGCTTTCGTTGGCATGAAACTATAAAGAGGTAGTGTATGCTTACGATTGGCAAAAGCCGAGAATCATTACAGGCAGTCCTCGGGTGAAGAGTATCCAACTTACGGGCAACTCGTTTACAAACTGTTATTAAAAATGGCGGACAGCATTCTCCTTCCTCTAGCAGACAAACCGCTGAAGCTGCACAATGTTTTCACGAACCTGTGAAGATGCGCTTTTGATCAGCTCGAGGAAGGAGAATGCCAGTTTAAATGATAGGCAGTCTGTTTTGCTAGTACGAGCTCCGATTTACATGCAGTTTAGAGTTCAAGACAGGAATGGATCTTGTTCTTACCCCAAGGACTGCCTCTATTCACACTCATGATTACTGCTCAGTAGTAGTATCCATTTTGGAAATTAAATGGACCCATGTTAACATTTTCTGTCTGAAGTAGATTGTAAGGAGTAGAACAGGGGTGTCAAACTGCCGGCCCGTGGGCCAGATGCGTCATGCCGAAACCACGGCCACTCTATTGCCGGCAATGGAAAAAAAGTCACGCTACTTCACGACACGTCGTGACGTTGTGAGTTTGACACCCCTGGAGTAAAAGAACCATCTCCAAAAGCCCGGAGTCCCCTTTAGTTGTAGAAAAATGTTTCGGGTTTAATTGCTGCTGTCCTTCGTCACCTTCCCTTTGGAACACCCCTTGTCCTGATACAATAATCAGCCCAACTCGATCTAAAACAAGCATCCTTTCATGTAGAAATGTTTTCAAAAGCGGTTGCTTAGCGTCACCACCATGATGTAGGGGTTATCTGTGAAATGCTGACATGCAAAAGATTTGGGTGCATGTTAGTCCCCACCCAACCACTCGTAGAAAAGTTGATTGCAAGCAAATGGTTAGAGTCTGCTCTCCTGGAAACTGAGCCATTTTCTAATCTGTTGTCATGGGCCTCTTGACCCAGTGACACGACGCCCTTTCACGTCTTTGCCCTCTTGCCATCCTTCTCCGCTGCCCGGTTATCGTCACCCTCTTGTTGGGATTGGGTGGGTTCTAAGTCTCAAGCGACCGTAGTGATGTTAAGTTCACTCACTCTTTTCTGTCTTTATTTTTGCATGCCACTGTTCCTTCTGTATTACAGCCACAGTAGAAGCAGTAGAGGCACGGGAAGGTATGGCTAGAATCTTGCAAGATGGTTTGTGTACTTGCTAATCTTTTTCCACCCCCCATCCAAGATGGTTTGTGTACTTGCTAATCTTTTTTTTCCCCCATCCAAGAGTTTTATTGTCAGCATTACAAAAAAATCATATTCTTGCATGACCAGAAGTAGAGAGAAGCTGAAGGAGAAAAGCACTGGCTTGGCACATCCTCCACCCTTATTGTCCACCTAAGTAAGAGCACAAAGGCGTTCTCTTGTCTCTGCCCTACTTCAACTGGCTGACTTTCCTTGTAGTTCTGGGAAGCAGAAGGTGCTAAGTTTCAATAGCCACAGTAGTGTAATAATCCGTATTTTGGTTTTCCATTTTATTCAGTGTAAGCCTGTGCAACCCCATAGAACAATTCTGTATAGGTAGTCCTTGATTTACGACCATAATTGAGCCCAAAATTTATGTTGCAAAGTTAGACATTTCTTAAGTGACTTTTGCCCCATTTTACGACTTCTCTTGCCACAGTTATTAAGTGAATCATTGTAGTTGTTAGGTTAGTAACCCAGTTGTTAAAGTGAATCCGTCTTCCCCATTGGCTTTGCTTGTGGGAAGGTTGCAAAAGTTGATTACACGACCCTGGGACACTGCAGCCGTCATAAATATGAACCAGTTGCCAAGCTTCTGGATCAGGGGTCTTCAAACTTGGCAACTTTAAGAGTTGTGGACTTCAACTCCCAGAATTCCTCAGCCAGCCCTGAGGGCTGGCTGAGGAATTGTGGGAGTTGAAGTCCACAACTCTTAAAGTTGCCAAGTTTGAAGACCCCTGATTTGGATTTTGATCACATGCCCATGGTCGTTAAGTGTGGGAAATGGACATAGGTCACTTTTTTCCATGCTGTTGCAATTTTGAACGGTCACTAAATGAACTGTTGCAAGGACTATATTGATTTTAGGGCTTTTGTGGGTCCTGAGAAGACAGCAATGCTGCAGTGTGGAATTGGGATGGGCCATTGCTAAGGATATATAAATCGCCAGTAGGAATAGCAGCAGCATAAAATCTTAGTTTTTATGAGACCCTGGGGTGGCTTCTATGTAAAGTATGGGAGTGCGCATATATGAAGACACCATGGACTGCATATTACGGCAGCCCATTTGCCGTGGCTCTTTTTTTTTTTTTCCAGTAAAGCCTGGAGATATTTTAAACCTTTTCCAAGTAGCTCCTAAATTCTGATCATTTCCATACCCCCAAAATATTGTTTTTTAAGGTTTTGTGCCTAGAGGTGGGATTCGTTTGCTTCTCCAAGGCTTTTTGCTGTCCTTCCCACCTTTAAATTGTCAAATGTGAAACACACACACCCCTCAAAAAAAAAAATCCTTCTGCTTTTCAAATGGTATTTCTTCAAATGGTCAGGAGAGTATTGTGGTCCTGCCTCTATTGAAATGGTCTTTAGAGAGCATCCACCTTAAGCTGAGAGAACACTTATTTGGCCTTGCATTATCTCCTCAAACTGGCAATGAGTTACCAATCTCAGAATACGATTACATATTCTTTACACAGGAAATGCCAGAATTGAGCCTCGGATCTGTGTGCTTGCAGAGCATGTAGTTAAGCCCATGCTCCATAGGTGCTAGATGTGTACCCCAGAATTCTGTGTCATCAACTCAATCTCTCTTGAGCCAGCTATAGTAAGGCCTTTGAATGTGTTTGCTGCTTCTGTTCTTGCCAAACTTGTTTTATTCAGAACACTCTTAAGGAAATAAGCAGACTTTCAGAAGAAGTCTAGACAACCTGAATCCTTGATCTCCTCAATGTTGCCATTTATTTTCTTTTTTGGATGAGCTTTTTAACAGAAATACTGAATTCACCAAATTGTATTGCTGTGTCATTTTCAATGCATGGCAAAAGTCAATGGTGTCCGGAGATCACAATCTTTAGAAGGACTTATACTTGGCAGCAAAAGAGCTAATTGTGTATCCAGCTAGTTCTTTGTTCTCTCTCGGAAAAAGAGTTTGAGGGAAAGGGTTAGGCTGTGCCAAGTGGGTGAAGAGGCTTTGCCATACCTGAAGCTTTTCTCTGCATCCAGTTCAGGGTCATGCAAGACTTTTTCATTCAAATATGGGTTCATTTTTCCCTTTTTGTGGTATGGTTTGTTTGTTTTTAATCTGTACGTTTGTGTGTCATGTTCTGCTGTGCTGAAGACTATGACTTTAATTTAGTACTCGGTGATTTTGATTTTATGTTTCCCAGCTTTGAAAAGAATGTCGTTATTTTCACTGCACCGTTGCTTCCCGTGCTGAGCATCTGTCTGACTTCCTAACTTGTTTTTCTCCAGATTAGGTTTGAAATTTTATTAGCTGGAGGGAAAAATGCCCTCATTAACAGTTTTGCCTAAATATTATTTAGGCTAGAGACAAACATATTTTTTTTAAACAGAGATGAAAGCAGTTGGAGAGAGATCTCTTGAAACCTATTTATGTATTTTTATTTATTTATTTATTTTGCCCCATGATCATAACCTACAGGATTTTTAAAGCATTAAAGATGAAAACAAGTCAGTTGATTCAGATTCTGTAAACCGCTTAGAGAAGGCTGTACAGCATTATGAAGCGGTATATAAGTCTTAAGTGCTATTGCTATTAGAAGCCAAAATGTGGGAATACTGCACCACCAGAAATAATAAATCTTTTTTATATTTTGAGGGAAAATACCTCACATAGCTTCTAGAACTGCCAGAAACATGGTAGCTTGGGACGTACAGTGAATTGAAAAAGTCAGATGCATGCTCTGTACACACAACCTCTGCTTGATAGCACAGTGGCAAGTATTTACAAGTCAACAGCCTACTTTGCAAAGGCCTCCAATTGCCCGTTTTCCCTCCCTCTAGCCATCCGTGGGTTTTCGCCGCAACACAAGATCCGCAGTTTTGAAGAAGCCAGAGGTCTGGATCGCGTCAACGAGCGTATGCCGCCACGCAAGGATTCAAAGCATCCTGACGGTCCAGTGAATTTAACCTCAACAAACTCTGCGGACAAGAATGGGACAGGAAGGAAAGCCCAGTAACAGTTCCATATCACTAAAGCATCCAAAACTTAATGAATTCTATTTATTTATTATGAAGGGGCGGGGGTGGGGGGCGGGGGGGCGGGAGAAACCAACTTAGCCTGGAGGCACATCCATAATCCAGTTTGCATCCATTCTGTAAGAGAGGTGACCATTTTGTAAGTTTTTTAAATTTTATGTTCAATATATAAAGTCATCTTTTTTTTTTTTAAATTTAGAATCGGTCTAAAAACTAGTACATATATAAAGTGTTCTGTACAGATAGATATCCCTGCCGAGAGGGAAAGGACCCTGTGTTGGTGGGGGGTGGGGGGGGGGAAGGGAAGCCAAAGCAGCCTAGTTCAAGTACCGTATCTGATTTATTGGAACCATTTTAAATTAGCATTTTTATTTTTATTTTTAAAAAAAGTGGCATCTTCGATTTCAACACATTTTCCTTCCCACATTTGCTCTTCATTTTTTTTTTAAAAAAATCTTCTGTTTCTCACCACATCTGCTGGTCCAGCACTTGACTTTCATTAAAGGCATGCTTGCTTAGGGCAATTGGTAAACTTTTTCCTTTGTGGAACCCTGTGTCAGAGGTAAATTCAGAGGTAAATACAGAAAGCCAGCACAGGACAAGTTGCTAGATATCTATAATGGGAATCTCCCTTTTCCAGGTCTATGACAACTGGCCACAGCCAACTCGCCATGGCCATCCAGCCACAGGACAATCCACTGCAGGACAATTCATCAATTCAATTTCAATTTAATTATTTAAAATGGTTAAAAAAAAATATTTTAATTTTTGCCGTTCACATTTCGTTTGTCTCTCCTTTGGCATCCTCTCTTTACTGATTCTGTTCAACTGTTTCTTCGATATTAATGTAACTCTTGTCCCGTGGCGAGTTGGCCACAGCGAGTTGGCTGTGGTGAGTTATCCTATTCCGCCCTTTCCCACCCCCATCTCCTCAAACATACCCATCGCTTTTCTTTCAGAAATCCCAACTTCAGTAGAGAAAATCTCTTGGAATAAACCGTTAGGTCGTTTTTTGATGAATGTGATTCAGGGATCTCCATTCATCCAAAAACATTCTTGGGAGCTAATCCAGCTGGCTGCTGCTGTTTTCTATGAGTTTAACCCTGTTTGACTTGCATCAGCATTACACATAAGGGATTTATATGGTTTGTCTGAATCACAAACAGCCTCACAAGATCGTTTAGCAGTCACGATCCTAATGTAAATTGAGAAGGACTACTTTGCCCTTCTTACCACATCCAACACATCCCATAAGTTGTGCTACAGTGTCTCCATGATAAGAGCCCCAGCACAAGATATATCTGCCTTGCATACATGAGGGCCTCCTGCTTTCAGGTTCAACATGAATGAATGAATGAATACTGTGACATCTAGGGAGAATAATTTATGTAGAATTCTGAATACACAACCGAGCATTTCTCCTCTTGTCCAGATGTACCAAGTATATGCCTGTTCATTGTAGACAGGTGGATATTCCAGCTGCCTGTTGCAGGGATACTGGTTGAGGGGTCATCCTTGGGCTGAAGGAGCAGAAAGAGGCCAGAAATTCCATCCTTTTTTTCTGTATATAACTGACAGGATGCGCTCTGCTTGAATCTAAAAAGCTTCTCAGTAATTTCAAGGGTGAAAAGTACGATTCTCCAGCCCTTATAACTAGAAAAATGATCATTGATGTGAAATCAGAATTTGTACAACATATGTAGGCTGAATACTAATATCTTCAATCAACATTACCCCGTAAAATTGCTACCTTCCATTGTCTGTTCAATAGTGCATCTTTTTCAAATTGGACTTTGAAAGTTAGGCCTCTGGAAACAACACTGCTTCCTTTTTATTCCTCTAATGAGGGCTACCCCAGTTACGAAAAAGATGTTTGTAGGCAAGCTGTTCTACTCACACTGCTGTACACAGCTAGGTAGGTCTATACCAGTGGTGGGATTCAGCCGGTTCGCACCACTTCGGCAGAACCAGTAGCTAGTTCTTTGTTGCCCAGGCCCAGAATAGACTTCCGGAAGCGGCATCCACACAGAGAACTGGTTGTTCCCGTATTTGAATCCCACCACTGGTCTATACCAGTCCATATCTCTTGATGCACATCTGCATTTTGGGATGTCTTGCTATAGGAAACGCATGGCTGTGGCAAATGCAGTTGCTGATAAATTGTGCATTGGCTCTGGGTTTCTGGAGTTTGCTTTCCTCAAAACAGTACATATTTCACATTTCTCCAAGGATATATTTACTTAAGGGAATATCTCAACCCTTCTAAAGAGCTCCAAAACCCCAACAAGCACAGGGAAAAAAAATCCTTTCCTCTTGCCCTTAAAGGATCTACGGATGGTAGTGAAGGCCTGCTTATCTTACGAGGGAAGAAATATGATTTCCCCCACGATGGGTGGTGCTGGCAAGGGAGAAAAACGAGAGGGATGAAAATTCTTTTAAGAACGTATAGTTAAAGGCATTGATAAGAAAAACCTTTGCAGGAAAAGCAGAGTAAACATTTTAGTTTCCGACAGAATCGGAAGCTTTGTGTTACAATGTGCCAAAGAGCAACAACTATAAACCATTGATGTTGTTATTTTGGAAACGGGATCCTTTGTTGAGTATATTCTTAGCTTGGTCTATTGTAGAAACCAAGCCTTGGTAGTGGTTTCTTTTGTAAAAACTGCAACTTTGATCATTCATTGAGAAAAGAAGAAAAAGAAAATAAGAGGGGGGGGGGAAAGCATTGACAGCACCCAGTTAATTACCTCTTGTTTTCTTCCTGGCTCTGTTTGCGATATGTTTTTGAGTCAGTGTTCCTCAGGCAACTCTTCTTAATATTAGTGGCTTAAACAAACAGTACAATCGGCCACCGTAGGTCTATCCTTAAAAAAAAAAAATACCTCTTATTTGCTCTGTGATGGATTCCTCACTCCAGGTTACAGCCATAGGCTTTGCCCATTTCTTAAACCTTCCTCTTGAGAATCAAGAAATTAGATTTTTTTCTGCATTTTAGAATCGATGCAGTTGAGGGCGTTTGTACTTTTATCACCGTCCTTTTTCCATAAACATCGACCTAAATAGTGTCACTGATCCTCTTGAAGATGGGAGAACTACATATTCACTTAAGCAGGCCTCTTACAGCTTTTGTTTAGGTTGACCATGGCATCTCATTTTTACAGAAGGCTGCTCAGAATTCCTTCCTTCGTGAACTAGATCACTCTCTACTGTTGGTAGGATACGATACAGCCTTGGTAGGAATACTTATCTGAAAGGTACAGATTTTTGCAGGTCACTCAGAAAGGGCTTCATTTAATTGCATAAATCTTGAGTGACTTGGTTTAGTCTCTGCCATGTCATCCATTGTGTGTTTCCATCCAGCTTTTTTTTTTTTTTTCAGAATTGGATAAGATTCAAATGATGAGCCTCCTATGGATGGGGGCATTATTCATTTGCTAATTTCAGCCATATGGATGAAAATCTTCATATATCCAAGGAATCGGTGTCAAAGCTACCATTTAGACCAGGGGTAGGAAACCTTGGCTCTTTTATGACTCGTGGACTTCAACTCCTAGAATTCCTGAGCCAGCCACGCAGGCTCAGGAATTCTGGGAGTTGAAGTCCACGAGTCATAAAAGAGCCAAGGTTGCCTCCCCTGATTTACACTATGACAGCCTGAACCACATACATTTGGATCTTCTCATGCAATGGTAATAATGTTTATAAAATAAAGCTGGTCTTTAAAAAAAAACAAAAAACTTAGTGTCTGAAATGTAGTGCCAACTTTGTTCTCTCACCTTTGAGAGATTATAATTCTTGGCAGCAGTGTCTGTGCCCTTTTTTGCATACTAGAAATCATTGTAACATGGGTTACTGATTTAGGAAATGGTAAAAACATTTCAGTCCTAAATTTCTGTACTTTTGAGTGGCTAAATACTGCTCTACTTCTCTCCCCCCCCCCCGCTTCCTTTCCCTCTTCCGTGTAACATTATGAAGTTAAAGCTAATAAAGCTGCTTGCAGTATTTTGCCCAATTGTTTTAAGGTACTGCATCTACTGACTCCCCTTCCCCCAATTCTGTTAAGAAAGAGAAACCTTGGAGTCTAATAGGATGGCTGTTCAGGAGAGGGGTAGGTTTGAGGCAGGAGGGGCCTTAATTTCCACCAGCTAGAGCTGCTATTCTTCTCCTTTCACCTTCAAGATACTGGCGAAAGAGAGACTGCTTTAGACTCCTTGAAATTCGGCACAGTGTTTGGGGGTGACAGTGCGGCAAAATAGTATGATTTGGGGTGAAAGGATTTGGTTTTCGGACTCTAGTTCAGAGGTGGGGAACCATGGCCCTTTATGACTTGTAGACTTCAAGTGAGCATGGCTGGCTCAGGAATTCTGGGAGTTGAAGTCGTTCCCCACCCCTGTTCTAGTTAGACAACTTACATGTGGTTGCTTGCTCCCTGTTGGCTTTGTCTTTTTCCATTAACTGGGTTAAATTCCTAATACTGTGAGAACAAGGACGCAAGGATGTGTGCAGCAAGAGACAAGCCCTGGACAGTCGTAACCTTCCCTTTGTTTCCCCTGCTTCTCCCACCATTTTAGCAAGTGGTCAGAAAGGCAGTATTGAAACCTGTTTCCAGTATTCAGTGCTCAATTCTCAAGATTTTCCTTGTCCTGCTTTTCTTATCGCCTGTAAAAGAGAGGGCCACCTGCAGCGGTCTTTTCCTGGCATGGCATGTTGCTGGACCAACAGCTTCTTATGTTTTAGGGCAACTAGATACTTCCTGATCTCTTGACCCAAATTTTGAAGTGGGCAAAGGTTAAATCCAGCTCATCTCAAACTCTGGAAGGGGGCATATATTGCTTACATACAGATTTGGTTATGAGGGCAGAAAGGGAGGACCTGGTTGGTTTCTGTTTCTGGATGAAGAGTGCAATGCCCTTGGAGAGATTTCTGGTCAAAAAGTGATAACTTAAACCGGGGTGTTCCAAAACGAATGGTCATTAGTTGCATCAGGTTACATGCCAGATTAGCACGTGGCTCTTCTCTACTTTAGCAATGAAATGTGGAACATTTTCTTTAAGAGTATTGTTGGGTTGGGATCCTTTCCTATCACACAGTCTTATTTCCCAACACAGATGAATGATGGGGAATCGCACTTGGGCTGCTTGCCCAATCCCACTTTCTGGAAGAAGAAAAAAAAGTCATTAATTTATCTTGAATCTGTGAAATACTTCTGTTTCTTTCTCCACCCGTTCTTCTCTAATCTCTCTCGCACGCGCGGGTGTGTGTATGTGTGTGTATTTTATTTTCTAATTCCAGGGACAATCTTGATCTTCATCTTGAGCAACAAAGCAGCAAAATCAATTTTGAAATGGTGAGAAGCTAAGAAACAGCCCTCCAGCCCAGGGGATTCAAGTGAATCAGAGGCTGTGCGCACTGCCCCCCTTACCTGTGAGGCTGTCTAGTAGCAGCCCTTTTTAAAATTATTTTTATTTTTATCTTGCATGATAAAAAGCAAGGTGCATGTACTAAGGAGGGGAGTCCACAATGGGTCTTCCAAACTTCAGGAGCAAAGGTGCTTTCACCTCCTACAAGAGATCTTGGTCTGCTGTGGGGTGGCAGCCCGCTCACCTCTCCCTGGTTTAGCTAATCCACTGCTTCACGGAGCACCTTGCCGTTTTTTCTCATCCCAAACAATCACAAATCCTGGGAATGTGTGGCAAGGACTGGGGTTCCTGGTTCTGAAGTGATGTTTGCCCATTGCCTGGAGACTGCCTCCTTTCTTGCTCTCTTTTTAGCTATGTTTAAAAAAGAATGGTGACAAATGTTATTTATTGGCGGAAATTATTTAATATAATTTCTTTTTTTGTGAAAAAGGAATGACTTTGTTAGAACTGTCTTAATGTAAATTGGAAAGTCATCTTTAAGAGAAAAAAAAAACTTAAAAATTAAATGACAGTTGTTTGGCTCCGGTGTCATTTTTCAGACTGCTTGAGCAAATAGAGTTAAGGACTCTTTGTTTCCCTGCCTTTTCCAGGTCAACAGGAAAAAGCCTTAATATCTCGCCTGTTTGTTTGGAAGTCAAGTGATTAAAAAAAAAAAAAGTAGCGATGCAGCTCAAAAATAAGTGGTTGCTACGGGTAAAATAGCCAAGTGCTACATTCAGTCAACTATTGTGCAACTATTTTTATTTTTATTTTTATTTCAATTGGGAAGACTTGCTGAATAACACTGAATATTGAAAGTGAGGTTAGGATTGTTTTGCAGGGAGAATGCTTTGAAAGAATTTGTGATGGCAGAATTCGAACCTTGGTCTAAGAAAGTGGCTAGTCATGGTTGAGAAGTAAAGATAATGCAGCATGAATCACAATTTTTCTACCTCACCCTACATAATTTCTTCATCATTCTTTAGAAGAACATCTAAATGTTCTTGAGGACTCCTTAGACATTATATTCAACATTAAGGCCAAATTCCATACATATCCACAAATGTGTCTCTGAACCAACACAGCGAAACGGGACAACTCGCCGAGACCGTCTCTCTGCAGCCAATTCACCTCAGCCATCTTGCCTCAGCCAATCTGGCGTGGCTGTCTTGTCACAGCAAACTCACCACAGGACAGTTCCACAGGGGATTGCTCAACGTGGTAAATATTATCTGCCACCATTTCTTTGACATTATTTCCATTGACAAAAAATGGAAACAGTGAAGAAACACTGTTTCTGAAGAAAAATAACATCACATTATCCCACATGGATTGTCCTGCGGCTAGTTGTCCTAGACCCCCAACAGAAACATCAGGTTCTTAGAGTGGACATAAAGGGAAAGAGTGGTAATAATGAAAGGATCATTTTGGGGTGGACATTGGTCACTCTTAGCACTGGATTCATTAAAAAAAAATCTGATAAACTGAGCCACCTCAGGATCACTATATGGAAGCTTGGCTGGCTGAGGAATTCTGGGAGTTGAAGTCCACAAGTCTTAAAGTTGCCAAGGTTGGAGACCCCTGTTCTATATTATTAATAATTGCTCACAATTAAGGCATCAGAAGATAGTTAATACTTAAACAGATTTGAGGGCTGTCAAACCTTGGGGAGTTCTCTTAGAAGTAAATTCCAGAAGGATTTTCAGAAGTTTTGTTGAAGGAGAATTTTTTGGAACTGGTTGTAATTCTCTGGAGAAACCGTCCTGAATCCAATGGCTGAAACTGAGGGTGGGGCCGGGACAGAAGAAAAGCAGAAATTTGCTGGTGGACAAAAGTGGGTTTAAAATTGGCTGTGTCTTTAATAAATCTAAAAACTGTTAAGGTACAGTATGATCAGATTTGCACACCATTTAAAATTGAGAAATGCTGAGTCACATCAGGCTTATCTCTGCCTTTTTCTCAGCCTAACATACTTCACAGGACTGTTGTGAGGAGAAGAGGAAGCACTGCAGACCCTCTATTTGAATTTCTAAACAAAAAGCTGGATATAAAATTAACACACTCCCATTGCGTTGCAGCCTAGTAAGGGCATTATTGACAGGTGGGTCTCCTCCCCCTCCCCCTTCTGAGGAATGACACATTCAAGGCTCACCTAGAATTGTCAAACCTCCGCAAAGAAAAAAAAGCAATCATTAGGTAGGCCTAAATACAGAGGCTGGAGGGTTGATGCAAAAGGCTGTGGCTGGACCCTTTGCCAGGACGGCTGGAGCTTTGGGCCAAAAATGTGGCTGAGGTAAAAGATGGAAATTGACCGGGCCTAAAGGTTCTTAAAAGGAAAGCAACGCAACATTTAGTGAGGTTCCCTTCTATAATGTAGTTCTATAATTTATAATTCCTATTATTTTGTTGAGAACTTTGCTTCCATATTTTAGATAGACTTTTAGACTTTTGCCATTTGGTATATTGGTTTGCTGGAAGGCTACAGGCCTGAAATTTTAAAGGCCGATCGATGCCTTCTTGAAGATAGCAAGGTCATGTTGCAAAGGGCATTGCCGTTGCTTTGGATAATGAGATGAGCAGCATGTAAATTTGATCTTTTTGAGGGATACAGACTTTCCACAGTACACTGCCAGCACCCTCACTAACATAAGGCAGTCTTGAGGCTTTTTAATTTTCTCCTGTTTCACTAATGTTTGTGTAGTGGTTAACTGGTTTTGGCGTTGCTGTTGTGTGAAGCTAGCCATTATTTATCAACTGAGGTTTACAGCTTAGTTGGTTTACAAGTTCCAACAAAGGGTAGCTTGATGGGCCAAGATGTGAATTCAGCTCTTGCCATTTTTTTGGAATCCAGCAAATCACGTGAAGTAAATTAGCCTTAGAAACCAAGGCTTCTTTGTGGCCACTCAGGAGAGGGAACAACCCAACTGCCTTCAGCCTATGTCCATCCTTTAATGCCATTACCCTGGTTGACTTTAGTATCTTTTAGTCATCAATAGCATATGCAAGTTAGCCAAAGGACGCATAGGATAATCCCGGTAATTTTATAGAGGAAGATTTTACCTGGGTTTGCTATATGCACATCTGTCTCCTCATTCCAGATCTGGAAATGCACAGCAGAGAGATGGGGCCTTTTAGTTTATTTCCAGCACTGTCTTCTCTGCCCTGGAGCTTAGAGTAGCTTACAAAACATGCATGTTCATAAAGGCACAGATAATGCCAAGTCTGTACTGCTTATTTCTCATCCAGAGCAGTGATTAGTATGTGACAGTTCAGCCACCCTATCAAGGGACATGGATGTGGTTATCCATCTGAGGGCTTGTTTCCTATCGCCCTTTCCAAATCTTTTCTTCCACTTGAGCATCCAGCCATGGCATATCATGGTGAATGTTGGTCTGCCATTTATATCCAAGCAGGCCTGACTTTGCATAGTTTCTGAGCCCCATAGTTCCTTTTAGAAATTGGTCATGATGAACTTCTGTGTGGCTTCTCTACAAACCCAGGACTGGTTTTCATCCCCCTGCATTATACTTGGGGTCCAAGTGATTGACTGACTGACTGATTGATTATGTAGCATCAAGTTGTCAACTCCAAGCAACCACATACAGATTTCTCCATGACAATTTTAACGTGGTCTTTCAGGTCTTTCGACGGTGTCCCCATCGTCACTGAAACCGAGCTGGTCCACCTTGTTGCTGGTTCTCCTTTCTTCCACCTTTCCCCATGTGACAGGCTTCTCTAGGGAGCTAGGTCTTCGCATAATAGATCCAAAGTGGGATAAATTGAGTGTGGGGCCCCAAGGTAAGTGAAATTAGTGAATATATTACACCTGTCTAGTTTATTGATTTACCATCTACATTGTAGTGGGGAGATGCAAGGGTAGCTAATGAGAACTTTTTTCAGGAACAGGCAAAAGTTCTTGGAGCTTACACAGCTTTGTTTTATTTTACCAGCAGGGGGTACTACTGCTTTGTAGATGAAGTCTGGTTATAGTTTTAACTTGATACTGTAAAGCAGCGTCCCCAACCTTTCTGGCACCAGGGACCAGTTTCTTGGAAGACAATTTTTCCATGGATGGGGGGATGGTTTCGCACACAACCTAGATCCTGTGCATGTGCTGATGAAGCTTCACTTGCTCGCCCACTGCTTGCATGGCCTGGTTCCTCTAACAGGCCATGGACCTATACAAGGCTGGGGCCTGGGGGTTGGGCATCCTTGCTGTAAAGCAACCAGGATGGATTGAGGTTGTTTATTTGCACTGATTATGCATGTCACTGAAATTATTAGGTAGGGTGGGATGAATTGTCCCTAATATTAAGCAGCCTTTTCCAAACTGGCACTCCCTTGTGAGTTGGTACTCCAACTTCCAGTATTCCCAGCCATTGCACCTGGAAGTCAAAGTCCCATCTCACCCACAGAGCTGCACCTTCAACGTGGATTATCAAAAAAACTCAGACAAAAATCCCTGAAGGGCTTTTGCTTGAAAACGTGCATCTTTGTGATAAAACGGACAAATAGTCTGACCCATGCTAAAAAATGTGCTTTTATACAACCTGTGTACAATCAAAACTGTGTTTCTTGTTTCCAATCCAACCAGCAGGAGAAAATGAGGGAAATCCTGCCATAGACAGCCAATAATGGAGTCCTCCAGATGTTGTAGAATACTAGCTCCTGTGAGCACTAGGAAGCATGGCCAAAGTTAGGGGAAGAGGGAAATTGCAGTCCACAACTTTGCAATGCCACAACTTCCTAGCTTGAAACTTTCCTGCTTCTATTCAGTTGTTTTCATTGTCTTGGCCTAAGCTGAAGCTCTCTATTTTTTCCCTTGTCCTGCTTTTCCACCCAGTTCAATCATGGTTTGTCATGCATTTTCTAAAACCCTTGCTATCACACATGTACTGAAACAGGATTCAATTACTGTATGTTATAACCACTAGGCTATGCTGACTCAGGAATTCTGGGAGTTGAAATCCATGAGTCATAAAAGAGCCGAGGTTGCCTACCCCTGCACTAGGCTATAACTACTACATCATGAGTATACACTAACTAGGTTTGCGTAACGCACCAAACCCTACATGTGGATTAATCAAAAACGGTTGTCTTCACAGATTATGTCTTGCTCAGACAAACCATATTATAACTTAATATGTGTCTGGCGTGAAAGGCAGGTTCACACCTGAAGGTTCAATTAAACCTGTTTATTGCTAAACTCCTATGCACAGGGAACTTCTCAACTAACTGTCGGCATCTATTTAGATAAGGGCCAACGGCAGTCAGGAGGATGGGGCTTAGTCCTCTTGTAGGGATTCTAGGTTGATCCCCTTTTCAGTCCACCCCCAGGTTCTGCCATCCCTCCTCCTACAATATGGTGGTTGAGATCCAGCAACATATAATATCACAAATTAAACAACTCAATTTTAACCTAGGCTACTTATGCAAACCTATCCTATATGTGAATATAACACCAGTGACTTCCGAGTTAATGTACTGTAGTGATTAAGGTAATGGATTACGAGCAGAGAGACCTGGGTTCTGGTCCACCCTCAGCCACCGAGGCTTCTCAAGGGGACTGTGGGTCATTCCCCATTTCTCAAGCCAATTACCTGAGAGTTTGCTGTAGAGAAAGATTGAATGCTTTGTGCACACTGCTATGAGTTCTGAAAGAAAAGCAGATTTACAGTATATCCAAGTAGGACCACAGTATACCAAGAACGGTGCAACAGTGGCCGAGCAATCGGGGAAGTTAGAAACGGCTACTTTTCAGATTTTTCTGTCATTGCAGACATTTCACTGGGCAACTCCTACTTTCTAAGGCTTCCAAAGAAACTTCTAAATTAGAGAATAAATGTCTAATTCATTCTTCAGAGCCAGACATCTTCTGATGGCACAGATTCTCCTGTGTTCTTCATCTGTGGGAATCTTAACAACAGCCTTGTAGTAAATGTAAAAACTGACACTCGAGAGCCCTTTTGCCAGCTATGCAACAAGGTCTTGTTTTCTTGCCTGTTCAGCAGTTCTTGGCTCAGCCTCACTCAACTGGTGCTGGCTTTGCTTGCAGTTTGTACAAAGGCTAAAGTCCGAATGAGTCACATTATAAGTTCTGGGGAAGAAGCAGGAAACAAAACGTCATACCAGTGAAAGGCGGGGATCTGACTGAACATGAAGGCGTGTTTCAGATGCATCTTGGGATCACTGCTTACCGAAGCAAATTTGAAAAGCAACTGAAGTGGGGACCTTCACAGAAAGAGAATTGGGGAGTGGACTCCCTGATCACCTTTCCAAAATGCTTCTGTGTTGTAGTGTGGGTTCTAATCCCCTTTAACTGTGAAGTTTTGTTTTTATTTTGCATTTATTTTTTCCAAAAAATCAAAACCATGCAGCAAGAGTGGTGACATATTTATGTTTGTTTTAACTCTTGAAGGCTACATTTTCCCTTGGACACACTTGCTGATTGTATATCAGGCTACTCTAGTTTATAACTGATTGGCTCAGCCTGTCGTTGTGAGATCTTGGCCATTGTCATAGCATAAAACAAACCAACTGCAGTTTTCAAACATATTGCTGGTCAAGAAGGAAGTTACTGCCCAGATAGAAACCATATTTGGCCTGTGGAGATCCAATTTCCTGCATGTTGCCTAGAAGCAATATCTAGAAGGACACAGTTACCTTTTTTCTCTTTTTCTAAGATTCTGGAGAAGCAGAGAAGGGAGAAGGAAAGGCCTATCAAAAGAAACAGGAAAGCCTTAACTTGACTACACCTAGTCCCTGATTTAGGACTACAATTGAACCCAAAACTTTCTGTTGTTAAGTGAGAAATTTGTTAAGTGAGTTTTGCCCCGTTTTATGACTTTTCTTGCCACAGTTGTTAAGTGAATCACTGCAGTTGTTAAGTTAGTAACACGGGTTGTTAAATGAATCTTATTTTGCTTGTCAAAAAAAAAATCACAAAATATGATCAGATAACCCCAGGACACTGCAACCATCAAGAACCAGTTGTCAAGCATCTGAATGCAAATCATGTGACCCTGGGGATGCTGCAACGGTCATAAGTGTGAAAAATGGTCATAAGTCACTTTTTTCAGTGCTGTTGTAACTTCGGTCACTAAACAAACTGTTGTAAGTCAAGGACTACCTGTACTGGGAAACTCAAGATTTGGCAATTCTAGATCAACTCACAAGCCAATTGAGAAGGTGAGCAGGACAAAATTTCTCAACATGATGAGATGCTTTCAAAACAGTTGGAAGAAGCTTTTGTCCCCATGAAACTTAAACACACTGCATATGTTCAAGAGGGGGAAAAAATGGCCGAAAATACTCAGCACGTACTTAAAGATACTAGAGATTTTATAGATAAAAGTTGGCTGCAGCCCCATGACGGAAGGTCAATCCGGAAGAGCTTATGCTTAGTCTATATGCCTTCTGAACAAAACAAATATTACCTTGTACAGAGATTTCCTTTGTTCTTCAACCTGCTCCACCTCATTTCCCAACCTGCTGCAGGTCTTTTAGCATAAAGTCCCCGTAGTTTTGTTGACCTAGAATGATCATAGCCAGGAGGCAGAGACCTGCCTTCTCATCTTACCCTCCAATGTAGACACCTTGTTAACTATGGGGGGACAGATCAGTCCTCATGTGCTCTTCTGGGTCCCTTTCAATAGCTCACACAAAGGAAACATAATCGTCCCATCTGGCCTTGGCACACTGTGTTGTCACTTGGTAACCGATGTGTGTGTGTGTGTGTATGTTTGTGTGTAGCTAGGATGACACAAGAGCAAAGGAACTGAGCTCTTAGAACAGATGACTACTTGACAGCTATGAAACCCTTTCTTCGTCGGACTGGGGAATACCCAGTTTCCTTATTTGTCAGGGAAAACCGCAATACCCAGAAAATAAAACTTGCTTTAAAAACAGGGAAGCATCCACCCTTCTTTCAATTTCATTCTGAGCCATTTAACGGTCTCGGAAAATATCCCTCGTTGGTGGATATAGTTTTCCTTCTGTTACTCTTTAGTGGGAAATAATTTTGTCTGTACTTTCTTCATATAATTGAAAAGAGGTAAACAATAGTGTTTCAATTTTCAATTATTTTTCATTACCTTCTAATGTCCATCTCTCTCACAAACACACACACACACACACACACACACAGAGAGAGAGAGAGAGAGAGAGAGAGAGAGAGAGAGAGAGAGAGAGAGAGAGAGAGAGAGAGAGAGAGAGAGAGAGAGAGAGAGAGAGAGAGACTGAAGATAAGATGTAGTAATACTATCAATGTATTTTAGGACAGAGGTCCCCAACCTTTTGGCCACCGGGGACCGGTTCCATGGAGAGAGGTTTTTCCATGGACCGGAGGGTGTGTGGTTTTGTGTGCTGCCTGCATCTAGTGGATGGGCCTTTGCTGGCATGCTGCAGCCCGGTACTGGTCCACGGGGGTTGGGGACCCCTGTTTTAGGACATTAAAGAGTTGACTTACTCTCCAAAGCACCAGAGGGTAAGACAAGATGTAATAGGTGGAAGCTAGTTAAAGAGATATTCAACCTAGAAGTAAGGAGAATTTTTCTGAAACTGAGAACAATTAATTGATGGAATAGCTTGCCTCCTGGAGTTGTGGGTGCGCAATTGCTGGAGGTTTTCTGGACAACTATTCGACAGGGATGGTGTAAAGTCTCCTGCCTTGAGCAAGGAGTTGAACTATAAGACCTCCAAGGTCCCTTCCAGCCTATAATTCTGTTCTATCCAAAATGCGGTTAGGGCATGTCTCTTTCATACCATTTCCAAAAAAACCTGCACTTGTATATATGAATAGGTTTGATTCAAAGAAGACCCTGTGCTGCTTTTCATCTTCTCCTTTCCTATAGATTTCAGAGAGGCTGTGTTTATGCGGTATGCTAAATCATGGTTTGCACATCATAAAGCTAAGCCCAAACCAAACAGATCTTGGGGGTATTCTCTGAATCTGATCAATACATTAAGACTTCAGGTAGTTTGTCTCTTTTAGTAAGCACAGCACGTCAATGTGAAATGTGGCTATTGCGGTCCAGGCTTTATTTTTATAATACGTTGTGAGAATGTATTCGGCACTTACAGAATTCATGATTTGGTTAAAGCTGCACAAAGCTCTGGGGCTCTTTTTTAATTTGATTATTGAAAGCACTTATTGTTAGCAGGCATTTCCTGGCAATATTCCCACTTAGGATTTCAAGGGAAAATCCAAAAGCACAATGTATGAGAAAAGAAGGGGTTTAGCCTCCAGCATAATGTTGATGAGACATCATAAAAAAAGAATGTTGTGAGGGATACTTACCTGGCAAAGAGAACTTGGTGTGGGGAAGTCATTACAGATGGTACCTTTGTGGCTAATCTACAGTGTTTAAGTTATGGAAATGTTAACTCCCTTATCATAAGGAAGTATGAATGAGTATTTTTATTAGTCAGTGATGAGAATTGCAAACAAACACATTGCAAATAAAGTAAAAACAAAACAAGATACAAAACCAAATACAATAGTTCTCAACTTAACAACCACAGTTGAGCCCCAAATTTCTGTTGCTAAGCGAGACGTGTGTTGAATTTTGTCCCATTTCACAACCTTTCTTGCCACAGTTGTTAAGCGAATCACTACAGTTGTTAAGTTAATAGCACGGTTGTTCAATGAACCTGGCTTCCCCATTGACTTTGCTTGTGAGAAGGATTGCAAAAGGGGATCACATGACCCTGGGACACAGCAACCGTCATAAATATGAGCCAGTTGCCAAGCGTCCAAATTTTGATCACATGGCCAAGGGGATGCTGCAAAGGTCGTAAGTGTGAAAAATGATCATAAGACATTTTTTCCAGTGCTGTTGTAACTTTGAATGGTCACTAAATGAACTGCTGTAAGTCAAGGACTGTGTATTACAATTGGTGATGGGTTCATCAATTAATGAATGTCTGCCTAACTTGACAAGCATTATAACAAAATTTAGCTACATTCAAAGAGACTGAATCATACTGATCTGATAAGGGAGAATTCATGTTTGCAATCAACTTACAGACTTTTTAAAAATAGAGAATAAATGATAATAATATCTTTGGGACAATCAAATACCGCAGCAAGTTTAGCATTGTTTCACTGGAGGAAATATCCAATACAAATATTGAGTATCTGCAGGATGTTGATTTATCCATATAACACACACACACACACAAAAAGAGGTAGACCTGTTTCTCTTATAGATCAGGCCCATAAAGCATTGATGTGTTTTGGGAAAGATGAAATGGAAGTAATGGCTAATGTTCTGGATTTTGAGAAGGGAGACTTGAGTTCAAATCTATGTTTAGTCTAAATCATATTGGGAATCCTTTAACACACTCTCAGCCAAAGCTATCCAATGGGGAGGGGGCCAGTGTGGCTAAATTGCAGGGATACAGAAGAAATAGAGAAGGGAAAAGGAGGAGTGGGTACATGCACACACGCGCTCACACACTCATGAATTTGTTGGGAGATGAATGGCTTTTAAAAAAAAGTTTAAAAAATTGGACATAGTGCAGAACGCGTACAGATGTACTCCATGAATCACACAGGAATCCATCAGAAAATCCTTCCAAATCTTATCAAATCTTCTGTGTGAAGCTTTTTTGGCAGGCTACGCACTATGCTGATTACTCAGAGTTTGGATTTTCATCTTGAGTCACCAAAATATCTTAGAGTGATTGGTAAAGGAATCTTGTCTAGGAATCATCACGAGAGACTGCCTGTGTGCATTTTATAGGGAAATATGGACTTAAGACTGGCCAGTCATTGACTGCAATAAAATTGTACTATTGGTTTTTGTGGCTCATATAACTATGTTAGATATGATACTGATACTAAAGTGCAGCTTTTCAAAGTTATGTCATTCCCCAAATCTTGCTTTCAGAACCCTGATCAGAATCTATTTAATTTAACCATAACTTGTGCCAGTATTAACACATTTCCTTAAGTGATCTGTAACATAAATGCTGTTAAAAGGGCTTCTAGTTTGATGAGCACAGAGCATGGTTTAAGTAGACAATCCCTCAGAAAACAGTTCCCGATGCCTTGTTCAGGTATGCAGTGGTCTCCAAAATCCTTGCCTTTCCCAGTAAATAATATTTTAAATTGTTACAGGTATTCCTCGACTTATGACCACAATTTAACTCAAAAATTCTGTTGCTAAGCAAGAAAGTTGTTAAGTGAGTTTTGCCCCATTTTATAAGTTGCTAAGTAAATCATTGCAGTTATTAAGTTAGTAACACTGTTAAGTGAATCTGGCTTCGCCATTGACTTCGCTGGTCAGAAAGTCAGAAAATATGATCACATGACCCGGAACCCTGCAACCATCATAGATGCCAGTTACTAAGCAACTGAATTTTGATCACATGACCACAGGATGCTGCAATGCTCGTAAGAGTGAAAAAACATCATAAGTCAGTTTTTTCAGTGCCATACTGGAATGTATAATATACTGTAGATGAAATCCCCAAAGTTGATGGTACAATCTTTAAAATGTGGCTAGCCACTGTTGAGCTCCCCCCCCCCTGCATTTTTGGCTTTATTTATTGTTAGCAAAGGATTAAATAAGAGTTTGCCAAGTGAAAACTCACTAATTTTCTTTGTTTTCAATGAAAATCAGCCTCAGGAGGTTTCACTGGGAAGAATATGCAGATATGGAAACATAAGAAAACATAACATTTCCCCCAAATGCCAATTCTCTACAGAGACTAGAAAAGGAACTTGGATGGAAGGAAAAAGACTATAGAATAGTCTTTCCTCCTCCTTTAATCATTCAAAATTGGTAAAATATGCCTATAGAAAATCTACACGAGAGCTGTGTGCAACACCTGGTTTCACTTTTCAGGCTAGAACAGTGAGCCAGGCTGTCTGCTTCAAATCACTTCTCAATCACAAATCCACTGATGCATTTTGACAACTTACATACTCCCTGCTTTTAAGTTGTACTTTAGTTCTGCCACTTTCTGCTGTGCTTGCGGATATCCAGCCGACCTCAGTAACGAAACATTCAAGTTTCTTTGCTTATGGAAGTGTTGTTTGTTAATGCTCAAAGCATTTCATATTATCTCGATAATCTTTGCCATAACTTGTAAAAGCAGGTTGCTGATCTGTAGGCTTGAGCTGTCCAGGAACTCATGATTGAAATTCATTGTTCAGGTCTCAATTCCCTATTAGCCCTTTAACTGACGTTCTTGATGCAATGGAAAGCTGTCTTGGTAGTTTACATAACCTTTCCAAGACTTGTGGAGACGAGTCATGTTTAAAGACCATAGGGACGCATCTATGAAACTTTGCCAAGAGCAGACAGCAATATAGCCTGGACATAGTCTCAGTTCTTCACAGATATTTAGGTGGGATAGTCTGCTGTCACCCCTTTCCCCTCCTCCTCCCTCTCCCTATTTGAAGGCCAGGGATGAGCTGGAGTAAGAACTGAAGGGAAAGAGTACAAGCCTTGTATAATAGCCCTGGAAAGTCATGCTGGGCCATTCCTGTTCCATTGATTCATTTGTTCCATGCACACAATCTGGCAAACTTTTTAGCTGGGACAGCAAAGCGGGTGGGCGAAAACATACAAGGAGGCAGGGAGAGGGTGGTGGTATGCTGGGAACAGATTCCTTGAAATCAGCCAGTGTAACCACCTGGACCACTTGCTTGACTGAAAGCCTGGATTACAATCCAGATGGAACACATCCAGAAGTGAGGGCGAGACCTCCTGCCCATTATTAACAGAAAGAAATGCTTTTTTGTACAAGAGAGATACGGGATCTCGCACCAACCAAATGCCCGCCAAGGGTTGCATAATTGATGCCCATGCCTTCAAGTGGAACGAGTCTCACATATCAGGGCAGGCAACCCAGGAGCTCCTGTCAGAGCCCTTTTCTGGAATCCCTCAGCAGAACTGCTGAACATTAGCAATGCAGTTTCCAACATTTGGAGCTGAGGCAATGCCTCTCAAATTGACATTTTAAAAAAGAAATCTCTGGGATAATCAAAAATTCCAAGCTGTACGGGATGCAATGTACATGTATTTATGACAGTTGCAGCGTCCCAGGGTCATATGACCACCTTTTGCGACCTTCTGACGAGCAAAGTCAATGGGGAAGCCAGATTCACTTAACAACCGAGTCGCTAACTTATCAACTGCTGGGATTCACTTAATAACTATGGCAAGAAAGGTCATACATAATATGGGGTAAAATTCACTTAACTGTCTCACTTAGCAACAGAAATTTTGGGTTCAGTTGTGGTCATAATTCAATACCTATATACCTATACACATGCACACTGTTTTTCCATACCCTCGAGTGGTTCTGTGTGTTTACAAATAATGGTGATTCTCTCTGGAGATCTGCCTCTTCGTGTGACTCAGTTCTTGCATTACCTCCCATTGTCATACACGTTTGCCTTCACCGCTTTGTGCACATGGCTGTAGCTGTTTCTTTGTGTCCAAATCCAGGACAACTTTTTCAAACTCCATTGCTCTGACTGCCAGGCCTCCCAAACGGCTGTTTTGTAATCTGGCAGAATGAACTATGTGAGAGTGTGAATTTGTGCAACTCCCCCGTTAATGATTTCAATGTTTTGGCTCAGTGCCTTGGTTCCTGGAACTCGGCCTCGCTCCCCCACTCTGGCCGTGTCCCTGGAAAATCCAAGAGACTTTCCGCAGCCCATGGGTTGGTTTTAACCTGTGTGTGAAGCTCTGCAAACTTGGAACATGCTGGACCATTACAAAGCAAGCAGCTTCATAAGGGCAAATGCTGCTAGAAGCCCCTAGCAGATGCTGTCCAGCTGTTTTTGTAGCAGCCTCCTCTATCCCAATGCACAGTTATGAGATCATACCTCTCAGAATAACCAGCCACTCTACATTGCTTGGAGATAGTATCCCTCACATCTGGAGGGCATTGGGGTGATAGCATCCATGGGGTGCTTCTATTATTGGAATAGCCCTGGGCCTTTCTGCTTTCTTCCAGTGTTCCAACTGGTTTGCTTGTCTTAAGATTGCAGTTGGGCTATCCGTGTTTGAAATTAGAGAACCTGCACGGGAATCAGCATCTTGCCCTAAGCAGCTTCTGCAGTCAGGACCCCTCCTCTTAACCCCAAAATTGACTGCCTGGAGGC
The DNA here is from genome assembly GCA_023970755.1 of Azemiops feae. NCBI lineage: Eukaryota > Metazoa > Chordata > Lepidosauria > Squamata > Viperidae > Azemiops > Azemiops feae. Next base: position 572,543 of record JALGBA010000475.1, on the reverse strand, counting down.
AGGAAAGCCCATTTGCAGCTTCCCGGATGTGTTGCTGTAGTTCAATCCACCAGAATAGGGCTGGAAGGGACTTTGGAGGTCTTCTAGTCCAACCCCCTGCTGAAGCAATAATATACCATTTCAGACACGAGGCTGTCCAGTCTCTTCTTAAAAACCTCCAGTGATGAAGCACCCACAACTTCTGAAGGCAACACGTTCCGCTGATTGTTGTCACTGTTGGTTACTCGAGGACCCAATCCAGCGCCCAGTCTTTGCCTTTCACTAAAAGTAAAACGTAACTGATCGGGAAGAAACTCTTCCCTTAACCCTAGTTACTCTTGCCTCGATCTCTTCTTCCTCTTCCTCGGGTTACCCTGGGCTGGTCTTTGGGATGTGAACTTCGGGGTTTCGGGGGCAGCTGACGCGACTTTCATAGGGAAACTGCCCGGGCCAAGACTCCGGAGCGAAGGGCTCCGTGGCCCGGGTCCGAGCTGCCCCCTTTCCCTTGCGGGTCGCGCGGCCTCGCCCTCGCCTAAGCCAAGGCGCCCAGGAGGTCGTGTGAAACCTGCCCAGCCGGGCCACGCTCTGCAAGAGGCGGCGGCAGGGATCCGCGGCGCTAGCCCCGCTCGGAGAGCCCCGCAATCCTACTCCGCAGTTCGCCCCCCCCGCTCCCCCCCGCTCCCCCCCCGCGGCTTTTGGCTCGCTGATTTTAAGGTTATTTTTTTCTCCTCCCGCCGCGCTGCTCCTCTGATTTGCTCCCCCTGCAGCTGGCAGCGGGAAGACCGGAGCCGCAGCCTCACACCGGCGCTTCCCGTCCGGAACAGCGGAGTCTTCCTCCGCCTCTCTGCGCCTAGCAAGCCCCGGTGCCCTCGGAGTTGGAGGGGGGGGGGCGTGTGCCACTCCCGGGTCTCTGGAGCTCGTCGGAAGATCACAAACGTCGCCCGCGGCTTTCCTTCCTTCCTTCCTTTTCCCTTCCTTCCTGGAGCTGCCACCAGGCCTTCGCTGGGAAGTGGCAATTGCTCCGGGGCTCCTTTGCAGTCGGGCTGGGGGGAGAACCACCTGTTTGGAGGTGGGCAAGGTGCGTCGTTCAAGTCAGGTGCCTCCTGACCTGGGTCAGCGTCCTTCTGCGAAGCAGCCTCCCTGCGTCCCGGAGCTGAGACGGGAGCCGAGAAAGGTAAGCGCTTTCCCTGCCCTGAATGGGGTGGCCCCGGGGGCTGGGAAGGCACCTGAACCCGCCTTGCGTTGCGCAAGACTGGGGAAGGGGCGATCATTTGCCTGCAGGGAAAAAGGAAAGAGGTTTTTTTCCCCCCCTTTTTTACAAGGCCATTTGGAGGGAATTAAAAATCATGGAGATTCGCCCTCCTTCCTACCAAGTCCAATTCCTTCCAACAGCTCCCCAAGGCTAGAAACAAGTTGGGAGTAAGTTGAGTTGGAAGGGATGAGTGGGTGGATAAGATAGCTACAAAATTATTTTCTGCGATGTATGAAAAGTATAGGCTGAATAAATTTTGCAACCAATCCTGTATTCTGTACGTGGATGCATGTGTGTTCTGCCGTTTTGCCTTTCCTCTTCTGCTACTGTTGGCTCTGTTGTCAGTTTTGTTTGCTGCATAAGCTTAGCGTTAGCTGTGTAAATAGCAAGCAGCCATTCGGTGCTGTCTTGCATGGCGAAGGCATCAACCAAGCAGTCTTTGCAGTGTGGACAAGGGAAGGGAGTAGGGGTGGGCAGGGTGAAAATGGAAAAGACGTGGTCTGTACATTTGACAGCTGAAAAGGACATTTCTATAACAGAAGGGAGTAATTCCTAAGAGGTGGAGCAGATGAGGATGGATCTTAGGTTCAAACCAGGAGAGATTGCACTTGGAATAAATTGGAAATCACGATTGTAGCATGCCGTTTCCATAACTTAGGGGAAAATGCTGGGTTTTAGCTTGAGTTGCTAAGACTATACAGACCGGAAGTAGATTTCTTGGGTCTGTAGAGGTTTTGCTGTTTGCAAGGCAGTAGAAGGCATGAGGAGACAGCTGTGAAGACCCAGTTGTTTATTCCTTCAGCTATTTTGCAAACCTTGGATCCGCACTTAGGTGAAATTAAATTCATTCATTCATTCATGAAATTAATTCCTCTGCCTTGTACTGTACTCTTCAAACTGTTCTGTTTGTAACTTGGGTGAAAATGTAGAGAAAATCTTTATAGATGGCTAGCTAGTTAATACCCTAAGAATATATTCAAAAGAAGCTTGAAACCAGGCTGATAAATGGAGACAAACACAATCTTCTGTATTTAAATACTTATACAAATACAATTTGCAAAAGTAACCGTGCAAATTGTCATAGTTGCTTTTTATATGAATCAACTGCCAAAAAGGCAACACAAGTTTATGCTGTTGGAACATACTTAATAAATCACAGGAGTTGTATCACTTTGTTCTGTACTGTTTAGAGCCCAGTTAAGTAATAACCAATTCTGGACAGTCCATTAAAGAAGGGATTGGCTGAAGTAGAATCAGAGATGAACAGGGAGGATCTGGGGAGAGAAAGCAAAGAAATGGAAATGTTTAGGCATGAGAAGGGATAGGATAGCACTTGCCAAAATACCTGGAAGAATTTCACAAAGGACAAAATCACAATACTGTATATTATCCGTCGCCCTAGAGTGCAGAAAATGGAATTACATATTCAGTTTACAGGAGGGCAGATTTCAGTTAAATGTGAGAAAAATATCCAATCAGGATAATTCAACTATGGAATCAAACCTCCAGGAAGGTGGTGAGTTCCCTCCCTACAGACCACTTCCTTTCCTTTTTCCTTTCCTTCTCCTTTCCCTTTTTCTTCCTCTTTTTACAAATAAGGCAGCGAACATATGCAAACACGCCTTCCTCCTTCCTGTTTTCCCCAAACAACAGCCTTTTAAGGTAGGTTGCCCTGAGAGAGAGAATGACTGGCCCAAAGTCACCCAGCTGGCTTTCCAGGCTAAGGCAGGACTTGAATTAGTGGTCTCTCACTTTCTAGACTACTGCCTTAATCACTAAACCAAACCGGCTCTTAAATCTTTAATTTAGATTCCTGCACAAAATAGAGTTAGACCTGAAGGATATATGTCCCTTCCAACTCTGCATTTTTACTTTTTTTTTTTTACTTTTTAACTTAAGTACCAATGTATACCTGTATATTAAACATATGAAATTAGTTCTGGAATATTTTAAAAACCAATACATTGATTCTGATCTAATCTGCTAGAGTTTCATGTATCCCAGACATGTCCCATAAGAATTGTAGACTATCTACTTGATAATTTAGATGGAAGATGTCTGCCAACAATATTCTATTTTTCTATGTCTTATTATTATTATTATTAGACAAGCATGCAGTAGAGACACCAGTATATCTCAACTCCAAGTGTTACCTAGTTGGAGGATCTTCTATTTGTTTTATTTCCCTAGATATGTTGGACTTCATTTTTTATAATTTCCCAGTCAGCACGAAACGCAGTTTGACTTAACAATGTGTGCTTAACACATCTGGGATTTCTATTCACCACTGAAATAACAAATGTTTGCTGGGGGATCTGGAGAACACCATCCTGGGAACTTCCCTGCTAGCTAGTCCAATGCTAAGATAGTGTGAATTCCCTGGGGCAAACATCACCTTGACCTCTTTTCCGATGCTGATAAGTTGGTCTGCACCACCAACCTTTCAATCAATGCCAGCAGCTGACTTCTCAAGTGCTGAATTTCTAGATGATCTGGTGATCCACACAGGTAGAGATGACATTTCCTTATTCTCTACAATTTAAGCACACACTTCCTAAATGTATCCTGATACCTAGGATAGGACACTTGAAATACTTTTTTGTTTTGTTTTCTAAAATAGCTTTTCATTCTCTAGACCAGTGTTTCTCAATCTCAACAATTTCACAATATGTGGACTTCAAGTCCTAGAATTCCCCAGCCAGCATGCTGGCTGGGGAATTCTGGGAGTTGAAGTTCACACATCTTGAATTTATTGAGGTTGAGAAACATTGTTCTGGGCATTTGCAGTGAGTAATTATTTTCTCTCTGCTTGCTGTGCCTATTCAGTATTTTGAAATTATCAGCATGTTCCAAGCTGGGTCCTTCCCCCTTCCTGAACTGTTTTAAAATGATGTTCTCTTCTCCTTTTTCTTTCTTAAGAGCGGTGTGTGTGTGTGTGTGTGTGTTTTTGGTTCTCCCTTCCCAGATTTTTCTGCAATTTGTCAGTGCAGCTTGTTTGCTGAAGAGGTCATGGGACTTGTCTAAAAGTGGAGCAATTTTCATGCTTTTTGGGGGAGTTTGGTTTTGATTAGATGTCACAAGTCCTGCTTTTCCTTCCAAACTCTTCTCTGTGGGTGGGAGTTTTCTGCCGTCTGTGTTTTGCTGACTGACTTTCTGGGCTGCTCTGAAGACAGAGGACAAGAAGTCCTGATCAGTCCATAAGAAAGAAGTGGCTCCCTCCATTTTCTTTTAAATGGACAGCAGATTTGGTTTACAGTTGAGTGTGAGAAAGTCAGGAACCCCCACTGGCTGAACCACAGATAGATAGATAGATAGATAGATAGATAGATAGATAGATAGATAGATAGATAGATAGATAGATAGATAGATAGATAGATAGATAGATAGATAGATAGATAGATAGATAGATAGATAGATAGATAGATAGATAGATAGATGATAGATAACCTTTATTGTCATTTTTTACTGTGGGCACAATGGCACAAATGAAATTTAGTTGCTTGTTCTCAAAGTGTACACGTACATAACACACATTTAAACATACTATATACAAGACCTACACCCTTACATATAAGTAACATATAAATATTAATCACTGTCCATCTTGAATACATAATGGAAGGAGGAAGCTTTAGAGTTCACAAGGTTAATACTGTCTGGCACAAAACACTGACTGAATCTGGATGTTCTGCTTGGATACCATGGAGCCCCCTCCTCCCAGAAGGTAACAAGGAAAACAGGTCGTGAAGAGGATGTGTGGTGTCCCAGACAATCTTACGGACCCTGCTCAAGCAGTGCTTCTGTGCTATGTCCTGGATGGGAGGAAGGGAACCGCCAATTATCTTTTCAGCCATCCTCACCACTCTCTGCACCGCCTTCCTGTCTGAAGCAGGGATGCTTCCAAACCAGACTGTGATGCTGTATGACAGGATGCTCTCGATCGTCCCTCTGTAGAAAGTGGTCAGGACAGGGGAAGAATCTAATGAACAGAACCCTATATTTTCTATTACAAAGAAAGTCCTTGCATTAGAACTACAGTTGGGACTAGAATTTCTGTTGCTAAGGCAGTTATTAAGTGAATTGGGCTCAATTTTACAACCTTTTTGCCAAGGTCGTTAAACAAATCACTACAATTGTTAAGCGAATCATGCAGTCGTTAAGCAAATCTAGCTTCCTCCATTGAGTTTGCTTGTTGAAAGCTGGCTGGAAATAACAATCACAAGACCCCAGGATTAGTGCAACCGTCATAAATGCATGCTGGTTTGCCAAGCACCCGAATTTTGATCATATAGGGATGCTGTGACAGTCGTAAGTGCAAGGAGCAATCATAAGTCCCTTTTTTCAGGGCTGTTGTAACTTTGAATAGTTGCTAAACTATTGTAGGTCAAGGATTACCTATATAGAAGAAAGAATACTACAGACCCAAATTAGCTGGGTTTTGCTTCTAGTTTAATTTTAGGTTTGCATATTATTCTGTGTGAAAGAGGAACTATTCGATACTTTTGTTAACTAAATGGTAATTTAAGCAATTTAAGTAATTTAAGTAATTTAACTGCTCTATAAAGCACCTACAACTGAAGTGGGACTGTGGGACTTACTGTGTTGGCATTATTAGCTTTATCTGGAGTGTTACGGTATATGCTGTTCACTTCTTTAAAAAAAAAAAAGAAACAACATTGCTTATTGATTTTTAAGACACCTCATATATCACCCGTGTTCTTCAGTTGATTTTGGATGACAGCTCCCCAAATTTCCAGTTGCCATGCCAACAGGTGATTCTGAAAGCTCTAATCCCCAAAGATCAGATGAGCGCCAGATTGGGGAGGCTGTTATTTTACCTATTTATTGCACTGTTGGGAATTATCCTTGAGCTGAATCTTCATTCTGTGCCACTTACCTAGTGGGTCTGATTGTGCCCTAAAACTCAGCAACGTAGTGCTACAATATCATTGTGTGTTGTTTTTTTTGGATTGGGCAGATGCTTAGTATGCTTGTGTGAATTCAGGTTTTTAAAACCATGGTTTAAAGCCAAGTGTTGTGCCAAGGCAGCAAATGCTGACTTTTTCAGAATTATAGCTTAATGTTGTATCTGAGCCCGGACAGCATCAGCAATGTGAAAGGGTTGCTTCCAGATGATGTTTTGGGGGTCTAATTGCTCAGTTTTCCACACACAGTGTTACCAGGGATTTAGATAATACCACTGTTAAGACTTGCTGACATCCCCTCTTCAAGGCACTGTTGTTTGAAGAGGTTGGTTCTCAAGACTGGCTTAGAATCCAGTTGCCAACATACAGCTGTGTGAAAGACTGACTTTAGCCATATTGTGACTGGTTTGATTTTGACTTAGGATGCTCTATGAATCTGGCCATTATGCTTCATAGATCATGATTATGAAACGTATTATATTTGTTTAATGACCTGTGGCTCTGTCACCAAATCATGGTTAAATAAACTATAGTTTTGCATGTTGAGTAAACCCACATATCACTTCTTGCTGTGTGTCTGTGTTTCTGGATTAATCTTCTACAAATTGAGCTATTGTGACCCAGAAACTGTAATTTACAGTTTAGCATTTTGTGCAAACTCTGGCAATTGTAGTTTATTCCACAAACCATAGCTAATAAAAGCATGATTTGGCATAATGGGGGAAGCAGGCTTGTAAGTAAAAGGAATACAACTGAGCCCAAAATTTTTGTTGTTAAGCAAAATATTTGTTAAGTGAATTTTGTCTCACTTTACCACCCATCTTGCCACAGTTGTTAAGTGAATCACTGCAGTTGTTAAGTTAGCAACACAGTTGTTAAATGAATCTGCCTTCCCCCTTGACTCTGCTTGTCAGAAGGTCATAAAAGTTGATCACATGACTCTGGGTTACTGCAACCGTCATAAATATGAATCAGTTGCCATGGGGGATGCTGCAATGGTCACAAGTGTGAAAAATAGTCATGTCACTTTTTCAGTGCCGTTGTAACTTTGAATGGTCACCCAATGAACTATTGTAAGTCGAGGACTACCTGGTATATGCTGAAGTTTGAGTCTTAAAATTCAGACAGAGCTGGTACAAACCATTATTTATTTATTTGTTTTATATACATATACACATCTTGAGTTATTTATAAATAACTCAAGGCAGTGAACACACACCATACCCCACCACAGCAACCCTGTGAGGTGGGTTGGGCTGAGAGGGAGTGACTGGCCCAAAGACACCCAGCCAGCTTTCGTGCCTAAGGTGGGGCTACAACCCACCATCTCCTGATTTCTAGCCTGGTTCCTTAACTACTAGACCAGGGGTAGGCAACCTTAGCTCTTTTATGACTCATGGACTTCAACTCCCAGAATTCCTGAGCCAGCCATGCTGAGGGGAAAGGGAGAGGTTTCCATGCTGAGCCATGCTGGCTCAGGAATTCTGGGAGTTGGAAGTCCACGAGTCATAAAAGAGCCAAGGTTGCGTACCCCTGCACTAGACCAATCTGCCTCCTTAAAGTTTTAGAGTGCTTGTACCTCCCCTGTGAATGAACTTTAGCTTTCCCTGAGAGAGTTTGCTTTGGGCTTCCACGTCCTCCTACGCTGAACTAGTTCTGTACCTCTGGAATTTCTTGTCACTCAGAGAAAATATGAACGTAGGTCAACTTTTCTCAACATGTCCATCCAATGGATATCCAATGGACATTCTAAAAGAGCACCGGGTTGGGGAAAGAAATCTGTCCTGTGACCCCAGCAAGGCTAAACACATTGATATTGTTAATGTCAGGATGGATTCTCGGACTTTCCCTCTCTCTCCCTCCCAAATATCTCAGGCTGTTTTGAATTGGCAACATACAGAAAGAAGCTGCTTTTTTCCCAGAGGGAGCCTCCGTGGACAATTGTTCCCATTGCCCAAGGATTCACATGAGCACTACAAATTGGCAAGGGGGAGAGAAACCTTTGGGTGGGGAATGGAAATGTTTACATGGAAAGTTCAAGGAAACAACCAATGAGTTGGCTGTGCCAGGTAATGAAATCCAGATCCAACCCCTTTTAAAAATGTCCTGTACCAGAAAGAAACTTCACTAGGTTAGGAACAGGGAAAACAATAGGTGGTGGTATATTTACTGACATTTGCTGTTGAGTAATTCCCTCTCCTTGTAACCCCCAACACTAAGCGATTCTGGGAAACCGGGAACGAGCTTTGATTCTCAGCTGGAGAGAGACAGGGGAACGTGGCAGTCCGGCATGGAATTTGGCACAGGGGTTTGGCACGGAGTGATACAATGCGTATCTGGCCAAAGTCCTTCCAAATAAAAATCTTCACAATACTAAAAAAAAAAGAAAGAAAAAAGGCAAACTGTGTCAACACTGCTGTTCCTCTCCTCTCTTTAGCAAAGTTTGGTACAGTGGACAACCAAACTTGGGGTCTGGGATCATGCTGTGACCTTGACTTTGACTTATTAGATGACTTGGGAAAAATGACCATACTTGGATTCACACATCATGCTAAGTCATGGTTTTGTGAATCTACCACCCGGAGCGAGATTTTCACAGTAGATAGGGAAATCCTTTGAATTCAATTCCTTTTAAGAAATACTTATAAATAACAGATCCTTGTATGCTTTCTCTTCTGCCATTGTCAGGATTGAAACTCTGTTGTAAAACAGTGGTTCTTGACCTTTTCTTCACAACAGACCCCCTTTAAATACCTTTTGTGGCCACGGACTATGGTCATGGACTCCCAGGACTTAACTCGAGATTTAAATCATAACTTTTTTTCAAGCCTTCATGAACCTCCTGTGACAACATCACAGCCCCCCCTCCCCAGGTGTCCACAGACCACAGGTTGAGAACCAATATTGTAAAGTTTTCTTGCCTTGTTTGGCTAAAATGGATTTGGCAGAAAGGAAAAACTGTAGCAACTCTTCTGGTGATGCTCCTGCTATCAAATAATTGTCTTTTATCTTCAGTAACTCTATGGCTTTCTCATGTTCCTCCAGAGAGCGAGAGTAATTTGTGGTCAGCCCAAATAATCCCTATTTTTCTATACAGTAAAGGACTGCAGCTCCATGGCAGAAGGTTTGGTGGTAATGATGCATTGATAGTAGTTTTCACATTCACCTCTGTTCAAAACAAAAGCAATTCACGGGGGCGGAAAGTTGCCTGACTCTGAAGACCTTGCCCATGTTGGATGATATGAGCCAGATGACCTGAGCCAGTGACACAAAAATCAAAACCCTACATATGTCTGAGAAAGAGACCTGAACAGTTTTTGCCATCAATTTAATTGAGCCAAGGAAGTAAGTCATGGAATATTCCTTCTAATCTAGGCCTTTTGTCCACTTTTGTAAAATTTACAATTTTGATTAGATAGATAGACAGACAGACAGACAGACAGACAGATAATATCAAATTTAGATGTTAGCCACCTTTCTTTAAGCATCCTTATGAGAGCCAGTTTGACAAAGTACCAGACTACAAACCAGGAGATCACAAATTCAGTCTCACCATAGGCACAAAACCAGAGAGTGACCTTGGGCCAGTCACTCACTCTCAGTCCTAGGAAGCAGGCAATGGCAAATCACTTCCAAAATGTTGCCAAGAAAACTGCAGGACTTGTTCAGGTAGTTGCTAGAAATCAAAGCTGACTCGAAGACACACACACACACACACACACACACACACACACACACTTTCAAAGATCATCCTTATACATTTACTTGTTCCAAAAAAAATAGAAGCCAGTTTTTGTGACAGTGATAGAAGAAGTCAGAATGGGTAGTGATGACACCAGGAAGCAAATTCAGCCTTAGTACTATAGGTCTGTAGGTCATAACAGCAACTTAAAGAGCCACTGCTGAGAGAAGTTTGAAGTTTGAATCTTAGTTCACCACTCATTCTATTGTTTGCTGCCTCAGATCACTTCCTTTTCAGTAGCAGCAGCTGAAAAGCCAGAGGAAAAAAGGTTAATTTATACAGTAGACAAGACTCTTTTATCTCCTCTTAAGCAGGAACTTTTCATTCTGCTCCTGCATTGTTCTTTGTCTGCATTATGACATAATTAGTATCGGAAAAGTACAAAGGGCAATGAAAGAAGCAGTATATTCATTCTATCTTTATATTGTTTTGAATAATCCAGAGCCTCAGCCTCAGAATCATTCCCTTTAGTATAGGATCTTTGTTTGCCCCATTCTGTGGTTCAGCTTTTTCCATCTTAGAAGTCCAGATGCTTAAAACGCTTAAAAGGACCTAGGATCCTGAGAGTTGAAATCCCAACAAAAGTCCCAACTGGGTAGATGGTTTAATCCAGGGGTCCCCAACCTGTGGGCCGCAGTCCACTACTGGGCCGTAGCCTGCTGGCCATCGGGCCGTGGGACAGGCTGGCCAGTGCGCGCACACACGTGCGCGCATTCACCCCCACTTGTGCTAGTGCCACCGCTATGCAAACGGGGTGCCACACAGCAAAAACAGGGCACCACATGGCAAAAATGGGGTGGCACTAGCGCCCACATGGCAAAAACAGGGTGGTGCTAGTGAGTGTCATGTGGGCACTAGCACCGCCCTCTTTGTGTCGCATGTGCTCCGGCCCAGTTTGTGTGCACATGTGCATAAAATGCTTTCCCCTCTCTTTCCTTCCGGTCCGCCAACTGAGAAAGGTTGGAGACCTCTGGTTTAATCTATCTGGAGTCATTGGTCTCTTAAAAGAGGCATTTCAGCCTTTAGTCTCCAGATCACTGAACTGTGTGAATGTAATACTTCCTCACTCAACTTGAATTCAGGAGAGGAAAGTGGCACCTAGAAGCTGCCTTCCATATTTACACTGAGTTATGTATTTTGGGTCTATAACTATGTATGGTTCCTAAACACAGACCCTTAGTTGTAGTTATAGTTGTATGTAAGACTGGTCCAAATGGTCTGGTTCAAACATTATTGTAAACCATATTATGGTTGGCTACTTTTTAACTTAGTACATTGAGCAATTCCAATGATTATGGTTTGTAAACTTCGCTTTAAAGCTTGGTGTGTTGAGTGGATGCAGTGAGTTGTGCTTTATTCATTAAACCCTGGCAAAACAAACTGATGCAACATAGTGAATGCATCAAACCAGTTTCCTTATTTTTCCAGCCTGTTCTTTGGCTTAAAAGTAGCTGAGAAAGCTGTCAGGTCTTCATTCACTTCTGCAAAGTTAGACCTTTCTCAGTTTCAGAGGTTAGGGTATGACAGCCGATTTACAGTCATCTGTGAAATTTAAATCTCTAACAAAGAGTTGTATGAATAAAATAAATAAATTGCAGCAATCCGTTGGTTTGGTATCCTCTCAGACTTGCAAATGAAGGTTCTGTTAGGACATGTTGCTTTTTATTTGGTGTATAAATAATATATAGTCTTTTGAGTGCTGTGCCCCGCCATCTTGTAATAGCATCTCCAGATCAGATTCCAAGCAGGTGGGTTTTCTTGCCTCATGCCCCTTCCGTTGCCCCTTTCTTCCCTTCCTTTCCCTTCCCTTCCCTTCCCTCCCCTTCCCTTCCTTTCAGCTTACTTACCCTCAGCCCATTTTTTTTTCCCTTGCTGACCTGCCTTTCTATTAAATGTGTTCCCTTAAAGGTGTGGAAATGTTTGCATGTTGGCACACATAGGCACTTAAGATTCTCAGATGCCATTCATTAAATAAAGAACAGGAGCATATTTAAAAATTGGGTTCCCAGCTACTATGGCAGGTTGCAAAGGAGGAAAGCACCCTAGTTCACTCTTTTTTACATTGGGTTATTACCAAGGCCAGCTCTCGTGCTACCTGTGCTAATTAATGCCATCCCTTTTACTACCTGCCTTTTTGAAAAAGAAACATGAAGCCCTAAGGCCAAGAAAAACCACTGCTGAACAAGGCCACGTAGTTTTCTTTTGGAACAGCTGCAAAGGACTACCCTACTTAGAATTAAGAGTTCTGTTTTCCTTCCTGTACAATTAGCATTTGAAATTACCAGCGAATGACATCACTCCTCTGCAGCACTGATCCAGAATTTGCAGGAAAGCTGTCACCATCTACATGCTGTTGAATTACACATTCACAGTATTTTTTTTCTCCAGGGGCCAGGCTGGCTGGGGCTGTTGGGTATTGTAGTCTGGCAGTATCTGGAGGAGTGGCTGCTAGAGCCTCATGTCTGCTCTTAGATACAGTAATGCAATTTCCCTGCCAAGAAAATGTGTAGTTATAAATCATGAATTATGCTTCTTGGGACTTAACTTCGTTTAAAAAAAATTCTTTTTCCTGTCATGAGACTTAATACTGCTCAAACTTTTCTGAGCTGAAAATCTTCCAAACTGCTCACTATAGACATCGTTGCACGTCGTTCATCACGCTTCTGGCAATTCTGGATGGTGAATGGGCGACAAAAAATGTCCATGAGATTCTGTGGCCGTGTTTAAGCCCGTTTCAGATGTTTGCTGATGCTGGATAATTTCTTCCCTGTTTCTCTGGCACTTTGGGTGTCAGGAAAAGCTGGGTCAGCCTTGGTGCCAATTCAGCTGGCAAAGCTAAGCCATCTGTCTTTTTTATTTTCTTGGGGTTGGTAAAGAATTTACAATCTAGATTAAAAATAAAAAGGTACTTGGGTTTTTTTCTTCTACAGGTAGTTCTTGACTTACTACCATTCGTTTAGTGATTTTGAAGTTACAGCTGCACTGAAAAAGTGACTTATGATTGTTTTCCACACTTTATAACCATTGCGGCATCTCCGTGGTCATGTGTCCAAAATTTGGAGGCTTGGCAACTGGCATGTATTTATGACAGTTGCAGTGTCTTGAGGTCGTGTGATCAACTTTTGCAACCTTCCGACAAGGAAACTCAATAGAGAAACTAGATTCATTTAACAAATGCGTTACTAACTTAACAACTGTGGCAAAAAAGGTCGTAAAATGGGGCAAAACTCAACTCACTCGCTTAATAGCTTTCTTGCTTATCAACTGAAATGTTGGGCTCAATTGTAGTTGTACGTCAAGTTCTACCTATACTCAAAAATATTTTAGGAGATGACCAGGCTGAACCCGAGGAAGGAGGGGGACAAATGCGTCATCACTCATGAGTCCCTTTGCGTCCACAAGAGATCTATGTTCAGCCTACCTTGAATTCCTTCTAATTTCCCTTGACCATCAGATTCTTGTAGAACACTTAAGCTTATAAATCTTTATACACCTTTGAACTGCCTGGATCTCCTGGTTTCCCTGGTGCCTGACGCATATGTTTTGAAACTGCAACTTCAAATGATGCCCTTATCATCATCGTTTGCCTTGGTGTCCCTCTTTTTCAGCCATTCAAACTGTTACCTATAGCAGATTATTTTCAAAATTTTGCCAATCAGAGATTCCTTTCCAGGAGTGATTTTCCAGCCCCAGAATCATTGCACAGGGTGGACCTTTCTAGAAAGCAGGACCATCCCTGTCAATTGGTAGCACTCGAGGTTCTGTGGAAGCGAAGCCCTAAGTACTTTCCTGAGAAAATTCCTGAGAATCCATGATGGAAACTTATTAATCATAACAAGCTTGCTAACTTCAGGTACAGTGAACTGCATCCACAAAAATTGAAAGGCTATGAATGTTTAACCTGTTCAAACAATACACACTTGTTTTTTGCTGCAGAAGACTAGCAGAAATACCTATTTGGGAATAATCACCAATTTGGAAGTAGGATCCAGCGGTCGGCCCACTACCATAGAATAAGGAAGGACCCTCTTGTTCTCTGATCAGACAGCAGAATTATGCATGCTCTGTCCACACGTATCAGTTAATTGGCTGCCTGGTCTTCACGCTACATAGGAAATCCATTTTAAACCAAGCATATACACTCTGGGCTCCTAAACTCTTTCAGAAACTGTCACCAAGTTGTAATTTTAATGGAACGGAAGGGGGGAAAAACATTAAGTACATAAGGATGACTCAACTGTCATACTAAACCAAATTTATTTTATATCTAAACATAGCAACATCTCCTGCTTCACACCTTTTCTAAAAATCTTTGGTTGAGAGTTGATATATCAGAGTTGCTTAAAAGTGAGATGGGCGGCTTATAAATGATAGATAGATAGATAGATAGATAGATAGATAGATAGATAGATAGATAGATAGATAGATAGATAGATAGATGGGTAGGTGGGTAGGTGGGTAGGTGGGTAGGTGGGTAGATGGGTAGGTAGGTAGATAGATAGATTAGATAGATTAGATAGATTAGATAGATAGATAGATAGATAGATAGATAGATAGATAGATAGATAGATAGATAGATAGATAGATAGATAGATAGATAGATAGATAGATGGAATTTATCCCCTAGAGTCGGACATGACTAGACAGGGGAAACCTTTATCTTTTTTTAATGAAAATATTAAACATTACAATATAGTGGTTATTCTGTTTAAATAGCACCTGGCAATATAAAATTTGCCTGCTTTTAATTTAATCCAAACTTTTCCATGAAGGATGACCATTTCATCTTCACCAGGTAACCAACAGTCTAGATGATATTAAACATGTGAAGACAGGCCAGGTTGTCTTAACAAAAGAAATGGGAGTTCCTGGATTCTATTACATTTTGGCCCCCAAATTTACTGTTTCACTTATACTGAATATTCTCTATTGGACTATGGCCATAGGAATTACACAGGACAAGTGTAGGCACTTCATTTTCATAACGTTTAAGATTTCTCTGATAAAGAAACAGAGCAAAGTTGTATGGAAATGCAAACACAGCCTCCCTTTGTTCGTAGCAGTAATTGTCTTCTAGTCAGTAAACATTAATTGATTGCAGGGCTGAAGATTGTATAACAGCTATTTGCACATGCGTGTACACACACAAGGACACACAAATGCATACAGGTCAAAGTATTTTCAAAATAGAATACAGAATAATAGAATTGGAAGGGACCTTGGAGGTCTTCTAGTCAACCCCCCTGCTCAAGCAGAAGACCCTAGACCATTCTAGACAAATGGCTGTCCAACCTCCAGCGATGGTTGGAGCATCCACAACTTCTGAGGACAAGCTGTTCCACTGGTTAATTGTTCTCACTGTCAGGAAATTTCTTCTTAGTTCTAGGTTAGATCTTTCCTTGATTAATTTCCATGCATTCCATTCTTTCCATCTGACCATGGTTTAATCTTTGTATATTTCTTAGAGCATGTCTCACTTTTTCACAATAATAGTAAATAGGTTAGGACAGTCTTCCCCAACTGGGTGCCCTCTACGCATGTTAGACTTCAAATCTCATGGAAGAGAGAAGGTTATTTTGCTCTTGAAAAATAAAAGTCCACAAATAGCAATAGCAATAGCACTTAGACTTATATACCGCTTCATAGTGCTTTTACAGCCCTCTCTAAGCGGTTTACAGAGTCAGCATATTGCCCCCAACAATCTGGGTCTTCATTTTAGCTTCAGAAGGGTGGAAGGCTGAGTCAACCTTGAGCCGGTGAGAGTCAAAATGTGTTGAAGCAGTTTTAACTACAGCTGAGGTATTTCTGCCTCATATAGTTGTAAACATCTCCACCCATTTGGGTGTCAGATGTTCAGAATTTCATCCAAGAATTTTTGTGGAAAGAAGTTAGATGCAGCAGGAGGGAAAGATGGACCAGATAGCATTTTAAAAAGAGCAAGGTCAAAAAAATTGGAAAAAGTTGGGTACAAGAAGCACTGTCAGCCACATTGTGTGACCTGGGACGTGTGTGCTGTAATTTTTCACCTTCCTGGCAAAGAACATCAGTTTTATATACAGGAAATCCCTGACTCAGTGCCAGGGTAGTATCTTCAGGCTTTTTGTTTTTAAAAAGGCAATTTCCAGGTCCTGACTGTTCATAATGTCCCAAGAAAGGGGATGACCAAAACGTAGCAGCAAATTGAGAGGCATGATTTTCTAATGATTTGCGGCAGGGGGGAAAAAGGCCTATACTGTATAATCAAAGAAGCTTAACATCCCTTTACAGCGCTAAAAAAAATACAAAAAGGTTTTAACTTTAAAACAAAAAAAAACTTTTAATGAAAAAAAGCTTCATCACCAACTGATGTTTATCACTTATGTTTCTCAACGAAACACATGAAGTCCACATATCTTTGCCAAGGGTGAGAAACACACCCTTGGCAAAAATATGTGGCTTTCCTCCTTTTTTTTAAAAAAAAAAATGGAGGTAGCTTTATAGAGAGAAAATTTGAGTTTAGAAAGTGGGATTAAGCTGTGCAGTTTATGTGTAGTTTTTCTGCATGAAATTTCCTTCTTCCGGAGATATTATTGCCTCTTGTGGAGAAAATGGGGACACCAAATTCAATGTAGAAAGAGTGCAGAGAAGAGCAACAAAGAGGATAAGGGTTCTGGAGGCTAAACCGTAGGATGAGCAATTAAGAGAACTGGATATGTCTAGTCTAATGAAGAGAAGGACTGGGGTGATGTGATAGCAGTTTTCTAGTACTTGAGGGGCTGTCACAGAGAAGAGGGGGTTGATTTGTTCTCCAAAGCACCTGACAACAGGACAAGAATAGGTGAAAGATCATTAATGAGAGATCCAACTTGGAACTAAGGAGAAATTTCCTGATGGTGAGAACAATTAATCAGTAGAAAAGCTTACTTCCGGAAGTTGTGGGTGCTCCATCAGTGGAGGTTTTCAAGAGGAGACTGCTCAGCCATTTGTCTAGAATGGTGTAGGGCAGTGGTGGCGAACCTATGGCACGGGTGCCAGAGGCAGCACTCGGATCCCTCTCTGTGGGCACACGTGCCGTTGCCCCAGCCTTGCCTCCGCCCGCGACCCCTTCCTCACCAGCAACCTCCCTGGAGGAGAGTTGCCTCTGAGCGTGGCCCACGCGGAGCAGCGCAGCCAAGGACAAGACTCTGCCCTCACGCCCCAACGCACACAGTTGATGCTGTGGGGCGTGGGCAGAGGGCGTGGGCAGAGGGCGTGGGCGCCATGGCGCTGCTGGGATGCCTGGGCGATCTGCAGTGGAGGTGGTGAGTGGCCCTGCGGGCAGGCAGGGTAGGGCGGAGCGGGGGTGGGGCAGGGGTGGGGCAGGGGCGGGGCCAGTTTTTGGGCACTCGGTCTCTAAAAGGTTTGCCATCACTGGTGTAGGGTCTCTTGCTTGCGCAGGGGGTTTGGTCTAGAAGACCTCCAAGGTTCCTTTCAACCCTATTATTCTGTATTCTGTGTTCTTTTTCCCTCCATACAGTATAGCAAGTAGCAACTTTTGTGAAAATGTAGTTTAAAATGAGGAAACCGCAGGGGAAGGAAGGAGGATGAAAATAATGTTTAATTATGCTCCCTATTTTTTATTTCTAGGTGAAAAAAAAAAACATCTCAGAATCTAATTGGGATTTTTTTGGCTTCTTTTTTTCTCCCTTCAAATGCAATGTGCATATACATTTTAATTTTCTTGTTCTATGAGTATCACATTTCTTCTGTATTTTTATGAACGTTTATCGATTTACTAATAGTAACATTTTTAATCTTGCCAAAGGATCAGGTTTGTGGCATCTTAGAATATAACATACTGTGTTTTTAGCTTTTGAGTACTATAAAAGCTGGTTCTGTGATATATTTGCTGGTATTTCAAAGCTGTTCTAAAATCTTTCTTTTTGCTGTAGCTGATTGACATGCCTTTCCCCCTGGATTTCATGTAAATTATGGACTTATTTCATTCAGCTGATCTGTTCTTCTAATAACAGCTTTCTCCAGAGATGGAGGGGAAAAGCCCTCCTTTGGTCTTTGAGTAATTCTAGGACCCTACAGACAATATGTCTGCACTCTCCAATCTAATTGGGGAGAATAAAGTAATATATTCTATTTTGGGTCACATTACCAAAAAAATGTTAGGTTGGGAGGATAATTTTGTTTAAATACATGTCTTGCCTGGTGATATTCTTTGCAAAACTGTTCAGCTGGGTTCACACGTTATTCTAAGGCTCTAAGCCACAGTGTGATTGGTGTGGTTTTGCCCTAGAATATCGTGCTGTACAGGTGGTCCTCGACTTAGCGACCGTTCTGATGAACCTACTTTGGAATTACTTACAACCCAGATTTGAAATTACGATGGATGCCTCCTGCAGTCATGTGACTGAATTTCGGGCATTTGGCAACTGGGCTGCATTTATTTAAAGCCATTTATCCCAGTCATGTGACTTCAGTTTATGACAGTTTTGCCAAAAATTGGAATTTACTTATGGTTTTCAGGAAAACCACTCCCATAGAAAACCATTGCTTCACTTGACAACCGCCACATTCACTTCAAAAAAAGGTAATAAAATGTGACCGATCCAGTTTTATGACTGTCACAACTTACAACTGTGATGGGCAGGCTCCAATACATCGTAAATTGAATAATTATCAGTCATTTACAGTTTAGTATGAGATCTATTGTGGCTTATGCAAAAAATTAAGCCATATACACAAACTCTTGCAAAATTTCTTTTAACTTCACACTGTTGTAAAGTGGTTTATTTGATATTGATTTCAGCATGGTGTGCCCACACAATTGGGATTTACTCACAAAGCATGGCTAAGGAAACCATGGCTTAGTGCAGTGTGTAAACCTGGTTCCATGTGCAAAACTACTGTAATCTCATAGGTGTAAGCATTTAGATTTCTGACTCTCTTGATTGAACTAAAGCAGTGCTGTTCAACCTTGGCAACTTTTAAGACTTGTGGACTTCAACTTCCAGAATTCCCCAGCCAGTATAGGGAATTGTGCATGGCTGGCTAGGGAATTCTGGGAGTTGAAGTCCACAAGTCTTAAAGTTGCCAAGGTGGACACCTCTGAACTAAAGAATAGGACTACAGACTGCTCATTTCAATTACAGCAAATTGCTTGATGAAAAGGATGGATATCCATATTGATATCCACATTTCGTGAGACTTCTTCTGTTTGTTACTTGGGTAACTCTGTTGTCAACAGGGATAGGAACAAGAGCAAGTCCTTGCTTGGGCTTTCTACCAGCAGAGTCCACCAGGGCAAAGTTGACTTCTGCCAACCCCAAATCAAATTGATCTCTAGCCTTGTGTTGGAACTGCAGAAACCAGACAACTCATCACAACAGAAGTAAATCAAGTGTCATATGTACAATATGCAAAAACCTAGTCTGTGAGGGGTCCTTGGTACTCTGTGATCTTGGTTGTTTTCTTGCAGACATCTCATTATCCAAACTAGGTAACATCATCAGTGCTTCTGGTCACTGAGCACTGATGATGTTACCTAGTTTGGGTAATGAAATGTCTGCAAGAAAACAAGCAAGCTCAGAGAGCACCAAGGACCCTTCATTTCAACCCTGAGCTACAAATATTCTCCTTTATTGGAACCCAGTCTGTGTTGTAGCCTGTAGTTTCACAAAGATAAGCTTTTTCCAGATACAGGAATGTTGAGTTATCCTGAATTATTTTCTTTTAAATGCAGAGTCCTGCTGCGTATAGCCTAGGCAGTGTACGTGCTACATTTCTACCAAATCTGGCATTGAGTTGTGTTCTTTAGCTTTTGGGGAATCTTGACTTGATTATTTTAATTTTGAAACATTTATTTGCAACCGTAGGATTTAGCAAAATTCATATAAAATTGCAGCACATGGGTGTGATTTAAAAGAGGAATAAAGATTAATTTTTATGGACAACCTCCAATTGATTCTCAAAAACCAGAATATTTTCTGATTTATAATGGTCAGAGTCCTACATACTTAGCGATTTTAATTCTTTCTTGTTTTCCAAATGGCATTTAGAGCAATTTTAAAGAGTCTTTGATCCACAGCTGCAGGGAGGAGAGGGGGAAGAGTACATGTGGATCTATGAGGTTTTGTATGCTGTCTTAAAAATAAATAAACGTTGAACAAAGAACTTGTTTGCAGCAAAGGCTTAATTGCTATGAAGCTCCAGATTAGTCCATCCTCTTTCTGCAATATTATATTACTGGGTTCTACCCAGAACAGGTTAAAAGAAGCTGCTTCACAGACAGTTCTCAATTTACAACGACAATTTATGTTGCTAAGCAAGGTGGTTGTTAAATAAGTTGCACCTAATTGTATTATCTTTTTTAACCTGGTTGTTAAATGAATTATGTGGTTAAGCCAATCTGGGTTGCCCCATTGACTTTCCTTATCGGGAGCCAGATGGGAAGTTTGCAAATGGCAATCACATAACACCAGGATGCTGCAACCGTTGTAAACCATTGTAACTTCAATCAATTACTAAACTTATGGTTGTAAATTGAGCATTACCTGTATACTGAATCAGATACAAATCTGTCTAATCTGCTACAGGTGGTCCCGGTTGAGCCCAACATTTCTGTTGTTAAGTGAGACATTTGTTAAGTGAATTTTGCCCCATTTTACAACCTTTCTTGCCTGCAGTTGATAAGTTAGTAACCTGGTTGTTGAGTGAATCGGGCTTCTCCGTTGACTTTGCTTGTCAGAAGGTCGCAAAAGGGGACCTTTGCAGGACACTGCAACTATCATAAATATGAACCAGTTGCCAAGCATCTGAATTTTGATCATGAGAGCATGGGGGATGCTGCAATGGTCGTAAGTGTGAAAAACGGTCATAAGTCACCCTTTTCAGTGCCATTGAACGGTCACTAAATGAACTATTGTAAGTCGAGGACTACCTGTATTGCCTGGAACAAACCTTCCTTAGTTTTTTTCTCTTGTTTCGGTCTATAGCTAGTGCCGTGCCTGGGGTTTCTCAGTCCTACTTGGAGATGCTGCAGATTGAATCTGTTAAGTTCCAACCCAGAAGCCATGTGTTCTACCACCAAACTACAACCCCTCCATTTCCTGCCTCTGCTTCTGCCCACGTCAAGCTTTTAGCTCTGCAAGATGCCTGTCTCCCACTCGTAAACTTTGGCTTCCTCCTGTCCCACCATGCCAATTTTCTTTACACCCTCACAAGAATCTGGGCATGCACTCAAGCAAACTGTAGCGTGTTGTTTGGGGCTGAATTATTAATATCGAATGATTTGCATAGTCCCTGTTGCAACAAAAGTCAGTCCCCACTTCCCTCCTGGATGTGCTGGCAGACTGAACAAGACACTGACCTTGCTCTGGGCACGGGACCAACAGTAGAAAGGCAGCTTTGTTTGCCCAGTGCCCAGCAGTGTCAGAAACCGAGAATAGCCAAGATGCCCTGCTCCAGTAAGTCCCTGGATCAGAGAGAACCAAAGCTTTGCAAAGAATATAGTGTGCATGCTGGCTGTTCCTCCTGCTGCTCAAACCAGCCCTTATCTGGGACATCTTTTGTTTGCACTTTCCATCTGAGGTGAGATGGGTGGTGATAAGGAAAGGACCTTATGGGGAGTGGTCTGATTCCATCTTTATGCATGCTACATGTATTTGTTTTGAAGCTAACCATAGTGAATGATTTAACCCAATTTTTCTTTCTTGGGAAGGCAAGCTGAGCTGTAAACTAATCACTGCTCACAGAATGTATTTAGCTGCATGAGGTTGGCTAATTGGTGTTTCATTATGTCAGTCACTCTTTAAAAGCACAGTTCAGCAAAGATTTTGGCAAGGGTGACTAAAGCACAGGTTCCTTTAAGTGCTAATAGTAACGATTCATTATTGTGATGTGCTGGAAAGTTGGCTAGCAACTGACGAGTAATTACATGAAACAGAGGAAGGGAGAGATTGTCCAGCTTTCATGCTCTGAAGACCGTCCTTGAGTGTCAAAAAACCCAAACAGGATAGGATTCTTGATACCCTTTGATATTCTTGAGGACTAGAGGTGATATCACAGCAGTCTTCCAGTACTTGAGGGGCTGTCACAGAGAAGAGGGGGTCGACCTGTTCTCCAAAGCACCAAAGCAGGACGAGGAGTAATGGGTGTAAGATCATTAAAGAGAGATGCAACCTAAAAGTAAGAAGAAATTTCCCGACAATGGGAACAATTAATCAATGGAGCGGCTTGCCTCCAGAAATTGTGAGTGCTGCATCCCTGGAAGTTTTCAAGAAGAGACTGCACAGCCATTTGTCCTGAATGGTATAGGATCTCCTGCTTGAGCAGACTGGAAGACCTTCAAGGTCCCTTCCAACTCTGTTATTCTATCTTCTATATTTGCTAAGTGAACATCCTCACGTACAATGGCTTTCTGATGGGCGATCCTTTATAGTTAGGGAGGAGGATGTTCTGACTTGAGAGCGCAGAAAGTATGATCTCCTGGTGTAGGTCAAAGCCCTTTTCATACAACAGGTTCATTCTCTGTTTACTCAGGAGACACAACGCTCAGCTGATCCTCCTGTTCAAGGTGAAAGATTTGCACCAAACAAGTTTTGATGGTGGTTGACAACTCCGGATCTGGAATGCTGCGTTCCCCAAATGTGAGTTTCTGTGCTTAAACTTGCCATGGTATTATTAGTGTTGATATTATGTAATGCGTAGTGATCCTTTAAAATAACAGGAAATCTTTTCTGAGCTGATGTCAGGGATGTGGAATATAGATCCCAGAGGAGCCATTGAGGCTTCTGATAAATAATGGCACTGCTATAATCCAGCACTGGCCCTTCTAGATAGGCATGTCCAGAGTCAAAAGTAGTTATTCCCGTCTCAGCTTCCCATGGAAGGAATGATGATATGTTTGGGATGATTTGATCTCCAAAACAAAGGCGTGGGCAGGTTGGAAGCCCTACTACTGCTTGTTCATGATTTCCAGGAAGAGCCTATGAAATAGGAACTAATGATCAACAGACAACAATTTCTCTGCATGCAGGAAATCCCAGTTAGAAACTGGGGCATTCCCAACCAAAAGGTCAGGAGCAGAGGGTGGGAAAGTCCTTCTAGTTATAACCAGGAGATCTAGATCTAGATCTAGAATGACGGCAGAGAGAATACTGGGATACAAAACAAAACAAAACCTGGACATCAACATTTTGCAGATCAAAAGGCTTGAACACCTTTCTTTTCCCCCCCCCCCACCTCCTGCAGGGTTTGCCATATGCCGAGCAGCATTTTCATGGTGGTGGAGAACATCCTTCACCTGCCTCAAGAGGATCCAGTTACACATCTCCTCCACATCACTCAAGAGCCGGAGTCTCTGCAGAAGCTCTGGGTCTTAGGCGGGATGACTTTTTCCTATCACACCACCAGCAGAGCCCAACTATCCATAGTGGGAGTCTCACCTCTCCACGGGCCACGTCCACTCCGCAGAGTAAACGGAACCCCACATATTATAGAGTGAGTGTGCCTTCCTTGAACCAAGCTGATGGGAAGACTGGGGTCTGATGAGCTACTTGTGAAGATTGCTTGTTCTCCAAGAAGGTCAGGCCCTCAACAGCCCAGCATTCACGCCCAGGTGTTCCAAACAAGCTGTGACAATGTCAAAATGATGGTGCATGTCATCTTACCATTGCCATGCTTATGTAATAATGTTGTGAAGCCTGATTGCAAGTAGATAAATCACATCATCTGTGTGATTGTCATCACATACATTTTGTCATCTCCCCATTTCCTCCCAGTAACTTTATTTGTTTAACTCAGGGGTCTTCAAACTTGGCCCTTTTATAACTTGTGGACTTCACTCCCGGAATTCCTCAGCCAGGCACGCCTTCAGAAAAGATTGGAAATTTGCATGCTGTTTGTCCACACTGTTGCACAGCTCACTTCATTAGAATCCAGTATGAGAAACTAGTTAAAATAATGTTACAAAATAACATTGATGTTTTTAGGAAGAATTACTAAAAAATTTACACTGGTAAATTTGAATTAAAGTCTTATTGTTCTGAAAGAACAAAGAAAAAATAATGGAATAAATGTTCACTCTCGCAAGATGATAAGAATAAAAGCATTTTGCCAATCTTCAGCCCGAGGAACTTTCCTCGTGTAAAA
Source organism: Azemiops feae (assembly GCA_023970755.1). Classification (NCBI taxonomy): domain Eukaryota; kingdom Metazoa; phylum Chordata; class Lepidosauria; order Squamata; family Viperidae; genus Azemiops; species Azemiops feae. The sequence continues at coordinate 548,524 of JALGBA010000475.1, read as the reverse complement.
GGTATATACAATATAGGCAGAAGGCGTGCCTCAGATTGTGATTAGTAATGTTCCTGTGATGCACAATTGAGCAACGACAAATATGTTCCCCTTTTTACAACTGAGAGGTTTTTGAAAGAGAGCAGAAGTTGGCTTACTAATGGATGATCCTCTTTTTTTATCTGTCCTGTATAAAGATTCCCGTGATTCGCAACTGTGGGTCTAATACCCTAAATTTTGAATTCCACGATACAACTCCCCACCGAGTGTACAACGGGATATCCCAGCCATGGAAAACAACTCAGCAGAGTTCAGGTAACTCCAGCCAAGAATGGAAGTGATAATAGATTTCCTTGGCAAGCAGCACAGAACACTTTGTAGTCCTTGCTGTCTTATCTTCCTGTTATCCGTTTGTGTTTGATCTTTTAAGCTTAAATACAACTAGACCCACTTCTAAAGCTCAGCTAGCTTTGGGGTCCTCCTGTTGGGGGGAAGAGCTGAGAGCCTTTGATGGTCCTTTTTGACAGTAGATCTTTGAGTAAAAGACAGTGTTTAAATTCAGCAGCATGTCTAAAGCCAACACTCCCATTCTCTCTCTATCATCCTTGCCTCCCTTTTAGGGAGTAATTAGATGGGATAAAATGTTGATATCTCCAATGCACCCTTGATTGTGGATGGAAAAGAGCAAATGCTTATGCTGGCCTTGGGTTGTGTTTTTTAATGGAAAGGACATGAAATACACAGTAGAGTTAGTCCTTGACTTACAACAGTTCATTTAGTGACTGTTGAAAGTTGCAACGGCACTGGAAAAAGTGACTTATGATCATTTTTCACACTGATGACCATTGCGGCATTCCTGTGGTCATGTGATCAAAATTCAGATGCTTGGCAACTGGTTCATATTTATGACAGTTGCCGTGTCCTGGGGTCACCTTTTGCGACCTTCTGACAAGCAAACAACGCGGAAGCCAGATTCACTTAACAACCATGTGACTAACAACTGCAGTGATTCACTTGCAAGAAAGGTTGTAAAATGTGGCAAAATTCACTTAACAATTGTCTCACTTAGCAACAGAAATTTTAGTCTCAATTGTGATCGTAAGTTGAGGACCACCTGTGCTTGGAAATCATGACAATAATTCTTACCATAATCTATATTTTATCAGTGATGTGCAGAACAGAACCAGCCGCCCCATCGGAAATAGTCACTAGAACTTCTTTTGGGCTAGTCCAAGTACCACTTAATCTGTTTCCATGATAATTCAGCCCATCTTAAATTGTTTTTAAAGCCAACCCACGTAAAATTGCCAAATAATGTTTTTGCAATCTTATCTGGGAACTGCAGCAATTTGATTGTTCTAAAGGTAGCATTAGGAGAGTCAGTGGAGACAGGGATAGGACATGACGCTCAATTAGATCTTCCACTCATTATGATCTGACTGTATCTCTTGGCAGCGAATAATTGGTACCCAACCTGGCCTGCTAAAGAAATTAGACCACTGAGAACTGAAGCTGCTCCTTCTCCTTACTTGGTTAATTCAATCAATCACCCAACTGTGAATGGCGTAGCACAACCGGGCTGGTCAGCGACCTGGACAAAAGATGGCAAGAGGAAGGAGAAGCGCTGGGTGAAGTACGATGGGATCGGGCCAGTGGATGAGTCTGGGATGCCTCTTGCTTCTCGATCGGTGAGTCCTCAAAGTAATTGTGAGCAGGATGGAAAAGTCCACTTTTCAGTATCCTTCTTCTCTAGAAGAGAGCATTATGGAGCTCAGGGTTGAACTGTTAATCCTGTTAATGAATTCATAGTGGGGTCTAAGACAATTCGCCAGGGCCAACTCATCGTGGCCAACTCGCCATGGAACAACTTGCCATGGCCAACTGACTGTGGGACAATTCGCTGTGGGACAAGAGTTACACTAATATCAAAGAAATGGTGAAATGGAATAATTAAAGAAAGGATGCAAAAGGAGGGACAGAATGAAATGTGAATGACAAAAAATTAAATTTTTTTTTATTTATTTTGAATAATTAAATTGAATTGTTAAATTGTCCCGCGTCGAGTTGTCCCATGGCGAGTTAGCCACGGCGAGTTGTCCCGCAGCAAGTTTGGCGGTGGCAAGTTGTCCGATTCTGTTCAGAGTGTGCCTTCAGAACCCCTAGTGCAGGGGTAGGCAACCTTGGCTCTTTTATGACTCGTGGAACTCCCAGAATTCCTGAGCCAGCCATGCTGGCTCAGGAATTCTGGGAGTTGAAGTCCACGAGTCATAAAAGAGCCAAGGTTGCCTACCCCTGCCCTAGTGCATGGCTGGCTCAGGAATTCTGGGAGTTGAAGTCCACGAGTCATAAAAGAGCCAAGGTTGCCTACCCCTGCCCTAGTGCATGGCTGGCTCAGGAATTCTGGGAGTTGAAGTCCACGAGTCATAAAAGAGCCAAGGTTGCCTACCCCTGCCCTAGTGTGATGCTTTCCCCTTCGTTTTTGACAGATAACATTTCTGTTTGATACTGCAGTCAGTGCTATTAAGAGTATAGGTTGATCTAAATGTATAAAGTTATCTATGTCTAATTGGTCAAAATTGGTGCAATGCGTATATTTTTGGGTACCAATAGAAGAGAATATTTGCAGCTCTGGATTGAATTGTACAGTCTTTGGGGCTCTCTGGGCCAGGTTGTTTGCTTGCAGACATTTCATTACCGAACTAGGTAATACCACCAATGCTAATGAATGTGGGGTTTGCTCTCTTTATATGCAGTTGCTTGCCCTGCCAGTGTTGGTGGGGGTACGGTGTATTCCTTGGTAGTCCCTTAACTATTGTTTACTGCCTGGTTGTTTGCTTGATGGTTTGTCTCCTTTGATTAAGCTACTGTTTCTGCTTGATTGTTTGTCTGGTGTTAATCCCTGCTTATCTAGGTGTTGGCTACTGGAAAGGATGAGTTCTGGTCTTTTTATTTCCTTTCTAGATAATCAAGCAGACACAAAATTCCACCCTTCTTCTTTTTAAAAATACAATCCATTGCCAAGCTGTCACAGGCTGGGGACTTCTTGGATTAATTCCCAAGCCATGAAAACCTGGGGCTGATTTGGCAGATAAATGAGAGCCATCTGTGCAGAAATGAAAAAAAAAATTGTGGCTTTCCAGATGTCTGTGAATTACCATTCTAAGCATCTTTTACCACTGGCCCATGGCTGAAGCTGCTAAGAATTGTAGTTCAATGATGTCTGGAAAGCTATAGGTTTGACACCCAGGATTTAAAATTATCCAAATGTTGATCTGACACTGAGTGGTTTCTGTGGTGTCACCGACATGAAAATACTTTCCTTGCAAGAGTTGGCATACAACTCTAATGCTGGGTTAATATAACAGAGTGAAAATCTAATGCTAGGTTAATATAAACTGAGGTTTACAAATTGAAAGCCAATCTTAGGAATAAGTGCTCTTTTGCCCGTTACCCATTACTCCCCAGGGGAAATGATTTCTTTCTAAGTCTCTTAGCCTTGATAATAGATTTTGTATTTGCATCAAAGCTCTTATTCTCTTATTTAACATTAACTGTAGCAAAGAAGGAAGCTAAAAGAGGGCTGGTCTCCCATTTGCAAGGTACTTTACATTTGTATAACATTGACTTCCCTCTACACATCCTCAGAGTTCATCATTTACTTGCCTGTTACCTCTGTGCATAGAGACAAGAAAGCAGGATTCCTAGTAGTCTATGCCTTGTGTATTACTGAATACAACATCTTCTTGCAGTGCTGTGAGAAACTTACTTTCCTTTTGTGTTACAGAATTGTCTAATTCCATGCAAAGATGTTGCCTAGTCCTTCATGGTATGTGTATCTTTGTTCCATCTTCCCTTTTCTGCTACTGATTTTACGTGTTTGTTTTGTATTGCAGAGTGTAGACAGCCCTAAGGACTGGTATCGCAGCATGTTCCAGCAAATCCACAGTAAACTTCCAGGTATGGACTTTTTCAGAGCATCGTATTAATTTAGATCAGTGTTTCAATTCCCAGAATTCCCCAGCCAGCACAGCAGCTGGGGAATTCTGGGAGTTGAAGTCCACACATTTGAAAGGTTGAGAAACAGTAATTTAGATCCAAAAACCATCCCAATCATTCTATTCTAGACCAGGGGTAGGCAACCTTGGCTCTTTCATGACTCGTGGACTTCAACTCCCAGAATTCCTGAGCCAGCCATGCTGACTACTTCAATTTTCTCCCCTGCATGATGTTCACCTCATTTCATTCTTGGTTCACACATTAAACCACATGGTTTCTTCACATTATATACCAGGACAAGAATAGTCTTTCCCTCTTGAATCACATATTGTTCCACCTTGTTTTCGGAGTTCTTGTAGTCCAACTCCCTGTTCAAGGCAGGTGACTTTCCATTTTGCTCAAATGGAAGTCTCTTCTTGAAGATCTCCAGTGATGGAGCAGCCTCAACCTTTGGAGGAAGCTGTTCCACTGATTCATTGTTCTCACTGTCAGGAAATTTCTCCTTAATTCTAGGTTGGAATCTCTCTCTAACAAACTTCCACTCATTACTTCTTGTTACTTCTGCCCTCTGGTGCTTTGGAGAATAGGTCAACCTCCTCTTCTTTGTGACAGCCCCTCAAATATTGGAAGACAGTTATCATGTGCCCCCCAATCCTTCTCTTTGATATGCTAGACATACCTAATTCCCTCAATCCTTCATCACATGAATTAACTTCCAGATCCCTTATCATCGTTGTTGCTCTTCTCTGTACTTTTTCATCTATTTCAGGCCAATAATGCCAATAAAATTTGACAGAGAATCACAACAGATGCAGGAAAGGTCAGGAATCTGCAATGTGTACAGCTAATTTTCTTATGCCTTTTTTTTTTGCTGATACATATTGATATGGATTACATTTAACTCAATAACGAGAAAGTGGCTTTGGAAACCATAACCTGGAGATTGACTGCCTAGAGAGAGATAAAAACACCAAGGAACACTACAATTTTTGAGCGTCCTCTAGTGGATAACAATTACCATTCTGTTTCTATACCGCCCTCGCTTTTCTGGGAATTTCCCCACATCATAATCTATTTTGTCTGCCAAATGAAACTTAGACCTAAACAGAGGTGCCCACTCTTTTCACCTCCCTATTTATGCATCTGAAACATGGTTTGTTTCCTGCCACACTGCGATTCATATGACCTGCAACTCACTCTTAAGGTAGCAATCTCCCACTGCTTTTCCTCTTCATTTTCTTATTAACAGTGAGTCAGATGCATTGTTTTGTGGCCAGAAACAGCTTGTAGGGTGTTGTTGGAGATATACAGTACAGGTAGTTCTCAACTTACAACTTAGTCCTCGATTTACAACCCCAATTGAGCCCAACATTTCTGTTGTTAAGTGAGACATTTGTTAAGTGAGCTCTGCCCCATTTTACGATCTTTCTTGCCACAGTTGTTAAGTGAATCACTGCAGTTGATAAGTTAATAACCGGTTGTTAAGTGCATCTGGCTTCTCCATTGACTTTGATTGTCAGAAGGTCGCAAAAGGGGATCATATAACGGCAGGGCACAGCAGCAACCGTTATAAAATCTGAATTAGTTGCCAAGCATCTGAATTTTGATCATAGGATCATGGGAATGCTGCAAAGGCTGTAACTGTGAAAAATGGTCATAAGTCAGTTTTTTCAGAGTTATTGTAACTTTGAAGGGTCACTAAACGAACCGTTGTAAGTCAAGGGCTACCTGTACTTTTTTAAAAACCAATAAAGGTCTGTAGTGAGCAGGATGCAAACCTGGCTCAACCATGAACATACCTGTTGATTTTAGTCAAAATAAGTCCTAACTCTCACATTGTAAGGTGAGAATCTGAGATCCCCCTGCTACATTCCTTGATGTACATATCTCCTGGAGGTTCAGACTTCCCTAGCTCATATCTTGATAAAGCTGACCATCCTTTTGTTTGCTTTTTACTCCATGTTCTTTGAGATAAGATAAGATAAGATAACCTTTATTGTCATTTTTATATTGTGGGCACAATGGCACACATCAAAAATGAAATTTAGTTGCCCGCTCTCAAAGTGAAACACATACATGACACACCCCTACACATACTATGTACAACATATATATAGACCCACATCCCTACATATACATAGCAAATAAATATTAAATACTGTCCATCTTGAATATATAACGCAAGGAGGAAGCTTGAGAGTTCACAAGGTTAATGCTGTATGGAACGAAACTATGGCTGAATCTGGATGTTCTGCTATGGATACCACGAAGCCCCCTCCTCCCAGAAGGTAACAAGGAAAACAGGTCGTGAAGAGGATGTGTAGTGTCCCAGACAATCTTACGGACCCTGCTCAAGCAACGCTTCTGTGCTATGTCCTGGATGGGAGGGAGGGAACTGCCAATGATCTTTTCGGCCATCCTCACCACTCTCTGCACCGCCTTCCTGTCTGAAGCAGGGATGCCTCCAAACCAGACTGTGATGCTGTATGACAGGATGCTCTCGATCGTCCCCCTGTAGAAAGTGGCAGTAATAATCAGCATTCTGGGTTCTGATTTTTGCACCCTCCAATTTGTACTTAACATAAGGGCTGGTGTTAGCAACTGGTATCCTTGAGCGACTAATAGGCCATGATGGGGTCACCGCTAATAGCAGGTTTAGGCCTCTCGTGATTCTTTTTTTCTATCTGGCCAACACTCTAAATAGATCCAACCAGATTTGCCCAACCTAGCAGTACGTTAGGAAATTAATTTAATTTGGAGCTTAATAGGGTTTTTAAACCCAGCAATTTTCTACTGCTCAGAGCACTGCATCTTTGTAAGCCATGAAGGAAGTATGGCAGGGAATCCGTTAGCTTTAGTCCTCTCATATAGAGCCCACTTCCCATGGACATCTCTCTTCTCTTTCAGAATCAGAGCTGGATTGGGATCCCTACAAGTCAAGAGGTAGATATTGTTTTCTGCTTTTGAACATGCTCCCTAGCTATCTGTTGGGAAATGTTTGGTTTCCCAGGAATGACACAGTAACAGCAAATTGTGGGGTTCTAGTGTTGAGAGAAAGGCATAGTAGAAGAGGTTCAAGGTGTTTCATTTGTGGGACAAGAACTTGTACCAAGAAAGAAGCAAAAGCCTGCTGGAATGGATCTTGGGGTCATCCTACTACACCAATAAAATGTTCAGAGCTTCTTGTGTTAGATCTATATGGTAGAAGCAACAGTGTGGGGTTGAAAACTGCCATCTGCGTAAAGAGCAAATACTATAGTACATCTGGGCTTTGTTCTTGACCCTTTAATATTTTCTCCTGACTCTGTGGAAGTGACTGATGTGGGAATAATACTTGCTTGGCTGGGACAATGCTTAAAAGGCCCCCAGCACCCAAATGAAGGGCATGAAGACATCAGACATGGCTTCATAAAGGCCTCTTAATGAGAAATTCTCATTTGATTGAACCTCTGCCTGTGAATGGGCTATTTTCCCACCATGAAAATGTAACGGAGGGATTTCCCTCCCACTAGGAAAGTGCCTAATACAACGGTAGGCAAGATGTCAGTGGTAGGAACCATAATGTTTTTACAGGAGGGCATAGGTAGAATACGAGGAACCAGGTTGCAGATGTGATTAATGCTGGGGTTTTCTGGTATTCAAGGAGAGGTTTGGAGAGAGATTTCTTTTTTTCTTTTAAAGAAACGAAGCTGCTTTTAAATCCCAATTAAAAACAGAAGGAAGCTGTACTGTTAATGTTCAAATCTCTGAAAGTCAACCACAAACTGTACCATCCAAATTCAGCTGAATGGTCACGTGGACTTCTGAGATAGCAAAAAGAAGATTCTTGACTTGTTCCAGCACTAAGGCTTTAGGTTGTCCATCGGTGGCCTAAACGGAGTGTGTGTGTGTGTGTGTGTGTGTGTGTGTGTGTAGGTTTTGGGAAGAGAGCAAAGAGATCATCCATTGTTCCATTTGAAAAGGATTGTCTGTCTCAGACAGCAATAATTTTGTCTCCTCCAGATCATGACCCTCCAGGGCTCATGAAGAAGAACCAACCTCCAGTGATGATCTCAAACAGTTCCTCTCGCCAAAAGAATGGCTTGGATTGGTGAGTAGAAACATGGAAGATGTGATTCTCTCCAGTGAAGGAGGGCAACCAACCGACATACAGAGAGGTGGCAAAGCCATATGAACAGCAGAAAAAATATGGAGTTGAATGTAAAGATATGAGATTATGCACTTTCCTGATATATTTACATTATAAATGTAAGTGTCAAAGCAAGAACATCCGATGTTAGCAGCGACAGTAAGCTTATTTGCAACTCAATCTCATGCACGTATTCAGAAGTGAGGTCCATTTCAGTTAGTGGGACTTTAGTACAAGTGAATTTGAGACTTAAGTATTTTGGGGAAGCATTTAAGAAGCATTCAACAGGTTTTGAGGAAAGTAAACAAAGTGCCCCCTGAGATATTGGAGGCATCCTTGTTCCCAGATTCTGTGCCTTCTTTTCTGAATTAGTGTTTTACAGTTGGCTCTGGACAATGGACCGAAAAACTAATTAGACTCTCCAAAATTGGTCCATCGTTGGGATAATTCATCAGTTTGAATGCATGCCTGTTCCAGTGCCCATCTGTGACACTAGAGGGAGATGTGAAATTTCCACATGAAATGGATTCATCTATAAATACCGTATAAATGTGTCCTTGCTATTATCTCGATGACTTATGTCTCAGTCAATTTCAGCTGGATATGTGCATTGCTTTGCTTGTGTTTGAAGGGTTATCAGGTGACAATGGGAGGTCCCTGTGTGATGGTTGCAGCTTTGCTATTTCACAACATGCAACATCAACCTCAGTCTACCACTTACCAAGAAATGTGGGTGCATTGATACTACCTGAAGATACTTAGGGAGGGAATGTAGTGGCAAATGCTCAAAAATGGCTTGTAGACTATTGAAACAATCCTTTGATGCTGGGAAGGGTCCCTGCTAAAGTGGATCTTTGCAAATACAAGGCAGGAAGTCATTGGGGCCAAAGGGGAGACAAAGCACATCATGCAGAGCACTTGAGGGTCTCCTACCTTTCTTTTGCAGGAGAAATTGGGAAACTGCAGATGCCACCAGCAACGAGCCCAGGAGCATTTTTGATTACGAACCTGGAAAGTCATCCATCCTTGATAATCCTACTCTGGTAGGTAGATCCCTAGTTTGGTTTGAGGTGGAGTATTCATTGATAGAACAATTAGTGGGCCCAGCTAATATCTGAACCAGATTTGGTGTATGGCCAATTAATGGAAATACAGTACAGTGGAATATTGAAATAGTGATCTTGTGCATGCTTCTGGCAAGTAAACCTCATTGACCTCAAGAGGCATTAGAGGATGCCACACATGCTCACAAGTTTCTGAGCTCAAACTGAATATAAGGGAAAACAGATGAACAATAGTTGTAACACCATATGGAAAATTGGCCTCTGGAGTGGGAAGTCCCACCCTGTTCTGCATCCGCCTACTCCAAGCCCAAGGACCATTGTCCCAAATATGAATTGTCTCTAACTCGGCACTCTTTTCATTGAAGTTTTAATTTGCCCATTACAGGCTAAGAAGTCCTTCACACCATCTTCAGCACGATGCCCATCGCCCTCTCTGCCAATTGAGGTGAGTCCTTTCTGAAAAGCAAGGGAAACGCACATTTGGCCTCTGGCAATGTAAGTAGACACAGCCAAGCACATGCTATCAACTTCCTTGAAAAAGCTGAGGATTAGGAGGGGATGGTTCTCCCAAGACGCTTGGAGTGCAGCTGTGTTTACTGGCTTCCATGGAGCAGGATTCTTTGTTATTTCCTCTCCCCTCCTCCTCTGCCTTGAAGATTGTGCTACACACAGCAAATAAGCTGCCCAGAGTTGCAGACAAGAATGCACCAGGTCAGGGTTTAGAGCGAATGGGATAATGTACTATCTATGATTCTACAAAGCCAGGTGCCCTTTTTATGCTAGAGTTAAGATCATGTATCCACTCTCTTTTTTAAAAAAAATAGTCTGTGCCCATACAATTCAGGAAAAGCCAGTTTCCATTGTTAATTACGATAATTCACTTTGAAAATCTACCTTTGACTAGAATTTTTTAAAAAGGATTTTGAAAAGTTGAATTTGGTATTCATTATCATGCTGCACTGTCGCTGAACTATGCATGATGGTACCCTGTGCCATTGAAGCATTATAATTTCTGTTTCTGAAATTATCAACTTCACTGTAATCTTAATTTCAGTGTAAATATAAAGCGTTCCCTTATTTACCCCAGCTGCTCTGTTTTTCTAACTCCTGCCTGCAATATAATGAATAACAGATGCTAGACATGATATTGGTGCCTCCACAAATGATTTCCAGTAAGGTCTAATATTCTTCTGATGCCGGAAAAAAAAGAAGACTATGAAAGACTAAAAGAATGGTTATAAATTAAAACGCGTCCAGAGAACTTAAATTCTAGCCAGTACAGATTCCAGAATAATGAACATTTTTATAGACACATCAAATTATTCCATACTTTCCAAGGTTAGTTTGAAAATATTTGATGCCTCCCACATCAGGGTAATGCTTTAACTTCCTTCCTTCCTTCCTTCCTTCCTTCCTTCCTTCCTTCCTTCCTTCCTTCCTTCCTTCCTTCCTTCCTTCCTTCCTTCCTTCCTTCCTTCCTTCCTTCCTTCCTTCCTTCCTTCCTTCCTTCCTCTGTCTTGATTCCTACCAACTGCCTGGACAAATCCCTACAATTTTCTTGTCCAGATTTTTGGATGTGGTTTGCTCTTGTCTTCTTCCTGAGAGGGCTGAGAGAGAACATTGAGCAAAATAACAGAGTTGGAAGGGACCTTGGAGGTCTTCTAATCCAAAGCAGTGTTCCAATATCTCAGGGGCTGCCACAAAGAAGAGGGAGTGAAGCTATTTTCCAAGGCGCCTGAAAGCAGGACAAGAAGCAACGGATGGAAACTAATCGAGGAGAGAAGCAACCTAGAACTAAGGAGAAACTTCCTGACAGTTAGAACAATTAACCAGTGGAACAACCTGCCTCCAGAAGCGGTGAATGCTCCAACACTGGAAGTTTTTAAGAAGAGACTGTACAGCCATTTGTCCGAAATGGTATAGGGTCTCCTGCATGAGCAGGGGGTTGGACTAGAAGACCTCCAAGGTCCCTTCCAACTTTATTATTATTATTATTATTATTATTATTATTATTATTATTATTATTATTATTATTATTATTATTATTATTATTATTATTATTATTATTATTATTATTATTATTAACCCCCGCTCAATCAGGAGACCCTATACCATTTCAGACAAGTGGCTGTCAAAACGCTTCTTGAAAACCTCCAGTGATGAAGCAGAACTGGTCCATGGTCACCCAGCAGGCTTTGTAAGGCAGGACTAGAATTGAGGCCTCCCACTTTTTGGCCTGCTTCCTTTAACCACTACACCAACTGGCTCTCAGCCCCCTCCACATTGCACTATAAACCAGTAAGCAGGATTGTGTAATTCATATAATGAACAGCTGCAGCCAAACCTGATTAAATGCAAAATGAAACCACAGAAGGAAAAGGCGTGTATGTAATGCATTAAAAAAAATGTTTCAGCTTCTCTGAGGTCTCTTCCACCGAATTCCAAAACTCGGATATCAGTGCCATTCCCAGAAAGTCCTGAGTTAACCTAAGTCAGGGATCTTCAAACTTGGCCCTTTTATGACTTGTGGACTTCAACTCCCAGAATTGGGAGGAATTCTGGGAGTTGAAGTCCACAAGTCATAAAAGGGCCAAGTTTGAAGACCCCTGACCTAAGTGGTGCTGCCAGGAGGAGAAGCCCTCAACAAGGGAGGACCACAGACAAGAAACAATGGATGGAAACTAATCAAGGAGAGAAGCAACCTGGAATTAAGGAGAAACTTCCTAACAATGAGACAATTAACCGGTGGAACAGCTTGCCCTCAGAAGTTGTAGGTGCTCCATCACTGGAGGCTTTCAAAAAGAGATTGGACAACTATTTGTCTGAAACGGTATAAGGTCTCCTGCTTGAGCAGGGGGTTGGACTAGAAGACCTCCAAGGTCTCTTCCAGCTCTATTCTGATTGATTTCAAGAAACTTTCCCCCTACAACTCTCTTGTTCTCTCAGTCCCTGGCATTTGCACTGGTATCTTTGCCCTTCCTTCCTTCCTTCCTTCCTTCCTTCCTTCCTTCCTTCCTTCCTTCCTTCCTTCCTTCTCCTCCCTCCTCCCTCCCTCCCTCCCTCCCTCCCTCCCTCCCTCCCCTTGGGCAAATTCCCACAATTCTCAATAAAATGTGTTCATTTTCATAAAATCCAGTTAGCTTAATTTCCTGGCATAGGTATTGTCCCTCAAAATGTGGTCAAGTGTGGCCTTTATCAGTTTTTGCCCTTCCTTTGGAAATATCCTTGTGGAAACTAGAGCCTTGTGTTGCAGTAACTAGTAAAAGCAAACCATAAATATAAACAAACATAAAGGCTTTCAGCTGCACCCTGACTGAATGTTTCTCCATGAAAAAGCACTCTGCATATAGAAAATATTCCAGGAAAGGGTGTGTGTGTGTGTGTGTGTGTAACAAAAACACCCCACTCTAGACATTTGTCTGAAGCGTACTGTTTTTTACATGTTGGAATCTTTTCCAGTACGTAAGAGACAGCATTTAGTTGTGATTGCACATCTATGAACTGACTTGCAGATTTACATTCCAAAGGAAAGTGACACCTCTCTTCCAGTCTCTGAATTATAGCCTTGAGGCTGCGTTCATGTGGGCACTTTAACTGGCTGCCCTTTCAAACAAAAGGGGACTTGTGTAAGCAGGGTATCAGGTTGATTGTATTGTGCAACTGAACTGCTTGGGTAGCAGTGACTACACCTTGGCTCCACCCGTGCTGGCATGACCAGAGCCTGGCCCTTTGGCACTGCAGTGGGCACAAGTGAGCCTCACATTCTTCTCTCTTGTCTCAACCAAACAGCCCTGGGCTGCTTTGCTCTCTTACTGTGGTCTCCGCAGCCCGGCACCGACAGTCCTAAAGCGGCATATTTCTTTCTTCTCTGCCAGGAGCAACTGGAGAAGGAACTACAACAGCTCAGCGAAGAGTTGGACAACGATATTAGAAACCTTGAGCAACAGCAACTTATCCGCAAGGTAAAACCCTTTGTTTTCCTATTTGCTTCCTCTCCCGGTGGCATAGCGCAGGCGTACATTCCTAAGGTGGCTTGGCCTCAGAACCAATAACCTCCAGTGTGGCCTTCAGATCCCTCCCAAATATTGTCGAAATGTATATTTAAAAAAAAAAAAAAAAGAGGAAAGGAACATTATTAAATGCAAGGGTGGAACCCTAGTTTTCAATATGCTTTATTAAATTGAAATTTGAAAAATTCTCCCTTGTGATCCTGTGCTGAGCAAGGGACCCACTTGAGTCTTCCTATTTGCTCTCAGCGCTTTCCAAATTTATCTGTTTCATTTCAGATTATTATTGACTTTAGAGTAGGGCTTTTCAACCTGTGGTAGGTACCACTTGTGGTACATTAATGAGTGGCAGGTGGTACGCAGCCCTGCCTAGCCAAGTGTAGTGGGGAAGGGAAAGAGCCAGCACAGGCAAAGACTTACAGTGAGAGAGTCCCCTGGAGCTGCAGATTTTACTTATGAATGGAGCCATTTGGGGAGGCTGCCTTAGCCGGCAGCCAGTACTTACATTTTTTTTTCTTCCTTAAGTGCCGGCTGGACTCCTTACTTTCCTTTCTAGCCAGTAGCTAATTCTTAAAGGGGAAGTGCCTTTTTAAGCTAGTTCACTCAGCAGCTTGTATTTTCTGTCTCTGGAGGCCTTTCCTTGTTTGATCAATATATGGAAGAGGGAAAATATGGGGGGGTTCAAATTCTTCCTTCAGAAGGAGATGGGAATGAGAAAAAGGGAGGCAGGGAAGGGAGGGAAGGGAGGGAGGGAGGGAAGGAAGTCCCGCCTTAGCAGTTGACCACCAGCAGCTCTGCCATTGACTTTGCTTGTCAAAAGGTTGCAGAAGGGGATCACATGACCCTGGGACACTGTGACCATCATAAATATGAATCAGTTGCCAAGCATCCAAATATAAGTCACATGACCCTGGGCATGCTGCAATGGTCATAAGTGTGAAAAATGGTCATAAGTCATTTCAGTGCAATTGCAACTTTGAACAGGTGGTTTTTTTGTCACCGAGTTTTTGACACCTTGCTCGGTGGTACTCGAATATTGCCATATCCTAAAAGTGGTACAATCGGTAAAAAGGTTGAAAAGCCCTGCTTTAGAGGACCCGCAATACTCAAATATATAGGTAGTCCTCGACTTATGACCACAGCTGAGCCCAACATTTCTGTTGCTAAGTGAGACAGTTGTTAAGGCTCATTTTACGACCCTTCTTGCCACAAGTGTTAAGTGAATCATTGCAGTTGTCAAATTAGTAATACGGGTTGTTAAGTAAATCTGGCTTCCCCCATTGACTTTGCTTGTCAGAAGGTGGCAAAGGGGATCACATGATCCCGGGGCACTGCAACCGTCATAAATATGAACCAGTTGCCAAGCATTCAAATTTTGATCACGTGACCGTGGGAATGCTGCAACGGTTGTAAGTGTGAAAAACGGTCATCGGTTATTTTTTTCAGTGCTGTCGTAACTTTGAACGGTCACTAAATGAACTGTTGTAAGTTGAGGATTACCTGTAATCGCATTTAAAAATCACATAATCTAAAAAAGCCGTAGTTAGAATGCAGTACTGCAAGCTAACTCACTGCTCACTCCAGGAGTTCGATTCTGACCGGCTCAAAGTTGACTCAGCGTTCCGTCCTTCCGAGGTCGGTAAAATGAGGATTTGGATTGTTGGGGTCAATAGGCCGACTCTGAAAACTGCTCAGAAAGGGCTGTAAAGTACTGTGAAGCGTTATATAAGTTTTAAGTGCTGTTGCTATTGCTATTGTTGGCTGTACTTTCATGCCTTTAACTGGAGTCTACCCAAAAGGTCTCATCCTGTGCACATTCTGGCATGCCTGTACCTGAAATGATTGGTTTAACTCTGCATGTAAAAGGATAAAGGAAACAAATGAAGTTATTTTAGGACACATATAAACATAATAGAGTCCTTAAGTAAAAGGCTGACAACAGTAGGTATTTATAGCCTTCCGCTGATGTAGTCTCCTCTTTGTGTCTCTCCACCTGCATTTGTGTAATGCAATCAAATATGGAAGTTTATTCAGTATTCCACAGCCATGGCAGAGAAGGATCAGAAACAATCAGTTCATAGGGGTGGTAGGATTCAAGGAAGGAAAAACCAGAAACCAGACTATTGTGGTTTCTTGTATATTGCTTTTGTTAATGGATTTTACACAGCAGCTTCTATATCACCATTTTTCAAATATGTCAATTTCCAGATGCGTGAACTTCAACTCCCAGAATTCTCCAGCCAGCATGCTGTATGTTGTATGTTTTATTGGCTATCCATTGGTATTCTCAGGACAGGTAGTCCTCGATTTACGACCACAATTGAGTCCAACATTTCCATTGCTAAGTTAGGCAGTTGTTAAGTGAGTTTTGCCTTATTTAAGATCTTTCCTGCCATAGTTAAGTGAATCACTGCCATTCTTAAATTAGTAGCAGGATTGTTTAATGAATCTGGCTTCCCCGTTGATTTTGTTTGTCAGAAGGTCGCAAAAGGGGATCGCATGATCCCGAGACACTGCAGCGGTCATAAATGTGAGTCAGTTGCCAAGCGTCTGAATTTTGATCACATGACCACAGGGATGCGGCAACAGTCCTAAGTGTGAAAAACAGCCATAAGTCACTTTTTTCGCTGCCATTGTAAGTTCAAACAGTCACTAAATGAATGGTTGTAAGTTGAGCAATACCTGCAGTCTTTTCTAGCATTATAATTGAGATTGAACAAATAAAAGAAAATAAAATAAGATCCAGTAGTGTTTGCTGAGCAGTAATTCTGAGTGGTAGTGTTTGCACAGCACAGTACAATAAAAACGTGGTTGGCTGATTTGTTGTATTTTATAAGATCAGAGTCCCATCAATTAATCAAGATCTCAGTAGCTGGGACAACCCCCTCCCTAAAATTTGTATGCCCCCCCACAACCCTTTTCAAACAAACCCTTACAACTGGCTGTTCTCCCAGCCTTAGGACAGAGTAGGTGATGGACTCCTTATGGAACGTTTGCTCTGCAAATATATTTGTATATCTATTATACTTATTTGTATCCCACCTTTAATATTTTTATCAATAAATCAAGGCAGCAAACATACACAATTCTCCTCCCCCTTCTTATTTTCCCTACAGCAACAACCCTGTGAGGTGGTTGGGTTGAGAGAGGGGGACTGGACCAAAGTCACCCAGCTGGCTTTCATGGCTGAGACGGAACTTGAACTCGGGGTCTCTGGCTTTCTAGCCTGATGCTTTAACCGCTAGACCAAACTGGCACTCTTTTTCCCAGATGTTTGCTTTAATATTGCTTTGTATTCTATTGTTTTTGATTGTTTCATGCTGTACTGTATACGTCCCAGAATTATAACAGAATTGGACAACCTGTACATTTAATAAGCGAGTAAATAATAAGTAAAACCTCTCTATACTTGTACGGGAAACCCAAGCAGTTGGGTCGATTTAATCATGTAAGGACAATTAATCAGTGGTTGATTGACACACTCTGTGAACGTGTATTCAGTGGGGCTTGCTTACCCTTGTTACCACATGTGAAATTAATTTATTTTTAATTTATTATTAGAGTTATATTATGTCCTTCTCACCATCCCAGGAGACTCTATAAATGACATCCAATGAAGCAGAATTTAAAAAAAAATCCCCCAAATTAAAGCAGATTGGAAACAAGCTAGATTGTTGTTATTTATGGATATTATTTTATTATTTATTTATTCATTAAATTTATATGCCATCTCACTATCAAGCAAGTCTGGGCACCTTACATTAATTATCATAAATAAACAAACAAACAAACAAAAGTCCCGTCTTAGCCAGGGGAGCCAGGTAGGTGACCTTGAGCCAATCTCTCAGCTCAACCCACCTCACAAGAGGAGTTGTGGGGAAAATAGGGGGAGGAAGGAGTCTCATGTGTGTTGGATATCTTTGCTTCCTTGAGTTATTTGTAAAAATAATAAAGTGGGAATCCAATAAATAAAAAAGAGGCAAGTGGAAAAGTTGGAAATATTAAAACGTCAAGCATTAAAATTAGAAACATGAACATGAACAATAAATGAAATAGAAGTCAAGAACGGCAACAGAATAACGGAGTAGGAAGGGACCTTGGAGGTCTTCTAGTCCAACCCCCTGTCAAGCTGGAGACCCTTTACTGTCCGGTCTTTTCTTGAAAACCTCCAGGGATGGAGCACCCACAGCTTCCGGAGGCAAGCCGTTCCACTGATCAATTGTTCTCACTGTCAGGAAATTTCCAATAGATTATTTTGAAATGTTTTTTTTTGTCATTGGACATTAGACGTGATTAGTTAAAAAAAAAAAAATTGCAGATGTTTGTCTGCCTCTTCCAAATGCCTGGTTGGGTATCCCTTCTGCTCTAGACCAGTTGGCCTTTAGGACCCTGCTGTGTCCTGCCTGCTCGCCTGCCTGCTCCCCCCCCCCCGCCTGGTTTTCCCAGCACCCTGCCTGGGACTTGCTTCCCTCCCTCCCTCCCTCTCTCCCTGCTGGCTAACTATTTTGTTGCTGGCTGGTTTCCGCCCGCGAGACGAATTCAGACTCTCCCCACACCACTCTCCGTGTCAGCTCTCTTTTCCCCCCTCTCTCTACGCAGAATCCCCCGGCTGGTTCCTCTGTCTGCGCCTCTTCTCTGGCCTTCCCTGCCGGCTGGTGAGTATGTGGGATTGGGTGGGGTGGGGGGAGGCTGGCATAACTCTTAGGTGCTGGCATGCAGGGTGCCCGGCTTGCCACTTGCTGCTTCCTTGCAGCTGCCAGCCGGCCACACCTTGGCTCGCAACTGTAGCGTCATGCCAAAAGCATCTCGGGTGGATCTGCTGCAAGCCTGCCTGGAAAAAAGTTTGCGGGGGGGGGGTCAGGGGGGGGTGGAAGGCAAGGCACGGCACGGCAAGGGGGTGCAGCATGCTGGAGGGAGGGGGAGGAGGGCAGCTTTCCATCACTAAGCGGTCTCCAGATGCGTTCGGCTGCATTTCCGTTCTGCAGCATGCACGTAGTGGCCTTGGAGAAAGTTTGTTCTAACTGGAGGGTTTGAAAGAGGAAAAGTTTGAGAGGTAGAAAGTTTTCCTTCAGAAGTGCTGCTCCCTTCCCCTTGCAGGGAGGGGGTTCTAGCGTGTGTTTGTGTGTGTTTGTGTGTCCATGGGTGTTAAGAGATGAGTTGAATTCTTTGCCTGCTGAACTGAAGCATCCCGTTGTGTGCCCTGCCGCTTTTCAGACTCCTGCCAGAAAGAGCTTCCAGGTCTTGAAGCAATGTATCTGGGAAGGTTTGGGGTGGCAGAGGGTGGAAGCGAACTGCAGGGCATGACTAATTGCATTAGCTGAGTAGGGCAGTGGGGATCTGGCCCTAAGAACTATTCCAGTGTTTCTCATCCTTAGCGACTTTAAGAAGCTTGGACTTCACACACTTCTTAAAGTTGCTAAAGTTGAGAAACAGTGAAGTATTCGGTAAGACAGAGAACTCTGTGGACCTTTAGGTCTGAAGCAGCAAGGCTGTTCTTATCAGGACTCATCCTGTTTTGCACATCCTGCCTCTCACACGCAAACAGAAAGCAAGCAAGATCTGTTTAGGGTCATCGACAGAGAAAACTGGCTGTCTGGGGCTATGGACAGAGTGGAAGAGGAAATGTGTTAGGGGAACGTGAGTCAAGACTCTTAACTTTTGATGCCCATCTTGGATAGCTGGCTGAATCTTGTCTTCTGGAACTGGTTCTGACATGGAAAGAATAGTGGGGAAAGTTCCAGACCAGATCTCGGAGCTCCAAAATTAATTCAGGCATGGCCCTAACATATAATGCAGTTGCTTTGGTTTTGGTTTAGCTTCAGCATGGTGAATGGACCCCATCATTATGGTTTGTAAACTAGGGTCTATGATTTAGCATGTTCTATGAAGTAGCTCACTGTGATTTTTTCAACCAACCAGGATTAAACAAAACATGGAGCAGAATATCAGGCAAACCTAGCAGTAAAGAATACTGGAATATCATTACAGAATACAGAATAACAAGTTTGGAAGGTACCTCGGAGGTCTCCTAATCCAATCTTCTCCTTGAGCAGGAGACTCTAGCATTCCAGAAAAATGACTGTCCAATCTCTTCTTAAAAACCTCCAGTGATGGAGCATCCACAACTTGCAAGCAAGCCATTCCACTAATTAATTTTCTCACTGATAGTCCTTGACTTACAGCCACTAGTGGCTAAGTGAGAAAGTTGTTAAGTAAAATTTGCCCCATTTTACAAGCTTTCTTGCCACAGTTGTTAAGTGAATCACTGCAGTTGTTAAGTTAGTAACAAGGTTGTTAAGTGATTCTGACTTCTCCATTGACTTTGCTCATCAGAAGGTTGCAAAAGTTGATCACAGGACCCCAGAATACTGTAACTGTCATAAAATGGGTCAGTTATTAAGTATCTGAATTTTGATCATGTGACCATGGGGATGCTGCAATGGTCATCAAGTGTGAAAACCAGTCATAAATCCCTTTTTTCTGTGCTGTTCAATGATTCACTTCAAATGGTCACTAAATGAATGGTTGTAATTCAAGGACTATCTGTATAAAATATCACTATATCAATTTGTACCATATCCTAAAATTAATATTTTGCTACTGCAACTCCTTCATCTTGAATATTTTCCAGATTCATTGTTGACAGAGTTACTAACTCTCATATGACGGCTTTACGACAGAATACCTGGTTCCCCCTTTTTTGTCTGTCTGATAATCCTGTAAAATAATTCAAGTTGAGAGGCAGTGGCTGTTTACAGAACACTCTTGAGCAGTGTTTCTCAACCGTGGCTACTTGAAGATATATGGACTTCAGTTCCCAGAATTCCCTGGCATTTGCTGGCTGGGGAATTCTGGGAGTTGTCCACATGTCTTCAAGTGCCAAGGTTGAGAAATGCTGCTCTAGACCAGGGATCCCCAAACCCCGGTCCATGGACCGGTATCAGGCTGCGGCATGCCAGCAACCGGTCCGCACAAACAAGCAACCCCATCCGTGGGATGCAGGCCGCATAGAAAACGACGCACTCTCTGGTCCTCTCCACGGAACCGCTCCCCTGGTGCCCAAAAGGTTGGGGACCTCTGCTCTAGATTAAAATGTGGTTTGGTAACTATAGTGTGACCCAGTTGGGACAGTTATTTGGAGAATTTTTTTTTGCAAACTTAGGCAACTGGCCTCCTTCACTAAGCCACTTGAGCCGTACAAGATCACTTTAAGTGCTTCATAGTTAAGCAAGGATTTGGATTTTAGATTCCGTGCTCCTCTCCCCCACAAGATTCATTCCATGAAAACTCAATAACATCTTACGATTATGAAAGATGAAATACTGATAAGTTCATTGTCGAAACTGTATCATCTCTGGGTGTGTGCATGTGTGTGTATGTGGATTACACATTGTTTGTTTTAATAATGGCTTGTTGACTAATCTAGTGGCCAGGTTTACATAGCAACACTAAGATGTACACCATAACATGCAACCCACAGTGTGGCATTCATACAATTTTCTGAGCCAGAACTTAACCATCAGACTGTGGTACTTTTTAGACGCATGAAGTGAGTGATTGTTTTATGGTGGTTCAGAAATAAAATTACTGAGCACTGAAGCTCAACTGCTGCCCTCCTGCCTGATTATATTCTTATTCATCTTTTGCACAAAACAAGCAAGTCAGCCTCCAAAAAGTGACAATTTTGGTGCATGCCTCATCACAGGATATAAAACTCAGTGAAAGTATCTTTCTGTCCAAGTATTCCTTTCTAGACATGATGCCTGTTTTGAAATACATTCAAGGCTCAAATCTTTGAGACATTTACAAAGTGAGCAGTAATAAGAGATACTATTTGCATACACAGAACATTTCATGACCTATTTACCCATTATAAAGTCATCCATAACAGTGGCAATGAGCAGAGAAATTCTGGAGAAATTTCTGATGCCTGAAATGGAAAAACAAGGATCTTTTAAAAATGTATTTATTCGTCTGTTGCTTTTAAGATGGTGACGAAAAGAAAGAAATGGAACCCCCCCCCCACAAAGTTAAAAATACATTGTCAAAGGAAGAAAAAGTCAAATAGAATGTGCTTTTAAAAGAAAATGAAAAAGATATAACTAAGGAAAAAGAAAAACAAGTATATATTTTTAACAATAGATAATTACAATTCTATATACTTGTCTAATTGTTATTAAAGTACATATACATTTCTAGTACATTTATATAATTGTCATGGTTTTTTTAACATAGTGTATTCTGTATAAATGACTCCCTTATCTCATTATATTTGCCCATGCAAAGTCCATACATCACTGAGGTTTTCAAGAAAAGATCAGACAACTATTTGTCTAGAATAAAATTAAGGACTCTTGCTCTGGACAGGGGATTGAACTAGAAAACCTCCAGTGTTCCTTCCAGCTCCAGGATTCTAGGCAAACTACCTGTATATGGCAACAGCAATGAAGTCCTTCACTTAGTGAAAACGGACATGTATTTATCTTTCCAAAGTTGCAATATCAGCCAGAGGCGGAAAACAAGGATTTTGCTGTTCTTGCTCACATGTACTGACTAAAAAGGTCTTGAAAGATGGAATTAATGGGATGCATCTAGGATTTCACCTAGATGTAGATTTTGGCATTCATTCCTTATTCTACAGCATTTTGGGAAAATGGACATCTTCTTTTTAAATCCTCTAGCCAAAACTTTCAAAAATATATATATATTTTGCAGGACCTTCCTTCCTTCCTTCCTTCCTTCCTTCCTTCCTTCCTTCCTTCCTTCCTTCCTTCCTTCCTTCCTTCCTTCCTTCCTTCCTTCCTTGATATCTATTTAGTTTTTGTTTCTTTAATTCTTTTGTAGCTGAGGTTCATGTTTCTGAAGAAATATTTGTATGTGACAAATAGGTTTTTTTGCCCTTTTAAGAATTAAGGGACAATTTCATAGGTAAATAGACTTTTGGAGTGTTCAAAGCATTCATGGACATTATCTCAATAATCCTTCTGGTAGTGGTATAAAGTAGACCGACATTATCTGCATCTTAAAAGTATGGCTGGGAAAACGTCCTAAGCCAAATAAGGGATTCACAATGGAGGCAACTAGGATGTTCCCAATTTCAGCAACTCTATAATAAGTTTTAGGGTAGCTTGGAGGGAAGGTTATTTAAAGATTGAGGGTTGGGTTAGTCTAATGCTAGCTAAAACATGGCTTACTTTGCATGGAGAGGGGATGTTGTCCTTTTAAGCATTAAAACAGGGTTGTCCAACCTTGGTAATTTTAAGACTTGTGGACTTCAACTCCCAGAATTTCCCAGCCAGGAGTTGAAGTCCACAAGACTTAAAGTTGGACAACCCTGCATTAAAATATTTGAAAGGGCTGAAGTTGTACATCAGCAAAATAGTTGCTGCTTGCCAGGTTTTCTTGTTGCTTCAACACTTCCTGTTCAGCCTGACCTTGGCTTGCTAAGATAACTCATTCCTCTCCTTATCCCTGGTTTGGATAAGGATTTCAGAGAGGCCCACTACTTATTTGTGGAAAGGAGGAGAGCTGCAGATGCAACCTGCTCAACTTCTGTGCTTTGATTCCACAAGGATAGGGGGAAGGTGGTTTGGATGGACCGAAGCTAGTCTAGAAATAGAGGAGATTGGAAGCTGAGGAAGGTAGAATCTTTCGGTACGGAAGAGGATCCCTGTGAGCAGCTGCTTCATGGATTAATTATTGATCGACTGTATTCCCATCTCCAAGATGCAAAGATCTCTTTTCCATATGGCATGCTTCTCCTCTTACTGAAAGGGTGTGATAAGATTGTATGGAGCACAAGTGGGATTGTGGCATGGATTGTGCAGAGAGATGGTGGTGTCCAAGGTACGGTTTGTAAGTCAAGTGTCAGTGAGTTGGATCATGAAGCAGGTCTGATGTTTACTGCCTACATTGGCTGGATTGAGCTCGCATCCACTGTGCTCTCATCTTCTCTTATTCAGCAGCCCATTGACTGGCTCTGGTGTCCATCCTTTAGCCCAGGGCCCCACACCGGCCAGCCCAAGAATGGAGAAAGGAAGTCCGGGTGTCACCAGGAGTACCTGGAGCAACTCTCTACCCAGGAACGGTACGGCTTGGGGTTTACATGGACCGATGAGGGCATGTAATTCAATTCAACAATTGAAGGGGATGAATATATATTCTCTGGAAAGTGAGCTTGCTTTGCTGTCTTCTGTAATCAAATGCAAATCTCAAAAAGAAAGAGTCCCTAGAAAAGCCTTCAGGTAAAATGGATCTTCCCAGATCTCATATAGGAAGTGTATTGTCCAGATTGGTGGAATGGTTAATGCTCGACGTTTTCTGGACAGAAAAAAGACTCAGTGACCCCCATCTATGTAAGTGGACAATGAAAACTGCTTTAAAATCTTTCTTGCTAGGTTTCTTACTGTATGGTTTTTTTTTTAAAGTCTGAGAACATGTATTCTTCATCTCCATTCAAAACTAACTAATATATATATATATATTTCTATGAGTGGCAATCTCTTTAGAGATATAGATATGGAACTGTATTTCTTTAAGTATATGTAAGAATAAGCCCTTTTCTTCCTTTAGGGCTGAAGATTGTTCCTTCCATCACCACCTCCTCCTTACAGTTTGACTCACATATTAATGCTAATACGATGCAAATTACCGCTAAGTCAGCAAACACATGGGCTGAAACATCCAACTCTGGAAATTTGCCATAATATAGTGGGTGGTCAGCTATTTTGTTGCTTTGTGGATAATTCTTGTTAAGAAAGATGAAAACAGTGAAGTTTCTTCTAAAATGTTTTCCTTTACTCCTTAATCAATATAGATTGAGTGTAGTGACACAAAAACATTTTGAGCCAATGGATAATCTTTCTGATGCTGGTGAACCAAGTGGGTTTTTGAAGAGCAATCATATGTGCTCCCTTTCTGTTGGCTTTTGTTGCTGTTTGGGGAGCTGTAGCCAATCCCAAGTCACTCATCTTTCAGAAAGCATAGAGTGAAATTGCTCCCAATTAGTCCTTTTGGGTCCCACCAACATGCTCTGTTCTGTTTCATTTTACTTCCAGTTTTTTCCCTTTTCTGGACCAACGGACACACTTCCAAAGAAAGAAATGAGCCACCCATCAATCTTAATTTTGCTCGCTTGGGTGGTTGTGTTGTTTGAGTGTGTGTATGAGTTCAAATTAAAATATGTAAAATAAGAGGAATAATTTGCTCCAAGGGAAGTATTGTAGATGGCTGGAGATGAATATCTCTGCTCAGCATAACGTGGATTTGCTGTTTCTTGCAAAGTCTATTATTGAAATTTGGTTTATATGATTGGCTCAAAGTTAGCTCTACTTTTTCCTTTCGATTCAAAAGATACACTCTTTCTCTTATTTTCTTCATCCAGATCCTCTGAGACTTCCTGGGCAAAGTCCCTTTCTTGATTCTTCAGAAATCGTTCTAGATACTCCTCCCAAGAGAGATGAGAAGAAGGTGAGATGCAATTTCCACCAAAAGGAGGCGGATTTCCTTTGGATTGGATTGTTGTGGGCTGTCAGTCTTTCTCAACCTGGCTTCTTCTAGATCAGGCGTCTCCAAACTTGGCAACCTTAAGACTTGTGGACTTCAACTCCCAGAATTCCCCAGCCAGCGTGAAGTTGAGTTGAACTCCACAAGTCTTAAGATTGCCAAATTTGGAGAGCCCTTTTTAAAATATATTGGGACAACTTCTAAAATCTGAGGTGGAAAACCTTTCAACATCTGAAAGGCCACGGATTTTCCAATCTTGTCTAGAACGTTTTATTATCATGAGCCAAATAATAAATAAGCCATATTCATGCCTCTAGTTAATCTGCTTTAATTTTTCTGCTCTCACTGAAAGGAAAAGTAAATTGATGAGAGACTTGCAGTCCAGGTTTTTTTCCTTTCCATATGTTGCCAGTTTATCAGAATACAAGTGTTTCTCTCTGTCCCTGATCGATAGAATAACTTTATGTCTTGGAGAGGAATTGTAAAACTTTCTGCAGGAATTTGGCAAACACAAAACCTCTCTTGCATTATTGAGTGTTTGTCAGCATATCAAGAATAGGTGAGGCTAGGGCGTGAATTAAACATTAGAAAAGAGCTTAGATTGGATTTTCCATTGCTTAAGATATCTATTCCACTTCCAGTATTCTAGTATAGGCCATACCAGCATGCTTAATACAGGTAGTCCTTGACTTACAACAGTTCATTTCGTGACTGTTCGAAGTTACAGCACTGAAAAAAAAGTAACTTATGACTGTCGTTCACTCTTGATGACCATAGCAGCATCCCCATAGTCACATGATCAACATTTGGATGCTTGGCAATGGACTCGTATTTATGACGGTTGCAGTGTCCTGGGATCCCCTGTTGCGACCTTCTTACCAGCAAAGTCATTAAGGAAGCCAGATTCACTTAACAACTTTTTTTTGTTACTAACTGAACAACTGCAGTGATTCACTTAACAACTGTGGCAAGAAAGATCGTAAAATGGAGCAAACTCTTTCACTTAGCAACAAAAATGTTGGGCTCAGTTGTGGTTATAAGTCAAGGACTACCTGTAGTTGTGTTCTTTGTTTTGTTGCTATTTTCTTTTTATGTTTTACTATATACTGGCAAAGAGCCCAGTTTCTCTCTATAATTGAGTGCCCTTTAATTGGGTTTTGGACTCTGTGTGTCCACTTTTAACTTATTTTTCTTTCTCCTGCCAGATGAAAGCTGCTCGCCTCAAATTTGATTTCCAAGCGGAATCGCCAAAGTAAGTAGCGATATTTGGCAGCCTTGAGCAGTCATACAATACTTCAGTGTCTTGGCGCTGTTGCCGCCACGCTGGTGAATTGTGATTGTTGTAGCGCAGAATTGAGGCCCAAGGTCGCACTGAGCTCTTGAAAGCCTTTGGCAGGGGTCTTCAAACTTGGCCCTTTGATGACTTGTGGACTTCAACTCCCAGAATTCTGGGAGTTGAAGTCCACAAGTCATCAAAGGGCCAAGTTTGAAGACCCCTGGCCTATGGCATGGCCACAAGAGGTTTCTAAAGGTGGTCACTAAATTATAGTGTTTGATATAGCTTTTAAATATAGGACTGAACACTGTGAATTACATTGAAATTTAATAACTGTAAATGAAGTCAATGTCTTTTGTTCTGCTCCACCTACCGCTTCTTGGAAGGTGGCCCCTGGCAATGTTTGTTATGGTCAACGGTGGCCCTTTGCCAGGAGATGCGTTGTGTTGTATCACAGTGAATGAACTACTTGGGGCATTGCAGATGCAGTTTTTATTTTTGTAAGCTGCCCGGCGTCACTGGGGAGTCATATACATTTTCTTAAACCAATAAATAAAGATGGGGCATAGCAAATCTGAGGAGAGAAAAAAAGAAGAATGGGAGAAACAGCAGTCAATATAAACACTTGTAGGCAGTGATACTCACTAAGGTGGCCCTGAGCAACTTGGTGTCCTCCAGATGTTACAGCTCAAACCGTCTCTCGCAAGTTCTTGCTGTTGGCCAGAACTTAAGGGAGCTGAACTCCAAAACAGTCATGCAGTGTTAGGTAGCATACTCGCCTCAATAAAGCTTCATTTATTGGTAAGGATTAAAATAAGGAAAATACAAGTTCTAAAAACTGATATGCAGAGAGAGGAAGAGGTGACCTCTACTGAGAGACTTTAAATTGAGAAGAGTCTAAATTAAGAAGAGACTAGACAGCCACTTGTCTGGAATGGTATAAGGTCTCCTGCTTGAGCAGGGGGTTGGACTAGAAGACCTCCAAGGTCCCTTCCAACTCTGTTATTGTCAACTGAGCTTGTTCCTCCTCCTTACCACACTTCTCCTGCAAAGCCTGCATTCTCTCCTCACAGTCAGGTAGTGCTACATCAGTGGTACACCCTACTTACTATATGGAATCTAGCAGAAATATCAGTTCTTTTTTCCATGCATGTTAGACTTATCTTGTTCCAAATGTGATCACATCTGGATATGCCAGAATCAACATCAAAGAGATCAAAATCCTGGCAGGGCAGTCTTTTGAGTGATGAAGGGAGTTGAGATACTCAGCGGCTCCTATACTTTTCCTTTGTTTGTTTGATCAAGAGAAAAACCTATTAACCCTCAGTGAGTAGAGTTCTATACAAATATTTTGTTACTGATTTTGCAATGCATCTACCATATCTTTTTTTTTCCATGATGAAACTCAACCAATTACCTGTGTAGTTTCCCCAACAACTACTGACTACACCCAAAGATAGTTTGCTTCAGCAAAATGACCACACCATGCGTCTTTAGACGATATTCTGGCATATACACATATTATGCATAGTGCGTGAAAGGAAATTCAATGTTCAGATACAACAATATATTTAGTCCCATATTATCTTTGCTAGCCTTTCCCAACTTGGTTCTTCCAGATTACAAGTGCCAGAATTTTTGGATGTCTCGGGACATCTCCTTTTCATTAGAAATGCCATAAATGGAGTTAGCAACTTTAGAATGCAAAACATCTGCTGTACTATTGGAACATACGGCCTCTAACCTATATATGGAATGCTTTGCCATGTTGGATGTTAACTCTTGTTATACCATGGATTGAAAACCTAGATAGTGTCATAGTGACTTGCTCCAAAGTACCTCAACCAAAATACGCTTGGCTCACCAGCTGTAACCTTCTTGATCCATTGGATCCACTGAATTCAACCCTGGCTTGGTTTCATCCTATTTTAATTATTGTAGCTCCCTTCAAAAATGTTTGGAAGTTGAAGCTGGTGGAAATTGAAGCAGCTAGCTTCCCAATCAGTCCAAACTCCACATAGAGTTACAGGTCTCTATAATTATTGTACTGAATGAACTATACTGTTGGCTACTGAATGCAATTTGTTATTGTCCTTTAAAGTTATAATCAGGACTCTTTCCTGATCTGGATCATCCAGCTATTAGGATTTGCAAGAAAGCTCCTCTGAAGATGTCTTGTTATCAGAGTCCATCTATCTAGTATGTAGGATTGCTTCCATCCTAGAGAATGCCATTCTGTGAGAGTTGTCCTTCTATCCTGTTTCAAAGGTGCTTTTTCAAAAGGCAACTGGACTATGTTTTTTTCCTTGAGGAAGAAGATGTTTCACTTCTCACCCAAGAAGCTTTTTCAGTTCTGACTGATCAGAACTGAGTCAGAACTGTCAGTCAGGACATCCTTTTGCCTTTTGAAAAAGCACCTTTAAGACAACCATGACTTGGATGATTGAGAATCTCCATAGACTTTATGTCCTGTATTCTCAGCATCTTATCTCTTTTTTACAGGCTCTTAATTGTGAAAAGAATTTAGTCAGACTTGAATGTGAATCCTGCCTTTCTACAAGTACTGAAAGCATGATTTGAAAAACAAAAGCAACATTTAAAAGTTTAGTTTTTAAAACTGCATTAGCTGCTCAGAATAGAAAGGCAGGATTGAAACCGAATAAACCAAACGGAAAAAGCCAATCTGCTTTCCAAATGCAACAGGATTCCTCACCCCATTCTAGGCCACATGATCTGCTTGTGTGAAGCTTTGCCCAGGTCCTCCCCATCTCACAGTTTTGCTGCTTGAGTGGAGAATGTATCCTAGAACACACCCGCTCTCCCCCGCAGAATATTTCCTGCAGCAACATAGCTTGAAAACCACAACGACATTCTTTGGACCCAACGAAAGTATCAACGCAAAAGGCTCAATTTGCCTTCATCGTGGCATTAAGCCATTAACCCGAACAGGAGGTAGTTTGTGCAAACCCAGTGAGTGACTTGAAGAGACCCTTGGAAGGGATTTGCTCTGAAAGAATTTTTTAACAGGGGTCCTTATGTTACCTGTTTCTCTTTCAGAGAATTGACTTTGCAGAAAGGTGACATTGTTTACATCCACAAAGAAGTAGACAAAAACTGGCTTGAAGGAGAACACCATGGCAGGGTGGGCATTTTTCCTGCTAATTACGTGGAGGTAAGCGTCTGGTGCCATTGGGACTTTTTTGCTGCCCAAGAAAAATTGAATAGATTTTGTATACCTATACCAAAGAGAGAGGAGGTAGCAGAAATTGAGACGGGGGGTAACTTTTAAGAGTTCACGATCCCCGCTTGCTAAAGGGCAAAATTAGTAGTAAATTTCTTTCATTGTGCCATGCTGGATGTTGACAAACATACTTTTATGTTTCAGTTCTATTGTTTTTCTAGATCTTTTAAGGCATTATGAATATTGCAATTATTTTGCAATTGAAGGGTTGTTATCAACTCTGGAGCTGTTAATTTGCATTGTTGTGGTCTCTTAATGAGTAGCACTGTTGTGTCATGGATTGTAGAGCCAAGGGCCACCGTTATAAGCTCTGAATAAGCTGGGCCAGGAATAATAATAATAATAATAATAATAATAATAATAATAATAATAATAATCAAATTCGCCATCAGTCAATTGCAAAAGGCAGCCTTGCTAGGAACCGCCTCCATCCTGCGATAATATCTGTAATAACATCAAACATCCACATCTGCCTATCCCAGGTCTTTGGTAAGGACTCGATAGGTAGACAAAATGCCAAATCCAGTCTGAACATCTGGCTGACTGTGCGATGATCAATAATAATAATAATAATAATAATAAAGTTGGAAGGGACCTTGGAGGTCATCTAGTCCAACCCCCTGCTCAGGCAGGAAACCCTATACCATTTCATGATAAGTGTGATTTAATTTAGACATGATAAAATTAATTAATGGCATGAAATAATTGTTTTGATTAGCCCATGTTTTGAAAATCATTTTCTCCTTCTGAAATATAATTCAGTGAAAACTTTGGATGACTTCAAATGATACTCAAAAAATTTAGGGAGATTTCATTCATTTTGCATCACTGGCATATATATGGGTAGCAAATGAAAGATCCTTTAATTAAGGCTTGCTATTTGAATGTGGGCCTTGACCCAATTGCATTTAACCATGGTTCAATTATTCCTCTTATCAGCCTGAGACAAAGTCAGAGCACCAGTAGCAGATGTGACGAGTGTTGTGAGATACAGATGTTTCCCTCTTCTTTGGGTGTTGCTCGGGTGTTTCTCAGCCTTGGTCCTCTCCATTAGCATTTTATTTATTCTCTTGCTTCTTCAGGTCTGGTAACTTTGCATATGTTGCTTTCTTTTACATTGTTTTAACTTGGGAGCTGCTTAAATGGATATGGGAGGAGAGGCAGACAAACCAGCCAACACCAAATCCAGCCAGAGTCCCAAACTCAGACTCTCTGCCTTCCTTTTACAGTGCTCTGATTGGTGACTGATTTTCCCCACCCCTGGCTAGAGAGATGATGAAAGGGAATGGAAACAACCAAATCTTACACATAATGAGATAAGGGAGGCAAATCAGGTCAGCAGAATCCAGCAGTGACTCAGACCAGATGCCCTAGAGAGGCATGTTAAAGGTTGGCAGTGAGGGCGGCAAACATTATGCGTGGTCAGGCACGAAAGCAACCAGAGCTACTTGTGAATAGCTTAAGTCAGCAACTTTATCGACTTCTACCTATACTACAAGAATCTTCCCAGACTGCTTGCCTTCCCCTGACAATAACCAAATAAGGTTTCGTGGATCTTAAGGGGTGGCCAGGCTTTTGTCTCTTGGGCTCAAGGCTAGTTCCCCACTTAACTACTCCTTCCAGCCTGGCTGGAAGTTTCCCAACATCTGTACCACCACTATTTTGTGCTGCTTCCAGGGTGGGTGGGTGGGTGGGTAGCTAACATGAGATTATGGGTCTCGTTCTAGACATCCATGGCAGGGACTGAAGAAAGGAGAGAGAAAGAAGGGGTGTATGGGAGCAAATGCTGCTCCAAGAACTAGGAAAGCAGAAGGGAACTCCTTCTGAGTCAGAGCATTAATTCACCTTGTTTACAGCAGCCAGTAGCTTCTCTCCAAGGATTCAGACAAGTTTTTGCACTCACCCTAATCAAGAGATGCTAGGGACCATCTGAAAACAGGGGCTTTTGCACACACAGTATTTCTACTCTCTCTGAGCAGGTGTACCTAGATGGGATAAGCTCTTAAGAGGTAGCCAACAGCGTAAAAGAGGAGTAATGTTTTCAGCTGTGGTTTAAAAAAAGATAGCTGTGTTAGGAGTGTATGCATTCTGTAAAACTGGAGAAGCCAAAAGAAGAAATGACAAGTGGGTAGTCTGTTTCAGTATTCTTTACACGAGTAGTCCTTGACTTACGACCAGTCACTTAAGTGACCGTTTGAAGTTACAATGGACCTCCGCAAGACTACTTACCACCTCGATTCGAAGTTCTAATGGGTGCCCCCATCCTCTGATGACATGATCACATTTTGGGTCCTTAACATTTATGCTGTTGGTAGCATCTTGTGATTATGTGACTGCAATTTACAATGCTTTTTGCAGGAAAGAGACATTTACTTCTGATTTCTGGCAAAAAAAACAACAAACCCCCCCCCCCATCCATTGCAGAAAATGGATCGTAGCATTTGCTTAACAATCCACAGCATTCACTTTTCAGCCACCATGTTTGTTTCATGACTGCCACAAAATGGTTATAAAAAGGGGCGTGATCATGTAATTCCGGGCTCAGTTGCAGTCATAGGTCAAGGGCTACTTGTAGGGCCCAGATAATGTGTGACGTCTAGTGTCCTAGCATCTTTAAAGGCCATGATTAGTATTGGCTAACAAAGAAACGGGGCATTGTTCTGACATTCAGGGAGGGAATTGGAGCAGAGGACAAGAGTGTGGCGTACCCAAGCATTTCCCGCCTTCATGCCCTCACTGCCAAAGATGTGTTCCAGTAGAGATGCTTGGTGTTCAGGCGAACTCTTTCTCTAGGAATCCGTATCCCAGGTTAAAGCCATGACCCTGCTACGCTGCTGCTTCCTTTCCAACACAGGTCCTGTCTTCAACCGAAGTTCCCAAGCCCATCAAAGTGCCCTCCATCCAAGTCTTGGAGTATGGGGAAGCGGTGGCCCAGTACAGCTTCAAGGGAGACTTGGCAGTGGAGCTGTCTTTTCGAAAGGTATCAAAGTCCACTTATTAGCAGACACATACATTCTAGTGCAGAGTGGAACCAGCAACACAAAGGCTTCAGAGCCTCCTTCCATGGCCTGTCTGGGCTCCAGGCCAGTTCATTCCTCTCCAACAGATGCTGGGTTGGTTGGCACTGTCTGCTTCTCCTAAATGAAGCTCTGAGGCAGCCAATAATATTTTAGTCCCTCTAGGAAAAATGCAAAGGCCACCTCCTGTGGTGATGAAAATAATGTACTTCCACTTTTGAACAGCAGTGCTGAAAACTGCCACCTGAAAGAGGAGGGGTTGTACTGGGCCAATAGCAGAACCAGCTTTGCTGAGTTGATCATCCTGTACCATCTCATCGCTCTTGGAAAACTCTGCACCAGAAATATTTATTTTGCTAAAGAGAGAAAGATGGGCCTTGCAGATGTTTTGGATTACTGTTCAGCTCTCCTATGCATTAATCCATCTGTTTGGTGGACAGGGATAATAGACAAGGCAGCTCCACTCCTCTGGAGACTACGATTCATTTTTGTTGCTTTGTTTGAGCTCAATTGGGCATTGCACTTGCTCAGTTTAAACGCTTTGTTCTGAATTC
Source organism: Azemiops feae (assembly GCA_023970755.1). Lineage (NCBI taxonomy): Eukaryota > Metazoa > Chordata > Lepidosauria > Squamata > Viperidae > Azemiops > Azemiops feae. Next base: position 515,756 of record JALGBA010000475.1, on the reverse strand, counting down.
ATCTTTAATTTATAAAGAGAGAGACATAGCAAATAGTAGCTTCTGGAGAAATAAAAGAAGAGGACATGTATTTGTAAAGTCAAGTTGGTGGTTTGGTTGTTGAACCAATATTCCACTCCACAAAACTTATAATTTTATAAACCTTAAGGACATTATAGCAGTAATATTTCAGAGGGGCATTCTCTTCCCCTGGGGATCTGGGCAATTGTTGACCTTTTGGAGAAAAGAAAATGCAAAAAAAGTAAATAAATAACCTGGCTGCTGTTACTCAACCAGGCAAGGGGCCATAAGGGCAGGTAAGGTAGGATAACAGGTTGCCAGGTTCAGAGATCTTTCGGATAGAGTCAGGATGTTGTGGTTTGAATTATGGAGGAGTTGTTGCTTTAATGTTGTGCACCACCCAGAGTTACTGCTGTAAGATGCTGTTCCCATCTTACATCCTATATCCCACTGCTGATATGGGAGGCCCTGTAAATACACACACACATACACACACACACACACACACACACACAAATAAATATCAATATGGACCTATTGTGCCTGGAACAAGCTGGGTGGCCTTTAGCTTCAAAGTGACAATTCCTTCTTGGGTGTGCACTTCAGCCCCGGGGCTCTCTTACATACTTCCACGGCACGCTAACTTTTCTTCCCTCTGTTGCCAGGGTGAACGTATCTGCCTTGTCCGCAGAGTAGACGAGAACTGGTATGAAGGTCGCATCCCTGGCACAAGCCGCCAGGGTATTTTCCCAGCCAACTATGTCCAGGTGATGAAAGAGCCAAGGGTGAAGAATTCGGAGGACTATCCTTCCTCCCCGGGCCTCCCAGCCCTTGCCAGCTCATCCCCCCAGGCACAGGCACCCAGCCTGGGCAGTAGGGGGCAGTCTGAGGCTTCCCCTTCAAGCCTGCCAAACACTCTGGCTCCAGACCTGCTCTCCTCCTCCTCCTCCTCCTCCTCCTCTCCCTCCGGACTCACATTTCCCGTGTCTCCAAAATTTGAAAACCCCGAGACCACGACTCACAGAATCCGGGATGCACCCAAAGCTAGCTCTTTCAGTCCCCAGAGCCAAAGCCCGGGGGAAATGTCCAGTGGCAGCCCCCAGCCTCTCACATCTTTCCAGATGAAGGACCCACCGCGACCTGTTCCACCTGTATTGACTTCCCAAGCACAGACTTCCATCCCGCCGCAGGTGAGATGCCGTTTCCCCCCATTTCTCATGCATGGTGTAAGTAGAGACCAGGCCTAATTTGTTATCCCAAGCCTTAACTATAATAAGGGGCTACTTGCTGGCATGTGTCCCTCCTTTCATTTAGCATTCTCCTCTGAATTACAAAACCAGACTCCCGCTTTCATAATGTGGGGTGTGCATGCAAAATAACAATGCACATAGAAAGAGAGGGAGTTGGCATGGTGCCTTCTCGTTTCTCCCTACTCGGTGGATCCCACTGCCACAGGCTTAATTCGTTACAATGGTAGAAATATCCTTGATACTTTAGACCACGTGGGAAATTAAAACGATATCCTGTTGTAGGGCTTGGCAGCAGCCCCAAAGAGAAGAGTGGGCAAAACAAAACAAAACAAAAAAACCAGCAACAACAACAACCCTTAGCAGGGATAAAGTTTGCATTCCTTTCGGTGGACGTGGGTGTGAGCCTCTGCCCTAGGAAAGCCTAGCTAATCCGAAAAAGATTCCAGTTCTGTCTTGAAATGACTAATGGAAACTAGAAGGATAATCAGGCTTTGTATCCATACAGGTAATCCTCAACCTATGACCAAAATTGAATGCAAAATCTTAAGTTGTTAAGTGAGACAATCGTTAAGTTAGGTTTTGCCTCATTTTACAACTTTTCTTGCCCACCATTGTTAAGTGATCCACTGCAGTTGTTAAGTTAGTAACACGCTTGTTAAGTGAATCTGGCTCCCTCATTGACTTCGCTTGTCATGACCCCGGGACACTGCGACCGTCATAAATATGAGTCAGTTGCCAAGCATCTGAATTTGGATCATGTGACCGTGCGGATGTTGCAAACAGTTGTAAATGTGTGAAAAGTGGCCGTAAGTCACATATTTCAAGTGTCGTCATAACTTTGAAAGGTCACTAAATGACCGGTACCTGTATAGCTTACCTTGGGCATTTCAGATTCTTCAGGTAGAATCAGGTAGATTGTCTTTTAGCCCGCAAACTAATCCTGTCCAGATTGCTGTGTTGGAAAAGAGGGGTGGAAAATGAGCCCAAGCTCCAAGTAGGAGGGCTAACAGAGGGTTAAGATCTGGCTCTGCCAATTGGCCTGGGCATCAAAGAGTGATGTGCCCTTCTGGAGACGTGCCCTCAGGGTGTTCTCCCCACCTCGTTAACTTTTTACTTTTCACCCTACCTTAAAAATCTTGTTTTTGCCTTGGTTCTTATTTATGCTTTTATATAGGTAGTCCTCAATTTGCAACAGTTCCTCGAGTGACGGTTCAAAGTTACAACGGCACTGAAAAAAGTGATTTATGACCATTTTTCACACGTGTGACCATTGCAGCATCCCCATAGTCACATGATTTACATTTGGATTCCTGACACCTGGTTCACATTTATATCATGTGTCCCCCTTTTGCGACCTTCTGACAAACAAAGTCAATGGGGAAGCCAGATTCATTTAACAACCGTGTTACTAATTTAACAACTGCACTTAACAGAGATGGCAAGAAAAGTTGTAAAATGGGGCAAAACGCACTTAATACATTTCTCACCTAGCAACATAAATATTGGGCTCAGTTGTGGCCATAAGTTGAGGACTATCTGCATAAAGATAATGCCTTTTATTGTAAGCCACCTAGAGTCACTTACATGCAGGTAGTATGTCCTTGACTTACAACAATTTGTTTAGTGACCGTTCAAAGTTGCAACGGCACTGAAAAAACGTGACATGACCATTTTTCACACTCATGACCATTGAAGCATCCTCATGGCCACCAGATCAAAATTCGGACACTTGGCAACTGACTCATATTTATGATGGTCGTCCTGCCCCAGGGTCATGTGATCCCCTTTTGCGACCTTCTCACAAGCAAAGTCAGTAGGGGAGGCCAGACTCGCTTAACAACTGCGTCACTAACTCATCAACTGCAGTAATTCACAAAGGTTAAATGAACATTTGTTAAGGTCGTACATTGCAAGAAAGGTCGTACAATGGGGCAAAATTCACTTAACAACTGTCTTGCTTAGCAACAGAAATGTTGGGCTCCATTGTGGTCATAACTTGAGAACTACCTATATTCTGCATTGAATTTTCTTGGACACGTCTGCCAGGATTTAGGTAAATCTTCCTTTCCTCCCACCTCTGTTTATTACTCTCTGGTGTGCCATGTTCTCATTCCTTTTTCTTGCTTTCTTGTGACTGCAGAATTCAGCCCTCGAGACAGTATTTTCCCCAACTTCAAAGCCACAGAGCCCCCGACACGCCGCCAGAAACTCCCCCTCCAGCATCCAGTGGACTCCGTAAGTCGAGCAGATTCGCAGTGGTGGGAAGGGAAAGCTGGGCTCCTGCTGGCAGCTGGCCAGCCCCACCGTCCCTGTGAAGTGACCCATAGGGAGGGGAGGAAGGAGGGGGGCTGGCTGTAGACAACCCCCTGGAGTGCCAGGCTTGGACAGTGTCTGGATTGTTCAAAACAAGGGCCCTTTTTCAGAGGGGCTTGCTCAGCGCCTAGGGGAACAGAAGCCACGGGCTGCTTTACCGGTGCCAAGTATTGCAAATGCCTGCTCGAAAGGCTGAGAGAAGATCCAAGGTTTCCAAGCTGCAGGGTGTGTGTGTGTGTGTCTCTCCACCTCTTTTCCCCACCCTGAATATTTGGGGAGGAGGGCAGGCAGGTTGCTCGCCTCTGCACATTTCTTTTCCATGCATGAAACACAGTGCAGGGCCTGTCTGTCTTGCCTGCAGAAGGGACTTCAAGTTTATTTCCCTTCAGAAAAAAAAATCTGTTTTAATTCGGGTATAGGGAAAAAACTAGTATGTGTGTACAGGGAGTCCTCGATTTATGACCACAATATCGTAAGCCGTGATGGTTGTAAAGCGGGTCATCACCTGACTGAACCCATTTTATGATCTTTTTTGTGTGTGTGGTGATCGTGAAGTGAACACTGCAGTTGTTAATCACCAAAATGCAGTCACGTGACCCGTAGGGGTGGGGGGATGGCCATCAGAAGTTCAGAACTGGGTTGTAAATATGGTGGTACCTTGGTACTCATCGTTAATTGGTTCCGGGAGGCACGATGAGTACCAAAAATGAAGAGCACCAAACAAATTTTCCCCATAAAGAATAATGTAGTGAGTCACAAGGCAGCCGACACCGACAGGTTCTAGTTGTGCGTTGGGTACCAAACTAGTTGTGTGTTGAGTACCGGGACAAAATCTTTGCATCAAAATGCATTGAGTACCAAATTTGATGAGTTTCAAAGCACCGAAGTACCAAGGTACCACTGTACTTTTTGGGAGGTTCTAATGGTCACTAAGCAACCCGTAATAAGTTAAGGACTCCTTGTATGTTGTTAAATAAATGAGAAGGAGACGTCCTCATCCATAGCTTGCGTGTTCCAGGTACCAGGCTCTCTACCATTACAGACCTCAGAATGAAGACGAATTGGAACTTCAGGAAGGTGACCGGGTGGATGTGATGCAACAGTGTGATGATGGCTGGTTTGTGGGTATGTCTAGATTTGTGGAGACGGACACTTCAAAGAAGGGCGGTGGCAGATTTTAGTAGCTTGCAATTTTTTTCCACACCTTGAGTTGCCTTTGGAGACAGAAGCTGCACTCCCAAAAGCAGTGGGCAGGACTGGCATAAAATCTACATTTGATTTTCATTCCAGTTTGACTAAAATTAGACAGAATGCATACGGTTATCCTCCAGTGGTGTGTTTTCTTTACAGTAAGACTTTAGTAACATCTGAGGGTTTCTAGGGCTGTATCCAAGGCTTTTGAGGTCTACACGTATCCTGTAGCTTCAGGTGAGGCACCTCTGCCTTATTTAACAGAATAACAAAGCTGGAAGGGACCTTGGAGATCTTCTAGTCCAGCCCCCTGCTCAAGCAGGAGGCCCTATACCATTTCAGACAAGTGGCTGTCCAATCTCTTCTTAAAAACCTCCAGTGTTGGTGGAGAAGATCTAACGTAGACTTTTGAAGGCTGGCCACTGGCCAACTTGGCACTTAGTTTTAATTGAAGGCATCTTAAGAATAGTATTAAAAGGTAGGTGTGGTCAGTAATAGTATGTGGCAGTCTCCAAAAGGGATAGTTGTAAACTAATTGGTGCCCCTCATTACTAGGCTGCTGATTCCTGATCCAGGATCTGAATGAACGCAGAAGATCTCCCGTCATCTGGATCATGCCCTGAGTAGCAATTTTACCACACGAAAAACCACTCAAACAGATTTTATTATTTATTTAGCATATGTCATCTACAGAGGGCGTGCAATCACTGATGATATACAACCCTAATAAAACTCATTATACATTAAACCCCCCCCCCAAATATAAATTTAAATAAAACATCAGCAAATCAATCAATCTTTATTACGGTCACAGACCAGCAAAGCAAATGTACATATCAAGTATGTGGGCAATATAGATGAGAGAGGAATATTGTCCAAAACTTTGAAGCCGGGGCATAAGAAGTAGCAGAGTAAGCGAATTGTGTTTTTTACAGATCCATTATTTATTTCAAGAGGCTTGTCCAGAATCTTCCAGGAAAAATAATAATCTTGGAACCTCAAACCTCTTGTTTCTTCATGGGTCTCTCCTGTGTTTTTATTTCTGCACTAGGGGTCTCTAGAAGGACGCAGAAATTTGGCACTTTCCCCGGGAATTACGTTGCCCCTGTGTGACCAGCAGTCCCTTCCATGCGATGTGGCAACTGAATCAGCATAATCTGCTCTAGGATCTTGCCTCCTTGGAGAAGTGCCCACAATCAATGGACACACAGAGTAAAAGACATGATGTGAAAACTAACATTGCCCCCCCCCCAAGACATGCCTCGTTTGCCAGCTGGAGTCTGTATTCCTTGACTGTTATCTTTTTTTACTTCCGCACCTTTACTTCCTTGGAGAGGATGACTACAACCTAGCTTCTTTTTCCAGTATTTATGAAGCGTCACTAATTCCAGCATTCCTATCACAGATGTGGGTTTGGTTGAACAGAGCGTACTGGCCTCTTGGCCGTGCTTCAGCTACGTTTTCTCTTAACCCGGGATTCCTTACTTTTGCCAGTTCTTATAACAGCAATTTGAAGGTAGAGATGATCAGTCTCTACAGCTGAGCCCGTACTAATTCTTCCCTCCGGAAAAATCCATTTTGTTTGAAAGACTTGGCCTATCAACCCCAAATCCCACACAACAGATGAGCTGACTGGGTTACCTAAGTACACAACCTCGGTGTGTGCCCCATAGGAATCTGGGCCTTTCCACCAGGGGATTGTCCCCTTAATGTCGCGGTCATCCAGGTCACGTTTGTCCCAAAGGTGCTTTTTCAAATGACAACTGGACTTTCTTTTTTTTTTTCCCCTTGAAGACATTTCGCTTCTCATCCAAGAAGCTTCTTCAGTTCTGACTGAATTTACTTAATTCAGGCAGATAAGCCGGAATTAACATTTTTGTATCTTGCTTAACCTCTCTCAAAAGCTTTGTTGCTGAACTTTGATCTAAATAACTCTTCCATCCAAAGACTCATGTAGAACTTTGATCTAAATGACTTAACAACCGTCCTCTTTCATGCTCAACCCTGCGGGCAGATGCACTTTCTGTGGGTTTTGGGTGACGCAAGCTAAGGGCAATCGGTTGAAGAGTGAAGAGAGTGGATACGGCTCTTCCTGTCTGGGCCACGGAGTGAGCTATCTTTCCCTTCCTGCCTGAAAGGCTCAATCAAAATTTAAGTAAAGGTAGTCCTTGATTTATGACCGCAAAATTACAAGCCCAAAATTTATGTTGCTGAGAGAAAAGGTTGTTAAGTGAGTTTTGTCCCATTTTATGACCCATTTTCTTGCCAGAGTTGTAAAGTGAATCACTGCAGTTAGTAACACGGTTGTTAAGTGAATCTGGCTTTCCCATTGACTTTGCTTGTCAGTAGGTCACAAAAAGGGATCACATGACGTCAGGACACCGCAACGGTCATATATAGGAATCAGTTACAAAGTGTCTGAATTTTGATCATGTGATCATGAGGATGTTGCAATGGTCGTGACTGTAAAAACAGCCATAAGTCACTTTTTCCAGTGCCATTGTATCTTCAAACAGTCACTAAATGAAGTGTTGTAAGTCGAGGACTACCTGTACTCATTATATGGGTTTAAAATATTGTTCCTGATCATACCTCGTATCAAAAAGGGTACCAGCAATTCCTTGTTCTCCTTTTGCATTAAGGTCCATGTTGTCCACAAAAATCTTCTCCAAAATCTTGTTCCTATCTCCAGAACCAGAAATAAGGGACCAAAACAGTGTTGGCGGCATCTCCTGTCATAGATAATTGTGGTCTCCCTAGATATTTCTCATTTTCAGTCTTCCAACTCCCAACTCTTCCAAATCCAGCATTATCTTTCACCTCCAGAGACAGCAGCCAAGATCAAAGAAACATTAGAGATGATATTTCTCCCAGCCCCTCTGCTCCGATTACTGAGAAAATTGATTACATCCATTACAGATGAATGCAAAGTTGTAAAAAGGAAGGGGTGGAGGATTGTGTCAGGATACTGAGACATTTATGCCTCCTCCAGCCTCAGTGCCCTATAGCAGTGCTGTTGTGTGGATAGACCCGAGAATCTCATGGCCTGGAGTCAAAAGGTGAACATTGGAACCAGTCCAACATAAGCCAGTTTCTCTTCCTAAGGTAAACAGTTGAAATTGTCCTTTGTTGCTAACAGCCTAGGAGTATCTTGCCGTTTCAGGCTCAGCATCCTACCTCAGTAAACCGCTTTCCTTCGAGGTTCTGTTGCTTTTCACCACATTTTTGTGCTCAGCAATACTCAGCTTACGCAGAGTAATAAAAAGGTAAGGTAAGTTTGCTTTGGACTCTGTCTGAATGGTGCTATGTGTGTTTTCTCAGCTGCATCAATCACCCAGAATCCATGTCAGCTTGCTCAGACTGAGTGGAGGAAAACCTGAGTGGGTCTGTCATTCCTATGAGGACTGCTCATTTGTGAGGGAGAGACTAAAGTGGCAAGCAAGCTTTGTTATGGGAAGATTTATCTTGCCCACATTCACTAACATATTTGTAAGTAGCCACTGGTTTTTCCTGGTTCGAAAGCTACTGATTAAGCCTATTCCATAAAAACTGGGAGTCCCTAGCTTGACATATTTTGCAGGATGTGTTATTCTGAAACTGCCTAGCTTCCCTAGAGTTGTTCGAAAGGGTGTTTAGTTGTTAACTCTGGAAAAAGAGGTCCGTATCTACAATTGTCCGTACGATTTGTCCTGCCAATAAAATTCTCACGAGCTAAAGCTGCCATCCAGTGTGGCATTTACTTTTCTTGCCCTTGAACACGCACAGTTTCAAGATCCCACAAAGACATGAGTGATCGTGCCACAAATCCTGAAGAAATGGTTGCCTATTGTGGCTGTTGCTGGGTGGGGGGTAGGCAGACACTGATGTACAAAGCCACAGGGAATTCTCTTACACAACAACGCCGCTCCTGTTTATTGCAGTGGCACACTAGAAATCTTCTGCGGAATTGGGTGTACATGTGCTAATTTTTGGAGCACAGTACAGGCAGTGCTCAGCTTATACAATTATAACTCAGACCAGAATTTCCATTGGTAAGCAAGATCGTTGTAAATTGAGTCACACCAGATTTTATGACTTTTTTGGCTGCAGTTGTTAAGCAAATCATGCAGTCATTAAACAAATCCGGCTTCCCCCATCGACTTTGCTTGTTGGAAGCCATCTGAGAAAGTTGCCAGTGGTGATCACATGACCCCAGAACATTGCAACCATCGTAAATACTTTGCCAGTTGCCAAGAGCCAAATTTTGACCATGTGGCTCTGGGGATGCCATGACAATCGTTAAATGCAAGGACCGGTTTTGTAACCGGTCATTTTTTCTGTGCTGTTGTAATGTCAAATGGTTGCTAAATGATTGGTTGTAAGTTATAAACCTACTTATAAGCTGGATTCCCTGTCAGGTGCCAGCATGAAATCTCTCTTCACCTCTCACTAGGGTTTGAAATGGGAGAGCTGAAATATCCTTATCAACAGGGACAAGACCAAATCTCTGCCCTTGGATCTTTGGAAGTCATTCAAGGAAGGCTCTATCAAGCCTTGAACATTGTCTGCAGCTTTAAGATCAAGCTGCCACATTATCTCCCAAGGATGACCAAACATCTCTTTTGCACAATCTACACAGGGCTGTTGGACCAGGGAAGCAGAAATTCTGCCACAAGGTACAAGGATATGGCAGTTAAAAATGGGAGCCTATAAAGATCGCTGTAATTTATTTGGACTTTTCACCATTTGTCCTGTTTCAAGTGTACAGTACCGCAGAGAGAAAAAATGGGAAAAATAAATTGTGCTGTGAAAGAAATTAAATAGAGAAAGGTAAACATAGTGAAAAGAGCAACAAAGTCTTATCAGGAAAGGGGAAAAAAAAATCAGTATTTATATTTATGTTATGGCATAATTGACATCTGATTCTTTTCCTGCCCCTTTAGACAGGCTGATGTGTCCTTGGAAGGAATGGGAAAAGCTCCCCCCGTTTCTTATTAAATTGCAATTAGGACTGCAAATACGCAGCAAACTGAGCTGACTTTCTCGAATGCTGCCTTCCTTTTTCAGTTGTGTGTTTTCTTTTTCCTCGGCGGTTTTCCAGAATCAAAGCAAAAGAATCCTCTGCAGGTTTCATCAATCTGATGTCCTCCCTGATCCCAAACAAAACCTTGTTTTTCAGCAGCAGAATGTACACAGAGCTTAGCACACAAAGAGCCAGAACAACACACCTGGTCTTGGCTGCCTTTCTTTCAGCTGATGTGCCTGAGCTCTGGTCACTGCAGAGTTTTACAGATCTTTATTGGCCAACTCTAAAACACAGATGGAGTTTGACTTTAGCCCTGCACAAACAATTTGCCTTCAGCTGTATACATGTCCTCCCCGCCCCCCCATCACTCAAACCCTTATTCAGAGAGGTGGCCTGCTCTATTTCTGAGAGTACTGCCCCACATAAAGGTGTCCATTTCTTTATTTCTCAGAAATGTCCTTACGGTTGGGCTTGCTCATGGACTTTGCACCCAAGACATGCTAAGCTATAAAGTTCAGTTAACAGGTACACCTTTCCATAGACCTCTCAACTGACTTTTGCCATTTATGCCCTTGTATGTTCATTTTGCAAAGAAGAAGGCAAGTGGTTTTTTTTTTTAATTGGAAAGAAGATCCCTAAGGGGGGAGGGGGAAGAGAAAGGTTCTTTGGTTTGAGTGGGACAAGTTACAAATTGTCAGCGAATCCCATAGCACTCATCCTGGCTTTATTTTGCTTTCAACCTTTCTGCAGTCAACACCATCTCCATGTGTTTCTTACAAATGCAGCTTAGAGCCTGATTTTGGAAATTTTTCAAGAAAACACTATGACAGTGGAAAGGCCCTGCTAGCCAAAATGGCTAATGGGAAAAAAGGCAAGGCAAGTCATTTTGATCCCATCACCTCCACTGTTGACCAGTAAAAACCAGGAAGAGGTCCCTCCATCACTGTCTTACCGCCTAGGAAGGAAAAGCTATGTGGTTGAGAGCAGGATACCTCAATGGGAAATTCTGCCCAGAGTTTCTTTGGATAATGAGATGCTGGCAATTTAATAAATAAACAATGTGCCTCTTGTACATGATGTTATTTTGGCATCTTATTGACAGCTGCTTCTCCCACCTGAGTTGTATTAGAATTTTTTTTTTTTGCATTGGGATCTAATGTTTTAGAGTTGGGCTTTTTTTTTGTTATTGTGGGTTTCCCCCCCCCCCTCTATTGTTGACACTTATTCTCCAACAGTCTTACTAGAATTTTTCTTGCATTGGGATCTGATGTTTTAAAGTTGGGCTTTTTTTTGTTATTGTGTAAATATGGTTTTTTTCCTCTATTGTATTTTTTTTAATTGAAAAGCAACTCAAGAAAAGCTTATTTAAACAACCTGTTTACAAATAACTCAAGGTGGCAATCATATCCATCACACCTTCCTCCTTTGTTCCCACAACAACCCTGTGAGGTGAGTTGGGCTGAGAGTGACTGGCCCAAAGTCACCCAGCTGGATTTCATGCCTAAGGTGGGACTAGAATTCACAGCCTCCTGGCTTCCAACCTGGTGCCTTAACCACTAGACCAGGGGTCTTCAAACTTGGCCCTTTTATGACTTGTGGACTTCAACTCCCAGAATTCCTCACGTGTGCCTGGCTGAGGAATTCTAGGAATTGAAGTCCACGAGTCATAAAAGGGCCAAGTTTGAAGACCCCTGCACTAGACCAAACTTGAACCAGACTTGATTCTTGACTGTAAAAGTGAAAGCCGTTGTGTTCCCTTGCTATCTTTAAATGGAGACATCTGTGCTTTGATGTGTAGAAACCCCACATTCGTGCTGCGATTGTGTTAACATATACCCAATGGATAAAATTTTATCATTCTTCAACCTTTTGAATCAGATCCTGTATCCTTGCTTCTTTTAAATGGAAAGCTGCAACTTTAAGAATTCTTCCATGGAAGAAAATCCCATTAAGAACAGCAGGTCTTCCTTAAACGTTAATACGATCAGCATAGACTTGATTCATTTTCCATTTGAAAATTTCAAGTCCATTTAATCCATTGAATTTTTAACTTAGCTCTTTCACCGTCATCAATTCTGGCCCCTCTTGGCTGGAAGTACGTTCCAGGTTAATTTCCAAACATATATAAACAAAACCATGTAAATGTTAAAGTCCATGCACATTTGCTTTCCTACACTTAAAATGCTGCAATGATATTTCTTTAGTAGATAAAAATCAGTTTTGCAAAGGACACCATTAATGTCACTTCCAGCCGTGCATTTGCAAAAGGAAAATATGGGACATCAGCTGGTGCTAAAAAATCTTGTGATTCTTAATAGTGAACACCCACACTCTTTTTAAAGATTTTTTTTTTTTTAAATCCTTTTACCCTCTGAAACTTGACAGCCCTATTTCTTAGGCTTAATGGATTTCAAAGTGGGGGAAATCAAACCATATAATAAGATTTACACCTTAATTTGTAACAGGCAAGCATTTTAGCATTGCAGTAAGTGATTAAATTTAGGAGGAGGCAAAATACATTCTCTGTTCTCTCGACTTCAATCTTTCAGGTAATTTCTAAAACTGCATTGCTGAAAACTTACAAGGAAGCAAGCACCATTAATAACCCGCAACGATATATTAGTCTTTAAGATGCCACCAGATCCTCTGAGGTTAGTGCTACCTACTGACAAAAGACACATCTTTTTGGAAGATGCTTCAGGTCAAGCAACCTGATTTCTCTTGCTTGCACAGTGTTAGAAGTCTCGTAAGACAAAATTAATGGAGGGTAAGCTTGGTGAAGCACGACTTTGCAAGCCAAATATAGTAGGAGTTTATGCATTTCTTTGGAAACAAATTCCACCGAGTGAAACTACTCTCAGCTAATTACACTTCATTTAGTGACCATTCAGAGTTACAACAGCACTGAAAAAAAGTGACTCATGATGATTTTTCACCCTCAATGACTGTTGCAGTATCCCCAGTGTCACATGATCAAAATTCAGATGCTTGGCCACTGGCTCATATTTATGATGGCTGCAGTGTCCTGGGGTCATGTGAGCCCGTTTTGCAACCTGATAAGTAAATCGGGCTCCCCAATTGAGTTTGCTAACAACCGTGTTACCAACGACTGTGGTAAGAAAGGTTGAAAAATGGGGCAAAATTCACTTAACAAATGTCTCACTTAGCGAGATAAATTTTGGGCTAAATTGTGGTTATAAGTTGAGAGCTTATAACCAGTTTTGGTCACCACGATGTAAAAAAGATGTTGAGACTCTAGAAAGAGTACAGAGAAGAGCAACAAAGATGATTAGGGGACTGGAGGCTAAAACATATAAGGAAAGGTTGATGGAATTGGGTATGTCTAGTTTAATGAAGAGAAGGACGAGGGGGGACATGATAGCAGTGTTCCAATATCTCAGGGGCTGCCACAAAGAAGAGGGAGTCAAGCTATTCTCCAAGGCGCCTGAAGGCAGGACAAGAAGCAACAACCAGTCCTTTGGATGTGTTGGACTCTAGTTCCTGTTGTTCTATGACCAATGACTATCATTCAACCTTGACTATCATTCATTTAGTGACCACTTACAGTACAAAGAAAGCGACTTATGACTGATCCTTGCACTTACGACCTTCACAGCATCCCCACATGATCAAAATTCAGGTGCTTGATAATTGCCATGGGTTTATGAGGGTTGCAGAGTTCCAGAGTCACATGATGGACATTTGCAACTTCGCCAGCCAGCTTCCAACAAGCAAAGTCAAAGGGGGAAGCCAGATTCGCTTAATGCCCACATGAGTAATTTAACTGCAGGGATTCAATTAACTGGCAAACAAGGTCGTAAAATTGGGCATGACTCGCTGAAGAACAGCCTTGCTTCACAACAAAAATTCTGTTCTCACTTGTGGTTCTCATTCAAGGACCACCTGAAGTCTAATACAGGGGTCTCCAACCTTGGCAACTTTAAGACTTGTGGACTTCAAAGCTGGCTGAGGAATTCCGGGAGTTGAAGTCCACAAGTCTTAAAAGTTGCCAAGGTTGATGACCTCTGGTCTAATACATCTGGAAGGTGTAGGTTTTACTTGTCAAAAAGTATAAAATGTAAGGTAATAATTTAAGTACAAGGCTCCATCAGACAAGCTCTCCCACTCCCACTCTTAGAGCATCCTAACTCCAGAGGGGTTGCTTAAAAGTCCTCCCCAACTTCACTCATCAAGCTGGTTCTGCAGAAAAGACCATTGTGGTCACAGCCTAAAAAGGTTGCCTAGCCGTACTTTAAACAAAAATTAGTTGCATACAACATGCTAAAGTGTGGTCAGCTACTTTGTGGTGCCGCATGGTTAGTTTATGGTTGAGCCTATTGTAAACCGTAAGTTCAATAAACCACAGAGGTCAGAAAATGTTTTTTTACTTGAAAATGGGTTAGTCGTGATATATCAACACAGCTAACGTCTTACATTTATTCAGTTACATGAACACTGAGTGGATATTCTGTTGGATTTACAGACACCTACCGGAAGTTATACAGTACTTCATTTATACATTGTGGTTTGTGTAAACCTCAAATGGTGGCCATTTTGATGTCATGGCCATTCTAAGCCTTTGATAAAGAGCACAAAAGGCAAGATCACAGTGTGGGTGTCTACTCAACTCTTCTATTGTGTGAATACAGTCACTGCATTATCTGGGAATTGGGGAAGATGTAACTTCAGCCGGTTGGTGAAAGTCTTGGTTAGTGGGAATGGGGTTCAATCCTGGAGCCAAACTGCCATTCCATCATAATCTCTAGAATCCACTTCATCAGAAGGTCTCTCCCTCGCGCTCTCTCCCCACCCACCCACCCCCTTTTGCTGTTACCGTTCATTTAGTGACTGTAACTTGCAACAGTTCATTTAGTGACTGTTTGAAGTTACAACGTGACTGAAAAAAGTGACTTATGACCATTTTTCACACTTAACAACCCTTTCAGCATCCCCATGGATCAAAATTCAGACTCTTGGCGACCGACTCATATTTATGACGGTTGATTCCCCTTTTGCAACCTTCCTGACAAGCAAAGTCAACGGGGAAGCCAGACTCACTTAACACCCCGTGTTACGAATTTAACAGGTGCAGTGATTCACTGAACAACTGCGGCAAGAAAAGTTGTTAAATGGGGCAAAGCTCACTTAACAACTGTCTGTCACTGAACAATAGAAATGTTGGGCTCAGTTGCGGACGTAGATCGAGGACTTACCTGTGTTAGGATAAATAAGAAACCTTGTTAAACTCTTTTGAGGACTGGCATTGCAATAAACTTGGCATCCTTCGAGCAGTGTCTTGCAAAACTCTAAGGTGTGCTGAATTCAACTCCTACTCCGAGTTGAAGTTCGCACTTCTTAATGTTGTTGAGATCCACTCGCTGCCTTCGCACTTGCGAGCCAGTTCACTGGACCGATTCTCCGGGCGCACCTAACACGCCGAAACCACCCCCAACCCTCCAGGCTCGCTGGGTCGAGCGAGGCGCCCCCTCCCCTGTTTTCCCACCCGAGCAGCAGCGAAAAGCCCCGCAGGTGCGGGGGGGGGGGACAAGGAGGACTCCCCTCCGGATGCTTCCCCTCCCTCGGCGGCGGTGAATCCCTGGCTGCGGAGGGGCGCCGTTGAGCCTGCAGGGGGCGCTCGGGCGCCGCCTCGCTGTCCCAGGCTGAGCCTATAAGAACCCTACGAGGGAATCGCCGGCCCCTTAGGAGGAGGAGGAGGAGGAGGGTGAGGGTGGTTAAGACTAAGTTTAGGACTAGCGCTGCGCTGGGTGAGAAGCAGCGGAGAAGCTCCGTCCTCCGCGTTGCCGGCAGAATCCCCGCGCGCCTCTCGCCTCTCAAGAGTAACTTCGGAGTAGCCCAGAGGCAGCCTCGGGATTTCGGCGGAGTAAGTGTCTCTCTGGCTGCCTTTGCGGGAGGATTGGAAGGAAACGACGGGGAGGGCTATCTGCCCGTCTGGGTCTGGGCTCGGCGTCCAGAGCGGCGTTTACTCTTTCGGGACTTGGCTGAGTAGGTAGTGCCGACTCCAGCCCGACCACTTTAAGGGTTGTATTTCCAAGTACGAAAGAGAGAGAAACTTTCTCCTCTCTTCTCCCAACCCCGCTTGTGTCTGCTGCCTGCGTTTTTTTAGCCCGCTTGTGGCATGCAATAGGATAGAGTAACGGCAATGTAGGGGTCGGTTCCTTTCCTCTGCCTTTCCAAACGCACGAAATTCAGGCTCTGCGTTCTCGCCTGATAGTAACTCTTGGTCGTCGGAACACAGAGCATCTCTCGGGGATAGGAACAAAGTTTTTAACTTCGGAGAAAACTTCGCTTTTCCGTCTTGCTTTCAGGAGCCCTTGGCTGAAGCCAGCTGTATTTTTGCACCTGGTCTGCTTCTGATGCTCTGATTTTAATTGCCAGGGTTTTTTCTTGGTTGCTCGTCAATCTGCCTTTTTCTCCACCGCTTCTAGGCTTATATTTAGACTCGTGTTTTACTCGTGAGTTTTTCTTTTAAAAGAGCGTGCTTGCTATCAATCTTTTGGGGAGCTGCTGCGGCTGCAAATTACCTTTAAATGACTACTAGACAATGATTTGCTTGAAATTTAAAACAAATGCCAATTGATACTGATTTAGAGAAAAAAGATGAAGTTTGCCTAGGTTCATGGTTCTTTTTTACCATTTTCTGCACCTTTGATTTACTCGCTGGTTTCTATTCGGGTAAGGAACATCCCTTGTGATTTTTGTAAGGTCCTTTATTTTAATTTATTTAATTTATTAAATTGATCACTTATCCCACCTTTTGTTACTTTATAAGTAAGGCAGTGAACATACATAAAACTCCTTCCTCCTCCAATTCCCCCCTCCCCCAACAACAACAACCCTGTGAGGTTGTGCTATGTATTGTTTTGCAAGACTCCCTGTGTTTCTTCGGCAAGGGGCTAGACCATAAGAAGTGGCCATTTAAGGCGAAAGCTGACTCCAGAAATCTAGGGAAGTCAGGTTTCCTCTTGCTTTGGAGTTTTCATTGTGCCTAGGTGTACTTTGGAGTATATGCAGAGGGCACCCACACTCACACTCCTTCTGCCTAATGATATGTAACCAGAGCCTGCATCACCAAACAAAAAACTTAACTTTGGAAATAAGTACAGGTTCTTGTGAAAGACAACAGGCTATTAAGGACCGTTCCCAAGTCCGGTTACCTTTGATTTTGAGACTGGCCCCCACGCTTCACCATCACACACTGATCTTTATGCTGTGGGGTAATGACAGGAGTCTGGAGCTTGACAGGATGGGCATCCATCGTGGCAAGGGAGAATAAGGGCTATAGAGCCATGGTGCGGTTGGGAGAGATGGCATTTGGGGTGCTGCCAGCTCCCTTTGAGGGTGGGGAGGTTGATGATTCTGCTGCACGTGCCTTGGTTCACACACCCAGGGAGTGTTTTGGGCAGCCCTCGGAACTTGCCAGTTTTTTCCAGTCAGGAGAGTATGCGGCAGGTTTACTTGCGTGCTTCAGAGTTCAGGGCTGGTTAAAGATAAGGGTAAATTGGGTAAAAAATTCAGCCAGGCTGATGCCTCCAAGAAGCTCCCATTTCTGGACACTAGTTCCTTTTTCCTTGTTCCTTTTTTGGTTTGTCCTCAATAAGTGGTCTAAGGTTGCACTTAACAAGAAAGGAACCCGGCTTTGAAAAATGTCAAACTTTTCCTGTTGCAAAGATTGGCTTGTAGTGCCTTCATCTTATTCAGGATAGTCGTCCTTCAGCCCCAAAGTAGGCCTTCGTGATCCTGGTCTCTCTCTTCCAGGTGCACTAGTGAAGGTCAGTTATCAAAGTGGGATTGTGTAGCTTTGGGAGCAATTGAGGACTACAAGTAATCCTTATTTAGCAATCATTTGTAGTCACAATGGTGTTGAAAAATATAACTTTACAATCAATCCTCGCATTTACGGCCTTTGCAAAGCGAAAGGAAGTAGAAATAAGCTTCTAAGGCACAGCTGCAGTTTTACTTGGCACCTGCCTTGCTTAAAAACTGAAAAATTGCATTGCTAAATGAGAACTGGGTAAAACAAGTAAAGCAAAAGTAATGGAATGCACCAGTGCCAAAGCAAGTTTTGATTTGACTTCATTTGCATCTCATTAAAGTTAAATAGCTAAATGATTATTCTCTAAAGGCCATATTTAATTCCACCCTTCTTTCTGAGGGATCATATATTTTGACAGTTCTGCTCTTGCATCAGTTGTGGGGCAGTTGAGCTGAAACTTTTGTACTTCTCACAAAGTATCCACAGGGTACTGTTGAAAAGATCAAGATGGTGGCAGAGTTCCAAATACTTTGCAGCTGCCATTTGGACTTTTTTGACCGTACCTTCCAGGCCTTGCATGCCTCCCGCAGTGCAAATTGAACTTTGTAGGCTTAGCTTTTTAGCAAAACCAAGAACGATCTAAAGAACTACAAAGAACTATCTAAAATCATTAGGCTGTCCTTAACCACCAAAATGTTGCCTGTTGCCAAAATGTTGCTTTAATCCAAGAGTCTTCAAACTTGGCCCTTTTATGACTTGTGGACTTCAACTCCCAGAATTCCTCAGCCAGGCACGTGTGCCTGGCTGAGGAATTCTGGGAGTTGAAATCCACAAGTCATAAAAGGGCCAAGTTTGAAGACCCCTACTTTAATCAAATGATGAGTGCTCAAGGCCTTGCAAAATTCTTTGTCTCGCCTCGGATGCTGTTAAAGCAGTCTGAATTATGCAGAATAAGCAGATGAGTGAAAGATATCCTAAATTCTCGTGACTTTCAGTTTCAGAATTCCTCTCTCTCTCTTTCTCTGAATGATTATGCAATTCGGAGTCTATCCAATGCCTCTTCATGCACCCTCCTCCTTTGTCTGTTCAATCTGTCCTTATCTGTGCTTTGGGGAAAAAACTGCACTCCCCAGAATAGGGAGAAATTTAACTCTGGACTGGCTGCCACGAGCAATGCAGAGGCAGCATTTTTGACCCAAAGTAACAGGGGAAGTGCAGAGTCTAATTATTGCTTTTGTTAGCATAAAACTAAGACTTGGGGCGTCCTCCCACCCAAGGAGTAAATTTCTTGCAGCATCCATTGCAAGTTTTTCATTGGTGACATAATTGACCAAAGTAACTACTTCCTTCCAGACAAGGTTAATTAGGGAACCCTGAGAGTCTTCAAAAAATGGGAAACTTCCTATTTGAGACGTGGTTTGGGACTAGCTCCAGGTAACCCTATCAGTGAAGTGGGAGTCTGTGCTCATTATGCCAGGAAAGAATTTTATGAAGCAAAGAGGGGCCGTTTCCAGAACTTGATTCAACTGGAGGATGCTATATGGATAAAGCCTAACACATCTAACATTTAGTTTTGTAAAGAGGAAGTAGATGGAACAAAATCAACTCTGCCACCAGTTTGTTCACCAGTTCTTATCTTTCGTCTCACCTCTGCTTAATCCCCATGGTTCAGTTCACTGTGTTGGTTTGACTTGCAGTGTGTGAATTTAACTTATGGTGGCTTGTTCAATAACCACGGTTAAGCAAGTTCATATGTGGGTGTGCATCAAGGTATAGCATAATTCAGTTCACCTGCCAATTTGGTGTAGTGGTTAAAGCATCAGGCTAGAAATTGGAGGCTGAGTTCTAGTCCTGTCTTTGGCATGAAGCCATCTGGGTGACTTAGAGCCAGTCACACGCTTTCAGCCCTGGGAGAAAAGCAATGGCAAATCACTTCCAAAATCTTGCCAAGAAAACTGCAGGAGCAGTTTTCATGTAGCCCCCGAGAGTTGAGACTGACTCAAAGGCACCCTTCTCCCCACCAGAAGTTCACCTTTGATTATTCTAGTGAGTAAAAAAGGCCAAGCAAATTTAAATAGAATATACACCTCTAGTTAGAAACTTTTTAATGGCCATTCTTGGCCATTTTAATGGTTGGGGTAATGAGAATGCAGCACATAATTGGGAAGTATTTCTAGAGCTGCCATTTTCTGTGTTACTTCAAATCATCGCAGGCACACATTTTCCTTTCAAACATTAGCTGCACTCACACATGCTACAGTGCAGCCACAATTGAGCCCAAAATTTATGTTAAGTGAGAAATTTGTTAAGTGAGTTTTGCCCCATTTTATGACTGCTCTTGCCCCATTTGTTAAGTGAATCACTGCCGTTGTTAAATTAGTAACATGGTTGTTAAATGAATCTGGTGTCCTCGTTGACTTTGCTTGTCAGAAGGTCGCAAAAGGTGACACTGCAACGGTGATAAATGTGAGCAACCAGTTCTTGGTCTCCTTGCCAGGGTTTTTCTGAGGCATCTACTTGACTTTAGTGCTATTCATAAATCTGCTTATAACAACGCTGGATACCTCTAAATGAATCAGCTATTGTAGATGTGTGCACACCACTTCAAGTGTATCTCTTGAGTGTTTGGTCTTCAACTGGAGGAGGAGCTATTTATGACCACAGAGACTGGAACACAAATGTACTTTGTCCATCATTTGCTCTCCTATTTTTGTCGTCCCCCCCCCAAGTCCCATCAGGTTTTGGGGGGAGATATTCCTCTTTCTCCCCCCCCCCCCTATTAGAAACAGAGGTTATTTGTATTCTTGGCTGGACTGGGGGATAGTTTCCTGCTGGCAGAAAACATGTAACTTCAGGAAATTCTCCCTTGAAGGCTGTCTTTGTGTTAAGTTAATTTCTGGTTGGCTGTTACGGGAGAGATCCTGCAGCTGGAAACAGTTTTGGGGAAGTTGCTCTGTTGCTCTTTTCTCAAAAAACAAAACAAAACAAAACAAAAATAACAACCAAGCAATTTGCAGTACCTTGAAAACCAACCCCTTCTTAGAAAATGTGTCCTCCACTTCATCAGATTCAGGAACTCCCACATATCTAAAGGATGCTGGGCATTTTCTTATCTGGCTTCCTCTGCTTAAAGCTGCCTGTTGGTGTCCTTAATTTCCATCTGATCAACTTACCTATAAGTAAGAGGGAGTTCCTGCAGGTGGTTTCAAGTGTCAAAACATGACAACTCGCTGGAGGATAAATGCAGAAATAAAAGTGGAATGGCTAATCTCCACTTTGTTTTCATGACGCTAAGATTCAACTCCAAGGTGTAGAGCAGAGGTGTCCAACCTTGGGCACTGTAAGACTTGTGGGCTTCCATCTCCTAGAATTCTGGGGAATTCTGGGAATTGAAGTCCACAAGTCTTAACAATTGCCATGGTTGGACACCCCTGGGTGTAGAGGCTCTATTGATGGTTGACTTAAAGGTCCGGCTTTAAGATTTTACCTTGTTTTCATGAAGTGGATAGGTGTAGCTTGATCTGCAAGGTGCCAGCCCAGCCTATTCTCCTGGGAGAATGGGGTAGCTCAGCAAATAATAATAATAATAATAATAATAATAATAATAATAATAATAATAATAATAATAATAATAATAATAATAAAAAGTTGGAAGGGACCTTGGAGATCATCTAGTCCAACCCCCTGCTCAGGCAGGAAACCCTATATCATTTCGGACAACTGGCTGTCCAGTCTCTTCTTAAAAACTTCCAGTGTTGGAGCATTCACCGCTTCTGGAGACAGGTTGTTCCACTGGTTAATTGTTCTAACTGTCAGGAAGTTTCTCCTCAGTTCCAGGTTGCTTCTCTCCTTGATTAGTTTCCATCCGTTGCTTCTTGTCC
Source organism: Azemiops feae (assembly GCA_023970755.1). Taxonomy (NCBI): domain Eukaryota; kingdom Metazoa; phylum Chordata; class Lepidosauria; order Squamata; family Viperidae; genus Azemiops; species Azemiops feae. Next base: position 494,342 of record JALGBA010000475.1, on the reverse strand, counting down.
TGCCTTCAGGCGCTTTGGAGAATAGCTTGACTCCCTCTTCTTTGGGGCAGCCCCTGAGATACTGGAACATTGCTATCATGTCCCCCCTCGTCCTTCTCTTCGTTAAACTAGACATACCCAATTCCAGCAACCGTTCCTTATATGTTTTAGCCTCCAGACCTCTAATCATCTTTGTTGCTCTTCTTTGTACTCTTTCTAGAGTAAATCTTTCACACTGAGTTGCGAAACGAATGTAGAAATCAAGTGTGTAGCTATGGACTTCCTGCACTAGTTTTGAGCTTTTGTCTATCTTTTCTAACCCTTCCCCCTCCCCCCCAAATATCTTCCTGATGAGCGGGAAATCATAGGAGTTGGCCTAGGGCACCGAATGTCTGGTGCTGACATGTCTCTAGAGACCTCGCTTCCCCTCCCTGAATCAGTAACTACTGTGTCTTTCAATGAGTCCCTTCTTTGCTCTTCTAATTTAAAAAAAATATAACTTGGTTTTCTTTTTAACCATTCTTGCTCTTTGCTGATATTCCAGGTTCTTGGAAATGTTGGATCTTCTTAGATGCTTTTTTTTTTTTTTTTGGCCAGACAATTCCTGCTTCATCTTTTTGTACGAGAGTAGACAACTCCTTGATTCAAACTTGAAATTGAAATTTGGCAAATTAGGCATGATTTTCCATCCCTACACTTCAGCCTATTTGATGGGGGGGGGGGTTCTCCCTGCCTGGCTGTTGGGATATTGGGAATCGCAGTGAATGTTACTAAGGTGCATAATGGAAGGAGGGTGTTGGTGAGGGCTTCTTTGTTTTTCACAAATATAGGTAGATAACCTTGTCATTTTTTACTACGGGCACAATGGCACACATTGAAAATGAAATTTAGTTGCTTGCTCTCAAAGTGTACACATACACAACACACATTTAAACCTACTATATACAACATATGTATAGACCTACACCCTTACATATAAGTAACTTATACATATTAATCGCTGTCCATCTTGAATACATAACGGAAGGAGGAAGCTTTAGAGTTCACAAGGTTAATACTGTATGCCAAAGGTTCCCAACCTTATGGGCACCAGGGACCGGTTCCGTGGAGAGAGGTTTTTCCGTGGACTGGAGGAGACGTGGTTTCATGTACTGCCTGCAACCTGTGGATGGGGCTTCGCTTGTTTGCACGGACCGGTTTCTGGCATGCCGCGGCCCGGTGCCGGTCCATGGACCAGGGGTTGGGGACCTCTGCTGTATGGAACAGTATTAACTGAATCTGGATCTTCTGCTTTGGATATGAAGCTTACAGATAGTCTTCAATTTTGTTTTAACAGTTGCGTTAAGTATTTGGTAGGCTTAGTACTGCACATGTATTGATCAGTTCATGAAGACATTCCCTCCTGGCACAAACTTTAAAAACCAGGTTTTAAAATCTTAGAGTCTTATCTTCTCCAGGGTGCCCTTACTGTACGATCAGTGAAGCTTAGAGACCAAATTAAAAGTACCTTGCTTTTGATTAAGCAGACTGTATGAATGCTTCGGCTGCCTTATGAATGGTTTACCTGCTTGTTGCTTGATTGCTCCGTTGAGTGGCATGTGTGAACTTCAATTGCAAATTTGGAAAACAAAAAACAAAACAACCTTTGTATTATACCATTGGAGGAACCGGTGCTATGACTTCAGATGCAAAGTATCTTGGAGAGGTGAGTTCACGTCTAGTTGCTGAAGGTTCTGTAGGAAAATCAAATGATGAACCTCCAGGAAGGGCAGGTCTTGCATTGCCCAAGGCTTTTAACCAAGCCAGGATGATGTAGCAATCGTTTTTGCTTGATGGGGTGGGCAGGGGCGTGTCTGTTTATGCAGCCATTGTGCTTCTGATTGGAACGCTATTTATTGCAGTTGAGCAATTAGGATTGCCATTATTGGAACGAAGGGGGCCCTCATAGTTTTCCTATCTCTGCTTCCCTATCTCATGCATCTTCCTAAAAATCTCATGCCCCTGTTGTTCTCCACCTCCTGGTAGATCAGAATCAGGGAGATGATCCTGCCCAAGGCAGAGCTTAGATAATAAACCACCCTCATTCAGACAACGGGAGAGGAAGGGTGGGATTCTAGCACCCTGGCTGGAGTACAGATCTTATCTCCCCTTCCTCTTCTGAAGACAGTCGCTCCAAGGCAGGGATCTTCAAACTTGGCCCTTTTATGACTTGTAGACTTCAACTCCCAGAATTCCTCAGCCAGGCATGAATTCTGGGAGTTGAAGTCCACAAGTCATAAAAGGGCCAAGTTTGAAGACCCCTGCTCCAAGGCATAGTGTCATCGTGGTTGCTGCTTTTTGCTTTAGACTTCCTATGAAATAACGAAGTATCATATGTGTGTATAGCTAAATATTATATAGAGAAAGAGGTAGACCGGAACACCTACCACATTTGCTAAACACTCTTATATTTCAGAAGAATTGTTCACTGAGTGGTAAGGCATTCCTTAATCCATCCAAAAATGTAATTCCATGGTGAAATATCACAGCATGCTGCTGCTGCTTATTTCTGTAATCAATGAAATCATCTTATGGTATGTTGAAAAAGTATATTGGCTAAGATTTTGTCGCTCATTGTTTAGAGAACTTTTCTGTGCCTCTAAGCCAGCGTTTCTCAACCTTAGCATGTTTAAGATGCATGGACTTCAATATCCAGGATGCCCCAGTCTGCATGGTGGTATGGCTGGTTGGGGAATTCTGGGAATTGAAGTCCATGCATCTTAAAGTTGCCAAATTTGAGAAACATTGCTCAAAGCAAAACTTAATGTAAGGCTGCAATGTACATTGCAGTTATATTTGATGCCTTACAAAGCTTTTTAGGCTGAAATATTGACAGTGCTCACATATCACACTAAGTATTTTTTTTAAAGCTTCGGTATGTACCATGCGGTATGAACCCAGTCTCTGTGGCTTTCTAAATCAGGGTAATAGTCAAACATTATGTATGAACCAGACCTCTGTGGTTTGTTGAGATCATGGTCAAAACAAACTGCCTTAGCCCAGTGGGTGAATTCAATGGTTGTGGCTACGTGATATGCTATCTCTGATTAACTCCGTCATAGTTTAAGTCAATCCACTTTTCTGGATTTGCATGACATATTGAACTATAAACAACAACATGGGCTGAGCTCAATCAAAATGTGGTTGGCTACAATGGGTCAGCATGTCACGTCCAAGGTAGCTAGCCAGTGGCATATTCAGTAAGCCTAATTAAAATGAACAATGGCTTCTCACACAATCTGTAAAATAAGGAGTGCTTTCTCTAAAGCTGTTATGTACATCAGTCTTCCCCGACTTTGGGAAGAAAAGTTTCCAGAACACTCAGAAGTTTTGCTTTCCACAATTCTAGGAGCCCAATATATCCAGATGATCCTATGTTCAAAAATGTGAGGTAGGTCCCTAACTGGATAAGGCTTCAGAGTTCCCAAATGAGATATTCTGGACCTACAGTTTCTCTAAATCAAGGGTGGGTCTTGACTTACCTTTCCAAAATACCTTCCAACTTTGCTTTCATGCCCCTATCTGTTAGGTTCCAATGAGATACAGTGCAAACTGGACAGACCACATCACAAGGGTGTGGTCCTGAGGGTGTTTTTTTATCTGATTAGGGTTGCAGAGAGCTTGGGACTTTTTTTGCAGTGAGCTTGTTTCCTGGTTGGGTGATTGTGGCTAGCAAAAAGGAACTTGCAGCCTTCGTTGATTGGTAGATGTGACTCTGTGACAGGAAGGCAAACGTTTGTCACACCATGTGGCTCAATAGGACCCATCACATTTTCTAGTTCCCTTTTCGAGGCACTCTAAGTAGTCTATGCAAGACGCTAGTCGGGCTTCACAACATTCTCAAGAGATACTTGAAATATCTGTGGTTCTTGGTATTTGGGGGGGGATTGTAAAGGTAAGACTGGGATTTGGGGTGTCTCAGACCGTCTGCAGAATGTGACTGAATAGATTTAGGGGTTCTGTCCTTGTGAGGAAATGCAGAGTTTCATGATGGCTAAGCGGGTACAGATTGGATTTGTGTATTTTATTAAGAGCTAGATAATGCTTTGAAAAAAGCTATCTGAACATTTTTTGGGGGAAAAACAGCTGAAGGATTTCTTTTTTTTTTCTTCTTTTTTTTGGGGGGGGAGTGGGGAAAAATTCTTCTTGAATTGTTAGAACACTTCATCACCACTAGAAAATATGTCGTGAAATCCTTTCCACATCCCACAATTTTAATACTTCCAGAGGACGGAGAGTTTTTGGTGCATTTTTAAAAACATTAAAAAGTAATTTTCTGATAATTAAAGGAAGGAAAGAGCTTTGCCTGTAACTCTTCCAATTCTCTTGGCCAGTTGCTTCCTTCTTTTACCAGAACCAATATTTTGTTCATTGAGTTAATGTCTTGCGGAAGAGGAAAAAAAATGTGAGAAAAAAATGAAGAATTTATAAGCAGAATGGAGGTTTTGGAAGGCATTTTTCCAATATTTGATACAATGAACTGGCGGGGAGAATTGATTTGATTTGAACTTCTTTTTGTTCTGTTTGGCTTGTTCATCCTACTTGCAAACTAGATCCAGTTTTGATCTATACTCTTGGCTAAATTTGTTCACTCTGCGGAGGCTCTGATCTCGTGAGAAGTATAATTGAGTTAGAAGCTAGCTGTCTATCAATACAATTGTCTTCTGCTCATGGCTTCTGCTGTCTTTTGATTTTGGAGAAAAAGTATTATGTAGGGCAGGGGTCTTCAAACTTGGCAACTTTAAGACCTGTGGACTTCAACTCCCAGAATTCCTCAGCCAGGCTGGCTGAGGAATTCTGGTAGTTGAAGTCCACAAGTCTTAAAGTTGCCAAGTTTGAAGACCCCTGATGTAGGGCCTATGGTTTCCCAACTCCAGTAGACAGTACCACATTGTACCTATGAAAAAAAGAAACTGCTTTGGCATAAATACATCTGGACCTTCCCTGGGCACGCTCTCATAATTGACCGCTTTTCATAGAAATATTCTCCTACTTTAAGTTCTTGTGTCTTCCTTTCTTCCTGCAGGGTGCTGTGGTCACCTTGCCTCTAGTGGAGCTGCCATGTCGGTGAGCGTGAATCTGACCGGCCCCGCTCCCTGGGGGTTCCGGATTACAGGAGGAAGAGACTTCAGAAAACCCATAATAGTATCTAAGGTAAGCAAACCAACCCTATGGTCAACATCATAAAAGTCTGAGTATGTAATTTTGGGAGACAAATGGAATTCCGATGTTCATTAGAAATCTAATGAGGGTTCATGCTGTTCTCCTGCTGGCCGTCCATATTATGTGGCAAAATTGTAGCTTTCAAACTCTGAGAAATATCCTTTATGGGGAAATTCTGGTCACATAACTTAATTAGCCCATTTTCTGGGTTCGCACCAGGCTTTGACTCATTCTTAAACTCGATGCACTTTTGTCTGAAAATTCATGTCTTCCATATCCAGTGTCTCTGCTCCCCCCACTCTGTATGACTTGCCCCAGATTGAAAGGAAGTAAGAAGCTTTCTACTCAGCTGTAGCACACTAGCTAGCTCCCTTTGTGTCCTGCCAAAATAAGAAGTGTGGACATCAACCTCCAGAATTCCCCAGCCAGCCATCCCATTGTGGTGGCTGGGAAATTATAGGAGTTGGAAGTCCACATATCTTAAATTTGACAAGTTTGAGAAAGAGCTGTGGTGGTGCAGTGGTTGGAATGCAGAACTGCAGGGTGATTCTGTTGACTGCCGGCTGCCTGCAGTTTGGCAGTTCGATTCTCCCCGGCTCAAGGTTGACTCAGCTTTCCATCCTTCTGAATCAGTAAAATGAGGACCCAGATTGTTGGGGGCAACAGGCTGACTCTGTAAACTGCTTAGAGAGGGCTGTGAAGGCACTATGAAGTGGTATATAAGTCTAAGTGCTATTGCTACTGCAGTGTAGTCCTTGTTTCTCATAAGGTTTGGGGCAACCTTCTTCAACCTCTGGACTTCCAGATATTTTGACTGAAGATCCATGAATTTCCTGCTGGAAAATTCTGAACATTGCAATCCTGGCACATCTAGTGCTCTGATTGAGAAGTTAAAGCGATTTCATCTTTTCTTATATATCCAGCAAAGGTTGGGAGTTGGTCTTCACCACCACGATGGATGGTCCTGCTGGTTTGCACCTTGTGCTACTTATACTAGCTAGGATAGATGACTAATCTGGTCCAGAAATGAAATGGAACAGGTCTGGAATATTTGTTTCAGCATTGACATAGCACTCTCAGCTAAGGTTTCTTCAAACCAGATTTGCTAAGTAAGCCACAGTTGGCTGGGTTCACACATCAGCTAAGCCATGGAATCATAATTTGCAAACTGTGCCAACTATGCTATTTCTGGGGTCAGAAATCACAGTAAGCTAGAAGCCATGATTTCCAACTATAATGGCTGAATTTACACAACATATTAAGCCCAAATTAAACATGTTGCATTATGGACAATCATGATATGTAAACCAAACATGTGTATGTTGTTAAAGCAAAAAAAAATAATGATAGAATTGTTGAGTGCAAATGTTTTGGTGTCATTACTCACAAACCTAGATTTTGGTTGAAATTGCAGTTCGAAGCTGTAGTGAGCCTTAATCCAAGACAGGGCTGTCATATTCTCTCCAACCAACAACATTCTTTTGCTAGGAGCTCTGAATGGAATTTCCTACCGAGAGGTGAACAAGAAGAGCTTGACTAGCTTGGCAGTTCCTGCACTGAATGTTTGTGGGATTTGTGCAGGACATCCTGGAATGCTGCACATTTCTTGTGTCTCCAGGGATTCCAGATTTGGTTGGGCCAAAGGCTGTCAAAGAGGTCTATTTTGCTGGGCGTTGAGCCAAGCATGACCTTTCAGTCTAATGGAGAGAACAGATCCTGTTCACTATTCTTTAAACGAGAAGTCCTCTTCTGGGAATGGACTCAGAGTGTGGGTATGCAGGCAAGAGGAGTTTCAGAGATTTTTTTCCTCAGTCTTGTCTTTGGGGTTGATCCAGGGAGCTTCCCTTGCTCAGTTGAAAGGATCATAGAGTAGATGTGCCTCCTAGTTGGTCTACTAATATTGGAAGAACTGGGTGCAAGCCCAGGGCCCCATACCTGAAGGTACCCTCAAGCTCAACATGGTGTACCTTTTTATTGTTTGCAAAACTCTGTCCCTCTTCCTTCCTCCTTTCTGCTCCTCTGCTTCCCCAGGAAAGGAGAAAGACACATAGTAGGAAATACTGTACTTTGCTTGGAGGTCTAAACCCCCTTATCACCGGCAATACTACTCATTCCACTCAAGTATCTTGAACTTGCTGGGTAGACCATAGGGCAGTGATGGCGAACCTTTTAGAGACCGAGTGCCCAAACTGCAACCCAAAACCCACTTATGCATCGTCAAGTGCCGGGTGGGTGTGGCCCATTGGGTGGGCGTGGCTTCAGTGGTAACGGCAGACTGGGTGAGACTAAAAAGTTCAATCAATCAGTTCCAACTTTGCAAGATCTTTTTTTTCCCGCGAGAAGTTGAAATGGACTGATTGAACCTTTTTTTTTTTTTTGGCACACGGCGGCGGAGGCCTAAAGCGAAAAGGTTTTATAAAACCCAGCTGAAGGCCTAGGACTGGGGCGACGGCGCGCGTGCCCACAGAGAGGGCTCTGAGTGCCGCCTCTGGCACCCGTGCCATAGGTTCGCCACCACTGCCATAGGGGAAATAGAGACTCATTTATAGCATTCCTATTTAAATGTAAATAGATAGCAAGTTCGGAAAACAATAATGCCAGAAACTATTGGCAGAAGATGCTGAAGGAAAGTGGTGGTCCAAGTCAACATCTGTCTGGGGAACCCTCTCACTGCTGCTTTGATGTGTCGGCTGTTCAAAGACTAGGAAACCAAAGCCCTGCATGCTAGTACTACTTTTATTATAAGGAAAAGTAATGGAATCTTTTAAGTCTGAATGCGCCTCCCCCCCCCTTTTTTTATCTTTGTAAGAACTAGGGAGGGTTTTATATGAGATGCTTTCTTGGGTTGCAGGTTTCCTTTATCTGACCGTTTTCTTGGATGTGACTCTTTCTCTCGTTCTTCAAGCTAATTCCTTCTGCCCTTTCTTTGAGTTTATAAATTAAACATTAGGCAGTATGCAAAGCTTTCTGAAATGGTTGGCTGTCGTCTCTTCATTTTCCTATTAGGGATGGTAAGGACTTCTTTACATGCCTGGGGTGATTTCAGAGATTGTGCTTTCCTTGCCACATCCCTTCCCTTGTGGTGCTTTAAATTACAGCTGTTTGGAGGACGAAACTCTGCATTTTAACCAACAGTTTTGCATAAAAGTTTCAGTCTGCTTCAGCTTACACAATCATTTGTCTAGAAGCCAGCAAAGAGAGAGGAGACCACACTTAAAAAGAAAAAAAAACACGTTTGTACTTCCTGCTCATTGTTGTCTCCGAAATGCTTTTTGCGTGTGGAGATCACTCAGAGGTTCAAGTGAGTTAGGTCTGACTCACTCCAGGCTACTTGACTTGGCGATTAAAATTTTCTGTTTCTGGCTTGAAGGCTGATCTCTATATTAAGGAACAGAGCAGCTTTGTGTGAAGTCCAATCTGCTCTCCTCTTGATAGGCTACAGCTCATAGAATTTCAAGCTAGAGGCCATGCACATATGGGCACCACATTCTCGCTTCCAGATATGAATGCATGGCCTACTAGTTTCTCCTTACATTACTGGGCAGTGCAGAGAAGAAAAACTTGCATTAAAAAGAAATTGCCAGGAGGAATAAGTAGTCCTTCAAAAGGAGCTCTTATTTTATGTTTTGCGAATTTAATTCTAGACGTTTTTGGAGGGAGTCAGTCAGAAATAATTAGCATTTATAATTGAACATAGTGTTGCGGACCAATTAATACGTTCAAGTGGAGGGATTCTCGGAGTCTAAAAGCTGATTCGTGGCAACTGTGGACCAATCTTTGTTAACAAGATTGGATGATTGAGCTTGGATGATTTGAGTTCATTGACAGACCCTTGAAGGAGTTAATTTAGCACACATTACTAATTAATCCTGAGAAATACTTAGTGCAGATCTTTGTCTGGATACGGGAGGAGGGCTCTCCTTGTTTTGGATGGTGGAGAGATACATGTTTGCTTAAAAAAAAAAAAAAGTGTGAATTTTCTGTGTCTCTTCATTATAATAATGTTTGTCAACTTTAATGACTTCATATGTGGACCTCAACTCTCAGAATTTCCCAGCCAACAAGCGAGCTGGGTGAGGAATTCTGGGAATTGAAGTCCACATGTCTTAAAGTCGCTAAGTTTGAGAAACACTGGGCTAGTGGAAAATATGATATTGCCCTTACATTCTAAGATTCCGCCTTAGTATGGTTTAAGAAAATGGGAATGTATTTTCCAACAAACACATTTCAATTGTAGATGTCTTTGCTTTGCTTTGTGCTACACACAGGTGATAGAGCATGGCAAAGCAGCCTTAGGTGACCTTCGAACCGGAGACGTCATAATTTCCATCAATGGGGAGAGTACTTCTGAGATGCTGAATGTGGAGGCACAGAACAAGATAAAGCAGAGCCCTGGGCAGCTGCAGTTGCAAGTGGACAGGTGAGTTTATCAAAGTCATCCACCTAGCTATGTGCTCAGGTGCTCTTTCCCACAGGTAACTTTAGGAGCAACTCAACCTCAGAGGTATCATTTGTGCAATATTATGTTGTAGTATGATTAATTAGCCATTTCCAATGGAAAACAGACTTGGCCCGCTGATCTCCCTGGCGTTCCCATTGCTGTGGTTGAAATCCCGCCTCAGCAGGCTTCAGAACCTACCTCATTGACGTTTTCTGGGCTTAGAAACTGAGCTATCTGGCTTGATTAGTTCTTGGATGAGAGACAGCAAGGAATCTCAAAGGTGGAGGCTAGATTGGGAAATTAATTGAGGGAACATCCTGGAGGAAAGCCAGTACCAATAATTTTGGTACTGTTTGCAGAAAAACCCGATGAACTTGCCAATATCGTCACCAGGACCAACTCAACTCAGTGGTGTTTCTGCTTTTATTTTCACTTAAGAGATAGGACATGGTGGAGAGTCATCTCTCTAATGGCTGGTCAGGAGGCCTACATGTCCCTTTTGATGCAGGTAGACACAAGAGAAAAGGACTTTGTTTTTGGCAATGCCAGTAGCGTAAAGCTGAAGTTTTTGGTTGCTTGAGGCATACTCTCCTGCATTTCAAGTAAAGCCGTGTAAGTGCCAGAAGTACCTCCTAAAGCAAATACATTTTTTTCCTATGCTTGGAAGACTCTCGGTGGTTAAAGTATTGGACAAAGGCTGGAGAAACCCTGATTAGGTCCTCATATGATCATAGAATTGGGGGATGGGGGATGCAGTTCTTATCCATCAGCCCAGTTTATTAAATAATTATTGTGGGAATAAAATGAGGGGGAAACCCTCCATGAGCTTATCTTCTCAAGGTCTCATCAATGTTGCCTTGAAAAGTGTTATGTGTTTTGACATCCCAAATGGCGGACCTTATTCACAGGGCGTGAGGAGGAATTCATTTTAGTGAATTTAGTGGTCTGAGGGGTCCTTGGTGCCCTCTGAGGTTGTTTGTTTTCTTGCAGATGTTTCATTACTCAAATTAGGTAACATCATTACTGTTGATGATATTAGCTAGTTTAGGTAATGAAACATCTGTAAGAAAACAAACAAGATCACACAACACCAAGGACCCCTCATTTCAGCCTTCAGCTACAAATATTCTTTATTTAGTGGTCTAGCCTCTGTTTACAGTAAACTTGCTTCAGGTATGAAAGCTTAACGAAAGCATCAGTAAAGTGCAAAGCTAGATAATATGGGATAACATGTAGATCTCTTAAGTAATTTGCAGACTAGTTTGGAACACTCATAACACAAAGCTTTCTAATTGCTGAAATGATCAAAGTTTAGAGGGAAATCGGGAAAGGATTTTAACTGCAAAGGTGAATTCCATTGTGATACTACAGTAAGAGTAGATTCCCGAATGGACTATTCATTAACCCTGACTGACTTCTCCCCAAAAACCTCCAGCACCGTTTCCAGGTGGGGACCTTGACAGTTGTTATCAAAGACAAAATCGGTCATTCAGATCAGAGATTTGCTTGCTTTGGGGATAAAGAATGATAGACGGACTGTGCCAGGCTTATGGAAAGATGGAGACAAACTGAAGCAGCAATTGTGACTATTTAACTGTGTGTATGCGAGTACACAGCTTGTGTAATAGGAAATGTCTGCCGACTTGGGAATTTTTTTCCTAGATTTTCTTTTCCAACTGAGTAAGAGTCATCTCATTGCCAGTTCAGGACAGTTCTGAGACCCCTAAGATGACAGGCACATAATCTTTGCATGTTTTTTTAGCATCTTAAAAAGCATCAATGTTTTTAGCATTGCCTAGTATTGATATTAAAACTTAATGCACTGTGTTTTGCTATTTGGCATTAGTTGGGAGTTACTTCCACACTTACAAGCAATGGGCACTGAAGACCCCCTTCTCTGTAAGGTTGCTGGCTATTGGCTGCTTTCTGTGTGCTAGGACTGGAAGAATCAAAAGTCTCAGAACAACGAATTCCATTCAAAAAGTCCACAGTTTTAATAGGCAGCATAGCATGATGATTTGCGCATTTAGATCGGGAGAGAGACAGAGAAGATTCCTGGCTTGAAGGCCCTAAGGGTGGAAGTGGATAGTGGAGTTAGGACATAGAATAACAGGGTGGAAGAGACTTTGGAAATCTTCCAATCCAGCCCTCTGCTCAAGCAGGAGACCACACCATTCCAGACAAATGGTTGTCCAGTCTCTTCTTAAAAACCTCCAGTGGATGGAGCACTCACAACTTCTGAAGGCAACAGCATTCCACTGGTTAATTGTTCTCACTGTCAGGAAATTCCTTCTTCATTCTAGGTTGCTTCTCTCCTTGATTATGTTCCATCCATTGCTTCTTGTTCTGTCCCCTGGTCAATCCCCTCTTCTCTGCGATAGCCCTTCAAGTACTGAAAGACTGCCATCATGTCCCCCATAGTCCTTCTCTTCGATAGGCTAGACCAGGGGTAGGCAACCTTGGTTCTTTTATGACTCGTGGACTTCAACTCCCAGAATTCCTGAGCCAGCCATGTTGAGGGGAAAGGGAGAGGTTTCCAATCTGAGCCATGCTGGCTCAGGAATTCTGGGAGTTGAAGTCCACGAGTCATAAAAGAGCCAAGGTTGCCTACCCCTGCCGCTAGACATACCTTGCTCCCTCAACCATGTATCATACAATTTAGCCTCCAGCCCCTTTTATCTTCTTTGTTGCTCTTCTCTGCACTCTTTCTATGGGTCCCAGCATCTTTTTTGTATTGTTGTTTGTCAGACTGTTGGTTTCTCTTCCACAGTGTTCATAAGCTGCTTTTTTGGCTGTGAGAGCCTGTTGGTGGTTTGGAAAGCAGCAAGCAGCTGAACCACGGTGGGCTAACTGGAAGAGAAGCAGTTTTGCAGATTTTTCCATCCAGCTGGTTCCAATGCTTGTGCTCTTGTTTATTTTTTCTTGTTGTTGGGGGTTGAGGACTTGGGAACTGTTGCTTGGAATGGCCTACAGATGGGAAAGGTCCTTACAAGATCGGTTGAAACAACTTCATCTCCTTGTTTAAGATCTTTCATATGCAAACACTTGTTCACACATGTTGTGCCAAAGAAATCCAAATACGTTTGCTGAAATGGTTGTATGCCACTCTATATATTGTGTGCTAGGCTGTATTTATTTCAGTATTTTTATCCAGAATAATGCTGAGCTCTGCTTAGTGGCTCATATTGGATGATTTTTATTAAGAGAAAAGCAAAAAAAAAGGGGGGGGGGGAAATCCTCATCAAAACATGATTTGCTTTCGAGTCTCCTTCCTAATTTCAGTTGTCCTTTGTGCATTAGTGAGAATGTTCGTGCACTTTCCATATGTGTGTGAAGAGTTGCCTTTTTCTACAAAAGGATGGGATGGCATTCCTAAAGCTTAACTTGTTTCCATGTATGCACACTTGAAATAGTGTTGAGGGTGGGCTCAGAGTTATAAAAAGCAAAGGAGCCCAATTTTTTCCCCTTACTTAACCTCCCTTCTCCCCCAGTTAACCAGAAACATCTAATTGTTGGCTTATGCAACTTATTTCTCTTCTTCTAAGGATGTGTGAGAACCACTTTCACCAGGACAGGGTGTATTCTTCTGGGAAGCTGTTGGGCAAGGTCTTCTGTGTTGTGGAGCCACAGGCCAAATCAACACCCAAAATCTCTGCTTGCCAACGCTCTGCTTGCTGATACTGAATGTCCTTCTTCAAAGTCTCAGTGACGGCAATTGATATTTGTTTTGGAGAAAGGACTGAAAGAGCCCAGATTTCCCCTCTTTCTAATAGGGCCTTTTTAGGAGAGGTAGGCCAGGAGAGCTTCTGATTAACAAAACACGAGATGTACTATTCGGTTGGGACTGCTGTCTGAGTTTTCCTGGGCCTCTTGCATAAGGTGCAGTAGATCAGTGATCCCATATGAGTCTAAACAACCATTTGTCTGAAATGGTAGGGCCTGCTGCTTGAGCAAGGGGTTGGACTAGAAGACCTCCGAGGTCCCTTCCAACTCTTATTATTCTATGTTCTATGTTCTAAATGGGATTGGAAGGCTACCCTTTGGTGAAGTAGCTCATCGGCCATTGGACAGGAGAAAAGCCTGGCAGAATCATGTAAGGTGGAGAAGAAAACAGGGTTATTGTCTTCAGTGAAAGGCGAGACCTGGACTTTTCTGGTTTGAGCAAAATGGACTATGCCCTTACGAGCAGGTCACAATGCAGGGTGTGGCGTTTACTGGCATGATTCAGAAATTCCACACCCTCAACTGGATGATGGTCAGATGCCTCAGATGATCGAGGTAACACCAGTGAAGGGAATCCTAGGGAAATCCTTAGCTCAGCTTTCTCTTCTGCTGGAATTATTAGAGCTGAGATGTACTACTTTGCACCTGCTGTGTGAGCCTCGGCAGGATCTTGTTGCACTCTTTCATTGCATGCTCTGGCTTGCATGTTTGGTATGCAGCAATATTTGTGTGTGTGCTTTGGAGTGTTGTGTGTATGTGGTGGGAAATCTAGATGTGTTATGGTCATCTGTCCACAGCTGGCTAGCCAACCAAGGTCCTGTCATCTTTGTTCTTTGCTGTGCCTTCTTTTCGTGTCATCTTCTGTTGTGTGGAAGATGCAAGATCACCTTGGAAAGCCCTAATGGCATCTTGGCACCATCCCAAAACTGACAAACTGAACTTGAGCAGTTCAACAGGCAACATTCCTCTCATTCCGGGGCTTTCAGCTCATCCTCTCCTCTTCCTCTTCTCCCCTCCTTTGAACATGCTGATTGTCTCCTGCTTCCAACCCACACTTGTCCTGGGGCAGTTGAAGCTTTGTGAGTTGGCTCAATGTTTTTAGTTGGTTGACTTCTTCAGCTGTTGTGAGGCTGATTTTTCTGGTTCAGAATTCTCCATACCAGAAATCCTGGTTGGCATTTATTGTGCACATTTTTAGTGCTTTGTTCTAGTTAACGTGCATACTCCCTTCTTTGTATTAATCCCTGAGGATTTTCCTACTTAATTGTTAGACAATTTTAGCAAAAATACCTTTGGTTCCCATCAGGATAGCCTTACCTCAACCTGAGAAACTTCAAGCAGTGGCCCTTCATACATCTGGAGGACACCCAGGTGAAAAAGTTGTATTAACACATTTCATGTGTGTCACTCTTGAACTAGCTAGTATATGCCATGTCTTGGTTTGGTATAAGATGAGAGTATCACCAGGTTCTTTTAAAAGCAAAATATTTTTTTTTACATGCTGTGGTATTCTAAAAATTTTCCATGTGGATACCTAGCACATCCATTAAAAAAAATGTGGAAGAGATCCAAGACAAAGTTTAAGCTGGAGAACACCAATCTTGTTCTTTACCTATTTTTCTTGACTGGTTTCCAGGAGTCTTCACATAATAGACCTCAGCTGAGATGTTTTTTTTAAAAAAACAGTCTTAGGTTCTGCCTTTTACTAAGAAGTCACCACCAGCCCTTAGAACTGAAGAACCTTGAGAACTGAAGAAGCTTCTTGGATGGGAAGCAAAACATTTTCAAAGAAAAAAACAAAGTCCAGTTGCCTTTTGGGACAATCATAACCTGGATGATTGAGAATCCCCGTAGACACCAGGCCTTAGGATTTTTAATGTGTTAATATTCCCAGTCATACAGTGTTTCCTGCTACTTTTCCTTATTTGATCTTGTTTCCCAATCCTAGAGCAGGGGTTGTCAACCTTGGCAACTTTAAGACTTGTGGACTTCAACTCCCAGAATTCTGAGAGTTGAAGTCCACAAGAGCAGATAGGATAAGTGGGTGGATTGATCTCTATTTGTTTGTCTATCTACATCTGTCTGTCTCTACCTACCTACCTACCTACCTACCTACCTACCTATCTATCATCTATCTATCTATCTATCTATCTATCTATCTATCTATCTATCTATCTATCTATCTATCTATCTATCTATCTATCTATCTATCTATCATCTATCTATCTATCTATCTATCTATCTATCTATCTATCTATCTATCTATCTATCTATCTATATCTATCTATCTATCTATCTATCTATCTATCTATCTATCTATCTATCTATCTATCTATCTATCTATCTATCTATCTATCTATCTATCTATCTATCTAATCTATCTATCTAATCTATCTAATCTATCTATCTATCTATCTATCTTATCCACAGATATACCTCAATAATATTAGCTTAGTTATAGCTGGGTCTAAAATGGATGTATGGAGATTTGGTCTAGGTGACGTTTATTTCCACCTTGGCCATAGGCCATAACAGGATTGTAAAACCAGTAGCAAACAATATAACTTGTCATATGGTGAGGGATAGATTAAGTAAACAACTGCCATTTAGAGTAGTCATGTCTGCGTTATGGGTAAAAAAGGAAGTTATGTAATCAAATTCTTGGCCATGGCTAGATCTTTTCTCCTAACAGGATGGACTGCACATTTTTAAAAATGTACATTGGTATTTCATTAATAACTTCCCCTCTGCTTTTGACATGTTTTGCTCTATTCTTCTTTTGACTCCTGGTATTTATGTCCAACTTCTTATGGAATGCCACTTTATCTAAATGCAAGATAAAAATTTAAACTTGTACTTAGCAATAAACTCTTAGATGACTTTGCTTTGGTGGGATGGGTGGTGCTCATGGAGATGGAGAACTCCTCACAAATTAAAAATTGCAATATAGAAAACAAGACAAATTCAGGATTTAAGAGTAAGCATTTCCCCCACCATCCAAAACTGACAGTAATAAAGACAATGGGTTTCTAAGTTGTAGCATGATTTTGTTTTCAGTTTGGCGATGGTCAATTACAGAGTAAAATGCTGCATTTCTGCATATGTCTCATGTCGTTTCCAGGCAGAAGAAGAAATAGGGCTAAAGGTAACCAGGAAGTGGAATGGTGATTTCAAATTCTTTGGTTTCACTTAGTTTTTAATCTTTCGGGGCTGTGAGTTTTGTAACCTGGAAATGAATATGTTGTGCAATATAGTATGAGACCCTTAGATTAAAAATAATGTATTTTCTGACCATGTAGACATTTCTCTTCATGTATAACTATTGAATATTCGTTTTTATTTTACTGGTTTTCAGATACCTCCTTAGCCTTAATCTAACTTTTTAAAGCTGTTTTCTCCCTGTGAATTTGCTTCTGTATTGACTAGCAACCATCTGGAAGCCTTACTAGAGCCCACTTTACAAGGAAGTGTAAAGACCTTGAAAATAACCTGTGTCTTCCAAAGTCAATGCAACTATTTGCCTAACAGGCTATCTGGACAAGCATTTGATATTCTATAGAACAGAGCAGTCTTCCCTTAGCTGGAATCTCTTCTGGTTACAATTCCCATAATTCCCAGCCAAGAGGGTTGGGATTCCATGAGTTGTAATTGCAGCTCATCTGGATTTGGAAAGGCTGAAATTCACAGTGGGTCAACTCTTGACTTTTGCTGCTCTGACTCTTTGGAACAAGCTTGCTGCATCTCAAGATTCAGAGCAGGGGTCTTCAAAGTTGGCTCTTTTATGACTTGTGGACTTCAACTCCCAGAATTCTTCAGCCTGGCTGAGGAATTCTGGGAGTTGAAGTCCACAAGTCAATAAAAGGGCCAAGTTTGAAGACCCCTGGTTCAGAGGTTCCTTTCTCTTGTCATCTTCAAGAAGACCGTTCAGATCTGGCTTTTCTAAACAAGCTTTTAGAGGTTAACATCTGGCTTTGTGCATTCCACTCAAATTGTTTATGTTCTGCCTTTTAATCCAAACTTTATATTTTTACTCTATTTTTTTTTAGGAAGCTTAAGCATGTTTGAACTGATTGCATGGTGTATATGAACTGATCAGACTATTATAATTTGACGTTATGCCAGTTCTATAAACAAATGACACGACGCTTTTCAAAATGGTAGTGATATTATCTCTTGCTGCAGAAACAAGAGTGCTCTGGCACCTGAAATGTTGGTTTTGAAGCTGCTAGCAGAGACTTCATTTTTCTTCTAGGATTACATGCACCTCATGCCTTCGGAAATATCTTTCATTGTATGTACAGCTTTTTATAAACAAGCGAAGCTTAGAAAAAACAAACATTCTCTTTTTGTATTTCTTTTCCTTGTCAACCTGAGCATTTCCCCCTTTATTATATCTCCTTTTAAAGTGTAGGTCTTGGATTTGTTTGTTTCATAGATTTTGGTAGTTTGTTCTAGGTTGCCAGACTAACTATAATTGAGGTAGCATTCCTGCTTTTGTCAGTTATTCCATATAAAGTTGAGCCCATCCTTGTATAATTATGCTGTTATGAAGCCTTGCTGTTAGCAAGGGTCTCATCTGGCAACATTTAGCCTAAATCTGCCCTCCACACCTTCCTCCTCACTTGGGGCAGTTTGAGTCCTCACCAAAATTTAATTCCAGAAGAAAACAGGAATGCGAGAGCTTCAGACTTGCCAGACTGACTTTGTGTACTTCCAGCAGTGCCAGATGCCAAAGGGAGAAAGTCTGAATCCTCTAACGCCCCACGAGGAACATTCTCCAGGGCTGATACAAGTACAACGTGAAAGAAGCTAATTGCATTGCTGGTCCCTATCCCACTCTGTTCCTAGTCACTGTAGTAACCTGACTCGCCTCCAAGAATATGCTTAGATTAGTAGGCTTAGCTTGTACACTTTTAAGGTTGCCCATCAACAGTGCTAAACTAAGGACTAAGAGTTTGATTAAGGAGCAAGGCTGGTGGGGGAATTCTGGGAGTCGAAGTCCACGAGCCTTAAAGTTGCCCAGGTTAGATCCTGTGGTGTAGAGGCTCTCTTGATGGTTGACTTAAAGGTTTGGCTTTTGCTAGTGAGATTTTGTCTTCTTTCTACCACTTTGCATGAAATGGAGAGGTGGTAGCTTGATCTGCAAGGTGTCAGCCCAGCCTGTTCTGCTAGGACAGGGGTCTTCAAACTTGGCCCTTTTATGACTTCTGGATTTCAACTCCCAGAATTCTTCAGCCAGCATGCCTGGCTGAGAAATTCTGGGAGTTGAAGTCCACAAGTCATAAAAGGGCCAAGTTTGAAGATCCCTGTGCTAGGAGAAGGGGCAACTCAGCAATTGAAGTCAGAAATGAAGTCCACAAGCCTTAAGGTTGGACATCCCAGCTCTACAGTCTGCCCTCTTCTCTTTCTTACTGCCATTTGGTTCTTTCTCTCTTTCCCCCCCTCCATAATTTAATTCTCTTTAATGAATTCCAGCTCTCAGCTACATCAAAGTGCATTCTTGTTGAGAGAATATAAAAGGAACCACTTGGTCCCCTCACCCACTCCCTGCTCCCAATTTTAGTGTCTGGGGTTGGGGGCGGGGAGGTATCCCAAACCTCCCCTTGTTCTGTGGCTGGAGTCAGCATCTCTTCTGATGTAAGGTAATTGGGAGTGGCAGAACCCTCTTTTAATCCCTGGTTAAGAAGCCCGTCTCTGTTGCATCTTGGCGGGAGCAAAGAGCCGTTAGGGGAGCACTAAGAGTGTGCCATCTGTGGTTCATTTAAAGGCCTTAGAGTGAACACCCTGTGGGAGAGGCCAACTGTCTTGGTTAAGAAAGGATTATTTATTTATGGTGGGGTGTTGGTGTGAGATGAAAGAGTACCTAAGGAGTCTTCCATGTGGCAGTTTTTCTCCCATGCAGAAACTGGCTGGAAGTGAGGCTGGATTGAGAAATGGCTGAGCAGATTCCAGGCCATGTTTGGCTTTGGCAATGATGTTGGCCAAGTGCCTTCTCTTGCTTTAGATCCCTCTTACTTGTGCCAAGGAAGCAAGCACCAATTGCTTTTCCTATTTGTAGCTCTGTCTTGAACTGTGAGGTCCTTGGTACTCTCTCAGCTTGCTTGTTTTCTTACAGATATTTCATTTCCAAACTAGGTAATGAAAGTTGGGTAGTTGTTGGCTAATGAGATGTCTACAAGAAAACGACCAAGCTCAGAGAGATCGAATCTGGGTCGGTCACCGGAATGAGAGATTTACTCTTCTAAGCTTTTGGATTTGTACTGAAGCCCATCTTCTCTCTACTTCTCTCTACTGGAATAGGTGCTTTGGGCTATTCTGTGAGTCGTATTTATGCGGTGCGTTCCTATTGGTTGATTGGTGTGTTGATGGCTGGCGATTGGCTGTTTTCCCTGTGCTGCCAAGCCCTCGGCTCCCAAATACTTCATAAACTGGTGGTAAATTAGCATTCCTGTTGACTGACAAGGGGCCCGGTGACCTTTAGCTCTGAAGAATAAATCTCTGGTCCCAGTGACCGACCCAGATTCGATCTTGCAACGTTATCCTGAGACACATATATTTGCCTTCATTCCTGAAGCTCAGAGGGCACCAAGGACTTCATACTTTCCATCAGCTGGTCTTGGAGGAGACCTTGTTTCCAATGAGAGGTCTGTTGTCTGAGCCCCTCCCTTGACAGTGTCCTCCTTGGACCTATACCTCCTTACCCCTCATAGTCACCACAATGTTATTTTTCTTCTTCTCACTTGAACTAGAAGGGGAAATTGGCAGAACTCATCAATTTCAATATTTTTGGTGGCATTTTTTTTTAAATAGAAGGTTCCTTATTTCATAAGTGGGTTGGTGAACCTGTCAGTCAACTGATTGCTTCAGATACTTTGGTTCTTAACTATCTGCCTTTGTCCTCTTTGTCTTGCCGCAGGTCACAGCAGTTTTCTCCCAGCCAGACTAATGGCGAAAGTTCCCCAGAGATGTTGGCCATACGATTTCAGGTAAGGATCCCTTTGCTTCATTTCAGCTTGCCAGATGGGGCTGACGAGAATCAGTCCAGTTTCATTAAGAGAGCCAAAGGTTACACCGCTTCTCATGACAACTTCGTTTTCCCTGTGTGTGGAGGAGGAGCTATATGGGTACCACCAGTACTGCCTGGGTAGTAATCATATCACTGGTCCTTTTGGTAACATGACTTTTCTTCAAAAGTTAACAATATGTGGGAAGAAGCCAGTCAGAGTAGGGCTCCTTTTATGGTTAGGGACGAAGAGTGATCTTAGTCATCCAATTTGGGGGTGCTATCAAAAAGCAACTAGCATTAATTTGTGCCACTCTAGTTGATGTTGCTTTGATTTTCTGTGTGCAGCCTATTCTTCTGAACTTGTTTTTTTCAATTATGTTTGCCTTTCCCAACAGGATGTGGTGAGAACTAGAGACAATGGTCAGAATTCAGTGAGATCTTCCTACTCAAGTCCAGCCTCCATCAGTCCACGGCCCACCAGCCCCTACAGTCCTTCATCTCCTGGGTATAGACCTGGCAGCCCATACAGCCCAATGAGACCCAGTCTGTCCACTGAGGTCAGAGGGGAGCCTGTGATAAACAGCCGCAGGTAGATGACACCTTTAGGAACTTAATCAGATCAAAAGTCTATTGAGTCTGCCCATAGAAATGTCAAAAGAAAGACATGGAGAATGAAATCTTTGGCATTCATCCATCCAAAGCTAGGATGGAAAATACACTTCCTTAGATCAGGAGGAACTTGCATGTAAATATGTTATCTTGATACCACACTTCATTACAATGAATCTCTTTGGTTGAAGATGCATTCATGAAGAACTGTAATATAGTTTTGAACGAGCTGGACTGGAAATGAGGAGAACCATGTTCAAATAGACAGTGGAGCTCACTAAAGGATATTGCACCAGCCTTGTCTTCCATATCTAGCGTTTTTTACAGAATTGCTTGAATGGGAAGGAAGGATACCCCACCGCCACCTAAAAAGTCTCTCTCAATTTTCAGAAGAAAAGGCAGGATGTAAATGCAGTAAATAAATATATATTTCTTTAATTGGGGAATCGGTGTTAATGGAGGACTTCCAGAAATAATAGTATATGAAGTATATACATAATATACTTATTCTATTATGTTTAAAGTATTGCTTAAAAGTATTGAAAATTAACAGAATTTTTTTTTTAAAAAAATATTAATTGCCATTGAGAATGTCAGGGGTACAGGCATAAACTTATTTAACTTTTCATCCAAAGTTGAGTATAAGATAAAAAAAGAACCATTACAATTCGCATCAAAATACATATTAGTTATAAGTTTCAGTCTTGAACTAATTATTTAACATTAAGATCTCTATTATATTGTTATTTAATGTGTATACAGATGGTCCTTAACTTACACTACAATTGGGACTGGCATTTCTGTCATAAGTTAGTGCAGTCATAAAGCAAGCCATCGCATGACCCAGCTCAATTTTATGGCCATTTTTACCATGGTCATTAAGCGAATCCCATGATCATTAAGTGAATCTGGCTTCCCCAATTGACTTTGCTTGTTAGAAGTTGGCTGGAAACGTCCCAAATCGCGATCAGCTAACCTCAAGATTTTGCCACCGTCGTAAACGTGAGTCAGTTGCCGGTGACCTGAATTGCGATAATGTGCGCATGGGACCGGTGTGACAGACGTAACTTTGAGGATGAGCCATAAATCACTCTTTCCTAAGCCATTGTAACTTTGAACCATTGTTACTCGAAAGGTTGTTAAGTCCAGGATTGTCTGTGTGTCCATGTGTACGCATGTCCCCTTGTTCATTCTTTACCTAAATCGGGAGTGAAAAATCTTTTTATTTTCAATCGAGGAAAATGTGGTTGAGGATGCCAGGTGTGTGTCAAGCATCTTCTTTTTCTTGTTCTGCTTCTCCTTGTTCACGCTCGCTCTCCCTTTCCCCTTGGCTCAGTAGGCCAAGGGGAAGCTACAGATGACTCCTCTTGCCAACATTTTGCACAGATAACTTGCCAAAGCCTTAAGGCTCCTGATCCAGGCATACAAACTTTGTTTAAAAGAAATCTGTTTAACATTTGCCATGAAATAATGCAGTGGACGGGTATCTGCTTTCTGGTGTGCCTAAATAAAACGTGAGCCGGTTTTAATACGAACCAGCAGGTGCTAATATTTCAATCTAATCTGTAATGTTTTGCATTGCTTCCCATAACTTGCCTTTTGTTTGGCCAGCCTTTCAAACTTCTTTTCATCATGCACGCCAGGCTTCTACCGTACTTGTAAACAAAAGCTCTTCTGCCTTTTAAAAATAACGTTACACGCTGCTCACTAGCCACTCTTTATGGTCTTCAATCCTCCCTTTTCTAATCTTAAGTGTCATTTTGATTCAGATTCTGCTATAGCAGTTCGGCAAGATTTGATTTTCTGACTCTGCTTTTCAATTTTTAGTTGTCTCCTGGTTTTTAGAAGATAGATTATTTTAAGCTTGGAGGTTAGATGTGTTTGGGGTAAGGAGTAAGCTGTCTTAGATGTCTTAACAAGACATTATACTTGGATTTTGTTGGTCTCCCAACATTATCTCTTCATGCTCTACACCAGTGTTTCTCAACTTTAGTCATTTTAAAATGTGTGAACATCAACTCCAGAATTCCCCAGCCAGCTATGAACTTTGAAGTCCACACATCTTAAAATTGTTACGATTGAGAAAACTGCCCTAAGCACATACTTCTTCCTCTTTCTTATCCATAATAAGCAAACCTGTTTCCATGTTTCTGTTCTCTCTTTTTTTTTTTTTAGCTTCCAGTCAATGGGGACTTCACTTCAGAGTCAGCAGGAGTCAAGCAACAGACAGGTAAACTGTGTGAGCTCAAACTATTTTTGGGATTCCCTGGAATCTTGGGGGGATACTTAAGTATAGCTACTCTGAGCACTTTGTTCTGGAAAAGAGCATATTTGTGACACAGGTGATTTATAGGAAACAGTTTGACTGTGGGGAAAGACCAGAGGGAGCATGGAAAGAAATGGTAGAGGGGGGACCTTGTAAGAAATGCAGTTAAACTCCCATACTTGGCTGAATTTTCTGTTTCTTTAATAGCTTTAGCAGCAGGGACCATCACAACAGGAGCCATATACCCACGGAAGCAGAGTCAGCTAATATTTGTGTAATGTGATCAAAGGTGAACAAAGTTAACAGTGATTCGACCTGCTATCCTCTTTCCCTTTTATAGAACTTCTATTATCAACTCTAAGCTGACGGCTTCCATGTCATTCATCTCCATTGCTCTCAGCCAGCCAAGGGACTTCTCTAGCCTCTGTTGGCCCTTTAGGCCTATGTCTCAGCTGTTGTGATCTTCTTGCTTTGAACTGGATGCTCTCCTGCACATGTCTCTGCAGCCCACAGCGCACCTGGCTGGCTGAGGACTTTTGCTTGTTTCTGCCTGATGTCTCCAAGCAACAAATGGGATCCAGGGAGGCAGAACCAGTTTGGGGAGATGCTGCTTGCATTTTTTACACAAGGGGCAGGGTGAAGCCCTTCCTCCTGAGGCCTATTAAAGTATCTTTTGCAAGCAAATCCACAATTGCCTCAGCCAAAGAGACCTGTTCAGGTAGTTCATGAGGGAACCCCTGGTGCGAGTTTGCAGCATCTCATGATGCTTCAAAGTGCAGAAAAAAGTCTAGAGAACTTGAAGTTAAACAGCTAAGCTTTTCAATGATATTAGCAGTCATCTGAGAAGATCTTAGCTCCCAAGAATCGTATCAGGTTGTATTTCCTCTCCACCCCCTCCACTCTTTTATTTACAAGTAGTTGTAAGTAGAACATCAACAGTATTTTGTCATCTTCTAATCTAGACCAAGGTCCCTTGCCCGCAGTTTTACAATTCTCGGAGCCTTCTGAAAAATTCAGTGGCCATATTCAATACAATAGCTATGCCATAACTCTTAAAATAGCCTTTGCACACTTTCAAATACATCACTATCCAAACATCTTGGAAAATAAATGGAAAATATTGGTTCTGTCCACATACATGATCTGGCCCCACTCATCTCGTTTTGCTTTCTTGCTCGCTTCGATTTTTTTATGCCATCAGAAATATTAAGTATTGCCTTTGACGGGCCAAAGGTTGCCCATCCCAGCATCCCGCTGTCTTTGTTTGAATGTATTTCTCAATCACTTATTTCTAAAAAAAAAGAGAGAAAAGAATTATGGTTCTCTTTCTTATTCAGTTAAAAGCAATATTGGTTTGCTTTTATTTGTTAATGAGGACGGGATGGGATTTGAAGGATATTGATGCAGATGTGGGGGTAATAATAGAATTAAACATGACAGAACGTCTAAAGAGAGAATCAAGTTATCTCTATGGAAATTGCTAGACTCCCCTATGATAAACAGAACAGAACAGAATGACAGAGTTGGAAGATACATTGGAGGTCTTCTAGTCCAACCCCCTGCTCAAGCAGGAGACCCTATAATATTCCAGACAAGCGGCTGTCCAGTATCTTCTTAAAAGCTTCAGTTATGGAGCGCCGATACCTTTTGAAAGCAAGCTGTTCCACTGGTTAATTGTTCTCACCATTAGGAAATTTCTCCTTAGTTCCAGGTTGCTTCTCTCCTTGATTAGTTTCCATCCGTTGCTTCTTGTCTTGCTTTCTGGTGCTTTGGAGAATAGCTTCACTCCCTCTTCTTTGTGGCAGCCCCTCAAATATTGGAACACTGCTATCATGTCATCCTAGTCCTATTCACTAGACTGGACACCATGAAGCTTTTAAAATGTATATCTACTATTAATTTCTTGGAAATCAGGACCACTTCGATAACTAGACTGTCTAAAGTATTTTCCCATCAGAAAACTTTTAGTCACTCGTATCTTACTTTTCCCCCCTACCTTCTTATGTTTGATCAAAATCAGTTCCAGTCTCCACTGGTGGAAAAACAAAAGGCTTAGCACAATTGGAGATTGTGTAATCCTGAAATGAAGTATTCAGATTAAATCCACTGAAACAAATCTGCTTCACTTGTACAATTTCAATGGCTGCATTTTGGTGTGGGAAGCAGATTTTACTGCATTGGTTTATTCAAATCAATAGTTCAGTTAAATCCGTAAATGAATTGCTTACATCCTGAAGGCTTTAAGCAGATGTCAGAAGCCAAAGATAGTGCCCTGCCCTGTGAAACTATAATCTTACAAAAATATTCAACTCAACATTTTTCTCCACCCTTAGTCAATGTAATCCTGAGCCCTGAAGGACACATCAAACTGGTTGGACTTAATGCTTTTGTATGTTGTTCAATCTGGATTCTCAAGAATGTTCATCCTGCAATGCTGCTCCTTTTTTCTTGCCAGAATGTGTCCAGAAATGGAAACATGAAGATTGTTTAGGGGACAATATTTAAATGAGAGTGCATGTTGATGTGGTGTTATGGGAACAGGACTGAGCTTTGAACTCCATTTTGAATCTTAACGTGGCTGTGAACTTACTTTGGTGGCCTTAGGCACCTTCTCGGCTTCAGTCTCTCACCTGCACTAAGGGGAAGAGAAGAGAAGTCACCAAAGAGAAGTCACTAAATGTCTTTTTGTGAAAATGACAACGAGTTAATGAATGTGGAACTCTCAGAACCATTGAAAGCTCTAATTGTTGTTGACTGTAGTTATGATTATCATTATGATTATTTCCACAACACAGATGTACTCCTTGGCTGCTGCACTTTCCCCTGCAGTTGTACTGGATGTTTTCAGAGTTTGTAAGCCAACTTCCCAGGGTGATCTTCTGGGATGCTTCTGCCCTCCTAAGGAACTTTTTCTGTCTCTCCTCCTATGGTCTTTGAGGTCTTGTCTCCATGCAAGTGTGTCCTGGCATTTCCCTCAGCTGTTGCTCTTGGGCTGGAGCTCTTGTTTGTTTGCTTGCTTTGGCTCCAGGGACTGGTCTGTCTGTGTTTTTGATATATTCTGGGGCTGTTTTTCGAGCCCACATTTTTGGGAGGAGAGGTTGGCCCAAAACACACTGCTTGAAAGCTGGCATCTTACTCATCCCAGCTCTACAAGGTCTTGCTTTCTCCTCATCATTTTCTTTCCCTTCCAGTATTTATTTGCTTTAGTTCTTGGCCCTGTTTTGGTTGACCTCCTCCCAACCCAGCAGTTGCCTTCTGCTGAGGGCTCAGATTTGAGGGCTGGAGGCTAATGAGCTGATGCTTGGGCCTGGCTGGTTCTCCTTTATCTTACTTCCCCCAGAAAATTCCTTAACAGGGCAACTTCTCAGAAAGGGAAATCATGGGAATTGGTGTTCCTTCTGGAATGCTCTGTTCAGCTTGAGTTTCAGAACAAGGAGGAACCCCCTTTCAGCCACGCGTGCCTGGCTGAGGAATTCTGGGAGTTGAAGTCCACAAGTCATAAAAGGGCCAGGTTTGAAGACCCCTGTCTTAAATCTAACAAACAAAATGGAGGCTGGCTGAGGAATTCTGGGAGTTGAAGTCCACAAGTCATAAAAGGGCCAGGTTTGAAGACCCCTGCTATAGATGGTCCTTTTTTTCTCATAATATTCAGATAGTTTGAGTGCCTAGAGAGATACATAAGGGGATGTAAGATTAATTTAGTCTAGGATTGAACTAAAAACATTCACAGCTGGTGGCCTTGACTGAGTGACATTTAGCAAACATGAGGTTCCATGTAGCAAGTGAGAAACCATGCCTCCTTTGTGCATTTGTTATTATTTACTCAGAATCATTTTTTTCAGCTCCTTCAGCCCAAAGGAAAGCCTGAAGAAGGGTTGAAGATATAATGTAGAAAGTCCACTGTTGGGCTTATGATCTTAAAAAATAACATTAAAAGAAAACAAGTAAGAAAGAAAGAGGGAGGGGGCGAACAAGAAAAGAACTAGGCCTCCAAGTCAGTAGCCATTTTGTTTCCGTGGCAAAATATTCCATACAGGATTTGAGGTTTATGTGAAGATTTATTTTGACTGTATTGAATCAATTGCCAATTTGCTTTCTTGAGTGACCATATATTAAAGCAATATGGGAAATGGAAAACAGATTCCTTGTCCATTCCTCTCTATGTGGTCTTTGAAAGCCCTTCTAACCAGGATTACTGAAATTGGAGGCAGCATTTCTTTTCTCATTTGGGGATGAGAAATAAATGAAACATTACAGTGTATTCTCAAAAATAGGCATATCATAGCCTCTCCAAAAGCATTCCCAACTGCATATGGGGTAAGGTTGCCCTATCTAGTTTGAAATCTTCAGTCTCCCAAAATCCTTGGGCCGTTAAAAGATCCTAAAGTCTACTAAAGCCCCAGACAGTTCTTCATAAGGAAAGTGTGCGTATCTCTCTTCTTGCACCTCTTCCAGTATAGTCGCTTGCGTTCGGGTTAGAAGCAGCCAAGCGCTTCCGGGTTGAAAGGATCGGCCCGTGACATCACTGTTGCCCAGGGGATGCCCAGTTGTGGCATCATGTCTCCGTTGATGAGCCCATAAAACCGATACCTATTTATCTACTCAGTTTCAGACTGCTAGGTCAGCAGGAGCTGGAGCGAATGACGAGAGCTCACCCTGTCACACAGCAGCATTTGGGTCCCAAACGTGGGCTCGTTTATTGTCAACCGAGCTTCCTAACATATGAGCCACCGTGCTCCATGTTACTGTACATTTATCCCTTTCTAAGATGGGATAACCTTCATTGAACAGTATCTCAAATGTGGATACACCAGGGGGTTATTGTCTTTTTTGTTGTTAGTTGCGAAGTCGTGTCCGACCCATCGCGACTCCATGGACAACGTTCCTCCAGGCCTTCCTGCCCTCTACCATCTTCTGGAGTCCATTTAAGCTCACGCCTACTGCTTCAGTGACTCCATCCAGCCACCTCATTCTCTGTCGTCCCCTTCTTCTATTGCCCTCCATCTTTCCCAGCATTAGGACAGCTTAATTTTGCCGGCATAATTCAACAAAACACGGTAATATTATTAGATTGGTAGCTCTCCCGTCCTTTCCTTGTCTGACCAGTTAAACTATTGTCTTCTAGTTCAGAACAGGTTATAAAAAGGCAGCAAACTTAAGATTGTCTCCAACATAGTTGCTAGAGGAGATGCTGTGGAAAACTCAGATGTGCTGCATTCCAGAGAATGATATATTTTTTCTACAGGTCTCTTAAGAAAATGGAACTGATTTAACAAAAGCTCATGGATCAATATGAAAAGATTGATGAAAGAGGGTTAACCTGAAGCTAGCTTTATAGGTGTGCAAGATAGGTAGGTATGCTGGGATCAAAGACTCGGAGGTCCTCACTAGAGAGGAAAGGAGGCCACTCAGGAGGAACAGCTTGATGGGATTTCTGACCTAACAGATCAGAGTGTACCAGGTTAGGGAAGGCTAGACTAGACGGTCTCTTCTGAAATTGTCTATTCTTACAGATTCCCTTGTTTCTTGGGTGGAGGGGCTAAAGGAGATCATATGCATTGCTGATGAGTGCGTTTCTGTCAAGTCTCCTGCAGTCTGCCGTTCCCAGAAACATTTGCTTCTATTTAGGAAGGACTTTTTTCCTTCTGTCTCCAAGGTTTTTAAGCAGGAGCAGCTGGAGTGCCAAGGAGGATTTACTACTTGTCTAGCAAAAATATGTCTTTGGATTAAGAAGCTGCTAGAGGTTGGAAAGAGAAGGGGCAAAGCACCCCAATATACTTGAAGCATCAAAAGATGCATGTCAGAAAAGGGTGAGCGCCATATGAAATGCATCTGAGGAAACTAGGTATGTCTAGCCTACCTAAGAGAAGGATTGGGGTGACGTGATACCAGATACCCGTCTTCCAATATTTGAGGGGTTGTCACAGAGAAGAGGGTGTTGACTTATTTTCGAAAGCACCTGAGGGCAGGACAAGAAGTAACAGATGGAAGATCATTAAAGAGAAATTCAACCTTGATCTAAGGAGAAATTTTCTGACAGTGAGAACAATCAGTGGAAGGGCTTGTCTCCAGAAGCTGTGCATGTTCCATCACTGGAGATTTTTAAGAAGAGCTTGGACTGCCAATTGTCCAGAATGGTATAGGGTCTCCTGCTTGAACAGGGCATTGGACCAAAAGACTTCCAAGGTCCCTTCCAACTCTGTTAGTCTGTATTCTATGTTTACCTGAATACAGAACTTTCATTCAGGTGGATTCTTCCAGGAGTACCTTTCAGGCTTTACTAAGGCTAACATAGGACCGGAGAGGATAAGGTATCCCCTTAGAGCTGCGATGGATATTATGCATTCACTGGTAGGCCTCCAGTGGTCCCTTTTGTTTGATGCTGGAATAAATCCTCTACAGCAGCCAGCTGAATCTCAAACATATGTGGAAGCTTTGTTGAGGCTGATGTGGGTAGTTAAAATGGATGTGGTTTGCTGCCAGCTGGCCCAGATCACAATGCTCCTAGCTTCTATTGGCAATCAAATTTGCTGGTGGGGGATATTTAGCTAAGAAACGGCTCAAATCAGGAGCCGGGAGAAGAACAGGCTGGTCTGAAAACCCAAAAATGTAAACAGTGAAGAAAGTGAGATTGGAGCTTTCTGATTGTAATTGAGGAGTGTCTGATTTGGGGGTAACTCAAGTCCCCAAACTGATATTAGAAGATATATTATGAGCCAGTGTGGTATCATGGTATTATACTAGATTATCAGATCCCCACTTAGCAAATCATTCATACTTTTTTCATCCAAACTGTTCTGGCAGTTGAAAGGAATAAGGGGAGAATAATAATAAGCTGCAATTCCTTGGTGTCTTGGATGGGTTAGCCAACTGAATTAGGGAGCAGTGAAAACATAAGGCAGGAATGTAGGCCTGAATCCATCCTGTGTACTTTGCAAAGAAGTCCACTGATGTGACTCTTCCACATACCTATGATAGACCTTTATGGCTTAAAAAGGAGAGTGGGAATTATCTTCTCAAAGGCTCCATCCTAAACCCTTGCAGACAATCCTCATTCATCAGAGTTCTTCAAGCATATAATGGTTTACAGGACGGGAGGGGAAATTGTAGCCCCAAAGCAATTTCTTTTCTGCTCTCACCAATTACATCGCTGAAATTAAGCAGATGTTATCATCCAAAAAAAAAACACCCAGTTGTGCCATTTTCTGCACAATACAAAGAAATGTTTTTAAAATGTCCCAGCAGGACCACCTACTGCAAGTCATAGTGCAAACCCTCTGGCCTTGTCAACCATCCTTAGTCAGATCTCTGGGGTCTCTCTGCTTCCATCCAGATGTTTTGTCTTGTGAAAACAATGCTAGTTCTGCATTTCCAGGAGATCTTAATGAGCCAAGGAGCTTATATGGGAGGAGACCGTCCTTTCAGTAGCCCCACCCTGAAGCCATTGGAACCTGACAAGCATTCTGAATTGGACCCAAAGTAAATCATGAACGCTGAGCCAGGGGAGTTGCATGTTCATAATGACTCATTCCAGTTAAGAATCAGGTTGCAGCATTATAGGACCTTGGAAATTCCTGGATGTATTTCAAAGGCAGCTCCTTGCGGAGCTACTTCCAATAATTCAGTCACGATATAACTATGGCATGTGTCATCACAGCCACCTCTTTTTTTTGCTAGGAATGGGTGGAGTTGGCACAAATTAAGCCAAGGAACCTATAGCCACACAGCAGTCACCAAAGCATTCTAGTTTCCCTGTCGAGCAGTTAGAACTTTTAAAATGTTGAGTCATTAGTGAAACTGTGAAACTACTCATTTTGCTATTAGCTATTTGCCTAATCAGGAGTGATTTTATCTTGCCTACTTTCAATTTCATATTCTCGACATTAGAATCCAAACCTCTACAGCAGGGGTCCCCAACCCCCGGTCCATGGACCAGTACCGGGCCGCAGCATGCCAGCAAACGGTCCGCACAAACAAGCAAAGCCCCATCTGTGGGATGCAGGCAGCTTCCTTCCGGTCCACGGAAAAACCTCTCTCCATGGAACCGGTCCCTGGTGCCCAAAAGGTTGGGGACCTCTGCTCTATAGCTTCTCTAAGACGGAATGAAAAGAGATGAGTAAAATTGGTATTGAACATAGAAAGATGACTCCGTCAGACTCTCCAAGATCTCAAGTGAAGATATTTTCCATCATCTGCTCTCTGGTACTTCTACCTGAAGATGCTGGGGATCCCACCTGAGATTGTTCAGCATGCAGAACTTTGCTACTGAGCTACAGTCTTGCTGACAGTGTTGATGGCCTGGGCTACTTGCTGCAAAGGATATTGTATCTCTTGTGGTGCCCGTGCTAGCCAAGGAAAATAAGTTGGACTTGTGGGACTCGATCAGGAAGTTCAGTATACCAGCTCCGGTTAGTAGTGGTGCATTTTAGGGAAATTGCTTTCGATAGACAGGCAGACAGACCAACCAAAGCTTCAGGTATCAATTTGATACACATTTCTAAGAGAGTGAAAGTAATTTATAGTTCTTGCTAAGGCAAATGAATGTAGGGATACAAGATGGGAGATTGAAATAGGGGTTAAAAGGAACTGGGCGTGGAGGGGGGAGAGACAACACCCAAACTCCAAATTTTGGGGACTCCAGCAAACAATGATAGGAGATCCTTTGCAGGGTTCATACCTGCAAAACTTTAACCAACTTTCCTCAATGCTGCTGATGCTTCCCATCTTAAACACCATCTTCCTGGAAGCTGTTGTCACCACCATCCTTAATATTGCCTAAGCTACCTTCTCCGATTAGCATACTTGGGGGCCACCCAGATTCAGTGGATCAGACTTTTCGCCCTCCCTTTTTCTTCTTTGCTGCTGCTGCTACAGCCTTTTCTAATTTGACTGTCCTGATGTTCTCATCAGCCCTGGAAAAATTCTTTCAAAAATGTGAGTGCCCTCTTCTGGTCAGGAGTGAAGGAAAGTCCTAGCAGGTTGACTTTTGTACTAAATGTTACCCCATCAGATACGGTAGGTCCACCCAAGGCTTCAGGGCAAGGATTAACTGTTGGAGCTGAAGGATGAGTATCTATCCAAGAATGTGCTCCCCCCCACACACACACACACGCACCCTTTCAGGAAATGAGTTCAGTGTGGGTTACAGGTTTAATTTTAGCACTATTCAAGAGCCAATCTGAATACTCCCTAGCACAAGTGGCTGTCTTTGTTCTGATAATACTATCTAATGTAGCTTGTTTCAAAGACCTCCTCAATGAATGGCACATGTTCTTCTGGTGAGGTAATGCATGCGTTCTAAAGCCCATGGAAATCCCTGGGAAGTCTCGTTGTAGTTGACTTTGTGGTGCTGTGGTGGGGTCCCTACTACCATTTCTAACTTTGAACAGTGTCTAGCAGTCATTGTTGTGTGATACCCTTCCATCATTCTACAAGGAGGGAATTGAGACCGAAATAGGAGCACATTCCAAAGTCTACACAAAGTTTGTAGCAAAGTTGTGTCTTTGAGGTAGAGGTCTCTTGCATGACAATCTTCCCAATCTGCTTGATTGCATTTGGCTGTGAAATAAATGTTCAGAATCCCGCAAGGTCCATGGTGGGAGTGTAGAGAATTCCCAAGATTTTTCCCTTTGGCTAGTGCCCAGGGGTAGGCAACCTTGGCTCTTTTATGACTCGTGGACTTCAACTCCCAGAATTCCTCAGCCAGCATGGCTCAGCTTGGGAACTTCTCCCTTTCCCCTCAGCATGGCTGGCTCAGGAATTCTGGGAGTTGAAGTCCACCAGTCATAAAAGAGCCAAGGTTGCCTACCCCTGGGCTAGTCTTAATAAACTATGGATAATAAGCTGGTGTAAGCCAATATCTTTGGTACCTTTCTCAAATACATGCTTCTTAAAAACTTTTCATAGTTTTTAAATCAGCATTGATGAGGATCTCCTCCTGATTTGTGATAAAAGTTTTTTTAAAAAAGATTTCTTTCTGTCTTTATGTTTCATGTCCCCAAAAACCCAATAACTATTGTACTCGTAACAGCAAGTTTGCATTCTGCCCTGCAGGAAAGACTTTGGCTTATCAGAGGATTGCAGGATAAGGGTGAAGTGGTTTTATGAGGAACATTTAGACTTGATAGAACTTGACCATCTGTGTTGGTTGTGTGTGCATAACAGTTACAAGGGTGCAGAAAAGCCAGGGATATTGGATAGGCCGGTTGGCCTCCTGAGACTTGCAGGGTTTTGTAATGTTTTGTAAAAACATATTTCTAGCTTCCGTGGCTGGTTGAGAAGATTTATTTGAAAGATTGCGGGCAATGCCTGCTGAAATCTTAACAGCCAGTTGGCCAGATTGCATTCCTATGGTTTTGGGGGTGAGACATTTTACCCCATCCCTTTTAATTGTCCCATTTTCCTTCCTTCTGTGTGGTTATTTATCTAACCTGGCATCATTTATTTAGGTTGCCAAATCTTGTCTTTTCTTGATGCAGAATTTGGATTGTTTGGTTAAACCAGGGGTAGGCAACCTTGGCTCTTTTATGACTCGTGGACTTCAACTCCCAGAATTCCTGAGCCAGCCATGCTGAGGGGAAAGGGAGAGGTTTCCAAGCAGAGCCATGCTGGCTCAGGAATTCTGGGAGTTGAAGTCCACGAGTCATAAAAGAGCCGAGGTTGCCTACCCCTGGGTTAAACCTAGCCTTAAGTATCTTTTGTTTCTAATTAGGGTCTAGGACAGTGATGACTTGCGTTCAAAGGTGACACACCATGACATTTTGGGTGACACTCCAGCATTTTTCAACACTCACAGCCAAATGCTGCTGTTCAGGTGGCCTAGATATGGGAAAGATAGATAATTGTTTCTCTTTTGTCCATGTGTGTGTGTGTGTGTGTGAGAGAGAGAGACATATACACACACACACACACACACACACACGCAGAATCAATTAGGCATTTTCTAAAGGTTCTAAGGGTTCACTATCATTGGTCTGACTCTAGGAGAATATGTGGGTTGTGAGATTATTGTATATTTTTGCTGAAATGCACAGGGATCAATCTGTCTTTTATCCTCGTGCCTATATTGCTAGAATTTGTCACCATTGTTTAGCCTCCCTCCTAAAAAGACAAACAGGTTGGTCCCTGGACGCTAATAATGAAAGTTTGCAAAACTGAATGCCTGTAATTGGGGAGTTTCTATGCTGTAGCAAGTTGAGCAACTGTGAGTTCAAGTCCTGCCTTTAGGCATGAAAGCCAGCTGGGTGACTTTGGGCCAGTCACTCTCTCAGCCTAATCCACCTTACAGGGTTGTTGTTGTTGTGGGGAAAACGGGAGGGAGAAGGAGCGGTAGGTATGTTTGCTGTCTTGAGTTATTTGTAAAAATAATAAAGGTAGGATATGAATGAATGAATGAATGAATGATACAAGTTTAGTTCTATCTGTTATAAAAAGTTATATTTGCAAAGTACTGTACTTTTGTGATTGATTGTGGCAATCTTAGTGGCCTTTTCTATGTGTTGTCATCCTACTGTCTCTTTTCCATTACGTCAGATACAAGAACAAAGGAACTTCACCCATTCCAGGGAGTCTCCAGTGACAGTGCTGCCACCATTAAACGGCTCTCCATCTCCTGGTGGATACTCCTACTCCAACCCTTGGGAGATCAGGAAGGACCAGGAAAGAAGTCCATCTTCCTATAACCGCAGTTACAGGTAACTGGCTTTGCCTGGTTTCTAATGGATTAAGTAGGAGAATCTAGGAGAGAGATTTCCAACCTTGGCAACTTTAAGACTGGCTGGGGGAATTCTGGGAATTGAAGTCCACGAGTCTTAAAGTTGCCAGGTTTGGACACCTTTGCCCTAAGGACAGGGGTGTCAAACTGCCGGCCCACGGGCCGGATGCATCATAGCAAAACCACGCCCACCCCATTGCCTGCAATGGAAAAAAAGTCGCAATATGTTGCGACACGTCATGTGACGTTGCGAGTTTGACACCCCTGCCCTAGGAGATACTTGTTCAAAACATAGTATACTGCAGTTTGTTTGGAAGCTCCTAACAAGTTTTTTTTCTCTTCTGCCGAATAGAAATGATGCTGGCTTAGCACTGAATGGCCATAATAATTACTTAAGATAAGGAAGGGATTGCCAAAGGTGACATTCAGATTCTGTCTGTAGATCTTCCAACACTTTTTAACTTTACTTTAAAGTAGTTGTAGTAGTTGGGATTTTTTATTTTATTTTATTTTTTTAAAAAAAAGACTTAAATTGCCTTTCCAAGTTCCATGGAGGAGAAATAAACGGATGAATTATTTTAACTATTTTTTTCCCAACAGTATCTTTTTATTGATGAGCCAGAGGAGAGAATAAGTTCAGGGAGATGGAGTGAAAGAAAGGTTAAAGATCTTCCCCTTTTCCAGCTTTCAAATTAGTTTTGAAGTAAGAGCAAGTTGTGAGGGGATGCAGTTGGGGATCAGCTGCATCTGGATCTGATTTTGCTGCTGGAGTCAAACCAGGGATTTATTTAGTTTGATTGTCTGGTCTGATTCTAAAGTCTTAGGAAGAATCTCATCATTCTGATGGTTAGTGCCAGGAATTCAGGCTCCATCATTAACTCTGGACCTGCAAAGCAATCAGGAATGTACATGTACACACACACACACACACACACACACACAGGGAGAGGGAGAGAGAGAGAGAGAGAGAAAACAGGTGGGAGCTTCAATTGCATTATTGTGATTGCCATCTTGACTTTTCTGACCAAATTCAGTGGATCAATGACTGGCAGTTTTGTACATGCAAGTAGTCCTCAATTTACGACCACAGTTGGGATCAGAATTTCCATGATTAAGCAGGGCGGTTGCTAAATGAATTGCACCTGATGTGACCTTTTTTCCTACCATTCTTAAGCAAAGGCTGCAGTTCTTAAGCGAATAATGCAGTCATTAAACAAATCTGGCTTCGCCCACTGACTTTGCATGTCGGAAGCCAGCAATTACATGACTCCGGAATGCTGCAACCATCGTGAATGCAGGGTGGTTGCCAAGCGCCTGCATTTTGATCACATGACCTTGGGGATGCTGCCGTGGTCGGGTGTGTGAAGACTGGTTGTGAGTCATTTTTTCAGTCCCATTGTAACTTGGACAGTCACTAAACAAATGATTGTAAGTCGAGGACTACTTGAATACACATGCACGTGAATCCACTTTCTTTCTGGGTACTGGCAAGCCAGAATTTTTTTTTTAAAAAAGGAATTGCTTCACAGGGGTTCAGAAAATAGTCTGTTTGTTAAAAAAAAAAAAAAAAAACACTTCTTCTACAAATGACTCAAGTGGTCAATTTGAAATCTAGAAATTGTCTTGAGGATGCAGAAGTCATGAGGGGCTGTTTTTAGATCTTTGCCGTCCGATAGAAGAATGTAGGTGTTGGGGTTCCATGCCTACAATTCATTTGTGGATTTTGCCTGTGGACAAGTGTTTCATCCTCCTGGTATGATGGATGAAACACTTGTCCACAGGCCAAATCCACAAATGAATTGTAGGCATGGCCCCTGACCTCTCAAATTTGGCCCCTCCCATCTTCCATTCCTTGTCCCCTGGCAACAAGGTAGATCTGGAGAGTAGGAATCCAATATTTTGGGGGGGGGTGCCTGGTTAGGGGAAGCTATCTGGCCCCATTTATTAGCCAATAGATTAAAGAGACAATGTTAGCCACAAGTATTATAAAGCAGTACTAGTATTAGTACCGCTTTATAAAACCCCTAGTAAGACCACACCTGGAATACTGCAGCCAATTTTGGTCACCATATCACAAAAAAGATGAAAAGAGCAACAAAGATGATCAAAGGCCTGGAGACTAAAACATACAAAGAACGGCTATGGGACTTGGGTTTGGCTAAAGTCTAAAGAAAAGAAGAAATAAGGGAGACCTGATAGCAGTGTTCCAGTATCTGAGGGGCTGCCACAAGGCAGAGGGGGCCAGGTTGTTCACCAAAGCACTAGAGGGAAGGACAAGAAACAATGGTTGGAAACTGATCAAGAAGAGAAGCAACTTGGAATTAAGGAGAAACTTCCCAACAGTGAGGACAATCAATCAGTGGAACAGCTTACCCCCAAAAATCGTGGGCGCTCCATCACTGGAGATTTTTAAGAAGAGACTGGACAATCACCTGTCTGAGATGGTATAGGTTCTCCTGCTTGAGCAGGGGGCTGGATTAGAGGACCTTCAAGGTCCCTTCCAATTCTATTCTATTCTATTCTATTCTATTCTATTCTATTCTATTCTATTCTATTCTATTCTATTCTATTCTATTCTATTCCTATTCCTATTCCTATTCCTATTCCTATTCCTATTCCTATTCCTATTCCTATTCCTATTCCTATTCCTATTCCTATTCCTATTCCTATTCCTATTCCTATTCCTATTCTATTCTCTCAATCAAGGTAACTCTACTTTGAACCGAATTGTCGAATTCACCACTTCCATCTTTGCACTACCAAACCACACCCTTCCTTTGTGTGTGTATTCTGTTCCTTCCTTATTGATAAAAGGAAGGGCATGTGTGTCTTGAGTCTCTTTCTTATTATTGATACAAGTCTCTTCAAGAAGCAGTATAAAAAATGATTGACAGAGTTTGGGTGTGACTGCCTTGAACTAAACATAGGAACGTAGTCATTGTCAGAGTGCAGTTTGTACACCGATGTAATAGTATTGTTATATGCCCAGTCCAAATGAGCCCACCGCAAGATGGAGGCCTTTTCGTTGAAGCTTATGGACCAGGATCTACCATGCTGGTCCAGTGTGTCTTGTTTTTCGATAGATGTTTTTCAGCTTCTATCTAAGTCTATATCGTGTGACCAAAGATGCAGGTCCTGGGTATGTGTGTGTGTGTGTGTGTTGTTGTTGTTGTTGTTCATTCTTCAGCACTGGTTTGTTTCAGTGGCCTTTCTAGAGAAGAGTTTTTCAAATCTTCACTACCCATTCAAAACAGAAAACTGGCAACCCACTCCTGCCATTATTCAGGGATAGAACAGCTGCTCACAAACAATGATAGTAAAGACTATCTGCCTTAGGAACTGGAAGGATGGTGCCAATTGGATAGAGACAAATGATTTGCCAGTCTAAGGCAGCTTCCCGCATTTTGTGTTATCTAATATTTATGAATTGTGGTGTTTTCCTTTCCTTCCTTCTTTCCTTCCTTCCTTCTTTACTTACTTAGTTACTTATCTTTTATTCTTTCTAAAAAAATCTTAATAAAATTACTGGGAAAACAAAAAGAGCCAGTGGATAATTGGAGGTTGCATTGAAACATTTGTCCCGTTTTACATCTGCAGTTTGCACTGACCGCTTTATTGATGTGTTTTCTTTTAATTGGACTCCTAAAGAAGGAAAAAGGAAGGTGACAATTCCACGTATACTTTTTAAAGCCTTCTTCTAAAAGTCTTTATAGCAGCAGGAAAAGTTGAGCACCCTCGATAGTGCCCCGTGCTTTGTTTCTGTTCTGCTGATGATCTTTCTTAGCTATGACATGCTGGCTCTTAACTGTTCAAGAAAATTTACAATTTACAGGAAGCCACGGCTATCTTAACAGAAATTATACCTCAGATAATTCCCCCCCCCCAAACTCCTCAAAACCTCAGTTTTGGTACCTGAGAACCGAGAATAGGCATTTTATCTCTGAAATCATGGCCTCCATTTTAGATTGATTTCCACCACCCCAAAATAAATCCCACCCAAAAAACCCCCCAGCCCAACTGCTATTTTAGGAGAGATTTAAAACATAGTTTCTGAATCACCAAGTAGTTGGAGCATCAGAACAGATGATGTGAGACGTTGCTAATTTCTCAGAGAGGCTGGCAGTTAATCTCCCACGGGTTCTTTTCCTGGAAATGGGCAAAGGAAGATACATCTTTCCATCCAGGAGTGTTTACTCATTTTGGCGCTAGGGAAAAGTTCCCTTCCTGCTAGGAAGCTCTCTTCTTTTATTACTTCCACATCAGCAAAACGCACTTTCTAAGCACCGGTTACTTTATTGGGCCAGGAGGTGTGAGGGTTAATCACACTTCGTCAGAGCTGCTGACGAAGGCCAGGTCGAGACGGGGCAGGTCTAAGGATTGTGTGTTGAGGGAGTGTTCTGCCTGTGCTTTCAGAACGGGAGAGACAGCAAGACTATCCCACTCTGAGCAACTCTGGAGAGCGGAGGAAGAAAAAAAATTGTGGTGAGAGGGCTACCAAATTAGCTATTGCTAGGAGGGTTAACTCTCGGCCTTCCTAAACCTGGTTACACTCTGGGGGCTGGTTCTGGCAGAAAGAAGCGGTACAGGTGCTGTCTTACATGGGTGCTTCTACAGAATGTTCCATTTCCTCTTGGCAAGGTATCTGGAAGAGCTTTGAAGGACACATCTGGATGGGATAAGCTTTTCTCTTTGGATCTTCATTGACTTCCTTCTGCTGGTTGTGGTTGATCTTGTCTCTCAGAGAGGAAAATGTAGCGAGCAGAAGTACTGGAGATACTTCTTTATCATTGAAAGGGCAGGGAGCAACTTTGAACTGACTTTAAACCAGGATAGAGAACAGTCACTTTCTGAAATCTTGTCCTGTCTCGAGCAAGGAAAGTGCTACATGTGTCCCATTGTCAAAGAAGTGGCTTCGTGATAACATCTGCACCTCCGGAGACCTGCAGCTTAAGAGCAGCCTACAAGGACTGCCCCCAGCCCCTACTTTGGTCTGCCCCAACCATCCCTTTTCTTTCAGGCGCTGTAAAAGGGTGAAATACTAGTTTGTCCTGTCCTCCTTGAGGTATTTTCTTCTTCATCCCAAGCCTGACTGTACCTGTTTTGTCTCTCTAGCTTGGATACCGAGCCGACCATGTACCATTTGGAAGGAGACTCGGAGGTCTACAAGCTGATGCAGGAAAACCGTGAAACGAGAGCTGCACCACGGCAATCCAGCACTTTCCGCTTGCTCCAGGTGGCTCTGGAGTTGGATGAAAAAGGTGAAAGAGGCAGACGATGGAGAGGGCATTTATCTATGAATATAAGGAAGGAAGACCATGGCACAAATTGGCTTTGCATTTTAATCCAAACGTGTTCCGACCCAGCATTTTCTGTTGTAGTAATTTTTTTATCACGTGTGTTATGGAAATACATACAGTACTTGCAAAATAAGATTAGATTATGGGAAATGTTTCTAGAAGGACAGATAGCATAATGTTTTCCCATGTTCTTTTCAAAATCACAAGTGGAGGGGTGGAAATAAAATAGAAAAAACTAGCTGAAAAAAATGAGAAACGTGGTAACATGAAATTTGATGGATCGGCCTGTAGAATTCATTGCTACCACAGAATAATCTCATGGGATAAAAGTGTTGTTCCTTTTATTGCTGGTCTAGTTCACTGCTCTGTTTGGAAGACTGTGTGGTCACGGGGGGGGGGGGGCAAATAAGGGAGGAAGCCTAAATTCAAGAGGCAGATAAACCAGCATTTTAAACCAGCCTCTGGATGGGCTATAATCTTTGTTGACAGACTATAGTAGTCAGCTGAAACTTTTGACAGACTTTAATTGGTAATTCTAAGAAGGTAAGGGCATGGATGTTTCTGATGGATAGGAAATAAACAAGAAAATTACAAACCATTATATTTCCCTTCTAAACCCTGTGTAGATACATTTGCCTCCTGAAATTGCTATTAATACTGACATTGAAAGAAGAAAAGTGAATTCAATGAAATGATTCTTTTGAGGCTGCAGATGTGATTTTCGCTGAGAAGAAAAAAAAAACCACACTTAATTTCTGGGTCAATATACATAGGATTGTACA
Source organism: Azemiops feae (assembly GCA_023970755.1). Taxonomy (NCBI): domain Eukaryota; kingdom Metazoa; phylum Chordata; class Lepidosauria; order Squamata; family Viperidae; genus Azemiops; species Azemiops feae. Next base: position 453,324 of record JALGBA010000475.1, on the reverse strand, counting down.
TTCTTTAAAACCAGTAATGTTTTTTTTTTAATTACGGTTTGCTAATGTACCTCCTGTATGGCTTTGGCAGAGGGAACGGCAACCCATTTCCCCAGCCAGCTCTCCCCCAGTTTGCAGAAGCCAGTCAGCAGTGCTGTGGCAGGGAGCAGTCAGAAGCTGCACATCTGTGAGAAGTGTGACAGCTCCATCACGTGAGTATGGCTAATCCTTAAGTAGGGTTGGTACCAAAGGGACTGGAATAGAGGGGAAGGCCTTCCGTTTCAACTATTTGAGGGGCTGCCACGTAGAAGAGGGGGTCAACCTCCAAAGCACCTGAAGGCTGGAGAAAAAGCAACGGATGGAAACTTATCAAGGAGAGAAGCAACCTAGAACTAAGGAGAAATTTCCTGACAGTCAGAACAATTAATTAGTGGAACAGCTTGCCTCCAGACGTTGTGGGGGCTCCATCACTGGAGGTTTTTAAGAAGAGATTGGGCAGCCACTTGTCTGGAATGTTATAGGGTCTCCTGCTTGAGCAGGGGGTTGGACTAGAAGACCTCCAAGGTTCCTTCCAACTCTGTTATTCTGGTAAGCAAAGAGAAGGGCATGGGGCAATTTGGTGGGCTGGATTATAGCACCATGTGGCTGGGCATTACGCTAGCTTGGTCCAGTGCAGGTAGTCCTCACTTAGCAACCATTCATTTAGTGACCGTTCAAAATGTTGGCTTCACTGAAAGAAGTGACATGATCAGTCCTTTACTTGTGACCATTACAACATCCCTGAGGTCATGTGATCACAATCCAGGCACATGGCCACTGGCTCACACTTACGACAATTACATCCTCCTGCCATCGCATGGTCATCATTTGCCACCTTCCCAGTCAGCTTCCGAGAAGCAAAGGAGCTTGCAAGGCACAGTCATGTGATGTCTCGCTTAATGACATCAAAAAGGGTCATAAAATCAGCTGCAACCACAGGACACCTCACTTAATGATCATATCGCTTAGTGGATTTTACCAGCCTCTATTGTGGGTCATAAATTGAGGACTCCCTGTACATGTGAGAGATATTTCAGGTTGCAGGAAGTTTGGATTTGACTCTGGGGAGGAGGCCCTGCCACTTAACTTACACCTTTCAACGGGGCAAAGGGTTTGTTATTTATAGCCGTCTGGTGGGTAGAGATTCCAGCAGCTGTTTACAGAGAGTGAAGTGCCAGCATGCCCTGACAATGAATAATGAATTTCTAACAGGAAATTTTCATTAAAACACAAACACACAGAAAGGAAGTGGGTAGGGATGGTTCTGTAAGGGGATGGGTCTATTTTGCACCAGCAAGCAGAGTAGCAGTGGTTGAGGCACTAAAGTGGTGATGTAAGCATGCATTTTTCTTTGGGGCTTTTTTTTTTTTGTATTAATCATTTATTAAACACATTATTTTTCAAAAAGCAACTGGACTTTCTTGTTGTTTTTTTTCTTTGAAAACATTTCATTTTTCATCCAAGAAGCTTCTTCTGTTCTTTGAAATGTTTTCAAAGAAAAACAAACAAACAAGAAAGTGCAGTTTTCTTTTGGAAAAAAAAACCCCCAGCTTTGGGGCCACTATGACCTGCACAATTAGGAACCTCCATAGCTAGTTTATTAAACATGTATGCTGCCTAACTGAGAGACTCTGGGCAGCTCATGAGGAAGAAATTGCGATAAACTCAATAAAAAATAAATATAAAAGAGGGCAAGGATGATCTTCCTTCAGGACAGTTGTTCCTTTTCATCTTCCAAGGAATCCTTGGGAGGGGCTCACGCCAGAGGTGGGGCAAGGGCTAAGCACTCGGGACAGTTTTGTGCCTGAAGAGCACCCAAACCTTGGTTTTTTGGTTTGGTTTTTTGTTTGAATAAGAGCTGGGGATGGTGTTGGTAATTGCATGATTAAAGGGCTGATTCCATGGCTGTGATTTTGCAACCCACAACTGGAAATGGCGGTGCAACCTGCCAGGCTGGAAAATGGAAAGAGAAGTGGATGAAGATGAAGCATGCTAAGAGTAGCCAATGAGTAGTCCGAACATAGTCCCTTCGATAATACAGGTAGTCCTCCACTTAACAACCATCCATTTGGTGATCATTCGAAGTTACAGTTGCATTGAAAACAGTGACTTACGACCGCTTCTTGCGCTTATCCCCACAGCTACGGTCCTAAGCAGTGGTGGGATTCAAACATGTGAACAGCCGGTTTCTCTGTGTGGATGCCGCTTCTGGAAGTCCATTCTGGGCCTGGGCAACAAAAAATTAGCTACCGGTTCTACCGAAGTGGTGCGAACTGGCTGAATCCCACCACTGGTCCTAAGTCAGGAATTGGTTGTCAATCACTTTCAATGGTGTCAAAATCGTAAATGATTGCTAAACGAATGGCCATTAAGTGAGGATTACCTTTACTGGACCAGCCACATGGGGCGGTAGTCCAGCCCATCCAAATTGCCCCGTGTTCTTCTCTTTGTTTATCCAAAAAAGGTCATAAAATCGAAAAGTGACTTTCTTAACAACCGCCTGGCTTAGCAATGAAATTTCTGGCCCCAAACTGTAGTTGTATGTCGAGGACGACTTGAACCCCCCACATTTGTATAATAAAAAGTCCGGCTTTTGCTTTTATTAGTTCAGGAAAGCCCATTGCGGATTCTTTGGAGCAGGGGTCTTCAAACTTGGCAACTTTAAGACTTGTGGACTTCAACTCCCAGAATTCCTCAGCCAGCATGGCTGGCTGAGGAATTCTGGGAGTTGAAGTCCACAAGTCTTAAAGTTGCCAAGTTTGAAGACCCCTGCTTTGGAGGATAGTAATGTGGAAACGTGGTCAAAGTTTCAAAAATTCCACTTTTAAACATTTCCTTTGGGTTTGTAGAATAGCGGCCATCTGCTTTTACCATTTCTGCACGTCGTGAGATGGGGGCAATGGGTCCCCCCAAAGCATTCAACATAAAAGTGCAGTGGATGATACTGTGTAGTGGGGGTATCAGATCAGCATTTCAGTTTTAAGTAAAGCTTTTTAAAAATAAACAAAATAATAACAGAGTTGGAAGGGACCTTGGAGGTCTTCTAGACCCACCCCCGGCCCAAGCAGGAGATTCTATACCATTCCGGACAAATATCTATCCAATCTCTTCTTAGAAACCTCCAGTGTTGGAGCACCCACAATTTCTGGAGGCAAGTCGTTCCACTGGACAAAAGTAGTCTTTCCCTTTTGAATCTCATATTGTTCCACCTTGTTTTTGGAGGTCTTCTAGTCCAGCCCCTTGCTCAAGGCAGGTGACTTTCCATTTTGGCCAAATGGAAGTCTCTTCTTGAAGATCTCTAGTGATGGAGTAGCCTCAACTTCCGGAGGCAATTTGTTCCACTGATTCATTGTTCTCACTGTTAGGAAATTTCTCCTTAATTTCTCCTAGGTTGGATCTCTCTTTGATAAGCTTCCATCCATTACTTCTTTTCTTGCCCTCAGGTGCTTTGGAGAATAGATCAAACTTCTCTTCTCCCTGACAGACCCTTAAATCATTGGAAAACAGCTATCATGTCACCCGTAGTCCTTCTCTTCATTAGACTAGATCAGGGAGAGGCAACCTTGGCTCTTTTATGACTCGTGGACTTCAACTCCCAGAATTCCTGAGCCAGCATGGGGGAACTATGGCCCCCTCATGACTCGTGGACTTCAACTCCCAGAATTCCTGAGCCAGCATGGCTGAGCTTGGAAACCTCTCCCTTTCCCCTCAGCATGGCTGGCTCACGAATTCTGGGAGTTGACGTCCACGAGTCATAAAAGAGCCAAGGCTGCCTACCCCTGGACTAGATAATAGCTTCATATACCGCTTCACAGGGCTTTAAAGCCCTCTCTAAGCGATTTACAGAGTCAGCCTGTTGCCCTCAACAACCTGGGTCTTCGTTTTACCGACCTAGGAAGGATGGAAGGCAGAGTCAACCTTGGGCCAATCAGGATCAAAGGAATCGAACTCCTAGCAGTGCGAGCAGAGTTAGCCTGCAATCCTGGATTCTAACCACTGCGCCACCACAGAACTAGACATACCTAGTTCCTGCAACTGTTCATCATATGTTTCAGCCACTGGCCCTTCAAATAAATAAATAAAGAGGGTTGGGTGGATTTTATTAAAGGTAGCTGTTAACTCAAGGATACTCATTAATATACTGGGGAATCCAGCTTTAGTGAAGATAATGGAATTTGCAGATAAAGTTAAATTAACTTTTGGGTTAGAGAGAAAAAACGTATGGCTGACTTTTTACATAAACTGCAAAAGTACACTTGAGTTGTGGTTTCGGTGATTGTAAAAAAAAAGTGGATAATAGAAAAGAAATTGATTTCTTTTGTAATTATAGAGTAAGAAATAACTTCACAATGATACTTATATTTGCCGGGAAGGAAATCCGAAGCTAATTCTTTTTATTCTTTCTTTCTACACTTTTGCTTTCTTCTATCTTTCCTTTTCTGCTTTTACTCTTTATTAGTTTGTATTAGTTTTGATGTTCTTTGTAAAATGTTCAATTATTTTTTAAAAAGGAAATCCAGTTTTAGAGGCCTGATGTAGAAATACTGTACCACTAAAATGTGGTGGCCATTGAGTGGTGCTGCGTGGAGCTGTCTGTTGACTTCAGAAACCCAGACCTGTTTTTAGAGCGATGTTTCCCAACCTGGGTAACTTCCAGATGTGAGAATGTCAACTCCCAGAGATCTCAGCCAGCGTGGCCACTGCTGAGAATTATGGAAGTTGAGATCCAACCACCTGGAATGTACTTGTCTGGATACTTGGAGCTGGAGTATACATGAGTGATACACCCCTTAAATACCAGCTTGACTGTTGAATGCTTGCTTGTTTCCAAAAAGAGGTGGAGCAGCTGAATCCAGCCATCACTCCACACTCTCCTTTGAAGAGGCCATTAGCACTCTTGGAGGCAACAATAACAATCTATGCAAAAAGAAGTTTGCATAGTGAGTGGAATGCCCAGAAAGAAAATTGCTACCCTGGATTATCTGGATTACATCTGCAGGAATGTATTTATTTTGTTTCATTGCAGAGTCACTTCAAAGACTGAGATGGCAAAAAGCATAATGACTCTCAGAGGGCTTCAGAGCAGGCTGCAAATCTTGTTTACAGTTGAGAATGCTTGGTTAAGCCAGCATTTGAGAGGGTGGGCGACACTTGGGTGATGATGGTTGGCTTGCTGTTAAATCAGGGGTATCCAACCTTGGCAAATTTAAGGCTTGTGGACTTTGACTTGTGGATTGCTGGCTGGAGATTTCTGGAAGTTGAAGTCTACAAACTCTTGCCAAGCTTGAACCACCCCTGCTGTAGATGCTAGTCCTTTTCACGGACTCTCTTCTGCTCCGTCTTCCCCAGATACCAGGCTGTGAAAATCCAAGAGAACCGCTACCGCCACCCGTCTTGCTACGTTTGCACCGACTGTGGGCTCAACCTGAAGATGCGTGGCCATTTCTGGGTTGGGGAAGAGATGTACTGCGAGAAACACGCCCGCCAGCGCTACCAGAGCCCAGCAGAGGGTGGCACCATCCTGGCTGTCTATTCCCAGTCCTAGATGAGAGGGGAGCTCAGGAGGCTGAACAGGAGTGCAGTCAGGCGGAGGTTTCTGCCAGGGATCTAAGCAAAGCTGCTCCTCACCAAACACGATCCAGCTCTTAAAGACATCTGCAGGAAAGGAGGCCTCTGGTGCAAGACGGCAAGGATCGCCACCACCATCTCAACTCAGAATGCCATGCAGGGACCTTTGGGGAAGGTGTTGAGGGAGGGAGATGGGGTTCCTCAAGGCAAATGGCTTCTTCTTTTTTTTAAACTAGTTTAGGCAGGTTTCGGGGAACAAATGTTTGCTGGCAGGGACACTTGTCTTTTGGCATCTCCAGAAATGATGGCTTGGCTGAGCTTCCCACCGTGCCAAGTAGGCCTTGGTTCCTGGACTCTGGAATGTGATTGTTGTGTCCGTATTAATCCCGATCTGCAGCCAGCAGCTCCCAGAAGCAATGGGAGTCTCTTAATTATATGGTTCCGTGGCTGAAGCACTTCTGCCTTGCCCCTGTTGCCAGCCTCTCCCCGCCCCACGATGCAAATCTAAAGACTGAAGGGAAGTTGGAATCTCCGGGTCCTGGACGGCGTGGATTCAGCTTTGAATGCTGACTTTCCCTGTGATGCTTCTCTTAAGATATTAAGCCAGATCTCTATGTGAATGAAATATAATATATATATATGTGTATATGGATAAGGATGGATAAAACAATCTCCCCATGCCTGCCTTTGCTCTTTGCCTTCTGGCAACCATGTTGCTCTGTTCCCTCTGAGGTTAGGAAGGAGTTTTTGTAATTTCTAGCACAGGTAAATGGCCCATCAGGTGTTTTTTTTAAACAAACCCTCTTTTCTATTTAATAATCGTATGAAGTAGGTTTGGCTGCAAGTTACTGTAATAACTGCTTCATGTGGATATAATGCACTATTTATTGAGAGAGAGACATGTAGTTGTTCCCCTATCGCTTGAGGCAAAGATGAGCAGTCTTGGCAGAAAAGGGAGTTGTGCAGAGGTAGTCTTTGACTTACAGCCAAAATTGGGCCAGGAATTACGGTAGGAAGTTGTGCCAGTTGTTAAGTAGGTCTCCAAATGACCATACACAATTTTAGAACCTTTTTTTGCAACAGCTGTTAAAACCCCGCAGTGGTTACACAAACCTGTTGTACCCAATGGACATTTTTGGGCAAAAACCATCATAAATTGCGCTCATGTGACCGCAGAACTCCGGAAAGGGCCTTAAATGTAGGGCAGTTGCCAAGCACCCCAAAAGCTATCTCACAACTGTCAGAACTTTGAAATTGGTTTGTAAGCACCTTTTTAGGGGGAGGGGTCAAACTCTTGCTAAGTGACTGATCGTAAATCAAGGACTACCTGTATTTATATTTATACAGGTCCCGGGGTGTGGGAGGTTACGAGGAGGCTGGCTTTTTTTTTTTTTAATTTTGTGGGGATGGTATTGGAGATGTGGTTTCGGTAAAACACTTAGCCAATTGGAGGCTCAGCACAGTAAGTGCTGCTGTTTTCTGTTACCTGCCGGAATAGTGAGAGAACCTCACCTGTGTCAGGCTGGGTTGCAGGGTTCACTTTCTGGCGTTGATGTCCTGATTTTCATCACAGGAGTTCAGTGGGATTGTGAGGTTGTATTCCCTTTGATTTAACACAAGAGCTGGCATGCTTCCTCTCCCTTGTGGGCCAAATGCCATTTCCAGAGGCATTGAGGTATTCAAAACAGTTTTTGGAAAACAGCTGCTCTTGTGCTGGTTAAAACATACCGTGATTTTCTGTTGTGCCAATTGCACTGTGTGCTGTGAGCGGTGTTATTGCTCCTAATGTTTTCTCCAGGGCCTCTTTCATTACCACTTAAATTGACTGTAGCTAAAAGTCAATTTTAACAGATTCAGGGGTCCAAGACAGACCACAGGCACAACTCCCAGATCAGAATAACAGTACAATAGAGTTGCAAGAGACTTGGAGATCTTCTAGTCCAACACTCTGCTGAAGCAGGAGACCTATAGCATTTCAGACAAATGGTTGTCCAGTCTCTTTTTAAAAGCCTCCAGTGATGGAGCACCCACAACTGCTGAAGGCACGTTGTTCCACTGGTTGATTGTTCTTACTGTCAGGAAGTTTCTCCTTAGTTCTAGGTTGCTTCTCTCTTTGTTCAGTTTCCATCCATTGCTTCTTGTCTTGCCTTCTGGTGCTTTGGGGAATAGGTTGACCCCTCTTCTTTGTGGTAGCCCCTCAAATATTGGACCCCTAGTCCTTCTTTTCGCTAGATTAGATATACTCAGTTCCTGCAACCGTGCTTCATATGTTTTAATTCTCCAGGCTACTAATCAACTTTGTTGCTCTTTTCTGCACTCTAGATCTTGTAATACAATGAAACCCACCATGAATCTACAATAGCAATCGAAGACTGACTAATTATAATTCAGAATAGTAGCAATGGGTCCCAGCACTTCCTATGCATCTAGGACTAAAAACAAGACAAAAAATATACCTTATTACTAATGTATCATGGTGAGACTGCAGAATGTATACACTTTGAAGAAAAGAAAACCTCAAAAGGGCCACATGTATGCTATGGCACTTTGTACATGAACAAAACAACTTAATAATCTGCACTGGAATAGGATCACAAAGTTATTTTTAACAGCAGATGAATAAGTAAGGGCTTTAAGCAAATTTGGTTACAGAACATTCATTTCCAATGTAGCATATACAATTAGCCAGTAGAGGGCGCTCGTCACAAACAAGAATCGTGCACTTGGCGTTGGTTTTTTTTTTTTTTGCAGATCCCATGGCTGTAATATTTCAGCAGATTCCTTTGCTTTTGGATCCTGGTCGACCAATGCAGAACACAGGACCTGCTCTTAAATACTCATTCAGCGTATTAGGAATGTGTTTTGGAATGAGCTATTAGGAAGTTCTATTGTCTGCAAAGTTGGGGACCAACCGGTCTTCTGTTCTATTAATCTCATTTGCCTGCTGCATGCCATCACAGAGCATATTGGTTATCCTGGAATTTAGGATGCACTGAGAAGATACTAGGGCTTAATTCACCTGGTCTAGATACAGATCTACTTAAGGCCTTGACAGTGATAAACTTGGTTTTGCAGCACTCTTGGGAATGATTTCCTGATAGCAATAGCACTTAGACTTAAATACCGCTTCACAGTGCTTTACAGCCCTCTCTAAGCGGTTTACAGAGTCAGCATATTGACCCCCTCCAACAATCTGGGTCCTCATTTTACTGACCTTGGAAGGATGGAAGGCCGAGTCAGCCTCCAGCCGGTCAGGATCGAAGGAATCGAGCTCCTGGCAGTGTGAGCAGAGTTAGCCTGCAATCCTGGTTTCTAACCCCCGCTGACATCCTGGAAGGAGAATTCCCACTGTGACTGACAGTTTCAGGACAGAGAACTCCATGGCTGTGACCAGTGAAAATTATCTTTGTATTATCCCATCCACTATTATGCCGAGGATTTCCAGGGTACTCAGAAAAGGCTTTCTCTGTGCTTTATGAGGTCGCAAGTCACCTTAAAGCAGGACTTCCTAAACTTGGGTAAATTATCCGAAATTGGGGTAATTTTTTCTTGGGGTAATGACACACGAACTTGTTACCCAGCCACAACAGGGACATTTAAACGAGGACTTTCTGATAAGCAATTTTGGTTAATGGAAAAAAAATTGGGAAGCACTGCCTTAAAATCTACTTCTCGTCCCTTTCTGAGTCCACATCTGCCGATCCATGGATTCTCTAGCTGGCTTATTCCATTTTTCTGACAGGACTACAGGTAGCCTACGACTTACGACCACAATTGAGCCCAAATTTTCTGTTGTTAAGTGAGACGTGTTAAGTGAGCTTTGCCCCATTTTACAACCTTTCTTGCCACAGTTGTTAAGGGAATCACGGCAGTTGCTAAATTAGTAATCCGGCTGTTAAGTGAATCTGGCTTCCCCATTGACTTTGCTTGTCAAAAGGTTGCAAAAGGGGATCACGTGACCCCGGGACACAGCAAAGTTCGTAAATATGAGTCAGATGCCCAGCATCTGAATTTTAATCACGTGATCATGGGGATGCTGCAAAGGTCGTAAGTAGGAAAAGCAGTCACAAATTGCTTTTTTCAGTGCTGCTGTGACTTTTGTCACTAAATGAAACAGTTGTAAGTTGAGGACTGACTATACCAGTGATGGCGAACCTTTTAGAGACTGAGTGCCCAAACTGCAACCCAAAACCCACTTATGCATCGTCGAGTGCCGGGTGGGTGTGGCCATTGGCTGGGTGTGGCCCATTGGCTAGGCGTGGCTGTGATGGTAACGGCAGACTGGGTGGGACTAAAAAGTTCAATCAATTCCAACTTTGCAAGATCTTTTTTTTCCCCGCAAGAAGTTGAAATTGAACCTTTTTTTTTTTTTGCACACGGCGGCGGAGGCCTAAAGCGAAAAGGTTTTATAAAACCCAGCTGAAGGCCTAGGACTGGGGCGACGGCGCGCGTGCCCACAGAGAGGGCTCTGAGTGCCGCCTCTGGCACCCGTGCCATAGGTTCGCCACCACTGCCCTATACAGATCACGAGACAGCTCCACTAGAGTTGAATCACGGGTCTCTTGCACCTCTTCAAGTTCCTTGTTCCCTGGATTATCTTGGCAAAATGATAAGGTGACCTTGAGGAGACACCATCTCTATTTGAAGTCCAGGTCCTGGCCGTTTTTAAATCCTACCAAGAAACAAGATACACGTCAGTCTGAAATATACAAATAGTCCTTGACGTATGGCCGCAATTGGGGTCCAGAATTTCAACTGCTAAGCTAGGCATTTGTCAAGTGACGCCTGATTTTTATGACTCCTTTGGCCATCACTGCAGTAGTTTCAGCAAGTCATGTGGGCATTGAGCAAAGCTGGCTTTCCCCATTGACGCGGCTTATTGGAAGTTGCCCCAGGAAGCTGCAACCGTCGTAAATGTGTGTGGCTTGCCAGGTGCCTGAATTTTGATCCCATGACTCTGGGGATGCTGCTACAGTCTGAGGACTAGTCATAAGTCACGTTTTTTTCAGTTGCTAAACACATGGTTATGCGGTAAGTCGAGGACCACCTGCATTCCATTGAAGGCCCTTCTTCCAAATAAATCCCCCCCAGCAACACTGATTGTGAGTTTGCAGGAAATTCCTGTTTCTATTTGCCTTTCAAATTTGTTGCTGTGGAAAGAGCCAGGATGGATAAGGCTGCAGGAGGGGAGGGAACTAGCCACTGAGTAAGCTGCCCCCCCCAAGAAAGCTGCCTCAGGCCAGGTGAGTCTTCAGGTACAGCAGACCATGAAAGAGAGCGTATTCTTGTAATGGACAGGCAGTCCTTGACTTACCACCACAACTGGACCTAACATTTCTGTTGCTAAGCGAGACATTTGTTAAGTGAGGTTTGCCCCATGTGACGACCTTTTTCTGCCATCGTTGTTAAGCGAATCATTGCAGTGGCTAAATTAGTAACCTGGTTGTTAAATGAATCTGGCTTCCCCATTGACTTTGCTTGTCAGAAGGTTGCAAGTACTGAACACACGGACGCCACAACCGTCATAAATATGAACCAGCTGCCAAGCATCCAAATTTTGCTGCAACGGTCGTAGGTGTGAAAAATGGTCCTGTCGCTTTTTTTCCAGTGCCGTTGTAACTTTGAACGGTCACTAAACGAACTGTTGTAAGTCGAGGGCGACCTGTACTCTTTATTTCTGAAGGAAAGAGAAGCTGTTGCTTTTTCCTGAAGTCTGATACAAACTTGTGGTCCTGTTTTTCGAGGCTATCTCGTTCCTGTTCTTCCCCTCCCTTTCATTCCTGGGTGGAGGAATTCATGTAAGAAGTGGAAGCTTTTTAAGACTGGCCTTTTCTTGGAGGTGGCCTAACAATCTTGACAAGCCCCTGGCTGCTTTCCCAGCCCATTCATCCCTGCTTTGAGGTCTTTGGCATGTCTGGAATGTTTTGGGAGGATCAGAAATGGAGTGGGTGGGAGTCCTCACTGCCTGGAAAAGACAAAAAGGGGGCATGCATCCTTTTCTGAGCCACACAAACAAAGGTTGGAGCCTAGAAAGGCCTTCTGGGTACCGCCCAACTTCCTGTTCTGAGCAGCATTCCTGCCATGAAGTCACCACAGAAACGGGCAGCCCAGCGTGTTTTGGAATGCAGCCGGCACATTCACCGCATTCAAAGCTTGCAAGAGACCGGAGTTCAGCAGTGTGAATGGTACCGGCTGCCTCGGCTTGCACAACTAGAGTTTAATCATAGCCTTTGGAAAGACCACCGTATCAGTACCAACGCTGATCTCATGACTTGCTCCCAAACAATCCTAGGAGGTGGAGTTGGTGAGTGCAGTCTGTTGTCTAAGACTTTGTGCATGTCGCCTCACTCCTTAAAGAACTACAGTTCCGATACAAAAAGGCTAAATCGGGGGCGTAAAAATCTGTGATAAGATGAACCAAGATGAACCAACCTATCAAGAGAAGGTAACAGTAACAAGAGTTGGAAGGAACCTTGGAGACCATCTAATCCAACCCCCTGCTCTCACAGGAGACCTATACTATTTCTGACGGCTGTCCAGACTTTTCTTAAAAGCCTCCAGTGTTGGGGCATCCACAATTTCCAAAGGCAATTTGTTCCACTAGTTAATTGTTCTCACTGTTGGAAATTTTCTCCTTGGTTCTAGGTCGCTTCTCTCCTTGGCGATTTTATATCCATTGTTTCTTGTCCTGCCTAGAGGTGCTTTGGTGCAGAGGTCCCCAACCTTTTGAGCACCAGGGACCGGTTCCGTGGAGAGCGTTTTTTCTGCGGACCGGAAGGGGTGGTGGTTTCATGTACTGCCCCGCTCAGGGACGGGGCGGCAGTAGCGCCGGCGGGATGCTCACTGCTAGCACGAGTGAGGTGTGTGTGCATGCGTGTGTGCGTGTGCATTGGTCATCCCTTCACGTGGCCCGGTGGCCAAGCAGCCATGGCCCGGTAGTGGACCGTGGCCCACAGGTTGGGGACCCCTGCTTTAGTAAATAAGTTGCCCCCCTGTTCTTTGTGGCAGCCCTTCAAGTATTGGAAGACTGCCATCATGTCACCCCTGGTCCTTCTTTTCACTAGACTAGGTATACCCAGTTCCTGCAACCGTTCTTCGTATGTTTTAGCTTCCAGGCCCCTAATCATTTTTGTTGCTCTTCTCTGCACTCTTTCCAAAGCCTCAACATTTTTTTTTTATTGGGGGTGACCAAAACTGGATGCAGTATTCTAAGCGTGGCCTTACCAGGGCTTTGTAGAGCGGTACTAGTACTTCGCATGATCTTTTAACCTTTTAACCCTCTATTAATGCAACCTAGGATTGCATTGGCTGTCTTGGCTACTGTCACACACTGTTGTGTGTGGTGGTAATTATCATGGCCACATTTCAGCACATGGGCAAAGTAAACCTGCTCGTGAAATACTCATAGCCCAAACCTGTGCGATCTTATAAGCACACCTGTACTTTATTGGTTCCTTGAGAGCTGCTTTTGAGCATTCCTAAGATTATATGTGAATGAGTTTTTTTATCATCATCATCATCATTCTAGCCATTGTCTATCCCAGGGGTAGGCAACCTTGGCTCTTTTATGACTCGTGGATTTCAACTCCCAGAATTCCTGAGCCAGCCATGCTGAGGGAAGAGGTTTCCAAGCTGAGCCATGCTGGCTCAGGAATTCTGGGAGTTGAAGTCCACGAGTCATAAAAGAGCCAAGGTTGCCTACCCCTGGTCTATCCACTGCAGAATGAAGGCCTTTTCCGCATATGGTCCTGAGTTTTCTTTTGCCAATTGGGCCCACAATACTTGTATTCTATATGTCATCAATATAGAATAGAATAGAATAGAATAGAATAGAATAGAATAGAATAGAATCTGGAAGGGATCTTGGAGGTCTTCTAGTCCAGCCCCCTACTCGAGCAGGAGAACCTATATCATCTCAGACTGGTAGATGTCCAGTCTCTTCTTAAAGATCTCCAGTGATGGAGCGCCCACGATTTCTGGGGGCAGCTTCCACTGGTTGATTGTCCTCACTGTCAGGAAGTTTCTCCTTAATTCCAGGTTGCTTCTCTCTTTGATCAGTTTACAACCATTGTTTCTTGTCCTTCCCTCTGGTGCTTTGGTGAACAACCTGGCCCCCTCTGCCTTGTGGCAGCCCCTCAGATACAGCCCCTCATGTTTTAGGTCTCTTTCATGGATGCTTTTGATCGAGTGGGATCCGTTCTATTACTGCCTTGGTCCACCTGCCCTCAGTTCTTCTTGCTTTGTGACCGGTCCATTTCCATTCTTTTACTCTCTTGATGGCATCATATACTTTCGTTTGTTCTCTAATCCGTATGCAGGTCTTTCTATCTTGTCTTGTGATGCCGAGCTTGTCTCTTTCCACTCGTAGCTTTTGTATAGATTGTGAGGTGAGTGTCCATGTTTCGCCGGCACATATTAGAGCAGGTAGCACACACTGATGGAAAACTTTCCAGGCATAGGGGGAGGTGGTTCTTGAAAATTACGCTTAGCTTGCCAAATGCCTGCCAATCACATTGAACACACTGTTCAATTTCCTTTATTGTAGATCCATTGTCCAAGGTATATGTGAAATATTTTCCATGTTGGCAAAAGATGGAAATTCAGAATTTGAGGGATACAGCAGTTGTGTGCTGGCTTCTGGCTTTTGGGTTGCCTGTGAATTGGAATTTGGGATTTGCTAGCCCACCTAAAATATAGTGGAAATTGCAACATATAGGTATTGAGTTAGATCAGTGTTTTTAATCTTGGCCACTTTTAAGAAGTATGAATCTCTAAGTGAATCTCTGGTGAAGCAAAGGCATCTAATGCATTTTGGAGCCATTCTAAGGGCTTAATAAAAATACAGTACTGCTTAATCCGCATTCCCTGGACCAATGTGGCCAGTTCCCTTTTTTTCCCCCATGGAATCAAAGGTAGTGGGGGAATTGGGGCTCTCTCTTTCATCAAGGCTACAAGAAGGAACCACAGGTGGTTATAAAGGTGGCACTTCAATACTCCAAGGAGCTGTTAAGAATAGGAGGCTTCTTCACTGGCCTTTATGATGGATTGTATTGTATGGCAGGATTCCCAGCCTGCCCCTTGTCCCTGGGGAGCTGTTAATGAGGAATGGTGTGCTTTGTAATGAATAGGAGGTAGGGACAATTGCACTCTTCTGACAACCGAAGAGAATGCTTTATCTATCACGTGTTGCTTTCAAAGTAGCTACATTCTATTTACACAGGAGGCGCAGTGTGGATTGCCGATTTACCTTAAAGCCTTGAGACTCTTCCTCCTTTGCAAACTGCTTTATTAGGTTTGCATTAAGCCATTTCAATAGAATGAAGTCCAGCTTTCCCATCTGCAGAAAGACAAACTCACCTGATAACTTCTAAGTGACATGTTTGCCAACAGTAAATGTATATAGCCATGGTATGAGAGCTAGTTTGGTCTAGTGCAGGGGTCCCCAACCCCCAGTCCATGGACCAGTTCCGGGCCACAGTATGCCAGCAACCAGGCCGCACAAACAAGTAAAGCCCCATCCGTGGGATGCAGTCAGCACACAAAACCACGCCCCCTTCCGGTCCGCAGAAAAACCTCCCTCCACGGAACCGGTCCCTGGTGCCCAAAAGGTTGGGGGCCTCTGGTCTAGTGGTTAATGCACCAGGCTAGAAATCAAGGAGATTGTGACTGTCTATGGAGATTCTCAATCATCCAGGTCATGGTTGTCCCAAAGGTGCATTTCAAAAAGCAACTGGACTTTTTAATTTTTTTCCCCTTAACAACATTTAGCTTCTCATCCAAAGCTCCTTCAGTTCAGAACTAGGACTGAAGAAGCTTCTTGCATGAGAAGCAAAAGGTTTTCAAGGAAAAAACTTAAGTCCAGTTGCCTTTGAGACAGGAGATTGTGAGTTCTAATCCTGCTTTAGGCAAGCTGGTTGGTCAATTCCTGTCTAAACCAATGGATCAACAACACTCGGTTAATCCAAAAAAAAAGGTGGATCTTGCACTTATAGGAAAACAATAGGAAGATGTAATCATGATGTCAAAAACTGAGGAGGAATCTGATAGCACTTCTTCCACTTAACATGAGCTTCCTTGAGCTGCTGCAACACAGATACAGATGATGATATGGCTAAGATTGATGTAGGATCATCCTAAAATAGCCCTGGTGTAGGAGTACATAGTATAATGAGGGGATGGGAAAGAAATAGTGGAAGAGAGGATTTGTTAATTGCCAAAAACACGTGTGACACGTGCGTTCTTTCAGAGCACTACAAAATAACTTTCTTTGAAACATTTGCTAAACAGAAGACTGAAGCTTCAAAAGTAATCCCAACTGGTTTAGTTCAACATCTTGAAATCATTCTAATGTAAAGCTACTCCAGGAGCTGAGGTGTTCCTTCTTATTGTCATTTATAATCTCAGTACTGATTCAAGCAATTGTGAAGAAGTGTTAACGCAATCTTTAGAAATGCAAATGCAATCAACCCAGATCACCAGAAAGGGGAAGAGGGCATAGGTGATTGCATTGGGTACCTGGAACTCCTTTTTTAAAAAAAATAGGGTTCTTTTTAAAGTGCCTAACTGTGTAGCGGCAGAAAATCCCCACTAGTGTGCAGAGGGCTTTCATAGCTGAAGCCCAGGTGACTTCTTTGCCTAGAATGATTGTCTAAATCCCTCTTGTTCCCGGAGTTCCTTGCTGCTCTCTGAGCTTGGTTGTTTGCTTGCTGATGTTTCATTACCCAAACTAGGTAACATCATCAGTGCCAGTAAGGAGTGGGGTTTGCCGTAGCATTGATAGTGTTGCCTAGTTTGTGCATTAAAACATCTGCGAGAAAACAACCAAGCTCAGAGAGCACCAAGGACCCCTCATTTCAACCCTGAGCTACAAACATTCTCTTTTATTGCCTTTGAAAGGAGCAGGAAAGAGACCCTTAAATAAAAATAAATTAAAAGCCAGTGGGTCCATTCTTTCCTGGTGGTCTTTAATGGAAACACTGGCTGTGAATCTCAGAAGTTGAATACACCAGCATTGGTTTCCTTTGCACAACACAAACCACGGTTTAAAAAGCCCAGTGGCTGGGTCAGCATGACAGAAGGAAAGGTTTAATCCAGGCAGTGCTCCAGAGGTGGAGGATGGCTTTTGAATCCTGAAACTTTACTCTAAAAAATGAAGTTTCCAGATCTTCTCTATCTCAGCCTCTTTTTCTGCCTGGAGCAGATTCCTGTTTGTCAGAGCTGGCCAGAGAAGGCAAGCAGGTGGATTCCAGCACGTCTTTCCCCCCTTATCTTATCTGCCCGTCTGTCTCCCCTCCCCACTATCTTTCTTTGAAACATTTGCTAAACAGAAGACTGAAAAAAACCAGGGCTCTTCCTGGCCCTTTCCAGCCTCCTGAAAGAGCTCCATGTTGCTTAAAATATAAATAAGCAAACTTACCATCAAAAACAGGCCTCCTTTGGAACAGCTGAGAAATTAGTTAATCTGAGTTCTTTTTTTTCCCCTGTGCTTTCTCTCCTTAACTCCTTTGCCCTGATTTTATTTTATTTTTTGCTCTGTATGGTTTTCTGCCTGATTTTTAAAGCTGGTCTTTATTGAGGGTTTAGCTTGGTGTACAATTAGGAAGGAATAGAATAGCAAAGTAAACAACAAAAATAATTCTTCATATTCATATTATCATCATTAGTATTCTGACTTTGCAAAAAAAATAAAATCTTAACTCAGAATTGCCTATATACTCAGATGTTACTTTAACAGCTCTTAAGTCCTTGATTAGGACTTGAACTGACACCAGTCCCAGAGTATGAATCGAAATGAATATTAAATCTTAAATAATGGAGCAGTCAATTGCAAAAGGCAGTTTTACTCAGAACAGCTTACATCCTGCAACAATACCTCTAGCACCACAAAACATCTGCCTAGCCCGGGTCCTTGGGAAGGACTTGATAGGTGGATAAAAACGCCAAATCCAGTCTGAACATCTGGCTGGCTGTGTGAGGAACCATAATAAAAGGAAAGAAACCAAGATGCTGCCTGTAGCAAGATAGATAGAGCTTAAATTGCAATACGGCCCCTCAAGGGTGTGAATTGTGAAGCGAAGGGTGTGTGTGTAGCATTCCTGAGTCAGTTTGCAGTTCTGGTGGGACAGAAAATTACATTCTCTTCTTTCACATCTAGCTGAGTGAAACTGTTCCGATAAGTTACAGTGGTAATTTTGGGTAGATCAAGCAAAGAGAGGATTGTCTTTATCTCGGTTCTACATTATTGAATGTTAGTCTTCCCTTTTACAGATGGAGAATTAAGGCACACTACCACAGTGCCTTGCCCAAGGTCCCAGAGTGAAGGGTGGTGGATATGACCATTCATTCATTCATTCATTCATTCATTCATTCATTCATTCATTCATTCATTCACCACCTTTATTACTTTCACAAATAATTCAAGGCAGAGGACATATCCACACCCCTTCTTCTATTTTCTCCACAACAAGAACCCTCTGAGGTGCCTTGGGCTGAGAGAGAGTGACTGGCCCAAGGTCACCCAGCTGGCTTTCATGGCTAAGGCAGGACTTGAACTCATGGCCTCCTGCTTTCTAGCCTAGAGCTTAACCACTAGACCAAATTGGCTCTCGATGTACCCCTTGGGCAGTCATATTTAACATGTGCAGGGAGTCAGTCAGGGGCTGGAGAATTCAAAGCAGCCCGATACCAAATCGGTGAGGTCCTACTTAAGGAGAGAACAGGATTTTCTGGTTTAGTTCTTTTTTGGTTTGTGGGTTGTTGTTGTTTTTGTGGGGAGGGGAGAGATATTTTTTTTTTAACAATGCTGTTAAGCCTATTTCAGGATAGACATCATGGGTTTCCTTTTCAGAATGGAGCGACTGTCCTGCAGTTTTATTAGTGTGGATTTCTGGGGTCTGCTTTCTTTTTAACAGCAAATGGACGATACGGCTCTCACTCAAATCCTAAAATTTGAAGCTGTTGAATGTGGGGGCAGAATGGCCAGACTGAAGGAGCTCCTATGCCCAGCATATTTTTTTTGAGGAGAGAAAAGGGGAGGAAGGGTGGGAAGAGCAATGGGGTCTCTCTCTTCCTGAGTTCTCCCATCCCTATCCTTAAATTCTCCCTGCAAATATTTTATGGAGATTCTCAACCATCCGGGTCACGGTTGTCCCAAAGGTGCTTTTCAAAAGGCAACTGGACTTTCTTGAGGTTTTTTCCCCCCCCTTGAAAACATTTCGCTTCTCATTCAAGAAGCTTCTTCAGAACTTTGGGTCTCCCTTCAAATACCAGAATGCAAGATTGGAAAAAGTTGCCTGTGCCTCTTCTGGTGATTGTGTCCTTTCAAGGAGGGGGTCTCTGGTGGCCCTCCAGATGCTTGGGTGGCTACGGAGTGTTGCAACAACCCCCCCTCCCAAGGCCTGCCGTGTCATCCATCTGACTATGCTGCTTGCAGTCCTAGGTTAGCAATGTTTGAAGATCCAGAGATGCCCTATAGTAGTTGCTTTACGTAAGTACCCCGCTCTGTCCCCAGGGCTAGAGGCTGCGCTCAACAATTCCGAATTGCATAGCCCTTGTAAAAGTCTAACCAGAAAAACAATGCCCGTATAAATAGAACAGCAGGAATGGAAAAAGGAAGGAAGTAAATGCGGTGTGGATAATCAGAGGCCACTCTTGAAAGTATTGGCCAAAGCTCAGTTTTGACCGCAGTCTATAATTTGCTGGGGCAAGAGGTGGTTACGGTTACTAGTTCAGTAGGTTTTAGAAAGTGATTAAAGCTATTGAGGTAGGGTGGGGGAGAAGGTTTAAAACCACTGGCTTCCGGGAAATTTTAACCATTAGTTAATCCAGTTTGTGGCAATAGCCATCCTAGGGGTTTTATTTTTAACTTCTGGGCCCTAATGCACAAATCTGATTTTTAATTATTGTTTATAAGGAGAGTGGAATCTTTCCCTCCATCTGCTCCCCACTTTTTCTGGGCACAAAGGACTGATTACATTAAGTTGAAAAAATACCCAATTTTTGATTACACCTTGAAGTCACTTGTTCAGCTGACTGACTCACTAACTTTATCTATCTATCTATCTATCTATCTATCTATCTATCTATCTATCTATCTATCTATCTATCTATCTATCTATCTATCTATCTATCTATCTATCTATCTATCTATCTATCATCCATCCATCCATCCATCCATCTCTATCTATCTATCTCTCTATCTATCTATCGATCTATCTATTATCGATCTATCATCTACTATCTAGCTATCGATCATCTATCTATCTATCTCCCGCCCTCATAGCTATCCCTATCTATCTATCTATCTATCTATCTATATCTATCTATCTATCTATCTATCTATCTATCTATCTATCTATCTATCTATCTATCTATCTTCCATGTTTCTAGGCAACCCATCTCCTTCAATCATTTAGAAGTCAGAAATCTGTAATGCAGGGATGTCCAACCTTAGCAACCTTAGCAACTTCAAGACTTGTAGACTTCAAATTGAAATCCAGAAGTCTTAAAGTTGTCAAGGTTGGACACTGTTGCTCTAATGCATCAAATGTGGTGCTGGCACAACCGAGTTGAGATTCAGCCACATTTGCAGGTTCCATTCAAAAAGGATTCAGGAAATAATGGCAAAAGTAGTTCAACCTTTTCTTTGTGGTCCTCCCCCTCTGCTTATGATACATGCCTTGTTTGCATCTTCTTGGCAGGTTAATCCCTGCCTTGATTTATTTACAAGTCCTTTTGCAGCCCTGCAAGTTTCGTTTCTTTAGGTATGTAGTTAAGAATTTAGCCCATCATGTCTTTTTTTTAAAAAAAACTTAAACTTTGAACCGTCCTTAAACTTTGGGCTGCTTCAGACATAATGTCAGAGTTTCAGGCTGTTTGTCAAAGCAAAAGAGAATGAGATTGTCACTCATTTATTATTATTATTAAATATTTTGGTCCAATCTGAGCTATTCTTTCTCATAGCTTTGATCCCTTCTTCAGCAATATTTAGAGAACGATACCTGGATCTTCTTAGGGTGTCCCCTGAGTCCCCCATTATGAAAATATTGTGTATCCACTAAAATGTTCAAAAGGCTAGAGAAATGCTTAAAAAGGCCTGCTGATATTGCCACTTCTGAATGCTGAAACGGCTTTAGTGGGTTATAGCAAAATCAACCAGATTTTGTTGCACTAGTACAGGTAGTCCTCAACTTACGACCACAATTTCTGTTCCTAGCGAAACATTTGTTAAGTGAGTCTTGCCCATTTTACGATCTTTCTTGCCACAGTTGTTGAGGGAATTGCTGCAGTTGTTAAGTTAGTAATACGGTTTGTTAAGTAAATCTGGTTTCCCCATTGACTTTGCTTGTCAGAAGGTTGCAAAAGGGGATCATGTGATCCCGGGACCCTATAAACGTCATAAATATGAGTCAGTTGGCAAGCGTCTGAATTTTGATTACGTGATCATGGGAAATAATCGTAACACTCTGCAATGATCACAAGGGTGAAAAATGGTCATAAGTCCCTTTTTTCAGTGCTGTTGTAACTTCAAGTGATCAATCAGAATAGAGCCGGAAGGGACCTTGGAGGTCTTCTAGTCCAACCCCATGCTCAAGCAGGAGACCCTGAAGGAGTCAAAAACTATCAGTATTTCCTGATAAATGGTTTATGGGGGCTACTTAACTAATTAAGAACATTTAACCAGCCACAAGTTCTTATCTTCATCTGCTCTTTGGGTGTTAAACCTGGGGATTAAAATGACTTTAAAAGTACAATGTGTGTATAAATGGATTATCTCCTGGCATTGAAATTTTGGGCAATTAAGTGACCAGTCAGGATGCTCAGATCTTTTTCTTTCTGTTCTAGCCTTCAAACCATGTTCCTGCTCTGGGGCTTAATGGGAGAGGTTAAATTTAGGTATGGAAGCCTACAGGCCATAGCCAAGTATGATGACTCTAACTAGTAACTGAAAGGTTATGTAAGTCCACTATGCTCAATTAAAAAAAAGTGTGGCTCTTTATGTTGTGTGAATCCAGCCATAGGCTTGCTTCTGGCTGAAAGGCATGTAATGAATGTGGATGAATTGTTCGCCTCGCATTCAGGAAGGAGGAAGTATAAGTGACTTAAGAGAGACTCCACAGTTAGCATGCCTACAAGATGTCCTGTGAGCCAATCAAGCCAAACTAAAAAAATGGAGCATATGGATTGCACCAAGATAGAATTAATATCACATCGCATCAAACCACTTTATAACGTGGCCGCCACTTTCTCCACTTGACGTCTTCCAGTCACCCAAGATTTGGAAGTTGAATGCCAGATTGGTACACAATCTGAGAAGGCTGCAGTCTAGGAATCAATTGACTGTACAGGGAGTCCTCGACTTACAACAGCTCATTTAGTAACGGTTCAAAGATACAACGTCACTAAAAAAAAGTAACTTAAGACCGTTTTTCACACTTACGACCATTGCAGCATTCCCCACGGTCAAGTGATCAAAATTCAAACACTTGGCAACTGACTCATACTTATGACGGTTGCAGGGTCCCGGGGTCATCTGATCACCTCTTGCGAACTTCTGACAAGAAAAGCCAATGGGGAGGCCAGATTCACTTAACAACTGTGTTAGTAACTGAAAAACTGCAGTGATCCACTTAACAACTGTGGCAAGAAAAGTCATAAAATGGGGCAAAACTCACTTAACAAATGTTTGACTTAGCAACAGAAATGTTGGGCGCAATTGTCGTAAGTTGAGGACTACCTGTACAGTCTATGGATAGGTTTAAGAGGCTAGCTATCCATACAAAAGAATTTGTGATGCTTAGAAGAATTCTTCAACAGAGGTCATCTACCATTAACAAATTCATTCAGTCTAGGTCAGGGGTAGGCAACCTTGGCTCTTTTATGACTCGTGGACTTCAACTCCCAGAATCCCTTTCTCCTTAGCATGGCTGGCTCAGGAATTCTGGGAGTTGAAGTCCATGCCTCATAAAAGAGCCAAGGTTGCCTACCCCTGGTCTAGGTCACGGGTATCAAACTCGATTGTGTCACGTGATGCATTGTGACGTTTTTTGCCCCTGCGGAACCGAGGTGGGCGTGGCCTGCACGTGACGCATCCGGCCCACGGGCCGTCAGTTTGACACCCCTGGTCTAGGTGCATCTTGAGATTCACTTTAAATTGCCGCTTCGTGGTGGAGATACCTGGACTTTTTTTTATCGGTTTGCTTTCTTGCTTCTTCTCCATCTCCTTCTTTTTGTAACATGTCACCTGGCGAAGAGTTCAAGAGCATCTGAAAGCTTGCAAAGTAGGCCATTCCCAAGCTTATAGATTTTAATTATTTTTTTTTTGCATCCAAGCGGCTTTTTCAAACCAATGTGGTACAATTTGGAAACTCCTTTCTACTCATCAACAAATGGTATTAAACAGGCCTCATCTCACATTTGATGCTGCAGCTAACCAAACACGGCAGGCCAAATAATTCTAGTAAGTTTCTCTCTCTTAGGGATGTCTGGAGGTTGCTATTGAAATAGACTGCCTGCGACACAGTATTCTGCAAGTTAAAATAGCAGGGTTGGAAGAAAGAATGCAGATGGTGGATAATCACAGGTTCGCTTCCTTGCTGACTATTTTCCCTAGCCACGAGGGGAAAAACAAACCTGGTTTTTTATTTTTTTTAAATCAAGGGACCTTAGCAACTTGCAGATAATTCTACTGAAATATAAGAATGAGGGTTCAGGGTGAGGGCACAGAGTCACATGTAAAGTAATGCAATGAATGGGTGGGTGGCTGAGGAAAAAAGAGAGAGAATTCTGTAGAGCAATAACAACTGATCTGAGGAGGATCTACTTCCTTGCAGGAGGCCCACAATCTGGACCTATAGTATAACCAAGTGTAGATTTTATTTTGGCCAGGAAACACAATTGATTTTCTCCATTTGAATGTGCTCATCTCTGTTAGGCAGAGGATTAAGCTGGGAGGGGGGAGCAGGGTTAAGGTGGCAGGTTTGCTAGAGATAATTTAAATTTCTAATCCCCTTTTATCTCCACATGGCCAGGTGTCAGATGCTCCGACTTCCTGCCCTTCAAAGGAAGAGCAGATGTCCCTATGTTCATCTAGAATATCTTTTTTCAGGTACAATCACTCCCAACTTCTGCTGCCCCGTCGCCCCTTTCCTTCAGTTCGCCAGGCAAGGCTAAACAGCCTTGTGTACAGATTGAATTAGGAGATCTCAGCCATACAGACTTGCATTTATGGACTAAGAGCAAATAGACTTCAGACTTGCAAGATGTACTTTGTCTTTGATTAGACCAAGTAAATCAGCAACTAACACCCAGGGCAAAATAGAGGGAGAAGTAGGGAAGCGGAGCTTATGTGCCTCTGCGGGCATCCTGGGTTCAGGAATTGTGGTTGATAATGGAACTAACTATGTCATTTATTTATTTATTTATTTAGCGTATGGCATATTATACATGGACTAGCAATACATATACTACTATGTATTTCAATTGTTATATACTAGCAATTATATATATTGCATGTGTGTGTGTGTGCATTTTGATTGCTACATACAATATATATAGTAGTATATTGCTAATCCATGTATGACTATGACTGTATGTCTGTGTGTGTGTACGTATATATATATATATATATATGCGTGTGTGTGTATATATATATGTGTGTGTGTATATATATATGTGTGTGTGTGTGTGTATGCACTAAATTGGCTCTAAATCAGCCATACCAACTATTAAAATATTTGCAGTGCTAATTCTTACTAACACTGTGCCACAGGCCCAGCTAATTGAGCCATGCAGGCAGGTAGACAAGACAGGTGCCTTCGCAAAGACAGAAACTCTGAATCTATGTCTATGGAGATTCTCAATCATTCAGGTCATGGTTGTCCCAAAGGTGCTTTTTTCCAAAGGGTAACTGGACTTTGCTTTTTTGTTTGTTTGTTTGTTTTTGAACTGAAGAAGCTTCTTGGATGAGAAGCGAAATGTTTTCAAAGAAAAAATAAAAACCAAGGAAGTGCAGTTACCTTTGGGGGAAAAAAGCACCTTTGGACAATCTCTGAATTGTCTACCATCTCAAAAGCAATAGCAATAGCACTTAGACTTACATACCGCTTCACAGTGCTTTACAGCCCCTCTCTAAGCGGTTTACAGAGTCAGCCTATTGCCCCCAGCAATCTGGGTCCTCATTTTACCGACCTCGGAAGGATGGAAGGCTGTGTCAGCTTTGAGCTGGTCAGAATCGAACAGCTGGCAGTCGGCAGAGTTAGCCTGCAATACTGCATTCTAACCACTGCGCCACCACTGCACAACATGCAGTAAAGGATTTTAATTTCACTTATTACCCCTTAACTGCTGTTGACTTTGTGGGGTGGGTCGCTTCCTTATACTACATCAGGTTGCCATTCGATCTAGGTCAGAATTGGCTGCTGTGGCTTTAAAATGGGAGCCTTTCCTTGAAGAACTGGATTGCTAACATTCCAGGAGAAACAAAAAGATATTTTTGGCCACATCTGGTGTCTTGCAACCCAGCCTTTCCTGGAGACAGATGTTGAACTCAAGACTGCAAAGGAAGAGTTCATACAGAGCTCTGGGCCCTTTTATTTGGCGTTTTCATGATAATCTTCCGAGGCCCTCACGCAGAAAACTCTTTTTCCTCATTTGTGCTTGGCAAAGGTCATCCAGTTGTTCTGTTGTAGGGCAGTAGGAACTAAATATACATATTTATGGCCCTTATCACTTTCCTTCCCATTTTTAATCTGGTAATAATTGTGTAGAGGAAATTAATCAGCAGTAGTAATTACCCTCTGATTCTCATTGTCAAGATTTCACAGATGGGGCTGTTACAATGTCCCCATTTCTCTGGGTTTTCTCAAGACACTAAAGTCCAAACAAGCCTCATTTTTGTGTATGGACTTAAGGAAAGCTCTGTAACCAAGCAGACATTTGAAGCTAGTCTCCTTTGAATTCAGACCCTGCCTGTCGCTACAGAACAAGGCCAAATGAATTACAGAGGAGTCAGATCAGGAAGACTAATAGGCTTTTTCTGCAAAATGCAGCCCAGGAGCATTTTTAGGAGCAATCCTATTAAAAGGATCTGGTGGGTTCTCATCCCTTTAAAGCAGCCCCAAAGCTTGGAAACCAGCAGGTAAAAGCATTAATGGAAAAGTAGCTTCAGCTTTTGTAGACCAACTACAGAGAAATCTTCCCAGATGGAAATATCTGATCCCAAATGGGGGGGGGGAGGGCTGCAGAATCACAAGGACCCAGTTTCACGACTTCATCCCTATAAACTGAGGCGTGTGTGCAGTCTTTCTGCTTGTCTGCATTAAAATAGGGATGGTTCTGTTGGAAAGAGTGGGGCAGCGCTTTGCAAAGGGGGATGATCGGCTCCGTTGAGCAAATTTAAGGAGTATAATACTCTTAGAGTAAGTTCACTGGCATTTTACTTTAAGGATTGGGCTTTGTGTGTAGTGTAATGAGGGTGTTGGGCTTAATTGAGTGGAAGAAGAGTGGGTTGCATGTGAGTGCTTTCCTTTGACTTAATAGTAATGAAAACATTGGCAATGTTCACACAACAGGCTTATCCATGAATGGTTGGATGTGCAGGGCACATTAATGCTAAACTTACCAGATGGAGAGGGAAGCAGAACAACTCAAGCTTAAAGGTGGTCTGTTTGTGGGAGAGAGAGAGAGAGAATCTTGCCTTTATTATTTTTATAAATAACTCAAAGTGGCAAATATATCTAATGCTCCTCTTTTCTCCCATTTTCCCCACAACCATCCCATAAGATGAATTGAGCTGAGAAAGAATGAGCGGCCCAAAGTCACCCAGCCAGCTTTCATGCCTAAGGCAGGATTAGAACTCAGTTTCCTAGTTTCTAGCCTGGTTAACTGCATTGGAATGGGAATTGGAGTTCCACCAGTTCTGCTTGAAGGTGGACAGGAAGAAGGGCTGTTAGTTCCCCCAGTATGGAAGGCTACATGGTCTCAATCACTGCCTTTCACTTCCCAACTTTAGCTGGGGACAACGGAGGTTACAGTCAACACAACCGGAGGATGTTGGATTGTGTCAAAGCTAGTTTCAGGGAAAGGTGGAATGAGGCAGGTAATGTGGAATACGGAACGCCAAATAAACTAAGAATATTTTTAAGTAAGTGCCTCCTTTGCAAAGGGCGCTGCCATCTTCAGAAAGCGGGAACGTGTTGCCTTCACAGGTTGTGGGTGCTTCATCACTGGAGGGTTTTTAAAAAGAGCCTGGACAGCCACTTGTCTGAAATGGAAGGTCTCTGCTTGAGCGGGGGGGGGGGGGGGTTGGACTAGAAGACCTTTCAAGGTCCCTTCCAGCTGTATTCCGATTGAAACTTCCAACAGATACTCCAGCTTAGCACTTATCCTCCTTTGGAAATGCCTGCCGGGCGCTCCTCTCCAAAGCCTGGCAAGGTGGGGCGGCGAAGGGAGAAAAACGCGGAGGGGCAAAAGCAAACTTTCGTCTTTGCTCCGGAAGGCGGCGGCGGCGGCGGCCTGGGATGGAGCTTCGCCTAAGCCCCGTGTCTTTCCCGGCACAGGAAAAACAAAAAAAAAGAGGGTCAAGGCCAGGCAAAGCGGCGGAGGGAAGAAGGGGCCTCGCCTTCCGCCCCTCGGCGGGGATTCCGGGCTGCCCGCGCGGGCTCTGGAAAAGCCGACCCTGCGGACTCTCGGGCGTCGCTCAGCGCGGGAGAAGAGGAGGCCCCGGGACGCCCGCGCGGAGCGAAGACGCCGGACCGGACCGCGGCGCCCTGCCCGAGCTCGCCCCCCCACCCCCCCCCCACCAGCGCGCCCCGCCCCGCTTGGATTCCGCCAGGGCGGGGGGGCTCCCCTGGCGTCATCGGGGCCCCTCCCTGTATAAAACGCCCCGCGCGCTCCGCGGTCCGCGCGGTGAGGAGGCGGCTGAGCGGCCAGGCGAGCGGTGGGAAGCGGCCCGGGCGGCGCCTGGCTCGTTTCCGATTTGGAAGCGGTGGCTGAGGCGCATTGGCGGTGGAGTCGGAGCGGTGGCGGCGGCGCATTGGCGGTGGAGTCGAAGCGGTGGCTGAGGCGCATTGGCGGTGGAGTCGGAGCGTTCGCTGAGGCGCATTGGTGGAGTGGAAGCGGTGGCTGAAGCGCATTGGTGGTGGAGTGGAAGCGGTGGCTGAGGCGCATTGGCGGTGGAGTCGGAGCGGTGGCGGCGGCGCATTGGCGGTGGAGTCGAAGCGGTGGCTGAGGCGCATTGGCGGTGGAGTCGGAGCGTTCGCTGAGGCGCATTGGTGGAGTGGAAGCGGTGGCTGAGGCGCATTGGTGGTGGAGTGGAAGCGGTGGCTGAGGCGCATTGGCGGTGGAGTCGGAGCGGTCGCGGCGGCGCATTGGCGGTGGAGTGGAAGCGGTGGCTGAGGCGCATTGGCGGTGGAGGCGGAGCGGTGGCTGAGGCGCATTGGCGGTGGAGTCGGAGCGGTGGCTGAGGCGCATTGGCGGAGATGTACCGCAAGCGAGGCGCCTTCTCGTTGCCTTTTTACAAGCCCGGCGGTGAGTTCGGGTTTGCCTTGGGGTGGGGGGGCGTCTTTTGCTCCCTCGCCTGCGGGACCCCGGCTCTCCTGTCCCCCTCGGAGCCGGGCGCCGTCGGATGGGTCCGTGCAGCGCGCCCGGGGCGGCTCCCTCCCCGGCCAGGCGCTTTAAGCCGTCGCTTCCCGTGCAGGGAAAGCGCTGCCTGCCCACCCGGAGGGCGCCCGAAAGCCCTGCTTTGCAACCCCGTGTCTGGTTCCTAATGGACCCGATTTCCTGCAAAGTGGACTGCTGGCGTTTTCTTAACGTTTTCCTGTTCGTTGAGCCTGCTTTTTTCTCTTGCTTGAAAGCCGCGCGGAGACGCTCCATTGCGAGGTGGGCGGCCGGCATATATATATATTGAATAACCGAATAAAAGTCATGCTCGATCTGTGGGAAGGCCGTTACGTGCAGACCGGTGGAAGAGGCGGGGGAGAGACGGCTAAGGCCACGGCGCAACTGTGCCTCTTCCGGAGACCTTGGCTGCAACTGTTACCGTTTTCAATCAGCAGCAAATTATTGGGTGGGATAATAACAGGGCTCGGGGAAAAGCAGATTGAGGCACCTGGGCTGCTGGCCTCGGCAATCTTCCAAGTGGATTAGTTAAAAAGTTTTTTTGTTTTGCCCCAGCGGCTAACAAAATTAAGAATACAGCCTAGTTTAAAACATCAGCGGGTCAGATGTTCTTGAATTGAGATTTGTGGAAGTCTTGGTAGATCACCTTGCAAGAATGAACGTGCAAAGGATTATCTTGAGATCAAATCATAGGTGTAAAATGTGGTTGGTTCTTTTCCTGTATCAGACAGAGATTCATTTTTAACTGCCTGATTCACACATTTATGCTTCATACTGCATGATGCAGACATCAAATGTGGGCCCCTTCCTCAGCACATCAGCTCCCAGGTTGCATGTGGGGGGGGGAACCTAAAATCCCCTAAAATAGTGCAAAGATGTAGTTTGTAAGCAGAGATTTGAGTTGTTTGTTCGTGTTTATATGCCGCCCCATCTCAGGAAAAATATGAATCTGGGTGGCATACATTATAAAAAGCAAACAAATCTGAAGAATTAAAATTTGTGATTAAAAGGCAAAAGAGAGCAGCAGATTTTAACCACAATGGAGCCACCTCAGCAACTCACCAGTCCCTTATGGCCCCCAGGCCTAACGGCCTAGCCACATTTTGAGGGAATTCTGGAAAATCAAAAGGGATGCAGCCACCCCCATTTGGGGGGTAGGGGAAAGAATGATCTATATAAGGTGAGTGACATGGCAGAAAAGGCCCGTGTCCTACCAAATATAGCTCTTTGACAGCTAGGATTAATGGCATATTTTTCCCCGCCAGTTTTTTGCTGGAAAAGTACAGCTGATTTTGTGTTTTTTTTTAAACTGGAATCTAAACATTTGTTTCATTATCTAGCATGGAAAGAAGCACCCTTTTCAAAACGGTTTGTGGGAAGAGAAAAAACGGTGGGAGGCCACAATCAATTGGTAACCAAAGTTTTGAGAAGACCCTTGTGACTGGAACTCCAGCCATGGGACCGGCAGCCTACTAAGCGCCTGTGAAGAAATCTGGATAAATCTGGCTCCAGGTTCAGATGGGAAGCCAAGGGGGACTTCCAAAGCCATTATCCTTCCACCTCTCCTATCTTGCAGGCTGGCTAATACCCAAAAGGCAGGGTTCTCCAAAGTTGGCAACTTTTAAGACTTGTGGACTTCAACTCCCAGAATTCCCCAGCCAGCATGAAAGGTTGTGAGTTGAAGTCCACAAGTCTTAAAGTTGCCAAGTTTGGAGACCTCTGCTATAAGGCCGTGTTTTCAACTGTGACACCATTAAATGTGTGGACTTCAACTCCCAGAATTCCCTAACCAGCAGGCTGGCTGGGGAATTTTGGGATTTGAAGTCCACACTTCTTAAAGTTGCCAAGGTTGAGAAACACTGCTGTAGGATAATTCTTGAAATAAGAAGAATTATACTCTTTGCTCATGATCTTGATTTTGTTATAACTGTTGCAGAGTTTGAATTTATGAAGAATTCTAAAGTCATAGTGAAAAGGATTTTTTTGGGGGGGGGAGGAGGTTGACTTTTCTGCCTGCTTTCTCAGTGAGGACACTTATTTTAGATCCAGTCTAAAGGTGTTTGTGAGGTAAAGAGGCTTTGTCATCTTTCTATGAGATTCTGTTCTCAATTTATCTGTCATACCTGGGAAATATCTTAAGTAGTTTTTTTGAGGATCATTTAGATAACATTTGTAGAACAGACTGTGCTCTAGTCTGATGGGATTTTATGATTCACATCTTTTATCTTAGACAGAAATGACTCCCAGATCTGGATTGCCAGAAAGAAAGTATTCAAAAACAAAAGAAACAGGCAGAAAAGTGTCCAAAATTGAGCCGAGTAGAAAAGGATTGAAATAACTTTAAAGCAGGGGAGTTAGAAGGTGGACTAGGGTAGTTTAGAGCAGTGATTCTCAACTTGAGGATGTGTGGAACTCAACTCCCAGAATTCCCCAGCTAGCCATTGCCAAGGTTGAGAAACACAGCTCTTAAAGATCGTAGGGTATTTCTAACTGGGCTTATTTCAAGGCCTGCTTCAAGTTTCAAGACCTTGAAAATGTTTTGAATGATAGCATCTGCAGGTTAACAGTAATGCTGGATTTCCAAGGAGCTTAAAAAGATCATACCAGCAGACTGAAATAATTGGGTAGGGGGATGCCTTAAATTGAGAGTGTGTCTAGGAGAGAAGTCTCACTGTTTCACTGGGATTGTTGTATTGGAAAGTTTGCACAGGACCCGTCTTCTCATAACCATCACATCTATATTTTAAACACTCAGCAGCCCACAGTCCTTCATTCCTAGTCCTAATTTAGAAAACAGCCTGTAGGCAGAGATTGAATGAAGAATTCTGTTTCTCCCCTATAGCCCATTCTGCAGAGTAGAAGAAAAGGGGGGGAAAAGGAGTGGAAGAAAGATTTAAGATGCACATTGTACTTAAACCACGGGTTTCATCGACTTATTTAATAAGCCACCATCAGCAGGGCTCACACAATACAGGTAACCCCCAGGTTGCGCACGTTTGCTTAGCGAATGTTCGAAGTTACGCAATAAGCGCCCCCTTAGTTTTTACGAGCAAGTCCTGAAATTACGAATGTTGCTGCACCACGGCAGTCGTTCACCCTTACGAGCGACCGCAGTGGCACTGCAACATTCACCCTGGTTATTCCCTCCCTCCCCACCCCCGGCCCGGGTCTCCCTAGGCACCGGGCCTTCAATAATCACCCTGCGAAGATTGAGATCCTTCGCTTTCTTGGCTGCTCCAGGCCTTCGGTGCATTCGCAGAGAATGGAGGCCTAAAGTAACGCAAGATCACGCGACCGGATCGAGCCTCCAGAAGGCTGCAGAAGCGTCCCCCGGCCTCAGACGCGGGTGGCGGCAGCCTGGAAAAGGCCTCCGGAGGCTGGGTCCAGCCTCCGGAGGGCCACGGAAGCGTCCCCCAGCCTCGCTTCCTGGCGGCAGTGGCCTGGAAAAGGACTCAGACGCCCAAATCCGGCCTCTGGAGGCACGCGGAAGCGTCCCCCAGCCTCAGATCCGGGCGGCAGCAGGAACCGCGGCAGAGAGGAGATGGATCTTTTCAAAGTGAGTCCGGCGCGGCAGCAAGGGAGGAGGAAGCATGAGTTATCTTAGTGGGTCGGGGAGGGCTTGGGGGCCTGTTCCATTACTAGGCCCTCCATGGCCTTCCCCACCCTGAGATACCTCATGTTCACTTAACGAGCCGCGTGCATCTTAACGAGCACAGAAGCGATCTTGGAGGTACGAGATTCACTCCCACGAGTTTTCGAGTTACGAGTGGAATGGGCAGTCTCCATTCCATTCGTAACTCGAGGACTACCTGTATCTAGTAAGCCGCGCTGCAGTTTCCTTATCAAAATGCCCAAACAGCCAGAAAGAAAGAAAAGCTATTTTCCCTGTATTTTCTCTGCCTTTTTTCCCTTCATCCCTGTTTGAGAGGCCAAAGGGTAGTGTGGAAAGAGAAGAGCTTAGAACCCTTTGCACTCTTGGGATCTGATGCAATTGTCTTTGTGAACAAGCACTTTCCCAGAGATAGTTTCTCGGGAGCCTCTCCAGGTTGCCTTCTCCACTCTTCTGGCCAGACCTGGCTGCTGACTGAGTCATGTACCTGTGAGGAATATTTTTGGAATGCAAATGTTGCCAGGAGGTTTCTTCGGGTGCTGATCCAAAGCTCTTGGGGATCATTAGCAAAGGAAGGGGCTGAGGCGGAGCCATTACTTGGCCAGCCGCCCTATTTACATAGTTTCAGTCCATTCTTGGGAGGAGTGGAAGGGGAGTGGCTTCTACTCATTACACTTCATTCTCAATTTGCAGATAGTGTCTGGAGACCAGCTGAGAACAGTGTGGTGTTAACGTCGGTCATGTCCCGCAGCTGGAAGCTGCAGATCCCTCAACCCCAATCTCGGCTCAGCCTGGTTCTTGAAGACCAAATGACCATAGAGACTGATAGATGGGCTGAGGCTGGATCTCCAACTGACCTTGTTCCCCATCATCTGGGCTTCTTGCCCATGAGTGGACGGCTTATGAAATCTGAATCGGAAGATTCCGGCGTGGAGATGGCCAGTGGCGATCACGCCCCTTTGACTCCGGTGGAATCCGAAAAAAGCTTTTCTTTGGATTACCAAGATGGTTTCCAGATGGCAGGAGAAGATGAGTCTGCTCCAGCCCCTCGGGAGGGTTGCCCCAAAGAAGACGGGCCACAAGAACTGCTGCCTGTTCTGGATCATGCCTACTGGCAGGATCTTTGTATCCAAAGGAAGCTTGCCGAGATGGTCCAGAGGTCCCAGAAGAACCACTTGTATGTCCGTACGCCCAACAAGCTGATCCAGAGGCGTCAAAATCTGGTAGAGTTGGAGGAGTTGAAGTCTCGCTACCCACACCGGCCAGTGAGTGTTGACGGGCTTCTGGATGTGGCTTCTGGAGGATACAGTCAAACTACATCAGGCTGCAGCACCCTTGAGGAGGAGAAAACAGAAAAAAAGGTGAGTGTCGGAAAGATGCCAGTTGGCCCAAGTTGACCTGAGGAACCTTCTGAAACTGCTCTGATCGAGCAGGGGCAGCTGCTGGCAGAGGGACTGAAAATGGAGGGGCTTTGCAGGCACATTCTTGGTGATGTGATCAGAGAGCCAAGGATCATTATTAGCTATGGCTTCCGCCCAGTAGCTGGGTAGGTTAGTTTCGTAGGGAAATGCTCTTAGATTCCACCCTGTGCTGATGCCTTGCATAATTGCCTCTTGCTAGAATGTCCCCATGTCTTCACCTTTCACAATCCCTGCAGGTAAGCAGCTCTTCCTCTGCTGACCTAGTTTGCAGCAGGGAGGAGCTGATCTTCCTCTGGCACCTGACTCACCTGGGCTTTGCTTTTCTAGGTATTTATTAATCTACCTGGTCACTGTTAGTCAGAATGGGGGCTTAGGAGTCCCCCCAGACAACACGGAAGGCAAATTGTGGTTTGTTTTCGCCCCAGTGGGCTAAGCAAACAGAATGGGCTGCTGTACACCTAACACTGATGTATACCGATGTTGGGAGTCGGTCGTCCTTTGTACCCCGACGAAATCTCATCCTGCTTTGTGTGTGAATGCTTTTCTTTTTTTTTAGCAGGCCTGTGATTGCAGGTTCAGCACTGCAGCTTGCGAAGCCTGTGAAAACGTCATTATATCATTATTGCTGCACTCTACCGGCTAAAAGGCCACACCCATAATTTGTAATGACACTATAAACCTGATTAAATTAGCATAGTTTCTTTCCAAAAGAGATGGGCAAAAACATTGCCGCCTAAGAGTGTGAATGAATTGACACAGCCTTAAAAGGCTTGATTTCCTGGAGAATCTCCAGGTAGCGACTCAGCCCAAAATTTCTGCTGCTAAGTGAGACAGTTGTTAGGTGAGTTTTGCGGCATTTGATGACCTTTCTTGCCACAGCTGTTAAGTGAATCACCGCAGCTAAGTTACTATCAGGGTTGTTAAGTGAATCTGGCTTCCCCGTTAACTTTGCTTGTCAGAAGGCCACAAAAGCGGTCACACATAATCCCACAAGGCTGCAGCCGTCATGGGGATCTTTGCTTGCCTTCCTCAAAGTCTGCTCCTCTGCTTTGGTTACTCTCAGCTGCCTGGAACAGGAGTCGACTAAAGGCAGTCAACAGCTCCTGTCCAAACGAAAGTATTTGTCAGTGGCAAAATGCAATGCAAAGATCCAGGAGCAACTTAATATTTGGCAGTCAGGAAAGTGCTGGAGAGAGAATGAAACGCTCAAAGTAATATTAGATGTGGGGAGCTGAATTCCAGCCTGATCCAAAATTACACACCAGCATTTCCCCGAAAGTAAAACCTACCCTGAAAATAAGCCCTGGCTTGATTTATGGGGGTGGGCCTAATATAAGCCCTACTGCAAAAATAAGCGCTAGTTTTGGGGCGAGGCACGTGCCTAAAAATAAAACTCAGCGGGTGGGGGTGTGGATCTGCCCCCCCTGCACCCACTTACCATTGCAGTCAGGTCTCCTATGAATCGACACCTGCCTCTCCTCGCCGGCCCAGCTCTTCTTCTGCGGCTTCCCCAGGCTGGCATTTCGCAGTCAGAGGCCTTTCCGGAAGGCCTGTGCAGCCGAGAACCAAGCTACGGATCCAGTCCATAGCTCGGTTCTGCAAGGCCTCTAAAGCCGACAACCGTAGATTGGATTGAATCCGTAGCTCGGTTCTCGGCTGCAGAGGCCTTCCGGAAAGGCCTGATTGCAAAATGTCGGCCAGAGCTCCATTCCTAGCTGCAGAATAAAGCAGCTGCTTCGGCCGCAGAAGAAGTGGGCCGGCTGGGCGAGGCTGTCAGTGCTGGAGGTGAGTGGAAAAGACCCCCCCCCCCAAATTTGCCATTTTTGGAGGCAAAATAATAAATAAATAAGAGTGGGTCTTATTTTTGGGGAAATACGGTATGGAAAAATGGAAGCTCTGCGTTGGAATGTGTGTTCCTGTTCTGCATAGCTGTTGGGCTACATCATCTTATTTCATCTGCATGTGTCACCACTGAATTTCCTCCTGTCTCTGGCCATATTTTGGATTGATGGGGGAGTGGCAGGATAAAAGGTTGATTAATTAGTCATAAGCAAAAGATTAGCAAGGAAATATAACTTCAGGTTTCTTGGGGAATCCTGGTCATTTGCTGATGAAATCCTGCAAGTGTTTAGCAAAGACTTACAATAGTTGCTTTTGATTTTCATATTTAAAAAGTGGAGTTTTTGATTCTACAATAAGTGCTGCTTCTTATACTTGTAAAGCATTGGGTTTAAATTTGCTATTCGAACACTACTGATAAATTTCACTGTCCTAAATAGCTTCAGACAGAGTATTTCAAGTCTTGTTTTTTTCCACAGAAATTCTATCTCTTTTATTTTTGGTTACTTTGTTAAGAGCTTATAGTCCAATTTCTACATTGCCATCCTGGTTACCATTGTGCAAATCAGGCCATTAATGGCTTGCTCAGTAAACCACGTCTTACTGCAATGCATGAATCCAGCTAAGCTCCTTAGATGTTCATGGGATATTTGCAGAGGCTGAATGTTCATCCAGGCTTCATGTTCAATCTATGTAGGATGTATGTATGATGGATAATGGCCATGTTCAAGAACAGAAAGGGAAACCCCCCCAAAGGTGCAACAAGAATGATTTTCCATTACCACAGGAACTAAGGCCAGAAATGAGAGCTATAAAAGTAATAACTAGTATAAGTTGCAGCTACCTAGACCTGGCTTAAATATAAGGAAATCTTTGCAGTGGTAAGATCTGCTCAACAAGGCAACAGTCTACCAACCAAGGTTGTGAGTTTCCCATCTCTGGAGACGTTGAAGAAGCTGGATAGTTTAATTGGTTTTCCTGCACATTATGTGAGGGTCAGACAAAATATTATTTGTGGAGCGTGCTGATTCTACAATTCTGCCCGATGTTCATTTGCTAGGCACAACAGCCGGCATCGCTGCCCATGCCAGGACCGGGTATACGCTGCCTGGAGAACCTCTGCCAAGTGATGGAGAAAGTTAGCCAACTGCAGAAAGCCAACGCGCAACTCCAGCATGAGCGTCAAGTACTGGAGTGCCGAGTCCGGGCCTTGGAGTGCCAGGTCTGCACCCTACAACAGGAGAAGGTAGGAAAGGGCTATAGCTAATGAACTGTAATTTGTAGGCGTTGGTCACCATTGGAAGGACAGAATAGAGTTGGGGTGGGGGAACTGAGAGAGGCTAGTAAACCAGACCTTGAAATCAGAGAATGTGTCACCTGCTTATCCTGTCCCTCTACGAAAATTAAACCCCAAATGGTATTTCTGCTGTGATTGTTCTCCAACGCAAGTTCTCTTTGTCTGACAGAAGTGCTTTTTTGAACGAATTACCGAGGAGCCTAAGCAGCCTCAAACGGATCCCCAGGCGGGTGATCCAGAAGCCATGGAGACTGAAAAAGAAGAGGGAAATCCCGCGAATGAAGACGAATATCCCGATTTATTGGACTCTTGGCATCCGCATAGCTTCCGGGCTCGTTCTGCTTCAGACACACACATGTTGCGGAGACAAACCCATCATCTGGGTGAGTACCTGGTGGTCACCCTGTGCTCACCGTAGCCCCCATTTCTTGGGCTTGATTGTCATGTAGAAGCCACATTAAAACAGGCTCCACTGATTTTCCTCTAGAATTGGCTAGCTTTACAAATAGCCTGGATTTGTGAATAAGGTGGTTTCTATTGTTCCTAAAAAAGTGGATTTCTGCAAGCTCTTTCATCTTCGCAGGAAACAAGACTGATCATTCTATGATGTCAGCCATTCACTCTGCCAGTTCACCCAGCTTAGTGGAACGACTGCATAGCGGCTTTCATACTTGGCCATCAGGCCAGAAGGCGAAGGTGAGCTGGAAGTTGGCAGGGTGTCAGTACCGAGACTGAGGGCAAATTAGAGCTCAATCTGGAAAGAGAAGTTGTGATGCCTTAAGACAGAGGCCCCCAACCTGTTGGGCACCAGGGACCGGTTCCGTGGAGAGAGGTTTTTTCACGGACTGGACGGTGCGTGGTTTTGTGTGCTGCCTGCATCCCGTGGATGGGGCTTTGCTTGTTTGTGTGGCTCGGTTGCTGGTCCACGGTACTGGTCCATGGACCCAGAGTTGGGGACCCCTGTTTTAAGAGGAAGATATTCATATGATCTTTTAAGCGAGACCTGAAAGAATTTTGGTTTACTGTGAACAGTCAGTGCGTTGATCTATGCCCTTCAGCCACTTGTTTGGCTTCTCTACCACGAGAAGGGAACAGCTGTACAACTGTCCCAATAAGTTGGACTAATTTATACAAGTAGTCCTCAACTTACAACAGTTTCTTTGGAGACTGTTCAAAGTTACAACGGCACGGGAAAAAGCGACTTATGACCGTTTTTCACACTTACGACCGTTGCGGCATCCCCATGGTCACATGATCAAAATTCCAATGCTTGGCAACTGGTTCATATTTACGACGGGTGCAGTGTCCTAGGGGTCATGTGATCAGCTTTAGCCATCTTCTGACAAGCAAAGTCAGTGGGGGAAGCCAGATCCACTTAACAACCGCATT
Source organism: Azemiops feae (assembly GCA_023970755.1). NCBI lineage: Eukaryota > Metazoa > Chordata > Lepidosauria > Squamata > Viperidae > Azemiops > Azemiops feae. The sequence continues at coordinate 415,565 of JALGBA010000475.1, read as the reverse complement.
GCTAGCTTAACAACTGCAAGGGACTGTGGCAAGAAAGGTCATAAAATGGGGCAAAACTCCCTTAACACATTTCTCACTTAACAACAGACATTCTGGGCTCAATTGTGCTCGTAAGTCGAGGACTACCTGTATTTGCTCCAACTAGTGTGATCAGTGGGAAGAGATGATGAGAGTTGTAGCCTAAGCCAGATACAAGTGCTGGGCGGTGGGGTGACTTCTGAATTGAAGGAGGCTCAGAGACGATGCTTGTGGCTTGTGAATTACCCTCGGAAAGGAACTTGGATCTGATCCAGCAAATTTGTACAGAGGTTTTTATGTAAATATTGGAGGGTTCGGAGAGTTTAACCGTTTTGAGACAGATGGGAAAGCCATGTATTATTTCATAAACTTCATTCCCATCACTCCTTCGCTTTCCGAAAACCTCAAAAGTAGGGCTGGGGAAGCAGCTATTGGTTCCATAGCAACGTGCAGAGAGAGAATGTCTGAAATGAACTCTTGTGTGTTGTGCTGGACCAAGTGCTTTCTGTTTCTGCTGGACTTTCAGTTAAGACTAGTGCTGGTTTTTTTTTGTGGGATTTGACTGCAAGTCTCGGAATTCCCAATTAACAGGCTTGGAATTCTGGGACTCAAAGTCACAGCCCATCTGAGGATCACCAAGTTGGAGGAGGCAGCTCCGAGATGAGTCCTTAGTGACTAAGGGGAGAATTGTGTCCCAGCCTTCATTTCCTTTTCCTCGCGGCTGCATCCTCGCTCACTGTTGTCTCTCTCTCTTCCAGAATGACCGATCCCGCTGGGGTAGAGTTAAGGGGCTGTTGAACAGGATTAGAAGGAGGTCTTCAAAGACCCGTGAAGTGATCCCATCTAGTGATCCCACAATCAAAAGCAGGCACCGTCGGTAAGTTTCGGCTTTAGGAACATGATGCTGGGATTATTCAGATGCAGGACTGAGTGTTGAGCCTTGGATACTGACCACCGGAAGAACGTGGGGGCCTGTTCTTGCTCCTCATCGATGTGAGATCAATGAGAGTCCTTTTATCTCTACAAACTCTTGGATTCAGTTCAGGTATAATAGGAATTAATACAATAGGAATCATCTTCCTAGACCAGGGGTGTCAAACTGCCGGCCCGCAGGCCGGATGCGCCATGCCGAAACTGCGCCCACCCCATTGCCGGCAATGGAAAAAAAGTTGCGATACGTCGTGACACGTCACGTGACATTGCGAGTTTGACACCCCTGTTCTAGACAACCTAAGGCATGGCTCTACCTGTTACTGCAGGGGAAAAAAAGCTTGCTTGCTTATTTGTGTATTTCTTTACTTATATCCTGCCTTTATTATTTTTATAAATAACTCAAGGTGGCAGACATATACCTAATACTTCCTTGTCCTCCTCCTTTTCCCCACAACAACAGCCTGGGAGGGTTTGGGATGAGGGAGAATGCCACTCAGTTGGCTTTCATGCCGAGGGCGGGACGAGATTTTCCAGTCTCCTGGGATCTACCTGGTACCTTAATCACTATCTTATCTACCCAACTTGCTGGCCGGGGAATTCTGGGGATTGAAATCCATGCATCCTAAAGTTGCCAAAATTGAGAAACACTGTGTTAAGAGTGTGTGGTTGTGACAATTAAGGAAATAGAAATGGTAGAGCCAAGCCTTCGGTTTAATGCAGCTGCTCATTGCCACATAAAAAAGCACAATAAGTACATATATTATGTGTGGGTGTGTGCGGTAATCACTTTATATCCAAGGAGGGTGCACAATTTTGCTCAGTCGTCACTTATCTAGGTGATGGTTGCAACGTTCTGAAAAATAGACCTTGTATGATACAGTTTCGTATCTGTTGGTTCTCTTTCACACCTGTTTTTCCTCTCGGTAAAGATGGCTTTGTGTTTTACTAAGAGTCAGTACAAATGATAACAGCAAAAAAGCAGTTTTGACTGTAAATATACATGAAGTAGCAAAATGCGACAAAAACATACCATCAAAAGCACTAATGAAGGAAAAGAAATATAACTCTCTTGGAAGTCTGTTTATAAAGCAGGCGAGCTGATTTCATTCTGAGATGGGATTGTTCAACAATTATCCCTGCAGAGGCTGCCAGCAGTCGTGAAAGAAGGACCAAGGATTTGAGATACGGGAGCTGATTTTGGATAGCTTGTTTGGGAAGAAAAGTCACCTAATCAACCTTGAAATGCTACCTGGCCTGGCTTCTCCCCTTTTTGGTTTGCTTGCTGTCCTTGGCCTAGATAGGAGAAAAAGCAAAGAAGGCCAGCTGGAAAGAGGTTCTTTTAGTTGTTATTTTATAACATGAGAACAGGAAGTCCTTCCCTCCCTCCCCTCTTTTTATGCCCTAAGCATTTTAATGTTTTTCCAGCATGCATTGTTGAAAGGATTCGAGGATGCTTCTCTTTGCAGTTGACCGATGCAATTAAAAATAAAGGTTTTGGCCTAAGTTTGGTGCAGAGCTTCTAGCATCAAGCTAGAAACCAGGAGCCCATGAGGTTTGTTCCCTGCCTTAGGAAGAAAGCCAGCTGGATGACCTTGGGCCAGTCACTCCCCCTCAGCCTTAGGAAGGAGCAATGGCAAAGCACTTTGAAAAAACCAGAAAACTTCAGGGCAGTTGCCAGGGGTTAACACTGACTTGAAGGCACCACAAAAATTGTTCAAGGCTTGCTGCTTGTTACAGCAGAATTGAAAGGGGTACTTATCTCACTCAGCAATGGAAGGCTGCATGTGCTGCAACCCTTAAAAGAAAGTGTGAGGTGGTTTGATCAGTTCAAAGTCCCTAAAAGCAATAGTTTGCAGTCCAGTCTTTCTTCTCCCAGCACTGTCACTTCCCCCCCCCCCAAAAAAAAGTTTCACCAGGAAGGAGAAATGGCAGATTGCTCCTCCCAGGCTTGGAAACATTATATTGGGTGAGTGGGGTGGGTGGGATATGGAGTCTGGATTTGTAGCTTCACTCAAGCACGCTGGAAACACTTCCGATGCATGGAATGGTACAGCAAAGGCCCCAGGCTGAATGTCCTTTACTTTCCCTTTTACAGAGCAGACACTGAATTAGACCAAGAGGGATCCTGCCCAAGGCGGCGTTTTCTGCCCAATCTGATGGTGAAGATACATCGGTCAAAACATGTTTCCATGGGATGAACTACAGGATCTTCTGGAGGCACGGCGGATCTGCAAGTTCGGATTTGATACTGTTGTGCCAATAACTCTTTGTCCCCTTCCTCACATGTTTGTCCGAGTCCACCAACGTCACCACAAGGTTCACCAAGAGTCATGGGATCTGAATATTCTTCAGCAGAACATTGCCGAGGCGCGAGAGATATTCAGGGAAGAAGCGAGGCAAATGAGACCTGCTTTTGTTTTCTTGGAGTTGAACTGAAACGAAAGGCCTTGGGATTCTTCCTAGCCCCCCCAAAAAGCCAGATGTTGCCAATATATTCATTCCCATGAATCTTTTTTTATCCTTTTGTGAGTGCAATGCTGCCATCTTGCACAAATTAGCCTTTGCAAGATGGGAACTTTCTTATTTATGGAATATTTTTCCGTTCCTTCCTAATATTAACAGAGATTTCACACAATGGACCAATGCAGTAATGCAAACCATAGTTCAAACTGGATTGTCAACCACAGTTATTATGCCAGAAAATGGCTTGTTAATGATCAGAGTTTATTTTATTAGCTTAGCAGTATCTTGAGTTGAGTTCACTGTTTTTGAAAGAAATAGCAGTATTAGATTAGCACAGGTTTTTGGGGTGTGTTTTTTTTTTGCAGTCCTCACCAGTTTCACTTTTTTGCACACTATGGGTGATTCTCCGAAGAAAACTGGTTTTAGTGCACTGTGTTTGGGGCTGGTCCTCTGGAGAAAACTAGTTTTATGCTGTAACAGGCACACTGATCTCCAAAATATAATTCACTTGGCACCCTCTTACCGTTACCGTTCCTCCATAACGGCCTTTCTCTTGAGGTCTGAGGCTATGGCTTCATTGGTTGCTTAGGACTGCTAAAATAATTCAGTGTTTAGCAGGCAGAGAAAATGGTGCAAAGAGAATTCTCTTCCATTCCCTCGTGTCCATTGGGAAATCCATGCATTGCAGACTGTGAAATGTCTTGTTGGTCTTCTTTTTAGTGTGTTTAATTGTTCAATTGTTTAAATTAAATCTGATGCTTTCTTGGGTTTTTTTCCCCTTTCCTCTTCCCTTTCCCCTCCCCCCTTTGGTGCATGCAACTGTGTAATTTCACAGATGAAATTGTATTTTTTTATATGATTTAACAGTTAACTATATATGGGGCTGGGGGGGTTAAATGTATTTAATGTATTTAATGTATTTAAAGAAGTAAAATAAAACATTTTGCAGACTTTTAAAAATTGGAACCCGAGGGTAGAGAAAAATTGTTTGTAAAAGCTAAATTCAGTGGAACGTGGTACCAGAGCTTTCCAAGGACGTATTATTTCATGCCGCAAGGAAGGATGCATGTTTGAAAAACTGCTTCTGGAGATACATGGAATCCTTTGCCGTAGAGAAGTAGCATGTCATGAGTCAAACGGAGACCTGTTGGATCATACCAGGGATCCATCTACCCTCCCATCCTGTTTCCCAGAGGGTACGAGTGGTTGAATTTGGGAGCAGCTAACTTTCAATTGCATAAACTAGGATGCTTGTATCAATGTTTTCAATTGCATAAATTTAGAAAAGCGATTTAGCTTCCCAGAATCTGATGCTGCTCAGATACATTGGAATCCCCAGTCATTTGTGGCTAGTGCTGAACGAGACCGACCTGACTCCAGTGTATGACAGATCCCCTTGGCTATCCTGAAAACCTAATTTACCATGGCTTAAATGTTGGAAGGGAAAACGCTGAGCTCCTTGGTGCCATGAAGATCAGCATTCTGATTCCTAAATAAAATAAAAGTCAGCTGCTGGGGTAGGGCCAGCCATCTAGTCAAGGCAAGCCCCGGACAATCAAGGACAGAGGGGGTGTTGGGGAGCAGCTCTGTTATGATAGCCTGCTAAGGTAGAAGGTCTTTAGGGAAATCCAGAGTCCCAAACGTTTAGAATGTAATCCTGTTTCTGCTTGAAATTGGGATGCTTCCCCCTTAACGCCTTGGGATTTAGAGTGGAGAACAAGCGATTGTGGATGCATCGATAGGAGTTTTAGGAGTAATGGATCAATGAATTCAAGATGGAAAAAATTTAGTTTTTGCTGGTGGGTGTAGGTGATAGTTTGTGTAGCTGGAAAAGTGTCTGCCATGCTCCCTTCTGGCTGCGCATCACATTCTGCAGAGAAAGAACGTGCTTCTTAAAACTAGAAAGCTGTAATCCAAATGAGTCTGGATTGCAACTCTGATTAAAAAAACAGGGATTTAAAATAGCCTTTGTATTGAGAGCGTGATTTAAAATATGCATTGTGAAGTGGAAAAGGGAGTACATGCATTTCTTATTCTCCCTCTAATGAAGATGGGAGTTTGTGAGAGGAAGTATCGGTATGTGTATTTATTTCAAGAGCTGTGCATGATCTAAGAAGTCCGGGATAAAGATTGCAACGGGGAAGGATATAGGCTGCCCATCCTGGACAGCCAGTTGAACTACCAACTTTGATCAAAAACAAGATCAGGTCAATGAATAATGCAGAGAATAGAAACAGTCTAAGTAACCAGGATGGCTAACGTAGATGCCCAGTAGCTCTTAATTTATTGTGGCTTAGTGATTCCTACATTAAACCATCAAAGCGATCCACTTGCGTCTGATCACTTTCAACTGCATGCTGACAAGCTGTATATAAAAAAGTGAGCAAAATAAGAGCACGCCTGCAAGTGTACAAACTTGGGGCTGGAAAAGAAAAATGCTCACAATAGTTCTCAAACTTGCCACTGGGTGGCAAAACACACCCTTTTAAACAAAATGAAGTGAACTGTGCCAGCTGTTTGGAATTTGTCACAGCTCTGTTTATTTCCAGAGTTGGGAGCCTGTGATTTATTCTCCACTTCCTTAAAATACGGGATTTTGTCCGTACAAAGTTTCAAAAATACTAAATCCTGGAGTGTTTAATAACGCTTGACGCTTTTTGGGCCCTAAATCTCCCCAAATCATATCTAGCGCGACCCTCCCGTTTCAGGGGTAGGCAACCTTGGCTCTTTTATGCCTCATGGACTTCAACTCCCAGAATTCCTGAGCCAGCCATGCTGAGGGGAAAGGGAGAGGTTTCCAAGCTGAGCCATGCTGGCTCAGGAATTCTGGGAGTTGAAGTCCACGAGTCATAAAAGAGCCAAGGTTGCCTACCCCTGGGCTAGCAGGTGCATCCAGAGGGCTGGGACCACACCTCCCAGAATCCCTAGCGAGGCCGCCCAGGGGCTTCAGCCAGCCTGCGGGGAGTCTCCGTCCTGCCCGGCGGCGATGAACTCCCGCCCCGAGCAGCCCGCAGCCACGGATGCTGGGCTGGGTCACCCAGACGCACCTTGCAGGGCCATCCTCCCTCCCTCCCCCCCCCCACCGCGAAAGGATCCCCACTTCGGCAAGCGACGCTCTTTACCCGCTGGGAGGACCTCGCCTCGTCTTCCCCAGCTCTTTGACAATCACTTCCGGGTGGCGCTTCACTCCGGGCAGAGAGCCTTTCCGCTCTCCCTCAGCGCGGGGGCAGCAGGAGGCGGGGGCGCTTCCGCCCAGGCGCACATCCGGTACGCTTTTCCGGGTTCCTTTGTCCCTGGTGTCGCAGCCGGGCGCTCTCCGCTCCCCTCAGGTGGGTTCGAGCCCGCCTCGCGAGCGGTGTCGCCGGCGCCCTCCAACGGCCTTCGCCCCTCCCCCACGCGGCCTGTCTCTCGAGCCGGGGGGGGGGGCGCGCTCGGAATCCGCCTCTCGGCCCCCTCGGGCGCAGCTCCCTCAGCGTCCGTTGGCCGCCGCCGCCGCGGAAGCGAACGGTGAAGCCCTCCCGGCCAGCACCGCCAGGGGGGTCTGTGTGTGGCGGGGGCCGAGGCGGCGGAAGGGTTACGACGACCCCGCAGTGTAGGCCAGCCTGCCCTCCCCCGGGCCAGGCGGGGATTAAAGAGTGTCCCGGCCAAAGACACGTCGCTCTCCCGAGCTTCCTGCTCGCCTGCTTCTCCCTCCCTCCAGCAGCATCGGGCACGCTGGGCCGCCTGCCTGCCTGGCTTTTAGCCCCTGTCGAGCCCCCTTGCAGCACCTGGGCAGGGTGTGTGTGTGGGGGGGCTTGAGGGCATCTAGACGGGCTCAGCTCCCCTGAACTGGCCTTGGGAGCAGGAAGAGCCCCCTTGCAGCACCTGGGCAGGGTGTGTGTGTGTGTGGGGCTTGAGGGCATCTAGACGGGCTCCCCTCCCTCCTTTTGGGCAGAGCTTGTGGAGCTGATATGAGGTGGGGGGGGGAAAGGAGGAATGCTTGTGTAACTGTTTGAAAATGTATTAAACAAACAGATCACACTCTCAGAATGGCACAGTTCAAGCGCCAGAAGCCGTTGCGAACCAGCAGCCTTCAGGGAGCCCGATCGTTTTCAGGTTGGTCTGATTCGGAGCCCAAAGAAGCACCTTTCCCCCCACCTGTGGGGCCGCATTTGTTTCATCATTTCCTAGTCGCTGCTCGACATTCTTCTTCTCCTTTTTTTTTTTGCCTATTTAAGCACTTATGCTTTACCAGTTTTTAAGCTGCCATTGTATAGGTCAGGGGTAGGCAACCTTGGCTCTTTTATGACTCGTGGACTTCAACTCCCAGAATTCCTGAGCCAGCCAAGCTGGCTCAGGAATTCTGGGAGTTGAAGTCCACGAGTCATAAAAGAGCCAAGGTTGCCTACCTGTGGTATAGGTTCTGGGCAAGCTGCTGTGTAAAATGATAGAAGTTGCCTTCTTTTTAAAGAATGTCTTTTTCTTTAGCTTCCTTTAGTTTGCAACCAGTAAAGCAGGGTGAGCAACCTTTTGATGTCTTTTTAGTGGAGGCCAGAATTATGCAAAGTGGGTGAAATGGACTTTCTGTTCTACTTCCTTCCTTGGGAGTTTGGACTGGAGTTTTAGAAGCGTTCTTTCAGTCTGTTTTAGTGATGTAAGTTTGTACTGTGTTTCTCATATGGAAGTAACAAAACAACTCCAGCAATTTTTATGAACTGTGATTAAGAGGTGACATGGAGCTAAAAGAAACAGGAATTCAAGACACTCATTGTCTAAAGCACTTCTTTGACTGCTGCCCTTCAGATATGAATCTCAACTCTTATGATTCCCAAATGAGGCAACATATTGGGAAGAGTGGTTTAAAGTATGCTTTCTATTTTTATTTATTTGATTATTCCACCTTTATTATTTTTACAAATGCAGGTAGTTCTTGACTTATGACCACAGTCACCCCAAAATTTCTGTTGCTAAGCAAGACAGTTGTTAAGTGAGTTTTGCCCCATTTTAGGATATTTTTTGCCAGTTGTTAAACAAATCACTGCAGTTGTTAAGTGAATTTGGCTTTCCCCATTGACTTTGCTTGTTGGAAGCCACATGACCCTGGGACAGTGAAATTGTCATAAATACATGCTACTTGCAAGCACCTGAATTTTGATCACATGACCTTGGGGATGCTGCAAAGATTGTAAATGTAAAAACTGATCATGTCACTTTTTTCAGTGCCATTGTTAACTTAGAATGGTCATTAATTAATGGTTGTAAGTTGAGGACTACCTGTAACTCAAGCTGGTGAAAATATCCAACATATCTTCCTCCTCCTATTTTCCCCACAACAACAACAACCCTGTGAAATGAGTTGGGCTGAGAGAGAGAGCCAGTGGCCCAAGGTCACCCTGCTGGCTTTCATGGCTAATGTGGGACTTGAACTCACGATCTTTTGCTTTTTAGCCTGATGCTTTAACTACTAGACCAAGCTGGCTATCATTTGGGAGCCAAACTCCTATGAATGAGACAATACATTGTGAGGAGTAGTCTAGCATATGTTTGCTAAACTGCACTATAAGCATGGACTCATTTCATGTGACTGCAACTACCTATGTGGATTACTACACAGAGTTGGATCTGTGGTCAGATCTAATAATGAGATGTTTGAAAGTTATGTAGGCTGATCCCTGTATCCAGGCTTCTATTACTTCACTGGGAAAGAAATATAACAAGGATGAAGTTGTAGTTGTATCGAAAAGAATGTGGCTAGAATAGTTACAGAGTACTATTTATTGGTAAATAAAATGTATCCATTGCCTCCTAATACTTCATTTCAACGGGATTCGAATGATGTTGACACCTGGTCCTTTTTCCTAGGGACACAGCCAGCCTCTCTCCTGGGGCCTGCCCCGGGCCTATTAAATCCTCCTATTTCAGCAGATATCATTCAAGCAGCACGCCATCTTCAGGTAGAGAATTATTGGTTTTCTCTTATGGGTTTCTTGGTTGCCAGGTGGTGATATCCTATGTTCTTTCCTTCTCTTGATATGGGACAATTTGGGACTTCTACGTCAACAAAAGGATTTTATAAACTATTCAAGTTGCAAAGTGATTCTGATCACTTCTGATATTGTGCCAAGAACTCTATATTTTGGAAACAGGACAGCAATTCCTGTTCTCTCTTAGGCTGAATCTCAGCCAGAGGTGAGGTGAAAACCCACTGGAAATCGCCATAGCTCATCTGATATTTCAGGCACGTGGCTTTAATGCCTTCTGGCTTTGATAAAAGTGGAGCCACAGATGATGCAGGAGGATTTTAGCTTTAGGGAGAAGCTGCAGCAACAGCAAAGGTGAAACGGCACAAATATATGAACTGAACTCTTCATTTTGTGTGTTTTATTTCTCTCCCAAGGCTTTCACAAGACTCATTGTGCAGATCTTCACGCACATTGTTGGAGAAGGTGCACGTTTACGCTTAACCTGCTTAATTTTCTTCAAGTGTGACAGAAAAAGAAAGTTAGAAGTTGGGTTATTCAACCCTAAAAGGAACAGTTGTATATCTCAGTAGTGACTTAGCATTTAGATCCAGTATTAAAGAGCAGATGCAGAGTGCATTAAGTCGAGATCATTACATAGCAAGTGGGTAAAGTTGCCTGAGGTAGTCTCCACCTAAAATAGCCCGCTGGATGGTTCAGAGTTCCAAAGAATGATAAAGAAAGTGAACTAGGCTCATACAAAGGTAACCTCTGCAGCATTAATGAATGTACTTGTTGACTGTGGACGGTATGGTCATTATCAGATGAGAGTCATTTGAGCTTACTCTGCGCAAAGTAATTACAGTATTTTCCTTGCTTTTAGGGAGGAGAGAAGCAGCGCGTTTTTACTGGCATTGTCACCAGTCTTCACGATTATTTTGGCGTGGTGGATGATGAAGTTTTTTTCCAATTAAGGTGAGTAGAGGGTTGCTGAGCTGCAGCAGGGACTGAGTGGGCAGCAAATGGCTGCTTGAGGACAGTATATCTTTTGCCATTCTTCAACCTTTTGGGTGCCTTGGAAGAGCAGTAAAGGGGATGCTTCTCAGGTTTGTAAGTCAGCCAAACCTGGCTGCTTATAGCTGCTGCTTCTGCTGTTAGAAGGCAGCAGAATTTGTATAAGCATTAAGGTTGTATAATCTATTACACTACAGATTGTTATATATCCTGCTAGAAAAATGGCAGTCATACTTGGAAAAAAGGTTTTTAGCTAAGCTTTTCCTGTGCCAGCTTCTACTTCGAAAGCTTTAGGACATTGAAATGTGATTTTTCCCCCACTTCCTTGAGTGTTTGTGAAGGAAGCATACCTAATACAGGACTAGTGCCAGTTGGAGAAGGCAAATCAATACTGTAGTCTAAGCAGTTTCTTATGAAGTAGTACTGTGAAGCTTCTCGGAGACTGTGCCAGCAGAAGTAATGAACTTCTCCTGCTGTCTTTTCTTTCTTTAAGTGTTGTTAAAGGCCGGATTCCACAAATTGGTGAGAAAGTGCTGGTGAAAGCTGTTTACAACCCCAGTCAGTCCGTGCCCTGGAATGCTTTGAAGGTCCAGACATTGTCAAATCAGGTAGCAGCCAGTTTTGCTCTCCATGTGGATGAAGTGATTCATTCTTGATTACTTGGGCTTTGATTTCTATCATGGTGCTAATCTATTACATGGTGCATCACACCTTTATTTAGCATTTTGCTGTGACTTGTGGCAAAGCAGTGGAAGATATCGTAGTTAATATGGCAGAGAAATCAGATGGGAGGGGGAATGTTATTGTGGGTAAGACAGAGTATTTTAATAAGCCCATCTGTCACCTGCCACCTTACACTTGCTTGTGCTTCGCTGCCATGTGGTGACAGACTGCCATGAATTGGGAGGGGGAATGAAGGGGGGGGAATGCTCGGGAAAATGAAAGTAAATGCTATGCCTTCTTGAGATGCTGCCTCAAGGTCACCCAACTGGAAGGAGGAGGGGGCCGCATACCAAACTGCGCTTGGACCATCTGTTACGAAAGCAACTTGCCTGAACCTGATTGGTTACACCAGGGTGGGCAATGAGAGACAAGAGAGGGAAAAGTAGAAGTTAAGGAGTTTGGCTCACGATTCTCAGTTCTGGCTATGCAATTCTGCAATACACTTGGATCTCTAGTACACCTTTCTCAACCAGTGGAGCCAAGGATCGTTTCTATTTAGAGCTTTTAAGTTGTGGCAAGTCCAACACCGTATTTTTATTTATGAAATTTGTTCTCTCGTGGTTTAGAAGTTTTTCAGTAAGAAAAGTTACTTTTGTTATGAATTCCTCATTAATATTTTTTTTCCCAGCCTCTTCTGAAGCCCCCCACTCCTCTGCTCCATGTAGCTTCTTTGGGACAGAAGCAAGGCATTTTGGGAGCTCAGCCCCAGCTGCTCTTCCAGCCACACCGGATCCCACCTCTCTTTCCCCAGAAACGTAAGTGTTACTTCATGTTGTGCTAGCGAGACAGGATCTGATGGGGAAGAAATCTGACCACAGGTGGAACATTAAATGTTAAAATCTTGAGATTCATTACCCTCTGAGGGAGCTAGAGAGACAAACTCTTTTGGAAACCAGAGGGAAATAGTTTTTCCCTATTCATTTTGATTTATGGAAGGGAATAATGTAAACAGCTTTTCTAGACCATGAGAAAAGTCTGTAATCCTGGTAAATTATCTAGATGGGGCTGTGGTGTTATTTGGGCATCTTAGTAGCAAAAAAAGAAATTGAACGGCATTTTGGGACGTGTGTGATTTTTGTCACCCTGGTTTCTCATCATGAGGTGGATAAAGTTACACGCATCCAGGTGCATGTAACCTGGAACCAGCTATAGCTGATCTGGAGTGATGTAAGGCCCGAGTTCAAGAAGCAAATGGGTTGTCCTTGGAGGAAAAATCAAGGCTGAATATTTTTTTTCTCCAGCAATGAGCCTCTTCCAGACTTCTCCATCACTCCACTTGGGCCACCTTGGGAGATACGCTGGTCGAGGTCCTAAAGGCAGGCAGGAGTCAGGCAGATGGTAAGAACCACAATGGATCATTTTGTGTTGCCACAGCATCCTTCCAGTTGCGTCAAATAGTGTGAGCTCCCACTTGCCCAAGGAGCATTTGTTGCCCTCTTTCTCCCCCCCCCCATTTAGGAGCATGTTTCTCTCAATCTAGCCTTCTCCGTAGGGTTAAGGGTCTCAGCTTCCTGTTACTTAGCTGACCCTTGCTGCTGAGCAGAAAAGTTCTTGATCCAAATCTAGCAATCCTCCCTATTTCCAGGGGAGAATCTTTGTCCTTCTAGAGGCAAGGCGGTCTGCTTTTCTTAGCAGCAATCCAGGGTCTCTGGCAGACCTGTCTGTCTTGGCAGATGTTGCTGCCCCGATGCATCTGAATGGAAATTTAAGAGGCCCAGCCTGGGATCTTTTATATACAGAGCATATTCTTTCCTACTGAGCTCAGGTTTCTTGCTTCACGTGGCCCAAGCCTCTCTTTTTCTCCGTGGCATTTCTCTGTTCCTTTCCACCCACTTTGTGGTGTTGCAGGAGGAGCAGAAGGCTACTTGCAAGATTTCTCCATGCTTTCCTTGCTTCACCTGTACATTCCTTGTTGTCCCCATACAGCAGGGGTCCTCAAACCTGGCCACTTTAAGACTTGTGGACTTCAACTCCCAGAATTCCCCAGCCAGCCATGGCTGGCTGGGGAATTCTGGGAGTTGAAGTCCACAAGTCTTAAAAGTGGCCAGGTTTGAGGACCCCTGCCATACAGCAACGATTGCCACACAGGCTCCCCAAGCAGTGGATGAGTTGCTCCCACCAAGGGGATGGTAGGGAGACAAAGACTAAGGAGGGCCTGTCAAAATCCACGTCCACCCTGCGAGCTTTACAGATGGCCATCGCTAACACCTCGTGCCGCACAAGCTAGACTTCATGGCATGGTCCACCAGGGTTGAGCTTTGGTTCTCATATTATTTGGAACTGCCTTGGCAACTGGACTCAACGCTGAGTGGAATAGGAATATTCCTATTCCTCCAATAGGAAACGAGTCTCAGAAAAGCCCTTCATGACGGGAATCTCAAGCCCAGACAAAGCGTACATGCTGACCACAAACGACACTTCCGTGGGGGCGCAGTCCTCACCTGTCCTGCCTGGTTGTTTCCCCCAGAAAAGAGAGAGCGCTTACTTTCTGTGTAGCAAACTAGTGGGATATCCACAGTATCGCTCCCTTCCGAGTTGTAGCGGAGGTTGTGCTTGCCGAGAACCAAACTGGAAAAACTTAGGATTGTCAGTGCAACTGTGTAACTGTGGCGGATGCGACTAAGCTGTTCTCCCTTTTAGGGATGACTTTGACTCCAAGAAGAGAAAGCAGAAGGGTAATGAGCCCTGGGGGGCAAAGAAGCCTCGTCACGAGCCACCCCAATACCGAGTCCAGTTCGCTTGCTATACGGTGAATAGGTAAGAGCAAACAGGAGCCGTGTGATTTGCCACAAAGGTGAGGTAGAAAGATACTGCTGTTCGTTATGACTTATATGAGGACAAGCGTCTAGCCCAGACACTCTTCCCCCCAATATCTCCATGGCTGGACAGGAAGGGCCCGCAACTCCCACAATCCTCAGGATCAAAACTTGGGAGGAGCTAAATTGAGGAAAGTTCAACGTTGGTCAAGATGAGAGCAAGGCATTATTTCACTATTAGGCCTTGAGGTCAAGTTTTTCGAAGATAGGTAACAAAGCAGATGTCTGGTTTGGCCTCTTATAAAAGAGAGGAATGGTGTTGTTGTTGGGGAGACTTGTTAACTGCTTGGGCACTGTTTGATTTAGATACGGAGAACAAATAGGTAAAGCTTAGTCGATGTTGACTTAAGTGTGTTGATTTAGTGCTCGAATGAATGAGCAAACTCAACCTTCCACCTGCTCTGAATAAGACGCACTAGGAGCGTTGATGTCCTATAAAAGGGGGTCTTTTGTTTTGCTGTCCCGCCAGCCCCTTCTGTGATGCCATGGAAATCTTGAGGCGCTACTGCAGCATCCAGCTGCCCAAAGAATTCTACGATGTCCGCCTCTGCTGGTTGGACACCTTCCCTCTTAGCCAGCCATTGACTCTGAAGCATCCTAGTCGGATCCAAGTGACCAGTCCTGCTGAAGAATTGTCCCAGACTGAAGAGGATACAAGGCAGGAGGCTGAGCTGGAGGATGCAAATCCTGCATTCAGTGCCAAGGTGAACAGTTTGGACCCTGTTCTGTTCGACCGCAGGGAGTTAACAGTTGACAAGAGAGGAAGGGCAAATAGTTTCAATGAGCTGAGCTGAACTCTGCAGAGGTGTGGGGCAGAAATTAGAAGCACATAAAATCACTGTAGTTTCTCTTAATGCTTTGTACCCTCTTCTCAACAAATTCTGTTGTATAAATTTATCCTGTGGTTGAATTTGTTGGGTGATCAAGGCCTCTACTATAGTGGTTCTTCATTTTATTTGTTTAAATCCATTTAAAACCCCTTTCTGTTTAGTCTTCATTTTAAAATATTCAAAGTACAATAGTGAGGAAATAAATGGGTAGGTGCTTTGTATGTTGTTTGCAAACAATTCTGCCAGATTCCTTTTAGGGAGCACCAATAAAATACTGTGTGTACAGAAGCCTGCATTAATAAAATCTTGCCTATTTTTATTAAGTTGATTGTAAGACTTTCTTTCCTTTCTTTCTTTCTTTTTCTTTCTTTCTTTCTTTCTTTCTTTCTTTCTTTCTTTCTTTCTTTCTTTCTTTCTTTCTTTCTTTCTTTCTTTCTTTCTTTCTTTTTTTCTTTCTCTTTCTCTTTCTCTTTCTCTTTTTCTTTCTTTCTTCTTATTTATTTTTCACATTTCTTAACCGTCCATCTCCCTCGCTCCCTTTTATCTGTAAAACCACAGCTTATAGATAACAAGTGTTAAAATAAACACCAGATTGAAAGGCAGGCCTATTTTTAAAATATCTCAGAATCAAGGAATAGAACCATTCAAGGAAAATGGTTGTATGAAAGAGTTTCATTACCTCCTTAAAACAGACCTAGAATGTGGACAGTCTAACTTGGCTAGGCAGATGCATTGTTGGGTCCTACTCTTTTGCAGATGAAACAAAAACCGTGATTTCTTTTTTTTTAATGTCATAATTAAATCCACCATCATCCTCTGTAACCTGGGAAGCCTCTCTGAGATCTCGGGCACCGATGTCTTCTTTTGTTTGAGGCTTTGGTAATAGATTATTGGGAATTTTCTGCCCGCATTGCAGCTGCACTCATACTGCTCTGGAACTCCTCTCCGATGTAGGTTCTGCTGCTTTCCTCTCCTGGCATTGAAGAATTCTACCGCAATTGTCTGCTTTATATTGAGGAGCCCAGTGATCAGAGGGAAATTCCTGAACATCCCACAAAGCAAATTAAGGTAAGCAACACTAGCTGGATGTAATGTAAATGAGTTGCATTTGCGTCCAAATGCAGTGTTGCCTCCAAACTTTGATTATTGATAGAATGGGGTGTTTATGGGAACTATAGTTGTTTGGAAGTTAAGTTTCATTCTTGTTTTCTAGGGTTCACCGTCATGTCCTTTAGTTTGGGCAGTTAACTAGTCTCTAGTCTCTTCACTAGAGAAGGACATTCCTGTCCATAATTCAGTAGTTCTTGGTTCATCTGCCAAGGATTCATTCCAGATAACGTTTTCCAAAAAGCAATCAGTAGTATGGATATCAGCCAGGGGACCCTTCCACTTTGGGAGTGTGACCCTAGGATATCATGCAAGTGTATCCTTCAGCCTAAAAAAAAAAAGCAAGGATGTGGAATCATCTTGGGGTGGTCTTCCGCATAGAATTGCTTTTGTTGGCCAACCTTTTTCACCGGATCCACGTTTTGCATTGGGACGGGTGGATATCTAGACCATCCTTGTGAAAAGCAGTGTCTTCTAGTCAGGGTTTAATAGGCAGAGCGGTGTATCTTCGCAGTTCCGGCTGCAAAGCTTTCCTGGGGGCCCCCCCCCCCCCCGACCCCCGCTTGAAATCTAAAGCAGAGGGCTGGTTGGTCTTTTTCCTGATCAGTTTCTCTTTCCTCAGTTCCTGCTGGAAAAGAAGGCAGATGAGCTGGTGCTCCTGGGAGGAGAGTGGTCCCCCTCTCTGGATGGTCCTGACCCAGCTACGAGCCCCACGGTCCTGATCCGCACGGCCGTCCGTTGCGTCAAAGCCCAGATTGGCTTGGATTTGAGCACCTGCACGAAGTGGTGAGTCTTCTGCCATTGAGCTGCCCCTTCCATCCCCATCCTTTGTTGTTGTTGTTGTTGTTGAGCTAAGAGACTGAAAATTTGTGAACTGATGATGCAGGGAGCAAATTGGGGCAACGTCATCAACCGCTCCGTGCATCTGGAGAGGGAGCTGCAGCTCACATTCCTTTCCGCCTTTTAACCTCTTCGGTTAGTCAGTAGTAGTATTTTATTGACTGATTGATTGATTGATTGATTGATTAGCCCTTGGGCCATATCAAAGTGCAATCTTTGGTTAGTCAGAAAAGGTGCTACCAGACTCCTGAAGTGATGGAGCGAAAGGTGGAATTTCTGTCTGCAAGACTAAGCATTATGCTTTGAATCTCCTAGCTCAGGGGTAGGCAAACCTTGGCTCTTTTATGACTCGTGGACTTCAACTCCCAGAATTCCTGAGCCAGCCATGCTGGCTCAGGAATTCTGGGAGTTGAAGTCCACGAGTCATAAAAGAGCCAAGGTTGCCTATCTCTGTCCTAGCTAGTTGAAGCAAATATAAGCAAGAATGTTGCATGGCATCCAAATCTCGAGCCATTCCTGTATCATCACTTCCCATGACTTTTGAGGGACTCTAGTCTATGGATGCTGATGTGGCAATACATGTATTGGTCTTGAAAATGTTTGTTTTAATCATTTTGACTTCAAGGGGTGCATTAGAGTCATTTATCTTCTTCCGTAGACCCAAAGGTAAGATTAAATAGCTAGCTGGGCCACTAGATGGTGCATTTTGTAGCAAATTGTGTTATTGCATGAGACTCTACAAGAAAGCTTTGCGGAGGGATTTTTCGAACTCTCTTCTGTGCCAAAATCTTGAGTTGGATCTGCATGACTGGACATCTTCCCGCCCCCAAAAGAAGGAAGACTTCCTATTAAGTGTACTTAATTGGTAGAAGGAGAAGATTGGGCTTGCTTTAGAGGACAATTTGTACCTCTTGAGATTAGACGGTCAGATTAATGTATATTTAGATTGCCTGAAACACATTGCATAAAATAAATAAATAAATAAATAAATATTTTTATAAGAAAACAAGATCAACAGGAATCAATAGATGGGAGTAGAGATTTATGGGGTCTAGGAAACTTAGACATGCTCAAGCTGTAGAGCAGACTTACTGAAATCTTTTAGAAAGTTTCGTTGAATTATAATATTTAATTGATGCAAGGGAAGGTAGGAAAATAAACTGGGAGTAATACTATTAGTATTTACCTAGTGTTATTTTAGTTGCATTTTATTTGAAATAAATCAAAGCCTGCTTTCCGCCTTGCACTGCCTGCTTTTTGGAGTGCATCCTCTAACAGGTTGCCCAAAGGCAAAAGGTGGCCTTTGAGTTGAACAAAGTTGGCATAAACCAAATACTCTATTCTTTAATTGTAAGGTTGTCTTTGTCTTTCTGTCAGCTAAGAACATAATGTTTGCAACTTGCCATTTATTTGCTGGCTTGTTTCACTTCATCTTCATGTTCTCCCTTTGAGGAGCCATCACTGGAGGAAGCACCGTTGCCATCGGTACCAGTATGATTGGATCTGTCTGACAGGGCCTAAGCACGAGGATTTGGGCTGGTTTTGTGTGCCTGCCTAATACTTGGGCTTTTCAGAGAAGCCTCCTTATACTTCCCTCCTGTTAATCAAGAACCCTGGGCTCCTGCTTTCCTGGAAGTCTTGCACATGCTTCTGTGCATGAGCTCTTAGGAGCCAGAGAAGATTTCACACGATCTCTTACCTTTACCCAATCAGCAATGAGGAAAAATGCCGGAACTTGGAGTGCATTGGTATAGTTGGAAGGAGCATGGTTATATATAGCTCCCTTGTGCTAGATAACCATGGCAACCAAACTTATTTTGTATAAATCAGGCTGTACATGTGACTTGTTGGGGAAGCATCAGACTTGGGAAGCAAGGAGCATTGCCACGTGTGGAGTTCAGTCTAGATTGGGATGTTGTCGTTCCTCAGAAATCCCTGCTCTCTGTTCTTAAGTAGAGTCTGTTGACTGAAGTGAATTCTACCTGGGCCCTATCTATCTCCAGCCCTAAGAAAGACAATGAGGTAGAATTGACAGAAGGAACGACCGGAGATCCGGCAGGGCAGAAATGGCAGGGCGTTAATTTTTGTATTTTTGCACGACGTGGAGTTCTGGGGAAGAAGGACTTGGTAGCAGATTGGTTTGGGTCTGGAACTCTGGTTGTAATTGTTGTCATCTTGGCTAAATAACTAATGTTTTCCCCCCCCCCCCAGTAGTTGCATCTCAATGAGGTAGATGTACAGCAAAGAATTGTTCCGTGTTTACCTTTAGCAGATGCGTCAACCCCGTGGCCCACAGGCTGCATGTGGCCCCGGACAGTTAGTAATGGGGCCCCACAAGTTTGCATAAAAAATGAAGAAGGAAGTTTCTTACTTATGTACATTAACTATATTATATATTTTATATGCAGCCCAAGACGGTTCTTTTTCGCTCAATGCAGCCCAGGCAAGCCAAAAGGTTGGACACCCGTGCTCTAAAGCATGTCCTGCATGCATGACAAAAACATGTATGTAAGCAGAGGTCAGAATCCAGAAATAGGTTTAAGGCACATCTGGTGCCCAACCAAGTTGTGCTGTTGGTCAGTGAGACACAGATTTCTCAAAGAGTCTGTATGGCGTCATTTCACTGTCTGTAACAGTTTAGTTTAAAAATCAGCGGTGACAATGGGAGCCGTTTATTCTGATGGAGGGAGCTGGGCAAGAGGTCTATGCAGCTGAAAACTTCTCCATCAGGGGGGATATAATAACTGTCTTCCAGAACTTGAGGGGCTGTCACAGAAAAGAGGGGATTGACTTATTCTCTAGGCTACCTTAGGGCAGGACAAGAAGTAATGGGTGGAGCTTGTTAAAGAGAGATGCAACGTAGAAGTAGGGAGAAAATTTCTAATAGAACAATATAAATGGAACAGTTTGCCTCCCAGAGTTGTGGTGCTCCATCACGGGAGGTTTTCAAAAATAGACTGCTCAGCCATTTGACTGGGCTGGTATAAGACCTCTTGCCTTGGGGAGTGGGCTGGACTAGATGACCTCCAAGGTCCCTTCCAGCCATGTGATTCTGTTCAACCACTTATAGGGACTTTCAAGAAACACAGTTCTGCATCCAGTCTGTAGTTGAACTCTAGATTGAATTCCCATGGCTGGGACTGACACATTTGGGGGAACAAGTCATTTTTTTTGTTTTGTTTCTATTTGAATTCTCTGCGCTTGATGCTCATTAGGTACCGGTTTGCTGAGTTCAGATACCTGCGTGAGGGAAACCCATCTTGCCAGGAGCAGACAGTGGTTTTCTTGCCAGATATTTGGAGCCTGATGCCATCCCTGGAAGAGTGGGAGGCCTTGTGCAAGCAGAAAGCAGAAAAGGCGACACCACCTTCAGAAGAAAAAAGTGAGGCGGTAAGAGTGGATTCAGCCTGTATCTAAAGTTTAATTTGAGCAGGAAGGAATTGGGGGTAACTCTCAGACGATGGATAGAATTGAAGAGAGTCTTAAGTGTCGAATCCATTTCTTTCCATTTATACATGAGCTGGTTATGTTTTACGTCCTACCTCATGAGATTTCCATGGATGGCATATTTTGTGACCTTAGTTAGCTTTGTCACGCCCTCTGCTAGTTTAAATGGACAGATGTGATTTGATTGCTGGCCTTGCCTTTAGATTGAAGTTAGGCATTCTCGGCTGCTGAGAGCATGCTTCTGTTTAACTAGATCAGGGGACTCCAAACGTGGCAGCTTTAAGACTCGTAGATTGTAGCTGGCTGGGGAAATCTGGGAGTGGAAGTCCACAAGTCTTAATGTTGCCAAGTTTGGAGACCCCTGAAATAGATTCAAGACTTTTTTTCTTGCCGAGGGCTTTTGAGCAGAACACCAGTAGCTGCCCTCTAACTGTAGGCCAGATCAGGGCTAAGAAATCAATGGAAACCAAGCGCAAAACTAATTTTGATTCAATTTGTGCTCCTCTTCAAAAAAAAATAAAAAAAAATAGCTTTCTTGCTGAATTACAGTATGGTGGCCCCTTTTGGAAGGATTTTGGCTGGAGTCCTTGGATCTTCAACTTATCTCTCTCTGTTTTGCCCTCTAATGATGATGCTTCTAAACAGGTGGAAGAAACTGAACAAACCTCTGAACCAGGTCCGGAGCAAGAAATGGAGTCCTGTGAGCAGGAAATGGACTCAGCTGAACCGGTCCCCGAGCCAGCTCTGGAGACGTCGACTCCTGAACCAGAGACCCCAACTCCTCCACTGCAACCCGCCATAGTTTGCTCTCAGCTGGCACTGCAAAATGGGCAGCCTAGTTGCACCAACGTCTCTCTTTACACTTTGCTTGAGTACAGAAGGCAGCGGGAAAAGCTCTCCTTTGAGGTAGGCTTTATGTCCCTCAGATGGAAGTTCTCGAGGGATGTGTGTAGCTGGCCCTCTCCTCTGGCTCGGCTCCTGCTGCTTAGATACCCCCATGCAATTAGGACATTGGCCTGAATTACCTAGCATTTATGATTAAGAGAGGAGAGAATATTTGTAGCTCAAGGTTGAACTGTGGGGCCTCTGAGCTTTGTTTTCTTGCAGACATTTCATTACCAAACTGACATCATCATTGCTAAAGGATGTTACCAGTTTGGTAATGAAACATCTGCAAAAAAAACCAGTCAAGCACAGAGAGCCCCAAGGACCCCACATTTATGATTCATACGATTCATAAGAGCCAGCGCGAAGAGAAGCCCCCTGTGGCCGTGCGCATTTAGGTTTGCCCCCTCTCCTGTCCCAGCCATAAGGTTGTATCGAGAGAGCTTGGAAGAGGCAGCACTGTGTGAATTACCAGGAGAATAAGAGGAATACAAGTAAGGGGGGGGGGGAGAAGGGGAACCTTTGGGAAGAGCAGAGGTGCAGAGTGGATTTTGTGAGGGTAGGTCCAGTATTGTGTGAGTATCGAGATGTTTACGCTTTTTAAAAATGCAAACTAAACTGAAGTAAACCTTCTATTTAGTAGAAGTGGAAAGCCAAATGCCTGTTAAAGCCAGAGATTAGCTAACCATTATGGGCTGGTATGCGTCACCACCTCCTTTCCCCTTAGGACTGGGCATATTCCACTGGACTGTGCCTCCCAACTTCCCAGTGCTGTCTCTACCGGTGCTGATGTCCCACCAGCCTGCCCAGCACCTTCTCTTCTCCTCCATCTCAGTCACTGTTGCCAGCATCCCCTCTCAACAGATTCCGTCTGTTGAATCCACAATCTGTTAACTCAAACGTACACCCTTACAGGCTTAGGAACGCTAACATTTCCATAGTTTGTGACTCAAGATCTTTCCTAGCTTCTTGATCCCTGATCTCTCTTGCTCCTCCTTCTCCCCTGAGGTGGCAGTGGTGGCAGAGACTTTCCAGGAGATGCTTCAGCGTGATTTTGGCTACAAGCTTTATAAAGCCCTGCTGGCCCTGCCAGAAAAAGAGGAGCCGCCAGAGGCCAAGAATCCCGATTCGGAAAAAGGGATCAAATCTGAAAAAGAGGCAGAGAATGAACTGAAGGAGGAACCTCATGAGAAACCCGGAGCAGAAGATATAGCAGATAGTAACCAGAAGGAAGTTCAAGTAAGTCTACACAGTCCTCTGGGCCTGCTCAGTATAATTGGGTGGCCCCTCCATGTTTGGCCAGTTACATCCCCTCACATTTTCTTTTGCTGCACGGTTTGCATTTTCTTCCGATTGTGGAGGATAATGGGGCTTTTTTTTGGGGGGGGGGGTAAGGCCTAGATACTGTCCTGTTCATGTCCTTTTCATTCGTGCAGAGAGAGGGGACTGGGGAGGCTGAGAAGAAGCCCCCGAATCAAGAGGGGGCCAATTCGACCAAGGAAGAGAAGGTCAGCGGGAACGTCAAAGCAGAAGCCAAGGATTCCACCAATGACCTCTGTGAGCTCAGCATGGAAGATGACCTCTTGCTGCTAAGAGAGGACGAAGAGGAGGATTTTGGTAAGCAGTCTGGGAAACGCAGCACAGTTTGGGTTAATCTTGCCTGTGTGGTGGGGACACACGTTACCCACAGAGAGTTGCCCTTATCACTAACCTTAGTTGTAGATGAGATGGAAGTCCACTGGCTTTTCTCTGTTGGGGAAATCAGGACTCCCAAGTTCCTCTTCGTGGCCTTGGGTCCGTGTTCAGCTGCCTCGGCGCTGCCTCCAGACAGGCAGCCACTGCGAGGGCTTTGAAAGGCATTTGTTGCCCACTCAAGAGATCCTCGTCTTGTTAAATACACTGAATGGATCCAGTCAGCTTCTGAAGCAGGTCATGTTGCCTTCTCCACAGGGGTCAAGTTGGAAGATGCTGAAGTGAGATCTGTTGCATCCAACCAGTCAGAAATTGAGATTTCCTCCCTTCCTGAAATGGTTAGTGGCCAGCTCTTCTTCGAAGTTTGGCTATGCCTGAGTTTTCTTAACGGGTGTATCGTGGTTTAATTAGCTGTCTTGGGAAGACGGGGGTATAAACCATAGTACGTTTTTCTGGGAATGTTGCTGACTTTGTAACATACCTATTCTGGTGCTGACTTGGAAGCATTGTTTTGAGACTTAATTCCCAAACCATCTTTAGCAGGCAAATTTGCACGAATGTATATAGAATGTAGATAGTGGCAAAATTGTTTTCTCAGAAGTTGGAATTTTCTCATCCTAAGCTAGGCTAGGTAATTGAGGGAAAGCTCCAGGGGAGCTGTGTGAACCCCCAAATTCTGGAATGTAGGTATGCTTTATATTTTTCAACATTGTAAAGACACCTCCGATATCTTTATAAACATTTTGGTTTAGAATGTGTGATGTACAGGTAGTCCTCAACTTACAACAGTTCATTTAGTGACCGTTCAAAGTTACAATGTAGCGGAAAAAAGTGACTTATGACTGTTTTTCACACTTATGACTGCTGCAGCATCCCCATGGTCATGTGATCAAAATTTGGATGCCTGGCAACTGGTTCATATTTATGACGGTTGCAATGTCCCAGAGTCACGTGATCACCTTTTGGGACCTTCTGACAAGTAAAATCAATGGGGAAGCCAGATTCACTTAACCACCGTGTTATGAACTTATCAACTGCAGTGATTCACTTAACAACTATGGCAAGAAACGTCGTAGAATGGGGCAAAATTCGCTTAACTGTTCCACTTAGCAACAGAAATTGGTGGTCATAAGTTGAGGACTACCTGTACAAGACTCTTCGTGCTCAAGATTCTGTAGGAGCATCTAGCTTCTTCCACTAGAACCAGCATGATTCTGTGGTCCTTTTATATCCGTGTGGATTTGCAAGATTTTGGAACTGAATAATTCCAAGTATTAATTTATCCCCCAGCTCAATAGAATTCCTAGGTAGCGTGTTGATCTGATTCATAGCATGTTAAGCCGTAGCTTTGGTTTCTCTCCTCTCCTCACCTCTCCTCCCCCTTCCCCTCCCCTCCTTAGCAAATGATTTTAGAAATCCTACAGTAACTTAGGGTTATTTTTGTCTTTTTTTAGAAGGCCAGAATAGGATGTTTCCTGTGTTCTAAGAAAGGCCATCATCTGAAGTTCTGAGGTTCCATCTAGCATCCAGCATATGTATAGTGCATTCCCCAATGTAATATTAGGATGCCCCAGTAACGTGACTGAACCCCGATAGTTGCTGCTGATGGTGAATCATTCTATAGCTTACCTCAGCAATGTGATCTGTGATAAATAGGTATTGGGCACCTGTTTTGATGTTGCCACTGGTGGCTTGGGAACCCCAGTCTATAAAGTTGGCATCTCTGGACCAGTGAAATGGAGCACGGAGTGAGACTGTCCCCCCTTCCCCCCTTTTTGTATACCACGCTTAGCCTAGAGAGCTGGACCCAAGTACTGTGTTGCCCTTGGATGCCCTTCTTGCCTTCATTTACTTTGACTTGAATTTCTGTGGCTACCTGCATAGGAAGGATATGGACAAGATCCTCCTCACGTTGGGACTGCACCTCTGTAAAGAGCAGGTGAGCATCTGCTGGGCTCTGCCCTTAGGACTGCGGGCACGGGGATTGGTCTGGGGCTTTTCCCACGGCCACTCCTAAGGGGGTGTCTCATCTGCTGGTAGGTGAAGCGCTTGGTGAACAGGGTGGTGACACAGGTTGTGTGCCGTTATCGCAGCCTGCACTACAGCCGGCAGGAAGGGACAGAGGCAGGCCTTGAAGAGGAAGAGCTGTCGGGTAAGTTACAGGTATGGGGTGGGGAAAGGGGCTATGATGCATTACGGATGTCATGCCAATATAGCTTGCTTTCTAAGTTAGGCTTGTTCCAGTTCAATAATGGGGGCTTTTATTGAGCATTCTGTATGCAAGGAGGTGGTCTGGATTGGGGGGGGGGGGTCCTAACACTTTTGTCTCCTCCCAACAAGATACAGGTAGTCATTGACTTACTACCACTATTCGTTTAGTGATGGTTGAAAGTTACAACGGCACTGAAAAGAAGTGACTTTTTGACCATTTCTCACACAAATGACCGTGCTGCGTCTCCACGGTCACGTGATCAAAATTTGGATGTTTGGCAACTGGCCTATATGATGGTTGCACTGTCCCAGGGTCATTGATTACCTTTTGGACCGTCGGACAAGCAAAGTCGACGGGGAAGCCGGAGTCACTGAAAAACTGGGACAAGAAAAGTTACAAATTGGGGGAAAGATCATTAGCAACTATCTTGCTTAGCAACAAAACTTTCGGGCTCAATTGTGGTTGTAAGTCGAGGACTATCCGTATTCCAGGATTTCCTTCACAGTATCTCCTCCCACTGAGATGCAGCTCATTTTTGGAAAGCAGAATTCTTTGCCAAGATGGGTCAAGTTGCTGAGGAAGAGAATAAAGCTTCAGACTTGCAGTGGAAATGGCAGCAATGGATCCATGTGTTTTTTTGCGGGTTTTTCTCCCCGTTCCCAGAATCAAGGTGTTCCATTGTCAAGTAGGATAAATACTACTTTGTTCTTGCAGGCAACCTCAATTTCCTGCGCTCATCGGTTTCTTTTACCAAATCTACCCGAGAGACTCAGTCTACCAATTTGATTTCCTACAATGGGGCTGTCCTTAACGTCAGCAAACTACTGGAAAAGGCAGAGCAGACAGAAAACAGCCGACTTTACCTGGAAAATAAAATCCATACTCTGGAGCTAAAATTGGGTGAGTGCTGTGCAGTAAGCTTGATAGATTTAATTCATATATAACCACTCATCATGATTCCTGGCAGTTCACCTCGATTACCATCTGTACCAATGAGGAACCGCTTTGGTCGATAAGCTGTATGTTCTGGGTTACCAAATTTGGGCTGCTAATGTCTGGGTGACCACCGAATTGCAGCAGAGATGTGTTTTAAAATATTTGCTGCCATCCAGTGTCATGTGGAATTTTTCAGTCTAATTCTGTAACTGTTTATATACGAACGCAGGATTCAAGTCCAAAATATTGTATTTATTGGGCATACTCTTGATTGCATGCAAGGAGTACCAAACATTAAGTAATCGAAACCTAATTTGATTGTCGAATTGAGCGGCTCCTGCGCAAGAACTGAATTGCCATTGTAGGCAGCGAATGTGGCATGAAAAATAGTGGAACTCTTTTAGGGGAACTGAGACTGATTCAAGACAAGTGGTTTATGCTTCTGCCTGCATGAACATCTAGAACATGGAGATTTATTTATTTATTTAGAATTTTTATGTAGTCGCTGACTTGCTCATAGCAACTCTAGGCAGCTTACAAAGAGATGGAAGCATACAGAGGGGTGGCAGACAACGGACAGATCCATGTATTTAAAATGTTCTCCAGGGGTTTTGAAAATGTATCTGTAGAATTGTGAAAGGCAAAGGTTCCTGCCCTGGAATCTGCCCCCCGTAGATTCCATAATTGCCATAATTACAGAGTACCGTAATTGGTCCTTATATAAATAGGTTTTCCTTCAATGAGATACTGCCAATTTTGGCTCTCCCGTGTTTTGACTAGGAGCTTAAACTTCTCTTATCTCTGTTACTTTTGCTTGGAAAATAATTTCAATCTGTTGCACTCACAGAAGAGACCCAGCTTCGCTTCTCATCAACAGAGGCTTCCAACAAAGCTTTGACAGGGGAAGTGCAGGAATTACAGAAGCGCCTTACGGAGATGGAAGAGCAATCTAAAGTGTCCGAAAAGCAAAAATCCCAATTTCAAAGGCTGCTACAGGAGAATAAAAAACGCCTGGTTCCTTTGCATCTGGAAATCCAGAAGATAATCGAGAAGGTAGGTTGACAACTGAACCCATGGGGCTTTTTAAGTAAATCTGTGGAGTGTTGATCTTCAAGCAATTATGGCTTGATAGATCTAGAACTGGACATCTGCTCAGAGAGCTAAACCAGAAACTCTTAGGCTGTGTCGGCAGCTCTGCAAGCACTTTTAGTAGAGTTTGGGAGAACTCCCATCACTTTGGGAATCTTAAGAGAATTCAGGCTCTCTTAAGAACAGATTGTCCAAATTGTGCTTCCAGATCGGTTGTGTGTTTATCCAGAAGTCAATTCCACTGACTTCAGTGTGCTTAGGACAAGAGGCAATATGACAAGTGTGGCCTCTCTGGATTTTTTTCATTGTCAAGTCAGTGGCATTGCTATTTGTAACTCAGCCCCAGATGACCTCCTTAAAAAAGAAAGAAAATTATGTATTTTTCAGCCCACGTTCATCAGGGAACGCAGTGAACAGCTGGATGCTTTTATGTCATCCCACTAGTCTGCGCTTGACTTTGTCCCAATATCGGATGATACTTTAAAATAGTTCATATACGCTGGTCTGTAAAATTATGGTTTTGCTAGGTTTTGGTCCTGAACATGTCAAATGTTGCTCTCTGTACAAGGATCTCCCATTTTGGGGAAGCAGGTGGGCATTTTTGTTTTCACTTTTTTGGAGGAAAAACGCTGCTACCGCTACAAAATAGATGTGACTCAGAAAAATGAAAATTGGTGGTGTTGCTTCCCCAAGCTTCCCACAATGCTCTCAGCAGCGTCCTTTAAAAATAAAAAATCCTCTGGACCTGTAGGCATACGTAAATAGAAGTCTGGATTGCAGCCATAATTCCTTTGGTGTCCATGTTGGGGTTTGCAGGAATCGTTGAAACTAGATTGAATTGGTGCTTTCCTTTGCAACATTCTAGGTTTCATTTATTCTGGGGTGAGGAGCACGAACAGTGAGATTGGGAACCTGGTAGTCATCCCACAGAGGTGTTTGGGAGAGACTTTGGCACCAAAGGATACCAAATGGGGGGACCAGGATTTTAGCATGCTGACCATGTTTTCTCTCCTCTGCCCACCTTTTTTCCAAGAGGAAATTTCCACCTGTAGAGAAGTCACGTCATGAAGTTTTTCACACTGCAGCTGAAAAATCAACTATGAGATTGATCTATTTTTAAAACAGCCTCTCACAAAAGAGTGATGGACAGATGAAAATCTTTCTTCCAGGGATTTGGGAGAGGGAACTTTTAAATTGCAAACTTTCTGCAGTTGTGACCGAAATAATGTTGCATCATGTGGCTGCTTGGAACATATAGTTATATAGTTAATATGTTCAGACACTGCTCTAAATGAAGGGTTTGAAGTTTAGTGTGTCCAGAATTGATATACAGTTATCAGAATTATGGTTAAGCAAAGCATGGCAATGAGGTATGTGAATTCAGACAAAGATATTTATAGTAGCTTAAAGACAAGCTGATTGGGTTAGAACATAGAATAACAGAGTTGGAAGGTACTCTGGAGGTCTTCTAGCCCAACCCTCTACTCAAGCAAGAGAGTCTATACCAGAGGTCTTCAAACTTGGCAACTCCCAGAATTCTGGGAGTTGAAGTCCACAAGTCTTAAAGTTGCCAGGTTTGAAGACCCTTGGTCTATACTATTCTGGACAAATGGTTGTCCAATCTCTTCTTGAAGACCTCCAATGATGGAACACCCACAGCTTCTGCAGGCAGGCCATTGCACTGATTAACTGTCAGGAATAGGCCAGTCAGGCTGTTATGTCTTTGTCATAAACGTTCTCTCTTCCTATTTTCCATTTGTCTCTTTCAGACCAATAACTGCTTAGAGAAAAAGGAAGCGACGTCACCCTCAGTTTCCAGCAACTGATACTCCCTAGAGAAGAAAAACATCTCGGCAGGGAAGATCTGTCCACCTTGGTTTGATATTTTGGGGCTGTGAGTTAAGCGGTTGGGGGTAAGCCTTTGGAACGGTCAAAACCTTTTTGCCACTCTGAAAGGCTGCTGCTGGTTTTCATCCTCGACCACCTTTCACCCCAGGCTTGGGGGAAAAGGGCCACTAGTCCCGCATGACTAGGAGCCACAGTTCATCTGCTGGAACCACCCCTCTTGTTTAAAGGAATACCCATTAGGTAGGCATTTTCATGGTCTAGTGTGCGAGTGGAGAAGCTGCAGGGTAGGTATTTCGGGCTGTTGGCCAACAGCAAGTTAGTTCCATACCGAGAGCCATGCAGGGACTGACGGTTTCAGAAGACCAGGCATTGCTAGCCTCTTTGTGCTGCTGCATGGAGACGTTTTTAAGCCCCCTCCACTTCCTGTCCCCTCTACGTCTAGCTTGAGGGGCGGCCTTCTGCCCGTCTTGGGCCGGGTGGTGCCTTGGGGAGACGGCAATGGCCTCCTTGCCATCAGCAGGCTTTTAACCGTTTGCCCCAGGCCAGCAGCTCCTGCCTCTCTGCCTTTCCTGGGTTGTGCATTAAGGGTAGCTTGCGAGTTCTGCTCCGGTGCTGTGGCTTGAGTGTGAAAACCGCACATACTTGGTCCAGCATTTTAGCCATTTTAAGAAGAAAAAAAAAAAAACTCTGCAAGGCCTTCATGATCATCAACCCCCAGTCATTTACTTGCTACACGTAGCTCAAGGAGCTCCGGGACCCATCGGGTTTTGATCACTAGCCTTCAGACAAAAAAAATCCCCGTTCAGCGGATCTTGAGTTTTGAGGATCTGGAATTTTGGCAGTGGGAGGGCCTGCGGTCCATTGAACTTCCATTGTGAAGACATAGCACACAGCTGGAGGGCTGGCACAGCCGGCCCATCGGGTCCCCGGGATAGACTTTAGCAGAATAGCTGGTGGGCCTATGCAAAGCAGTGGCCGGGCTCAGGCCTTCCTCCGGTAGGTATTTGCTACATTTGCCCTGGCCACCTGCTCCCCCACCTCAGGTGGTCTGTCACTTCTGAATGTGTTGCTTTTAGTCTGTAAATGTGGTAACAACTTGTATTTAACTGGCCAAGTTACTTTTATAAAAGTCTCCTCCTCACTTGGAAATGTGCTTTGCCTCTTTCTTTTTTTGAATCCAGATGTGGCTCTCAGACTTTTAATTCCACACACGCAGCTGGCGTGCTGTTGCTCAAGGGGGTTGCTTGGTTTGATTTAGGGAAGCAGCCCCAAAAGCACAATTATTTGAAAACGTGCTAAGGTACTTTGCTTTACAAGTATGGGGAAAGGAAAACCCAACACAAGCCTTTGGGGCTCTTTTGTGACAATGTTTATGAGAGCGGTTGAGTTTGACCATAATTAACAAAATGTTGCCAGTACCTCAACTCTTAAAATGTATGCAGTGTGACCTAAACAGAGAATGTCAAGTTATTTCTAGCTGCTTTCAAACAGCTTTGCAAAATTAGGCAGCTTCCCATTCATCAGTAATGGATGCAGCTCTACTCTCATACACAGAGGGACAGAGTCAAACAATCCTCATAAGATTTTTTTTTTTTGAAAAAATAAAATTAGAAGTATGGGTTACAGAAGAACCAAAAGAATCATCTACAATATTCTCATTAATCATAATTAGACAGGCAAGACAACAGTTGGAAGGCACCAATACAAACCAGGAGTTAGTCCAGGAAAATAAAGGAATACCTGCATTCCTGGCTAGCTGCCACCAATACGAAATACATTTATTAGTTTAGATCGCAGCCGCCTATATACCCTGACCAAAAGATTTCACCAACAAAATGCTGAGGAAACAGACTGCTTTCCCTATAAATAACATTTCAGTAGTGATACACTTCCATAGAAACCTGCACAGTGCGAGGTATAATATTTATGTAGATTGTATCAAGGGACATTATAATCTGCCCTTCCCTGGTCTTTGAAAATCATGATTTATGCTCATAAGAATTATATTGCATTCAGTAGGATTAAGCTACTATGCCAATCAGTTTTTAAAGGGTGCCACAATTTTTAGACAGCTTTCAATGCCACAAAGACACAAACCAGACAGGGCAACTTACAGAACAAGGCTTTAGTGCAATGATGACATTCCTTAAAGTACGTACAAGTAGTCCTCAACTTACAACAGTTAGTTTACTGACCATTTAAAGTTACAGCGGCACTGAAAAAAGTGACTTATGAACGTTTTTTACACAACCATTGTAGCATCTCCATGGTCATGTGATCAAAATTCAGACGCTTGGCAACTGACTCGTATTTATGACAGTTGCAGTGTCCCAGGGTCCCAGGCCTTTTGCGACCTTCTGACAAGGAAAGTCATTGGGGAAGCCAGATTCACTTAACAACAGTGCTATTAACTTAACAACTGTAGTGACTCCCTTAACAACTGTGGCAAGAAAGGTCATAAAACGGGGCAAAATTCGCTTAACGAATGTCTCGCTTAGCAACTGAAATTTTGGGCTCAATTGTGATTAAGTTGAGGACTACCTGTTTTTTTTTTTTTTAGCCAATTAGGTTATTGGCAATAACATTTTCTTTAACTACACTCATTGGGGATACCACTCACAATTCAGCTGTCAGATGGGCCCTGATTTTGGAAAGACTGAATTAAAAAGCTGGTTCATTTATCCTTTTAAGGGTAAATTCTTCCGTTTTTTTCAAACTTCACAAACCCCTCTTAACGCAGGACTCAGTATGAGAATCTTGCCAGGTTTTCATTAATACAGACAGGATTTAAAGAGCTGTGGCAAAAAATAATACTCCAGCTTAAAACAGGTACCAACAAGGGTTTAAAGGGTTCGAGCCTTCAGAAATCAGAAGTAATATTCAACTTCCAGTCTTTATCCACTTCAGCAGCAGCTGTCGCCGCAAAGGATTTTTAAGGTGGAGGTCAGTCATCAGCCACAATGGAGAGGGCCCTCAACTCATTCAGCTTGGCTTCGCTCTCTTTCTCTCTCTGCTCATCAGTTAAGTCAGGCTCATCAATCTGTTCTGTTAATTCGCCAAATATTTTGTACATTTCAGTGTAATATACAACCTGGAGGAACAGAACAGGAATCCTTTAGAAACACATTTTTTCATCCGTTAGCCATCCTCCCTCGCCTTGAGAAAACACCAATGCAGGATTTTAATACTTGTGATTGGAATCGTGGTTTTTTTGTTTTTTTTAGATTTCAAAATGGATTTGTTACGACATCAGTTGAGGCTTGCCTAAGGTTTCTCTTTGAAATCGCTGGAAGATAAGATGGAAATCCAACCTTTTATAGCTACTGTTATGGAAAAAAAACAAAACCCACGCACTGGACGAACAAACTTGTTTGAAAGTTGTGATCCAGGACACAACTCCATGCAAATAAATTGGCCCAGTTTTCCTAGCCAAACTGCACTATTGGAAGCAAAGGCAGATTTTTACGTTTTCAAAATCATTGCCAGAAAAGAATTTACTAGACAGGTTGTATAGGGAAGTGTTAAATTCCATCACAGTGTGTGTGTGTGTGTGTGTGTGTGTGTGAATCTTACTCCCCACCTCCTTTCCTGAAAACGGAGGGAGACCTCTGCTCGCTCCCATCTGAAGGGGTCCCGTTTGCTTGGCTGTGCTTAGGCAGCAGTAAAAGCCCCTCTTCCTACACCGCCGTCTGGAGCAGTCGAGGGAGGTGACAGTTGAGTCATGAACTCTGACCTTTTTAGTACATTATTGGGGGAAGAAGGGTGTTTCCCCATATACCAAGCTACCTTTAAAGCTACGGGGGTGGGGGAGGCACATAACCAAAGAAACAAACTGGGGAGTTTCTCCTAACCCTTGGAAAGATTTCACTGGCAGCCAATGATAGGATTTTCACAAATGCCGGCTAATCCTGTCAACACCCCCACAACATAGCTATTCTTAGCACCGCATTCTAAATGGATACCCAAAGGGGCCGGGACCTTCCCCTCAAGGTCACCATCAGCGAGGGAAGAGCAGGGATTTAAAGCTGAGGATACGTAGCCTCGTTTGCACGGAGCTTAACTCACTAGATCACACTGCCTTGCTATGACTGTCCCTTTTATGCACTATCGCCATAGCAACCGAAAACGACAGCATATGCTCAGAATCCCAGCTTCTCCATCGCTGTGATGCTTGCCCCACAGTCATCCAACAGCCGGCACAGTGGATGAATATTCCCATCTGTAAACGCCATGCCTTCAAGTGTGGACCAGAGCACAATGCAAACAACGTTCCTCCCTGGTTGAAATCCCACTTCAGTAGCAGCACCTAGCTGGGTCCTCTTGAGATCCGTCCGGATGTCTTTCATTCTTAGGGTCCAGATCATGATTTGGTACCTTCGCTTTGCGAAATCTAAGAAAGTTACCTTGTGTGGAAAGAGATCTGATTAACTGCCTGGGGAGGAGGAGCAGCACATAAGGGCAGATCTAATGCTAAATTCTCAGCAACCAATTCTGGTTTTGCCGCATGCATAAGCAGTTGCCTTGTTGCCAAACCTTATGACAATCCCAGAGCTTCTGAAGATACTGCCGCTCTACAGAAACTGCACTCTCAAGAAATTATTCATACTCTGGGCAAGGGAGAACTTGGTCTTACAGAAAGAACATCAACCTAAATTTTGCTTTCAAGAATAGAATAGAATAGAATAGAATAGAATAGAATAGAATAGAATAGAATAGAATAGAATAGAATAGAATAGAATAGAATAGAATAGAATAGAATAGAATAGAATAGAATAGAATAGAATAGAATAGAATAGAATAGGAGTAGAATCGAATCGAATCAAATCAAATAGATTAGAGAATAGAAAATAGAACAGAATAGAATAATTAGAGTAGAGTAGAATTGAATTGAATTGAATCAAAGAATTGAATCGAATCGAATTGAATAGCAGTTGGAAGGGACTTTGGAGGTCTTCTAGTTCAACCCCCTGCTCAAGCAGGAGACCCTATACCAGGGGTAGGCAACCTTGGCTCTTTTATGACTCGTGGACTTCAACTCCCAGAATTCCTGAGCCAGCATAGCATAGCTGGCTCAGGAATTCTGGGAGTTGAAGTCCACGAGTCATAAAAGAGCCAAGGTTGCCTACCCCTGCCCTATACCATTTTAGACAAATGGTTGTCCAGTCTCTTCTTAAAACCCTCCAGTGTTGGAGCACCCACAACTTCTGGAGGCAAGCAGTTCCACTGGTTGATTTTCTGTCAGGAAGTTTCTCCTTAATTCCAGGTTTCTTCTTTCTTTGCTCAGTTTCCATCCATCGTTTCTTGTCCTGCCTTCAGGTGCTTTGGAGAACAAACCCTTGACATCCCCCCTTTCTTTACTGCAGCCCCTCAAATATCAAATGTCAAAAATCAGCCCTTATCCTTGCCTATAGTGTTCAACAAGACCGCTTACTATCACACTCCATCCAAATGGCTCTCATCGCTTTAAGAGCAAGTAGTTGGGTACTGATATATAAACCATCTCCATGGAGACCAGCCTCCCCTCCTCGCTATCCGTGCACTGGCTTTTTATTTTAAGTGGAAGAAGGCAGCTTCTTCTGGGAATCTCTGGAGTTTCAAGAGCCCTACAAGTGCCTTGGTCCTGTCCTTTGGTCAGATTTCTTAGAAGCGGGAATGTAGAGCCCTGGATCTCATTCAGACATCGGTTCTGGGAGCCTCAGGTGTTGCTATCTCTTCAAATCAGCAGATGATGAAGCTGGCTGTGTGGTGATTCAGCAAGACTGCTGCCTTATCCAGTGACTAATGAAATCAGATTGACAGCAGCAGAACAACCAAAATGGGAAGAACTATACCTGTAGGAGAAGATCAGGCAGAGTTGGGTGGTGGAATTAAAATGAGTCATCCGCCTAGAGTCGCTATGTTAGCACAAATGGTCTAGGTCCAGCCCCTTTGGAATTCCCCAGACCCCTTATCTGGTGCCAATTTAGTGGTCAACTTTAGTTGACTAGATTCTTGGGTATAGGCTTGAGTAATAAATATTCTGTACTTGCAACTTAACATATAGCCCTGATTCTTTGCGTCTGACAATGCAACAAAAAGTGAGCAAGTCTCATGCTGAAGTGCTAAGGAACACAAGGAAGGCATTGTGACTTTACAACCCTTACTGATCTTGCTGCCATTTTCCTGCATGCTCATTATTAATCTAAATGATTAGTGGCCAATTTCACTTCATGTCCTGAATATGGCATAAGGAGGTTTGGATGTAAACCATACACCATTTGTGATAATGCAGTGTTCTGGCTGCCAATGAAAAGTACCTGATTATTTGTGGCAATGAGCCATGGTCATGTAGTAAATGTGGCATCAGAGTTTTTCAACCTTGGCAACTTGAAGATGGGTGGACTTCAACTCCCAGGATTCCACAGCCAGCAAGGGCAACCTTCAAGTTGCCAAGGTTGAGAAACACTGCTCTACATTATGCACATATGCATATAAAGTATGCAAAACTCTAGCATTCCCTGTGAGGTTATGGCACACCAGATCTACCCTCCTTGAAAGGGAAGGAACAGATCGTCCATTCTGCTTCAAGAAAATTCTGAGGGTGATCACCAAAATGCCAGCGGGCCCTTCTGCTCAGTATGGAAAAACACAATCTCTTACACAAGATGTACACCTGTTGACAAGAGAGTTCTCCAATGACTATCCACTTTTCCTGCTGGAGAAGATGTCTGTTATAATTTTAGCTTGGTGTTTTGCTGCTATAGAAGCCACAAATAACAACTCCTTTTATTTCACCCTTTCTGCAATGGGGTGAAAAAGAAGGGAGTGTCCACAATCAAAAGCATTGGCAAACTGCTGGTTTATTTGGTAATCTTATTTAAACTCTTCGTCTAAAGGGAAAGACAACCACTGGGAAGAAATTCTTCCATTTTTATTTGATTGCAGGTCATGTTGGGCATCTTAAATCTATCAGGCTAATGAGAAAACTGATACTAGATAGATACAGATACAGAGATTAGAGATAGATAGATAGATAGATAGATAGATAGATAGATAGATAGATAGATAGATAGATAGATAGATAGATAGATAGAGAGAGAGAGAGAGAGAGAGAGAGAGAGAGAGAGAGAGAGAGAGAGATTAGATAGGTAAATGATAGACAGACAGAGGATAAGACAGGCAGATTTGAGCAATAACTTAAAGGAATAGATGTAGTTCATAATTAGGGCAAGTTTGAATAATGCAACATTTGCTTTAGTGTGAACTGTAAATTAATATCAAGTTCTGTTTAATGTGACCCAAAATTCAGTTGGTGCAGGTAGTGAGTGCACAATTGAGGCTTGCATGGGCACAGCTGCAGTTGGGGTTTTAGACGCCATTCTTGAGATGTGCAAAATGGAGAAAAGGATGATTCGGTAAGAGGAAAACTACAAATTTCAAAACCGGCGGCTCATTATTTGATTGGAACAAAGATTTGATGTAATTGAACAACATCAAGAACGTGGTCATAGCAAAGTGAAAATAGGACAAGATGTTGAAATGCCTGAAACTACAATACAATGCGGTCTTCAATCGAATTAACCTGCCCCACTTGCTCCAGGGGGAAAGGCCTGGTACGGATCCCGCCTGCTTAGGAATTCCGGCGGGCCAGGTCAAGGAAAAGAGCCTTTTCCCACTGTGGCCCCATCTATCCCTGGAGGTGAGAACCGCTCCCATCCTTTTGACCTTCCAGAAGTGTATCAAAACTTGGTTTTGCTGGTTGGCTTGTGGCCCTACGTGGGCCGCTCACCACTGGAGGTGGTTGACAGGATAAGACAATCTCATCCCTGTGCCATCTGTTTCTTTGGTTCTAGTTATTATATAGTTTTTAAGATTTTAATTGTTTTTGTATTTATCTTTTCATTCTTTGTAAGCTGCTCAGAGTTACTTTATCGGGGAGATGGGTGGCATCTAAATTTAACGAACAAACAAAGCTTTTGTTTTTATTTTGCTTTCTACAGCTACTCTGTGACTTCATGAACCGTACATTTAAAGGATACTCTTTTTATACTTTATATTTCATTAATATACGTACATAAACGTTTGTTTAAACATTTCCCTTGCCCATTTCCATCGCACTGCAACCCATCGCTGTATTTTTTTAAATAGAAATATCACTTTGAATAATGCAAATTTGACTGATGCGACCATTTTGTGGAATTCATTAACTGCACTAATCGAGACCTCCTTGTACCGTGACTAAGGAGTTTGCATACAGACAACCTGTAGGGTTACAGCGTGAAGAAAATAATTATAGGAATTACGAGCTCTAGAGGGGAATCGATTTTAAATGGGGCATCGTACAATAGACTGAATCGTTTCAGTTGAACAGTTTGTTCCAGCAAGGCTGCCTCTAGCAACATTCTCAGGCTGCAGAAGGAAAGCAACTGGAGACGGCAGGTGCCCAGTCTCCAAAGAAGAACAGCCACAAGAAAACCCAACAGAGATG
Source organism: Azemiops feae (assembly GCA_023970755.1). NCBI lineage: Eukaryota > Metazoa > Chordata > Lepidosauria > Squamata > Viperidae > Azemiops > Azemiops feae. The sequence continues at coordinate 378,306 of JALGBA010000475.1, read as the reverse complement.
GGGAAGGAGGGCCAAAGCAGGCGCTCTTCATCTCCGAGATACGAGCACTTGATCTGCAAAGGGCGTGAAAAAGGTCAGGATTCCTCACAGAACAGAGCAGGCTGACCCTCCACGTGCACCCTGAATGATGGGTGGCCCTTCCATGGCGCCCCTCAATTCTTAGATTTGGAATGCTATTACAAAGGACAGTGTGGATGAGAACCGAGGAAGGAAATTCAAAGAACAGGCCTCTTCCATTTCTTTTAACAACACAACTTCCTCTGGAAGGCTTTGAGAAGTTACACGGGGCCCAGGGATAATGCAAAGGGCAACTTTTGAGATACTTCATTGTAGCCCCATCTTTTTAAATTTTTGCTATAATGGTTTTGCTGATGTTATAATGTCTGGATGGTTGAATATTAAAGCTTGGTAACAAATAATTAAAATCAGAGAAAACCTATTTGGATATGCCTGACACCGGGAAATAGATTTAAAGGTGGCATTTCATGGCCCCTTTCTGTAATTTCTAAAAATTAATGTTTGTTCTGTCCCGAAATAAAATATAAACTTGCTACGAGCATTACAGTTTGAATACACATTCAGAGGAGATCCAGAGAAATTCACTTCAATCGAAATATATCTGGCTGCCACGGATTTCCCAAGTCCAACTCTTTTAAGAACTAACAAAGAGTTATGGAATTCTAGATGGAACCCTAAATGATTTTTTTTATTAGCACAGAACTAAAAACGTGAAAGAAAGCCAACGCTTCTCTCCTTAGAGAAGCAAACGCGCTCCGTCAAAAGAAAAAGTGTCTGAAAAAGCAGTCAAGACGAGAAAGACTCCCTAACCCCATCCATCCTTAAGAGGAGGAGGAGGAGAGGCTGTCAAGAGCTGTAGTAGGAACACAGGAAATCCACGTGGGGGCACCATGTTCCTGGTTAGTGGGCGTCTCTGGAAGCAAAGACAGGGTGCAACACAACTGCTCTAGTTTAACAAGTTCTACAGATAAGACATTGTGCCATAATAGGTATGAAAGAAAACAATTAACGAGGCTGTACTGAAAAGTTATCAGCTTATCAATTTGCTCTTCTCCTCTCAAAAAAATCGATTCTTCAACTTTTGGCTTAATTCAGTAAACTCCCTCCCCAAAAATCTTTTTAGAAACTCTTTTTTTTCTTTCCAGTTTTCACATTGCTATATAAGTAGCATAAAGCAAATCTCAACCTGTTTTGTTTTTTTCAACTGTGCTAGGATAAATGTCCATTAAGGTTTTTATTTTCAAGTATAAAAGCAAATAAAACACAATTAAAAACAAAGAGCATTCTTCAGACTCCCAGCAGGAGTTCCGTGTAATCCGATTTACAACTGGAACTCCTATTAATAAACTGAAGCGCGTAAGTGCAAACATTATTAATTTCAATAAGAAAATGGTTAATTCTGTGCATGCTGACCCTCACTTGTATTAATAAAATGAAAAAAATGCACATTGTTGTTATTAAATTAGTCTAAGCCATATTTTTCTAATATCTCATATATTTTGAATGAAGTTTAAACTTAAAGGCTAAGAAAATATGGGAAATTATGGGCACCCAGATATCAAAGCAAAACAATGCATGGGCCACTAATATGTGAAGAATAGTCTCCGAAAATAAACTCTAGAGTTTTGGTTATTTTGCAACAGTATTCAGAGAAAAAGTACATTTGCACATTTTCCTGATGTCCCCAATTTGCAGGTTTTATTCCAAATTGATTGTTTATAGACTTTTGCAAATTTTGCAACCTATTTTTGATTATTATTACAAACTGTGAGCAAACAAGAGGTGAAATAGAAATAAACTAAGGACATAAGGAAGGAGCAATTATATAAGAACAAAAAATTCTTCTTTCTAAATTCCGGAGCTTTTACAGATGCTACTTTCATTCGTTTTCTAAACTGTTAATATATATTTTTTTTTGTAAAGAAAGAACAAAAAAGATTCTGCACATAGAATGGATATATCTAGATCCAGCATCAGCTTCCCTTTGCATTATTGGATTGCTATTTATTCTCCTTCAAAGAAAATACATTTCACCTAAATTTCCATACTTCTTCCTGGGAATTTCAGTGCAACTTTCAGTATCACAGAGAAATCTAGTGATCAACCTTCACAAACCCGTCCCCCCCCCCAACAACATAGAAACCCAAAAGTCATAAAACAATTCACACCTCCCACTTCTAACCAGACTTCCGTCCCTTCTACAAACATGGCAGGGTGCATTTGGCCACATAATTTAACCTAATATGTAGGTTTGAAAATATATATGCTGCACGCTACTGGGTAAGTCTCCCAACAAATTCCTTCTCTGGAAGGTTTGAAGGACAGAGGGCAAGCTACAAATAGCTAAACAAAAAAATAATTAAGACACAAGCTGGACATCTTCCCGTTTTCAATTTCCTAGACTTATTTCATCAGATGTGCTTTAGACATGTTCTCTGTAGCAGGCAGCTTCTATATTCATCACCTAACAAAACCCTCCTTTTGTTTCGTTCAATCTCATCCTTCCAAGATCTGCTAGGGACTTAACATAGAGATGAACCGTGATTAAACTTCCACATTTTTGTAGAACTTAGCAGAACACCATCATGTGTGAATAAAACAGGGCATACTTGACAGGCGAGACGCTCAACAATCTTCGTCAACCTGGCACCTTCTAGATCTCTAGAATGAGTGGGGTTCAGTTCCCAGAATTCCCAGCAGCACCCCTGATGGTTGGGGAATGCTAGGAGATGAAATCCATGCATCTGGAGAGCCAGGAGATTGGGGAAACCAGGCATATATGAATAACAGTGACAAGAAAAAGGATTCCAAGAGTTTTAAGTCTTGATTCCCCCGCTGGGCAGACACAGCATCAGTGTGTGCCTACAGAGACATCTTAAGAGTTTTGAAAAAAAATATAGATTTTTCTAGAGAATGATAAGGACAAGTACAGAAGGAAGTGTTCCGAACAGGCCCCCTTCGACAAGGAAGCATGAACTCTACCTCTTTCATCTTAGTGTGGGAACCTCAAAGTCTGTCGTTGAGGAAATATTTGATCCTAAAAATGCAGATGAAAAAACTTACGGGTGGGCAGAAGTATTTCACATTAGAACACGTACTCCTTATTTACAGCAGGAAGAGGGCTACTGCCTCAGCATGAGCCTTTGGCAGGTTGAAGAACTCAACCCCGAATCAAAGTCCAGCAATCTTTGCTAAAATTATAGCAGTTGCAATATTTGGATAGCGGGGTGAAAACTTTCATGATGGGTTGGCCCACAACTTCCTCCCTCTCCTGCCTCTGATCACGCTGGAGCTAGGAGTACTCCAGAGTCCCAAACAGCCTGATGCCTCCAGGCTGCTTAGAAATCAGAAGTCACTGTCATTCGTTCAGGCCCCTTGGAAAGAAGGTAGAAAATCTCAGCAGAGAAAACAAATTGGGTCATACAGTTAATTTTTGCTAAAGGATTCTATGGATAGGAATACCTAAAAGGCCCTGACCTCAAACATCACCATCTGACCTCTGAAAGTGGAAGTATCTTGAGCAGGGCATCCATGGAGGATCTCAGCTACTTTGTGTAAGCTGATGGGAACTAAACAAAGGGAGGAAATCCTTGCTAAGGGTTTAACACTCACTTAAGACTAATGTATTGCCAGTGATAGGGAGCTGTGTCTATCTTGTGCCTTTGGGTCAGTGTTGACTGCTGAACTAATAATGCAGTTTTCTTAGCAGGATTTCAAAGTGGCTTGCCATTGCCTGCTTCTCAGGGCTGAGAGAGAGGGACTGGCTCACCCAGGTGCTTCATGCCTAAGGCAGACATAGAATTTATGGCCTCCCAGTTTCTAGCCTGGTAGATTAAACACTATACCAAACTAGCTGGTCATTCTGGGAATTGAAGCCCACCAGTCTTAAAGTTGCCAAGGTTGGGGAGAAGGCTGTAGTGGACAAGAAAATCTTTCTCCTGGCAGAGACATTTAGCCTGGCTTACTCCCTTGCAAGATATGTAGACCAGCGGTCTCCAACCTTTGTGGTTTGGTGGCCTGGCTGGGGGGGGGGAGAGGGGAACCGAGTTGCACGAGCAGAGGGGCTGCGTGTGTGTGGCCCAGTTCCGAATAGGGCATGGAACTGTAGTGGGCCTCGGCCCAGGGGTTGGGGACCCCTGATGTAGACCATAGGTCCAGATGGAGCCGAGGTTTATGAACCAAAGATGTAAAGAGATGTCCAAATTCCAAATTAAATGACCTCTCCTGTTTTGAAACCACGAAGATTGGTTATCTGTAAAGGCAACTCTGCAGGTCAGTGATAGAACACCTGTCTTATGGGCAGATGCTTTCAGCTTTAACATACTACTATCTTTCTTGTGTGGGGCTAGAGAGATTTTCATCTGAAAAAACAAGGTAAATGTAGCCCATGGAGGATAGCCCTACATGAACTAATGCTCTGACTTACTCTAAGACCACCTTCTATGGTGATACTAACTCATGGAACAGAGTCTATCCTTACTACTAAACAAACCACAGAAATCTTGAGAAATAAAGAAGTTACACTATGTTTTCTGGCTGACTAAACTGCTGTGTAGAGGCCACTAACTACCTAAATTGTTTTCTTACTCCTGGCTGGATTTATGGTTGCTTTTTAGAGTTCTTGCTGATTTTTCCCACAGCTGCCAAGGCCTGAATCTTGAAGAACCCTACGTAATAAATTAAATGTTGCGCAATCATGTTAAATGCAACTGCATTTAGAAAAAAATAATACGAAGATTACTGATGGGAAGCTTGGTAAGTGACCACAATTCTCTTCTGGCTCACATTTAATTGCAAATAAATGAAAACCAGGAAACTCCTGGGGTGGCCTAGGAGAGGTTCCAACAGGTGGGGAAACCCTGAGGAACATATAGTTGTAACATATTTTATAAGGGCTTGAAGCCTTTAATGGAGAGGCCAAGAGGGATTTGGGGGCGGGGGCTAAAAATAAAACTGACGCATCTCCTAGGTCAATTCCAATTTCAAAAAAGGTCTTTCAAACGTAATGTTTGGTATAGTAATCAGGACTCTGCATTTCACCCATAATGGACTATTAGTCTGCAACTGAGCAATCGATTATAGTAATAAGGACCTTCAAAGTGAAATAGTGTTGGAAGGGAGCTCAAAGTCCACCTAGAACAGGGATGTCCAACTTTGGCAACTTTAATACCTCTGGCTGGGGAATCCTGGGAATTGAAGCCCACAGGTATTAAAGTTGCCACGGTTGGGCACTCCTCATCTAGAAGAACCCCCAGCTAAACTGAAATATACCATGCAGACAGGTGGTTGCATATTCTTTCTCTACTATTTACAAATTAGTTTTCTTTCAGCCAAAAGAGAGAAGAGGAATCTGGAAAGGTATTTCTAGAGAATATCCTTGCTAGTTTGGAGGAGAGAAAGACCTCAGCAGTAAAATATAAACCAGGCACCCCGTACTAAATCTCTTCTGGAGTATCTTATCTGTTCATGGAAATTCTCCCCAATGCTTTTTTCGCCACTCAATTTATATCCTGTCTTTCTATCTGTGGAACACTTAAGGTAGCTGACAGCGTACAAAAGGAACAATTAAACGCACTAATTGTGCAATCATTAGAATAATTTAAAAGCCTCCCCAAAGAGATGTGTCTTATTGCAAAGAAGACACCTCTGGCCAAAAGCCTGCCTCCCTAAAGTCACCCCCAGTGGCTCCTGAGACCAGAGCAGGTCTTCCTATTAAGAGTCCCAAAGGTGCTTTTTCAAAAGGCACCTGCACTTCCTTTGTTTTTCCTTGAAGATGCTTCACCCAGAAGCTTCTTCAGTTCTGACCGAATGGTGGAGAATGGAAGGATTATATTCCTTGCAGTCACCTTTCCATCAATTCCACAAACACAAATCCTTCCATTCTCCACCATTCAGTCAGAACTGAAGAAGCTTCTGGGGTGAGAAGTGAAACATTTTCTAGCAAAACAAAAAAAAGTCCAGGTGCCTTTTGAAAGAAAGCACCTTTGGGACAACCATGACCTGGATGACTGAGAATCTCCACAGACATTTTCCTATGAAGTGGTTCCCCCCTAAGACACCTCCAGACTGGCCTATCACCGAGAGACAGGCAACCCCAGTGAGCCGATCCCATTGATCAGGAACGGGATTAAGGCCCTCAAAGAGGTCCCTTCTTCGCATTTTATCCAGAAAGCCCAAGGCAGGGCCCTCCCATGTGGGCTGCTGACTAGGCAAGCCATTTTCACCTCTTAGAAATGCCGGAGAGGAAGACGGCAGATGTAGGGATTCCCGCTCTGTAACACAATCCCCTGCAGAACAAAATCTAAACTTAATGAGGCTTGAAAAAAGAGACCCGGAAAAAGAATGCGGAGTGGGGGCGGTACTGAGGCCTTCGCCTTTGGACCTGACCTTCTCCTTGCTCTGATCTCAAAGCCTTTGGAAGGATCTGATCCGGTGGCTTCCGGCTGCAGGCGAGAAGGACAGGATTACACCCACTTCTTTATTTAAGCTAAATCTCCCCCCCCCCAAGGAATTGTGCTCCCGTTTCTAACGCTGTGTTAAAACTATTTGGGTAGGGTCAGCCTGAGTTTTATGACTCCCGTGACCATAAACCCTGATTGCTGGCCAAGCCGTCTGGAACTTATGGGAATGGTAGTTCGGTAATTTGGAACACCAGTTGTGCCTCTCCCTGCTAGAGAAAGGCTAAATCTTGGCTCACCTAATTTCCTTTTAACAATCTGCTCCTTCCTTCAGTTTGGCCACTTGATCCAGAACAGAAATTTATCCAAGACATAATTGAGCCTTTGAAACTGGAGCTTCAGCAAAAGAACCCCACTAAACTCTGGGTTCAAAGAGAAATCCTCTTCGGCTTGATAACAGAACTGATGTATCACAGCCTCCTTTGAATTTTTCACACATTCAATATGGTAGCACACCACTGCCCAACTAGGCTTAGACCAGTGATGGTGAACCTTTTAGAGACCGAGTGCCCCAAAACCGCCCCACCTCCCACCCACCCCTGCCAAGCCCCTACCCCACCCGCCCACAGGGCCACCCACCACCTCCACGGCCCAACACAGATCGCCCAGGCGGCCCTGCAGTGCAATGGCGGTCACGCCCTCCGCCCTGCAGCATCATCTGCGCGCGACGGGGCACGAGGGCGGAGTCTTGTCCCTGCTGCCCGGCTGCCATGTCCTTGGCTGCGCTGCTCCGCGTGGGCTGCACCCGGGGGCGACTCTCCTCCAGGTGGGCTGCTGGTGAGGAGGGGGCTGCGGGAGGAGGCAGAGCTGGGGCAATGGCGCGTGTGCCCACTAAGAGGGCTCTGAGTGCCGCTTCTGGCACATGTGCCATAGGTTCACCACCACTGGCTTCAACCAATCCAGCCCTACAATTCTGTGAGTCCAAATTTCCAGCTATGTGTATTCTTGAGCTACATCTCAGTTTTCATTTTGTCCAAAAAGTCTTTTGACGCACAACGATTCTGACTGTTTGAAGTTATAACAGCACTGAAAAAAAGTTATGAGCAGTTTTCCACACCTACAACTTGTTGCAGCATTCCCGCTGGTCACCTGACCAAAATTCAGACGCTTGGCAACTGACTCATATTTATGACAATTGCAGAGTCATACATGGGTCATATGATCTCTTTTTGTGACCTTCGGACAGGGAAAATCAATGGGGAAGCCAGATTCACTTAACAATCGTGCGACTAACTTTACAACTGCAGTGATTCACTTAACGACTGTGGCAAGAAAGGTTGTAAAATTGGGGCAAAATTCACTTAGCAACTGTCTTGCTTGGCAATAGCGATGTTGACCACAGTTGAGGTTGTAAGGGGGATCACGTGACCCCGGGACCGTCTTAAATACGAGCCAGTTGTCTGAATTTTGATCACGTGACCGTGGGAGTGCTGCAATTGTCATAAGTGTGAAAAATAGTCATAAGTCATTTTTCCCAGTGCCGTTGCAGCTTCGGTCACTAAACAAACTGTTGTAAGTCGAGGATTACCTGTAAAAACGTTAAAAAAAAAAGAAAAAAAGGGGAGTAGAAACCCCTGAATAGTTTTTAGGGTACAGTTAGGAAAACAAAAGCAAAAGATGGGGGAAACAGATGATAGCATTCCAGCTTACCTGCGCTCGGATCAAAGATTCAAAACTTGGCTTGAAATAATCGATGCGACTGCTGTAAAACTTGGGCATCTCTTCCAGAAGCTGCTTGTTCTTGACCTCAAACTCATCTTTCACTGGCCTCAGTTCTTCTCGGGCCTGGAAGAATCGCAAAGAAGATGTGAAGAGGAGAAGATCATCTCAAAATGTTGTCCTTCATCTCCCCTTGAAAAGTTGCCCTCCTGGGTTAGTTCCCCCTGCATTGGGCATCGATTGATCACCATCTAGAGATTGGAATGACTCTTAAGAGGCCCAAAGCAGCCACCTCTGTGCTGTTGTCCAACAGGTAGGTATTCCCAACTAGTAGGACTTTAATTTTGCCTCTCACGGGGTTTAAGTACCAATTCTGAACTACTGAGGAAAATAAGTAGACTAGACAGTCACTTGTCTGAAGTAGTATAGGTTCTCCTGCTTGAGCAGGGGGCTGGACTAGAAGATCTCCAAGGTCCCTTCCAACTCTATTCTATTCTAAGTGCAGTGTGACTAATGGGCAGATGACAAGAGTTCTCTGATTTTCATCTAAATTCTGAAGAAGGTTTTAAACCTGTCAGGTTGATGGACATAAGAGATATGCCATCTCCATGGTGGGCATCTCTTCAATGGAATTCCCTCCTGGTGTCTCCATGGTTCCCTATTGCCAGCCTTTGAAGGCAGTTATGGGAGGTCATCTATTCGGACTTTTTAAGCTGTTCAGATTAAATTATGGTAGAACTTTGTGGCATGTTCACTGAATTCATGCCCCAGGTTCTACCTCAGAATTAAATATTTAAAGATACTGAAAGATAATTCGAATTCAGGAAGAAAGATTGTTTAGGTGTATGGAATTCACTCTGGTTTTGAATTGATTTTCTTTTTCCTGGAAGCCTGATGACTTCTAAGAGCAAAATCTTGAGCCCCTGAATTTAATTTCAGTTCCAGAACTGTATCCAGCTCATTAAGTTCTCAACACAAAACTTCATTCCTGTACTATTTCTTTATATTGACAATATACTTTTATGGAAGGGATGCATCCCTTTCTTGCTAATATTGGAGAAATCTGCAAATCTCCCAGAGAAGTAACATCAATAGGTAACAGAATAACAGAGTTGGAAGGGACCTTGGAGATCTTCTAGTCCAACCCCCTGCTCAAGTAGCGGACGCTATATCATTTCAGACAAATGGTTGGCCAATCTCTTCTTAAAAACCTCCAAATCTAGTCAATTTTCAGTCTACTGAAGAAGCTTCTTAAATGAGAACTGAAACGTCTTCAGGTAAAATCAAGAAAGTCCAGTTGTTGTTTTTAAGCACCTCTGGGACAACTGTGACATGGATGGTTGAGAATGTCCACATTTAGTCTACTCCTCACGGAAACTGCCAGAGTGTTACTGGTGATATGGTATCACATCTGTTTGTGTCCTCTTCTGACAAACACCTTCATCTGCACATCTTCAATTCTAGAACCAGCATCCAAATGTTTCCTTGCACCCAACAACCCCCTCCCCCGGATATTCTCCCCCCCCCCCCAAAGCTCTGTGAATGCTCTTTAACACCTGGTGCAACTTGGTCAAGATGGGGCCCGTTTTCTCCTTTTCTTCATACTTCTCCACCTTGGACTGGAGCCGTTTGTAATCTTGCAGAACTTGTTCACGACGTTTTACCGCCATATTGAGACTGGGGAAGACACCGCTGAATCTGTGGGGATTTTTTAAAAAAATGATTTTGATACTCTCAGTGTTGTAGAGCAGGGCTCCTCAACCGTGGCAACTTTAAGGCTTGTGGACTTCAACTCTCAGAATTCCACAGCCAAGTCCACAAGCCTTAAAAGTTGCCACGGTTGAGGACCCCGATTGTATAGTATTTAGGTTGATTGTTCTCTGAGAATTTTTTTTTTTTTTTTTTTGAGGCTAACGAAAGCTGGATGCTATTTTTTTTATTTTATTTTTTACTATAGAGAGCTTTTCCTCTTTATTCTTTCTCCTAGGATCTCAGAACACTGGGAATAATATATGCCTTTCACTCTTCTGCATAAAACTATCTAGTTGAGATACTAGCTGGCTCAAGATGATTTACAGGAAGCAGGGATGCCAATCAGGGGTTTTAAACAATGTGTTTCCAGCATGATCCAGAGCTTTGTTGAAACTCTATAGTGCATTGCTTCTCAAGATAAATGAAAGATCCACGGGAAACCCACAGTGTGGATATTTATCTGGCACAGAAAAATTTCCTGCCACTGTGAAGCTTCAGCATCATTGTTCCCACAAATCAAGTGGATGCATCTCAATTGCACCCATTGGACAAGTCAGTTCAGGAAATGGCTGCTCCATTCTAGCCACAAAATCAAATCAAGGGCAATTTAAGAATGCTTTTTTGTTTGGTGTTGAATATCCTCCAACCCCATCAGTTACCATCAAAGGCCCATGTTTTCCTTTTGGCTTTGCTGTAACCGATTTTTAATTTTTTTTTCAAAAGAAGAACACATGTTATAAAGCAGAAGGCAAGATAACATACCAGCCACAAAGAATGTAATTTTAAATAGGTGAGGTGGCTTTAAAAATCAGCCAGCCAGGATATGAATGAAGCAGGCTTGTCCCTAAAAGGCATTAAAAGTCATAAATATTAATCTTGCCTCATTCAGGGATGGGGCCTGTAACAGGCTTCATTATTTGCTCAGGGAGGGACACCCATCCCTGTCACAGTGAGCGATTAAGCACTTCAGCCCATTAGCTGCAGCAGGAGCCAGATTAATAATCCTTGCATAATTCTAGATGGATCACCACTGGATGCAGGGGTGGCAGAGAAGTAGAAATATGTTCCTGCTGTGGAAACCACAAAAGGAGATCTCGGCCAACCTTTCTCAACTTCAAATCTTTCCAATGTTTCCGACGATAGTTTCCATTAACTCACTGGGCATGGCCATTAATAATCTAGGGAAATTCAACTATTTGGTTCAGTTCTGGTAGACAAGGCAACAAGGCGGTCCCCTTTTTTGAGATGTCAATGAGGAGGAGCAGGGGTTTGATAAGAAGATAAAATGCTAATCAATCACAGCGGCATTACCATCCTCATTTAAACTGCGCCTTCACAGTTATCCAACCGGAATCATCTGGACTAATGCTTTGTGTGCATTCCCTGTTTTTCAAGTGTGTGTATGTGTGTGCGTGTGTGTGTGGACATACATGTGCTCCTGTTGATCCCAGCATCTCTAACTATTGCGTGCACTGAGGGAGGATGTTAGTTGGTGTAATTCACCAGAAACTAGAAAGCGACAAATTCCGTGTCTGAATTTGAGAATAGAATAGTACAGAGCAGTTATGAAGAAGGCAGAAGATGAAAAGTCCTGAAGAGATCAGGGCAATAATGAACCCTTAGTCCAGGGGTCCCCAACCTTGGCAACTTTAAGACCTGTGGACTTCAACTCCCAGAATTCCCCAGCCAGCCATGCTGGCTGGGGAATTCTGGGAGTTGAAGTCCACAGGTCTTAAAGTTGCCAAGGTTGGGGACCCTTGCCTTGGTCTGACTCTTACATACTTAGTCTGTGTAAGGCAACTGCCTGGGATTCTACATCCACGCGGCATTAAAATGTTTGCAGACCATCCCATCTAGCTTGCAAGACGGGTTACAAGAGACATGGCTTGCTCGAAGTTCTTTTATGTTTTTCCCATTCTGACTGGTCCCCGCTTTTAGTGGCTGTTCCATCGTTTTTACAGGAGCGCAATGGCCCAGCGGTTAAAGACCGCTGGAAAGCTGACAGCCCGGGTTTGAGATCCGAGCGCTGCACTATGGGGTGAGCTCCCGTTACTTGGCCCAGCTCCTGTCTACCTAGCAGCTTGAAAGCATGCAAATGTGAGTAGATAAATAGGTATCACTTTGATGGGGAGATGGCAGCATTCCTTATGCCTCAGTGCACAGTCACGCTGGCCACATAACCATGGCAATGTCTTTGGACAATGCTGACTCCCTTGGCTAAGTAACAAAGATGAGCATTGCACCCTACAGTTGGACACGACTGGACCAAGGGAAACCTTTACTTTTATCTTTTCATCTTTTTTAAACCTTCGGTATGATTCCCAAGCAAGAGCTTGTGGTTTTAGAAAGCAAGGTAAAAACTCATCCTGACTCTAAATTAATTCCTAACCGCCCATAACTTGAAAGCTCAGAAGGCTGAAAGATGCATTAACATAAATATTTAGCTTTGCAAGTTGCTTCAATTACTTAGCCAAGGTGCTAGCAAAGAACCTTACACTCCACTAGTTTTTCAGCATCTTTTAGATGGGGTCCAATAACTTTGTAAGTACTAGTTCAATGAACACAATTTAAAAGACGTTGTAAGACTTAAGAATCAAATGTCTCTCTCTCGTGAAATATATTTTACTTCAAGGTTGCTGAAGACCTCTTGTTAATTATGGTTTCCAGGAATCATGTAGACAGGAAAGAACCACAAGCTTTCACACACAGACCAACTCCTGCACTTTTCTGATGAATCAATTATAGATTGTGGAATAGGGAGACGCAGGTTCAAGTCCCCAGCTGTCTACAGAGCTTATTGGGGTTCAGCCGCTCTCTCAACCCAACCTACCTTGCAGGAAAGACCAAGGAGAGACTTCTCCCATACATCCTGCCTTGACCTCTCAAGTTAAAAGGCATATATAAATGCAATCATAAATAAAAAATAAAGCAGTCCTCACTTAACAACCCTAATTGGGACCAGCAACTCTACAGCTAAGCAAAGCAGTTGCTAAATGAAACATCGTGTGATATGCAGTTCCAGTTGTGGTCATTAAGGGAATCACTCACAGCTGTTAAGCAAGATATCACATGACCATGACTTGAGACTTCCTCCAGGCTTCCCCACTGACTTTGTTGTCGGAGGCCAGCTGAGAAGGTTGCAAATGATGATTGTGGGGCTGTGGGATGCTGCAACCCGCATGAAGGTGTGGCCGTTGCCAAGCACATGAATTGCAATCATGTGGCTTCAAGGATCAGTCACGGGAACCAATCACTGGTCACTATTTCAGCACGATCATAACTTCCAACTTTTGCTAAACTAATGATCATTAAACGAGGACCACCTGTAAATGCACGGTGGCCGAGCACTCTAGAGCAGGGGTGTCAAACTGGCGGCCCGCGGGCTGGATGAGTCACGCGCAGGCCACGCCCACCCCGGCTCCGCAAAGGGCAAAAACGTCACGATATGTCATGTGACGTGATTGAGTTTGACACCCGTGCACTAGAGCCGAGGTCCCCAACCTCGGCCACTTTATGACTTGTGGACTTCAACTCCCAGAATTCCTCAGCCAGCCATGCTGGCCGAGGAATTCTGGGAGTTGAAGTCCACAAGTCATAAAGTGGCCGAGGTTGGGGACCCCTGCACTAGAGGAAGCATTATACTATGAGATGTAAGTGCCCACAACGTACACAAAGCAACTGGAATGCACAGAACATGTGTTCTCATGAAGATTGCCCTCTGAAAATGCAATTTCCCAGAAAATTTACTCTTAGAATTCCACAGCTGGAGTTATAAATAATAATAAAAAAAGCATTAATAAGGCTCTTACTGAGCCTCTATAATGTGGAGATCTAAGTATACCAAACATTATGCTAAGAGTTTTCCCCCTCCTCCTTCCCACCTCTTTGCTGGTACACTATGTTGTGCTCTTAGCTATTTCAAAAGCCGCTGTGCCACAAAAACTAATCTATAAAACCAACTCACCTGTAAGACTCTGTACGAAAGATATTAGCAGCAGGAAAGGTAATGCAGTATTATTTAGCACAAAGAGCTATTGACATTCACTTCTATACTTAGATTTTTGCAGTGGCGAGAAGGACTTTGATTTTACAGACCAACTACACAAGCCATGCTGTGCTACAGTTGCTATAGATTTATACCATGCTGCAGATTTAGGCCTATGAAAGACCGGGTGTCCTGCTGCATATGCATGTAGATTGCCCCAGCTTTTCATTTTAGGTTAATTTAATTTTTTTTTCCTTCCTCCTTTTTATGTCATTAATGGAGAGACTGATGGATGCAGTTAACTAGCATGCTAGCAAGAAGGGGTAACTGTAGTCTTCTTACCGTACTTTTCTAGATGTTGAAAAATGATCTGTAAGGAGTGTTATTTCATCTTAAGAGTCCTCACCTGTAATCTGAATCCCGTCAAAGGGCTTCAAAGCGTGTTTGTGCCACAGATCGCATCGGTGGAGGCACACATGCATTTAGTTTGGGGTTTCTCTGCACTGACTCCCAATCACGACAACAATTATGTGGCACCAGACCAGAACTAAAACATGAACGCAACTCAACCAACTATCAACTCTAAATCTGGAAGACAGCTCCGCAGTCCTTCCCAAAAGGAGGCAATGAGGAACTGCCTTGCTTCCTGAACTTCCTTGTGTTTCATTCTTAAAACACTGGTGGTCCTTATGCCTGCGCTGAAGGCAAACCACGTAAAATGGAACATGGGTTGGATCTGTGGTTTCATTAAAATCAAACTGCTTCATATCCGGCAAGTTAAAAACCTTGGTGAGCAAGCACAACTGCAGCAGGACCACAAGGGTTAAAACATCCCCAGTGTCAGAGCCTCAATTTGGACTTCGGAACACGCGCCTATAATTTACTTTTTAAAAAGCCGTTCACACTTTTGCCAATGGTCTAAATAGTAATGTCAGGTTTCCTCCAGTGGTTACTTCTGTTTGCAACAGGTAGGCCTGGCATGACAGCTCATTTCCTCAACTATTAGAAGGGGATAGGAAGCCCAACCCATGTCATCTTTTTTTTAAAACCCATGCTTAAATAATGCAGGTATATGCAGTGGTGGGATTCAGCCAGTTTGCACCACTTCGGCAGAACCGGTAGCTAATTCGTTTGTTGCCCAGGCCCAGAATGGACTTCCGGAAGTGGCATCCATACAGAGAACCGGTTGTTCACATATTTGAATCCCACCACTCCTTCCTTCCTTCCTTCCTTCCTTCCTTCCTTCCTTCCTTCCTTCCTTCCTTCCTTCCTTCCTTCCTTCCTTCCTTCCTTCCTTCCTTCCCTCCCTCCTTCCTTCCTTCCTGTGGTAGGATTCAGCCAGTTCGCACCACTTCGGCAGAACCGGTAGCTAATTTTTTGTTGCCCAGCAGGCCCAGAACGGACTTCCGGAAGTGGTATCCACGCAGAGAACCGGTTGTTCACATATTTGAATCCCTTTTCCTTCCTTCCTTCCTTCCTTCCTTCCTTCCTTCCTTCCTTCCTTCCTCCCTCCCTCCCTCCCTCCCTCCCTCCCTCCCTCCCTGTGGTGGGATTCAGCCACTTCACACCACTTCAGCAGAACCGGTAGCTAATTTGTTTGTTGCCCAGGCCCAGAATGGACTTCCGGAAGTGGCATCCATACAGAGAACCGGTTGTTCACATATTTGAATCCCACCACTCCTTCCTTCCTTCCTTCCTTCCTTCCTTCCTTCCTTCCTTCCTTCCTTCCTTCCTTCCTTCCTTTCCTTCCTCCCTCCCTCCCTTCCTGTGGTGGGATTCAGCCACTTCACACCACTTCGGCAGAACCGGTAGCTAATGTTTTGTTGCCCAGGCCCAGAATGGACTTCCGGAAGGGGCACCCACAGAGAGAACCGGTTGTTCACATATTTGAATCCCACCACTGGATATATGCCTATCTCTCACTCCTGTAGATGAAGAGAACCAGTACTGTTCTGCACTTAATGATCTTGTAAAATGAAGTAGAAGAAATGTAGAGCCATTTTTTGGGGTTTTTTTTAGATTTCAGCCCTTAAAAGCATGGAGAAAAGATGTTCACAGAGGTGAAAACTTCCCACGAGGCAGCACCAAAGGGGTCACAAATATATTACAGGTAGTCCTTCACTTACCACCACAGCTGAGCCTAACATTTCCACTGCTAAGCAAGACAATTGTTAAGTGAGCTTTGCCCCTTCTTACGACAACTTGTTGCCATCGTTGTTAAGTGAATCACTGCGGTTGTTAAATGAGTGACGTGAATCTGGCCTCCCCACTGCCTCTGATTGTCAGAAGGTTGCAAAAGGTGATCAGATGACCCTGGGACAAGGCAGCCCTCGTAAAATATGAGCTGTTGCCAACTGTCCGGATTTTGATCACACGACCCTGGGATACTACAGTGGTCGTAAGTGTGAAAAAATCAATCACTTTTCCGGCGAGGTGCAACTTTGAATGGTCACTAAACGAATGGTTGAAACCGAGGACTAACTGTACAGCAAAAGTTTTCATGAAGTACATATTTAACAAAGGGGACGCCAGTCTAAATCAGAGAAAACTCGAGACCATACGTGCAACATCGGAGAAGCCTGCAAGTTTCTGAAAATTGTACGTTAGACGCGAGTTAGATGTCAACAACCTAGGCCAGGGGGGTCTTCAAACTTGGCCCTTTTATGACTTGTGGACTTCAACTCCCAGAATTCCTCAGCCAGGCACGCGTGCCTGGCTGAGGAATTCTGGGAGTTGAAGTCCACAAGTCATAAAAGGGTCAAGTTTGAAGACCCCTGGCCTAGGCTGTGTCATTTCTCTCCTGAAACAATTACAGATTCATAATGCATTCATTATGCACTCTAGGGGATGTGAAGCGTTAAAGTATTTCATGCACATTTTCCAGGGATGTCACAATAGCCTGGGAAGCGAGATGGCGATATGTTGCCCCAATGCTGTAGGGAACAAAATGCCACATTCTTAAAGCTACTAACTCACGTGACTGATACAGGCGAAAACTGAACCAGCCATTTCCTATGACTCGGTTCAATGTCTTACTCACTAGGTTATGGCTGCGCTCTCTCTGCAAGGCACTTAATGAAGGGTGCTTTGGCCTACATTTGCTTAGAGAGTACATTCCATCACCCAGTTGCATAATTTTGCTTAGGCAAGCTCTGGGCGAGACGATTTCCTGCCCGAGATTTACCGATTGTTTTTCTCTGTATGCAAGGACATGGAATCCTACTCGTACATGACTGAAAAAAAATTAGCTGTTTTAATGAATGCTTTGCACATTCTATGTACGTATTTCAGGCAATGCTGCCAGGTGTGAATAATCAGACCCACATGTGTAAAGTTCAACTAGCTACTTTATTGTTCTGTGCCTATTTCACAGGAATCTCCCCAGGCTGGCAGCTTCCTCCTCTGGAAAACACTAGATAAGGCTCAAAGGTGTGTGTGTGTGTGTGTGTGTGTGTGTGTGTCAGACCTTGCCTCATGTTTGCATAATGAATCCAGACTAGTCCAGTTCCTGCTTGAGCCCTCCTCCCGACAGCGATGGTTGCCATCCAACATCTAGCTTTCATGAGACAATAGCGCCTAAACAGCACTATTCCAACTGAGGACTACACACTCCCAACACTGCAACAAGATTTACTGTATATGGTGCTGTCTTTTTTGATTTAACGCCGGAAAGCAGATTAATATTCAACGATCAGCTGAAAGCCTTAGTTACCTTCCCACCCATGTAAGAAGTTCCATTCCCAAACCGCTCTTATTATAGATAGTTCTTGACTTACAGCCATACATGGGATCCGAATTTCCGTTGCCAAGCCAGGCTGTTGTTAAGTGAGTTGCGCTTCATTTTACAACCTTTTTTCCCACAGTTGTTGAGTGGATCACTGCAGTTGTTAAGTGAATGCTGCGGTTGTTGCTAGCCAATCCGGCTTGCCCCATGGACTCCGCTTGTCGGAAGCTGGCTGGGAAGGTTGCAAATAGCGATCATGTGACCCAGGGATGCTGCCACCCTTATAATCAAGCATTGAAATTTTGATCACATGACTGTGGGGGAAGCTGCGATGGATGCAAGGGTGAGGAGCAGTCACAAGTCACTTTTTTCAATGCTGTTGTAACTTCAAATGTATGATATGCCAATGGCTGTAAATCAAGGACTACCTGTAAGAAATTTCCCTTGTTTGCTTATGTCTGCAATGCTATACAGAGCTCAGTTATATGTGAACATGCAGTATTTAATAATAATAATAAAGTTGGAAGGGACCTTGGAGGTCATCTAGTCCAACCCCCTGCTCAGGCAGGAAACCCTACACCATTTCGGACAAATGGCTATCCAGTCTCTTCTTAAAAACTTCCAGTGTTGGAGCATTCACCACTTCTGGAGGCAGGTTGTTCCACTGGTTAATTGTTCTAACTGTCAGGAAGTTTCTCCTTAGTTCTAGGTTGGAAAACAGGAGATCAATTAATTTTGTGGCTATCTACATACCTATTTTTTCTCTCTTTGTGAATGTATTGGCTCAGCTTTCAACCCTTATAAAAACGAAGCTCAAGTATTTTTTACTCAGCGTTTCATTGCAACCGACATTTGAGGCATCTTAGGATATAATCAACAATTTAATATAATAAAAACCCAAAGATCAGTAACTGTTCCCATTTATTTTGCTTCAGCAAATGAAATTTAAATCGTAACCTTCTAAAAGAGAGAAACCTTTTCCCCTCCTCATTATATTATTCCATAAAAAATAAAGATGCTCTTGAAATAATTATCCGAGGGGTAACTGCGCATGTCCTCTGCTAGCAAAATCTACCAGAAATGTCCTGATGCACCTTAAAAATCAACACATGCAATAAGACACAGACGTTTTGCTAACTGAAACTCATTTCACAAAATGCATGATAATAAATCAATTTGTCAGAAATCAGAAATTATAAAAATGTACATAAAAGCCCTGTTACTTCAGAGTTCTATAGTGTTCCTAAAAACTAATTAGCTTATTTGTGTCTCTTTATAGCCTGCTACTAGCCTTGATTTATCAAAGTGATGTTTTTCCAGTCACTAATGGAGGGACAAAGCACAACAGATTGCTTTAAAAATAGCAACAGGAAAGAGATTGAAGTAGCAAGTTATTTTGCAGAACCAACAACCACTTCTCTTAAGATCTTTGAATAATGGATCAGACATGACTGCTGAAATAGGGAGAGATTAGCCAAACTGTACTAGTTGCCAGTGTCTAACATCTTTGGACCATCTGACTCTCAGCTCATGCAGTCAACTTAAGATGACCAGAGTAGATTTCATAAAAGTAAAGAAGTTCAAAGATCAAATCTCCATGCATTTGGAATGGTCTGGATAGTTTGCACTCAAAATCTAATAGAATAACAGAGTTGGAAGGGACCTTGGAGGTCTTCTAGTCCAACCCCCTGCTCATGCAGGAGACCCAATACCATTTCAGACACATGGCTGTCCAGTCTCTTCTTAAAAACTTCCAGTGTTGGAGCATTCACAGCTTCTGGAGGCAGGTTGTTCCACTGGTTAATTGTTCTCACTGTCAGGAAGCTTCTCCTTAGTTCTAGGTTGATTCTCTCCATGATTAGTTTCTATCCGTTGCTTCTTGTCCTGCCATTAGGGGCTTTGGAGAATAGATTACACCCCTGCCCTTCTCTGTGGCAGCCCTTCAAATATTGGAACACTGCTGTCATTAGGACAATGGTAGGCAACCTGTGGAATACAGGTGGACAGTAGCTGAAAAATTATAAACATTTCATACTTCGGGCTATGCTTCTTAGGGGATATTTGGAATTAATAGTTCTATAACAATTGGAGTGACAGTAATCAAGTATTTTTATCCTCAACCTATGGTGAACAACATTATTATGATTACATCAATGGTTATCTTCTTTCAGGAAACTATTGAAATCCCATATAAGTTGGTAGATAGGACACAAGCCCAAAAATGGGTGAAGATTTCCATATTCTAATTTTCAATAGCCTTTTCACTTGTTTATATTCTCTCCTTCTCTCTTTGTCCCTAGGCATCCCTCTTTGAAGGACTTAAAGGGAAGTCTAAGGTGGTTGTGAAGGTTATCTCCATCCTTGGCTTCATCCATTACTAGTAGAGTTTTTGCATGAGCACAAAAGGTTTAGGCCAAGTTTATCTTCCAATCTTTCTCCTGTCCTTAAAAATAAGCTAAAGAAAGCAAATACTTGTGACTGTCTGTTGGGTATCTAATGGCATAAAGAAAAAGATAAGCAACATTGAAGTGGTTAGGAAGGAAATGATGCTTCCTGATCTTCTGAAGGGCCATAGCAAGCAAACAAGTCATGGCTAACCTGCTGGATGGATTGAGTTTTTCTACATTTGTTTTGACCTGGTGGGGGTGGCATTTAAACTAGGAGTGGGAATGACAGACCCTCTAAAAGCAAGCTACTCTTACCCCCCACACACACACACACACTCAGAGCAGTCTGGTAGGAAAACAGCAGGCAGAGCCTGGGGCGGAGTTAAGCAAGTCATCAGCTTAGAGTGCTTATGTTGCCACAAAGGGTCCAAGTTCAACCGCTCTGGAATCCCATTGATCCTTATCTGCCAATTTTAGTGTTGAATTTTAGTTGACTAGATACTTTTATATGGGCTTCAGCAATAAATTGCAACTTAATGTATGGTCCCGATCCGTTGCTCCTGACAAGTCTGGATTTGTTTTTTTTCTCTCCTCCATGTCTTAATGGTTTTTAGTAAGCACTGAGGAAACTACTGCTACTAGGGTGGAAAGTACAGTATGAACTACTTCTCACTGGCATTAACTACCTATTTACATGGGGGGAGGGCTTAGCTAAGGATGTTCTTCCCCTATTTGAAGAGAAAACGTTTACACCTTCAAAAAAGTCTAAATGTAGGCAAGCACTTTCTTAGCCTTCCCATAGTTTCAAGCAGTTAAACTGGAACCAAAATCTTGGTTAGTAGGCTTGCAGAGGCAAACCCAGGGAGTGCAGAAGTTAACTGCCTTTCAAAGCCTGATTGCTTGAATCTTCAAAAGGGAATGGAGTTGTGACAGATGAGTATATCTGATCTAGGGTTCATTCAGCCCACGGGTCTTCAAACCTGGCCCTTTTATGACTTGTGGACGTCAACTCCCAGAATTCCTCAGCCAGGCTCGCATGCCTGGCTGAGGAATTCTGGGAGTTGACGTCCACAAGTCATAAAAGGGCCAAGTTTGAAGACCCCTGATTCAGCCCCTACTTTCTGACGTATTTCTCTAAGCTAAGAGACTTCTGGCTAGAAGACACAACTAAGAAAATCTTGGAGGTATAGTTAGCTTACAGTTACAATAACTGATATTTCATGCACAGTTAAGTACTGAATAAAAAAGTCTCTCAGTTGTATAATAACCGTGGCAGTTAACTTTTCATTCATTCATTCATCATCTCTGCATGATAATTAGCTAATGAATGATGAATAATAATTATCATTATTTCTATTTTTATTCACTCTTTCTGCCTTTAGTTTCCATTCACTTTAAAGCTGACATCATCAATTCAAATTACCTGCCTTTGATTTATCCACTATACATTTAGCTGAGACTCAGTTAGTTGAAGTCTGCAATATGCGCAGATTTTAGGAACCAATTACTAGCAAGGACTATCAAGAGTTGTTCATTGGGATGTTAATAAAAACGTGCATGATAGGATATGCAGAATCCAACTATATCTATTGGAGTATTTCAGGGCAGTGAATACACAATCAAGAGATATTGTTGACATCTAAATAGTTTCTAGAGGATTTACGAGGAACAATTTCTCCAAGAGAAAACGTACCAGAGAACGCTCAGGAACGATGAAACAAACAAGAATGTTGGCTGTAAGGCAATGAGGATGACTAATCCGAATACAATATTATGTTATTGAGAGTGGCAAAACTTCTCCATCCACACACTATTGGAACAGTCATCTATCAGGGCTGTGCCATGTTCGTTGTTCAGATGTGGACAAGATGACTAAAGAAATATAATTTAATTTACCACCTGTGTCTTTTCTCATTCTCATTCAAAGTCAGCCTTAATAGATAGGCCCAGAAAGTGATTAGTATAATGATAAAAATTTAGAATAGAATAGAGCTGGAAGGGATCTTGGAGGTCCAGTTATCCAGTTCTTATTTGCAAAATATGTTTCAGAAAGACCATTATAGAGATTTGTAAATCTCATTACCTTGTGATGTGCTAATCTTAATCCTCCATGATTTTCATAAAATGTACAATAAACAGCTGGGTGAAGTCATCCAGAGTTTTTGTTCAAGTATCGTTAGTATGCATAAGGCATTCAGCTCTATTTCTTTTCTGGCAAGTCAAATGCAGCTGTGGAAGTTCTAAACCACTTCTGAATTCTAGGTGGAATGACGACCAAGAAACTTGATTGATCCAGACAAGATGAGGCAATACTGGATTTGTAATCCATAGACTTAGTAAACCGGTGTATTGTTTATTTTATGACGGGTCCTTGGTGCTCTCTGAACTCAGAGAGCACCAAGAACACCTCATTTCAACTCTGAGCTACAAATATTCTCTTTTATTGGTATTTATTTAATATATGGTTGCATTCACCCTGAAAAGGCAAGTGTCTAGCTTGGAACATGCACATTAACCCAACCTTATCAATGGAGGCTCAATTGATCTCATGCCCTTGAATTATTTTATTCCAACTTCAGTTACTTTATTTGTGACAAGTTTTCTCAGCTAATGATGTCCTGATCATAGTAATATGATATATGCAAGGCTGAACACCTTCTTAGAACTGCCTAATGTGACGTTCCCTTGAAAACAATTGAAGCATGTCAATAAATACAAAATTCAATTATTTTAATTTAATTATTGATTTTATTGACTTTCTTAGGTATATCCAGATCACATCAGTTTGAAAGGATCTACATTGGCTGCCTATTTTATTACTGAACCAGATTTAAGCTGCTGGCCCATAAAAACGTTGGGACCCAAAGATCAGAAAAAGCATCTCCTCCTGTATCAAACAGTAGGGCTGTGCAATACATCAGATTCAATTTCCAAAAGATGCTTTGGAAAGTACAGGAGTAATTTTTTTTTGTCTGTATCTGCAGTTATTTAAAGCAGAGACATCTTTCTTTATTTGCATAGACCAAGAAAAGAAGAAAACAAAATTAAATTACAAAATATCCAAAATAAAAGTCTATTATTTTGTACTGCACAGTTCATGCTTTTAAAATAATCAGAGGGGTTTTTCCCCCCTACATTCTATTTATGGAAGTGCATTAAAGCTAGCATTAAATAGAGGCCTTCTCTATAGTGGCACACCTATTTCAGAACACCTTCTTGTGAGTCATGCTGACATCATATTCATTGTGGAGCCAAATTTTTCCATTATTTTAATGATTCTACTTTCATCAAGTGGAATTATTCAATTGCTTTAAATCTGAATGTACTGCCTACTGGTTTATTATTGTAACTGTTACTAACGTTGGCATATGGTATACTTTTGGGTAAAAGTACAGTCAAATATACAGATAATTCTGTCTCTTGACAATTAGCAACAATAAATAGAGCATCAGTAAGCATCAATTTGTTTAAAACATCCACCAGTACAATATACTTAAAACCAGCCAGAAGGCAAGAATTTAAAGACATACTTAAATCATTTCCATCTGTTGCGTTTAAGCTTCACTCTTTCAACTCCTTCAACATCTTCATAAATGATTTAGATGAAGGGATAGAATGGGAACTCATCAAATTTGCAGACAATACCTAAGCTTCTGGGGGGGGGGGGGAGAGAATAGCCTAGAAGATAGGCTCAAAATCCATAAGGATCTTGACAGACTTGAACACTGGGCCTTGTCTAACAAAATGCAATTCAGTGGTGAGAAAAGTAAGTTTTTTACACTTAGGCAAGCAAAAACAAATCCACAGATATAGAATAGGTTCAACAGCAGTAACTGTGACCAGGATCTAATAGTCCTAGTGGACAACCAGTTGAATATGAGCCAACAGTGTGCTGCAGCTGCTACAAAGGACAACGCAGTCCTAGCTATATCAACAGAGGGATAGCATCACGATCATGTGAAGTGTTAGTACCACTTTATATTGCAGTTGTAAATCCACACTTGGAATACTGCATCCAGTTTTAGTCACTACAATACAAAGAAACTGTTGAGACTCTACAAAGAGCGTAGAGAAGAGCAACAAACATGAGTAGAGTACTGGACACTAAAACGTATGATGAACAGTTGCAGGAACTGGGTTATGACTAGTCTAATGAAGAGAAGGACTAGCGGTGACATGAGAGACAGTCTTCCAATAATTGAGGGGCTTACAGAGAGGAGGGGGTTGACTTGAAGGCAGGACAAGAAGCAAAGGATGAAACTAATTAAGGAGAGAACCAATCTAGAACTAAAGAGAAATTTCCTAACAGTTAGAACAATTAATCAGTGGAAGGACTTTCTTCCAGAAGTTGTGGGTGCTCCAACACTGGAGGTTTTTAAGACGACCATTTGTCTGAAATGGTATAGGGTTGCCTGCTTGAGCAAGGGTTGGACTAGAAGACCTCCAAGGTCCTTTCCAACCCTGTTATTATTCTGTAAATTTCAAAACATGGTATTTGTGCACCTTAATATGCAAATATTACACTAAAAAAAGCCTCCACCAATTCAGCACAGGTACCACAATAATAAAGCAAGACTTGCAGATGTATACTGGAGATTATATTGATGTTCTTCTACACAACAGCAAGGTCTGTTCTCATAGAACAAATTAAGCCTAATTCTCACAACTATGTTAAGACAAGCCACACAACCATGCTGGCTCCAAAACAGTAACAAATGCACATCCAAGATCTAACATATTAAACAATTTCCCTGAGTAGGCTCCTTAAGAAAATACATGCTTTGCATACATATACTTACAGTTAATCTAGCAGAGTGCATCCATGAATACCATAATTCCTTAATTTCACAACACATGGACAGACCTAGCCATAGTTTCAGCTGGGAAACTGTGAGCATCCTGGACCAAGCCAAGTCCAAAAATGCTAGAGGATTCCTGGAAGCCTGGCACTTTGACAAACTGGCCATCTACAGGCACGTAGAGATGAACATCTACATATCACGCAAAAGAGACAATCAAAAAGCCAAAAAGGAAACAAAAAGCCTAAAACACCAACCACCTTATCAGCAATCAACACCCAGATGAGTGGAAATTAACACCAAGATGAACACTCAAGAAGCAAACAATACTACAAATTAAGAAAATACCAACTCAGACAAATAAGCGAACAGTGAACAACAGCTCAATCAAAGAATTACTTCCTACAGGGCAAACCACTAGTATCTAAAATGAAAGCAAACCCTACTCCCTTTCTATCACTGATGATGTTACCTAGTTGGGTAAGGAAACATTTGCAAGACACCTACCAAGCTCAGGGAGCAGCAAGGACCCAAGGTAACCTAATGTGCCTTTTCTTAAGTGTTCGCTAGTACAGTAAAGGGACGAAGAAGAAATGTCACTACAGTACAGGTTCATTTAGCGACCATTTGAAATTACAATGGCATTGGGAAAAAATGACTTATGTCCATTTTTCACACTCATGACCACTGCATCATCCCCATAGTCACGTGATCAAAATTCAGTTGCTTGGCAACTGACTCATATGTATGACGGTTGCAGAGTCCCGGGGTCATGTGATCCCCTTTTGCGACGTTCTTACAAGCAAAGTCAATGGGGGAGGCTAGATTCACTTAACAACCCGTGTTACTTAACTTAACAACTGCAGTGATTCACTTAACCACTAGGTCATAAAATGGAGCAAGACTCACTTAACAAATGTTTCACTTAGCAACAGAAATGTTCGACTCAATTGTGGTCGTTAAGTTGAGGACTACCTGTATTCAGAACATGCCATCCTTGTTTAGACAGAACAATGGAGCAGGCTAGATGGCTTCTATGAGAGTGTCTTCTTATGTTTTGCTGAGTATTTATTTATTTACAATGGTATGGATGTCATCCGTGCATTTCTCCACATTTGTAATGCAGGGAGAATGCGGACTCTGCCCCAAGCATAATATCTAAGCAGATAATAAGCAAAAAGGCTGGGAACTCTTGATCCATAAAGATGCCTTCAAGCCAGGCCTGCTAAAAAAGACATTCCCTTGTCTTTAAATATGGGGATAAGAACAAGGAAAACACAAGTGGGCAATCTGAATTGACTAACCACTTCTTGACACTTTCAAAACACAAGGGGCTGAGTCAATGTTAAGCACCATCATTATCTTAGCAGGCTCCAAGTGGCCTCCCCACTTTACTTGGAGCCTTCCTTGACAATACTCTCTCCTCCCCAAAACACACTTTGTTGAAGGATTATTTAAGCTCTCTGCAAGTTCTCTGCGGCAGCTTTGAGACTGTGCCATCAAGCTGTACATTGTGTATACAAAATGCCGCTTGTGTCTTCACGCAGTTGTAAAAAGCGAGAGAAATCATGCCAGATGCCTTTTCCATTATGGTAATGTACAATCCAAAGCCCTTTCCCCTGAGGTTCACAGAGGCATTCAGCAGGGACACGGAGTCAAAGCTGCAAGGATTTTGACTCTGCAGCGTTTGAATCAACTTGTAGCTAAATAGGTGTCTTTTATACTTGTATAACCGTTGTCTTCATTTTGGTGATTTTAAGGGCTTTTTTAATCATGGTTTTAAAAAGTATGTGTAATCCTCGACTTACAACCATTTGTTTAGTGACCATTATGACAGTGCTGAAAAACATTATCAGTCCTCATACTTACAACCATTGCAGCGTCCCTGCGGTTATGTGGCCAACATTTGGGTGCTTAGCAACCATCATTTAAGATGGCTGCCGCATCCCAGAGTCACATAATCTCCACTGGCAACCTTCCCAGTCAGCTTCTGACAGGCAAAGTCAATGGGAAGTCAGATTCAATTAACAACAGGGTGATTCACTTACTGACTGTGGCAAAAAGTTGTAAAATCAGACATGAGTTGCTTAAAAACTGCCTTGCTTAGTGTCAGAAGTTCCAGTCTTGACTGCGGTCATTAAGGCGAGGACTATATGTAATTGGAAAGCACAATCAATGGGACGAGACATTTCTGAAACAGTAAAAGTCTACCAGTTTCATGCAGATGTAGAAAACTGCTGGCTTTTAACAAGCCAAACAAACACAGTATTGTTTCAACTGGCCAAAAAAAAAAAAAAAAGTAATTATCTCGTGTGGTTTCCAAATACAGTATGGACGTGTTTCCCTGCTCCCATCCCCAGGCTACAAATAAAAAAGAGCAATAAATCATATAACAGGGTGCAGAGTAATTTGGAGCAGCTTTACATGTGGTGAGGAGCAACAAAAGAAAATCAAAGGATGGATGTCGCTCAAAGGACATTAATATGTGAATTGTGGTGGAGAGAGGATTTGGGAGGAGGAGGAGGAGGAGGAGGAGGAGGAGGAGAAAGGGAAGAGGAGGAGGAGGAGAAGGAGAGGAGAGGAGGAGGAGGAGGAGGAGGAGAAGAAGAAGAAGAAGGAGAAGGAGGAGAAGGAGAAGGAGGAGGAGAAGGAGAAGAAGAAGAAGAAGAAGAAGAAGAAGAAGAAGAAGAAGAAGAAGAAGAAGAAGAAGAAGAAGAAGAAGAAGAAGAAGAAGAAGAAGAAGAAGAAGAAGAAGAAGAAGAAGAAGAAGAAGAAGAAGAAGAGGAGAAGGAGAAGGAGAAGAAGAAGAAGAAGAAGAAGAAGAAGAAGAAGAAGAAGAAGAAGAAGAAGAAGAAGAAGAAGAAGAAGAAGAAGAAGAAGAAGAAGAAGAAGAAGAAGAAGAAGAGGAGGAGGAGGAGGAGAAGGAGAAGAAGAAGAAGAAGAAGAAAGAGGTGGAAATCAGGGGCAGAGACAGAGAGAGAGAGAGAGAAAATAGTAACTGCCAGAAAAGGCAGCAGGGGAAAACATATACAGGAGGAAGTGAGGGTTGGGACGAAGGCAGGCTGGTACAGAGCTACGCCAAAGCATTTGGTCTCCATTCAGGAATGCCATTCCACAGTCCTTGCCCACACGTCCGTCGCAGGCCTGTCCACCCACCAGGAAGGGGAAATTAAAACCATCCTTTCTGACTACAGCAAAAAAGCCATAGAAAAATAAGATGACAGCTCAAGCCAATGGGAGCCGGGCATTAAGACTAAGAGCCCCCAGAAAGTGGGGGACGGGAGGGGAGAGGTGAAACGACAGCAAACCGGGATGGGCGGATGGGGAAGGCAAAGCCATGTGGCTAATTTTCTGAATGAAATCCTCGTTAAAGATCTAGGAGGATTGGAAAGCTGCTTTTGCAGCTTCCGGTCTCTAATTCCCCCCACCCTGTCCCGGGAGAAATCAAGCTGTTGGGTCATCTGTTTTCACTGTCAAAGATTCACAGGCCAGGACTGTGCGACGAACTGATGAGATTTAGGAGGCTATGGAGAATGGAAGAAAAAGTCCACGCTTCACCGCTGCACGTATTAAATACAATTCTTAGTGCGGCTTCAAAATGGCTACAGTAAGACAGGCAGGGTGCTGGCTGGCCTGGAAAAGGCAGAGCTTAATGAAACTGGACCTCTGGACAGGGAAAATGTTTAAAGCAAACGAGAAAACATGTTTGCGGAGATATTCAATCATCCAGGTCATGGTTGTTTCAAAGGGGGTCTTTCCCCCCCCCAAAAGGCAATTGGACTTTCTTGCTTTTTTCTTTGGAAACGTTTTGCTTCTCATCCAAGAAGCTTCTTCAGTTCTAACTGAAGTTCAGAGAACTGAACAGTTCAGTTAGAACTGAGGAAGCTTCTTGGATGAGAAGCAAAATGTTTTCAAAGAAAAAAGCAAGAAAGTCTAGTTGCCTTTTGGGGGGGGAAACGCACCTTTGAGACAAACAAGCAAACTTATATATATACACACACACACAAACACACAGACCTACCCCTGATTTTGAGCAATTGTGGGAAAAACCTGCCAAGAGGTTGACACAATTGTGAGTCAATATAACTTTGGCAATGTGCCGATTCAGAAAGTTTGGGGTTCTACTTAGGGGAGTAGATGGTCTAAAAGGCCCTAGACCAGGGTAGGAAACATTGTCAATCTAGGCTCAGGTTCATAATGTGGGTTACACCACGTGCAAACCCATGGTTTGCTTCATCATTTAATTAATAAACGTCCAATTGTAAATCATGAACCACGCCAGCTAGACCCACACGACATAAACAAACCCACATTACAACATTTGTATGATGTGTCAGCTCCGGTTTCTAGAGCACCGGAGCAACTGAAAGCCGGTTTAGAGGACTTCTTCATTTGGATTTGAAGCAGCTCACCCAGAAGGGTGCCAGATATCATAAATATCCCAACTGCAAAGCTTTTTATTTCCA
Source organism: Azemiops feae (assembly GCA_023970755.1). Classification (NCBI taxonomy): domain Eukaryota; kingdom Metazoa; phylum Chordata; class Lepidosauria; order Squamata; family Viperidae; genus Azemiops; species Azemiops feae. The sequence goes on along the minus strand of JALGBA010000475.1, from coordinate 349,058 downwards.
TTCTGTCTCCTATGGTTACCCTAGCAATGGAATTGGCAATCTAGCCTCAGGCCTGGGTATAAATTCTGCCCACAGAGACCAGCACTGTTCTGAATCTCTAGGGAGAAACTGCCAACTGTGTCAAGCAGCTTGCTATCCTGGCCCCTTCCCTTCGGCATTAATGCCAGGACAGCCAACATATTGCGCCATCCTCCCGACTTGGAAGGGAGTCTGCTATTATTCTCAAATTCTCTCCAGTGCCTCAGGGTTTCTGAAGCAGCAGTAGCAGCAGCAGCCTTGAAACACGACGAAGAACAATGTGTGTACCTGTGGCACCCCTTGGTTTCAGAAATGGCCACAAATACCGAATTAAGTTAAGACCAAGCTTTCTATATAGTTCATTCCTACCACCAGGATCAAGGCCGTTGGTAGACAGCTGCTGCTTACAAAACGCATGAGGCAAATCCAAGATTAATAATAATAATAATAATAATAAAGTTGGAAGGGACCTTGGAGGTCATCGAGTCCAACCCCCTGCTCAGGCAGGAAACCCTATACCATTTCGGACAAATGGCTGTCCAGTCTCTTCTTAAAAACTTCCCAGTGTTGGAGCATTCACCGCTTCTGGAGGCAGGTTGTTCCACTGGTTAATTGTTCTAACTGTCAGGAAGTTTCTCCTCAGTTCCAGGTTGCTTCTCTCCTTGACTAGTTTCCATCCATTACTTCTTGTCCTGCCCTCAGGCGCCTTGGAGAATAGCTTGACTCCCTTTTCTTTTATAACAAGGATCTTTCCACTGACAGTTTGAACTGGACAAAGTTTTTTTTCCCCCTTTCTTCTTTTTGCTCTTATTTTTTTTTTAAAAAAAAATGAGAAATGTTAAAATGTGATGGCAGCTGTCTACCAACGGCCTTGATCCTGGTGGTAGGAATGAACTATATAGAAAGCTTAGTCTTAACTTAATTCCGTATTTGTATGAGAAAAAAGATTTAAATACTTAAGTATATCTAATTTTCAGAAAATCTTAACCAGTAAGAATGTTTTGAATACGGTGGGGAAAACAAATTTAAATAAGAATGTAAACAGGACTGACGATGAGGCAACCGAGATGATCAATGAAAAGGAGCTTTATACCGATGTGGTTATTATTTGCAGAAACGTGAGAAAAAATGTTTACATTTAATTGTCATTTATTTAAATAAGAATTGTATTAATTTAAAGTTGGCAAAAGAAAATATTATTGGAAGAAGAGGAAATCAAGTGAAGCTATCATATGGACTATAGAATTATAGAAATTAATTGTTATTGTTTTCTAAACATTAACCCAGACAACACGATGTTTACCAAATATTAAGGTGTATGTTAAAAATCAATAAACATATTTAAAAGAAAAAAGAAAAATGTAGCAGAATGGAAAAGTGATAGCTTCTGAGGGAGTCCCAAGAAGAAGGAGGCTTGTACTTTAATAGACAAGCTCAAGATTTCTAGCAAAGGCAAGCACAAGATTACACAACAGCCTCCAACTTGGCCATTCAAATCTATTAAACTTCGCCTCTCAGAATTCTTTGCGAGGCCACAGAGAAAGCTGCACTGACCACAACTGAGCCCAACATTTCTGTCACTAAGTGAGACAATTGTTAAGTGAGTTTTGCCCCTTTTTTACGAACTTTCTTGCCACAATTGTTAAGTGAATCACTGCAGGTGTTAAAAGAGAAACTGGCTTCCCCGTTGAGTTTGCTTGTCAAAAGGCGAAGTGTGAAAAACAATCGTTAAGTTACCTTTTTCAGTGACATTGTAACTTCTTAACAGTCACTAAATGGACTGTTGTAAGCCGGGGACTACCTGTAGGTAATTTGCTGTCCACAGGATCAGAGTGTGGCTCACTTGTAAACAACCTGGTGACTGCGCTGTCCATCTTGGGAGAACGGAGGAGCTGAAAGTTGCAGTATAAACCAGGGCTCCTCAAACGTGGCCACTTTTAAGACTTGTGGACTTCAACTCCCAGAATTCCCCAGCCAGCCATGCTGGCTGGGGAATTCTGGGAGTTGAAGTCCACAAGTCTTAAAGTGGCCACGTTTGAGGAGCTCTGGTATAAACCAACATGTAGCTGACAGTAGATTCAAGTAGACCGAATCAGCTGGGACAATTTTCAACCTCCCTCAGCTATCTTTTGCTCAGCCTACAGGGCGGAGAAGAGAACATTCTCACTGAAAAACTTAAATGAGCAAGAATGGTCTCTGATCACGGTTAGAGAACCTGGGCCTGCCAGTCAGCTGCTGTGGCTTTTCAGGAACAGCCCGTGTCGCTCTCCCAGACGGGTCAAGTACCTCCTGGAGCTTTGAGTGCTGCACCAGAGCAGAGATAATCTGATTCTGCATATGATTCTGGTTATGCTGCATTGCCACTAATGATAATGGCCCAAATTGCATTGATCTTTAAACAAAAAAAAAAAAAACCTAATAAATTCTATGGACCACCACTGAAGGGGAGTAATGAAATGCAGCTGTTGGAATTAAAAATCCTGTCTTGGCCACGGGAAGCCTGGGTGAGGCTTGGGAGGGGAAGCTCCTTTGGGGAAAGCAATGCCTAATTTAAAAAAATAAAAATAAAAATAAAGAAGAAGAAAAAAGGTCATTCTCATTCATTTCTGACCTATCTGGTGTTAGGTGGAAGAACTACAGATAAATAGCTCAGCGGCTTTTCCCCCCAAAATGGGTGTTAATATGACTACACTCTTTAGCCTCCCCCCTCCTCTTTCCTGATCCATTGATGCAACAAGCAGTCAACTCAAATGCAAACACACGGCCATCCTGTCTGCCCCCCCCCTCCACGCAAGGTCACAAAGCAAAGAGAAACACGAGAATTCTCCCTTTTTAGGACTCTGTAATCTCTTAGTTTTGGATAGAATCTGGGGAACTGGATGGAGCTAAACATGAAAATTGAAAGAGGAAAAATCATCAGATAGGAAGGAAGGAAGGAAGGAAGGAAGGAAGGAAGGAAGGAAGGAAGGAAGGAAGGAAGGAAGGAAGGAAGGAAGGAAGGAAGGAAGGAAGGAAGGACTCTGGAGATAAACAAAGGGAATTAGGTTTCAGATTCGAGAACTAGAAAAGCCAAGGCAGCATTCTGGCTTGGTGGCCCATCGTCATAAAACTCAGCAATTAGTGCATCCAGTTAGAATTTACCTCTCCTAGGCACATGCTGTAATTCTTTACTGTATCCGCACTTAGAGGATATGTATGGGCAGAGAGACAAAATGTGCTGATTTTAAACAGAAGGCAGATGTTACAAAAATATAATGTATGTGCTTCCTATGCAGTCCGTTTACAGTGGGGCTGTTATTTTGGGAGTGTGTGTAATGTCTTTTTCTTAATCAGAAATTACTTTCAGTGAGCAATCATATGTCCTAATCAATAAAGAGAGCCATAGGAAGCTTCAGAGATCTTATAGACTCTTATCTTTTCACACAACCAGATAAAAATGTTTCCTAGATCAGAGATCACCGGGAACCTTGGCAAGATGGTTCTCAGCAAGCTATAGTTTCCTCATCCAGATGTGCTTTACAGACCATTCCTTTTAATTTGTATCTGCCTTTCCAGATCGTATAATGGGCTTTTGGGTAAATGTAGACAGAGTTTCCCTTTGCTCTAAAACCCCAAATAAAAATACATATCCGGTACTCAATTTTTCTACATTACAACTTATGCAGCCTGTTTAAACCTGTTTGGTTTTAATGCCTTCCCATATGAATCAAATATTCAAACTGACAGCACATTAAAATATGGGGTTGGAGACAAGATCCTCTCCAAATTCCTAACCACCATGATTATGTTACCTAGAAATTGCGATCCCATCATATTTGAAGCACATCAGCTTGAGGAAGACCACTAGAGAGTCAAAGAAGACGACAATTTGAGGCCATTAAGGGGCAGACAAGAAGCCAGACACAGGTCCTCTTGTGAACACTGGAGCTTTCTGTAAATTCTGTTTAGCAAGCTGCTAAACCTGCCTATGGTTTCAACCAAGAGGTTGGAGGAGGAGAAGGAAGATATAAAAACAAATCCTACAAAATTCCAGACCACCTTCAACCACCTTGCTCCTGATCCATTCCTAACAGGCAATAAGCCTAACTGCTTAGACTATGTTACTTTAATTTAGAGGCAGGAAAAATGTCAAGTGAAACAAAAGATGTTACTGAGCAATTTGCCTCACTTGCTGTCTTATTAAAGTCATTTTGTTCTCGCTCACACAACTTCCTTGTAATAAAAAAAGTGAATCTAAAAATTTCTGCGATCATTTGATTGTAGTAATAGAAGTTCTCTATAAAGAACCTCAGATGCTTGCTTATAGCTCAAGTAAATGCTAATGGCATTAAAAAAAACATGGAAAAGAAGCTCACAGACTTGCAGTAATAAAAAAAACCCTACATATCTGAATATATCCTAGCTAAAATGCACTTTTAAACAGAATATTTTTACTTTTTTTCTCAGTTTCAGGAAGAAGGCTGCTATTCCTAACAGGATAAATTTCTTGCAAATAGATTGCCCAACCCCCAGCTCCAAAGATGGGACCATCTACCCAAGAAACTTCATGCAGATAGAGATTGGATGACTGATTCCATCTTAAGCCTGACAAATAATAAGAGATCTTTGAATAGCTTGCAGGGGAATGAACTGTGTACCGAGTTTCAAAATCTGTTCAAACTTACTCAATCCTTTAACAAAAATGTACTTTAATTAAATGAAACAGACTACATCTTTCATTTAGAAAACATTCAATCCCTTTTTGGAACAGGTTAGGGGATGTGGTGGCTTATTGACACTGGAACTGCACTCTGGCGGTTCGAGTCCGGCTCCGTGAGACAGAGTGAGCTCCTGTCACTCGATCCATAGCTCCTGCTCACCCAGCAGTTCGAAAGCGGGCAATACTGCAAGTAGATAAATGGGTACCACTTTGGTGGGAAAAAAATCTAGCTACATCCATGTGTGCAGAGAGCAGAAGCTGGACCTGGCTACACACAAGGTATTAAATAACGAGTCGAGGCAAGACCAGCGGAGGAGCCCAGAAGAGCGAGCAACCCAAGCTCCACTAGTTAACTGGTGTAAATCTAGTTCGCCTTCTGTGGTGCACCAAGAATAGGCACGCAAGTGCCGGACAAAATGAACTAGCAATTTAGGCCGTCAGGACTGCATTGTGTGTCTAGCATGTGCAGATTTTTCTGACATTGTATGCCATATGCTAAATAAATAATAAGGGAAGAGGTTTTAATCTATCAGCAAATGAGCAAAAGAGTTGTAATATCTTGCTGGTGATTTTTTTTTTTTTATGTACACTTACTCCTAATTTTTTATTCTATTTTGCTTGCATAGTCTCTCTAAAGTGAAGGCTAGAAATTCCAGGTTTGTTGTTTTTCTAAACACAAGTTGGGATTTGCAGAATTTCACAAGCTGTAGGTTTCACCCAATAAGCCTTGAGGGAAGGCATGTTTCTCGTTCCCATGTTAAATCATGTTCATTTGTAAAGATTGCAAAAGATTGTTGCTTATATGGAAACATCACTACTTACTTTTTCAGAGGTTCAATTACTGTTTTTTGGATTTGATTCACCTGTTAGAAGAACAAGAAGGAGAAATATTTTCAAGAACCAACAAGGGAGATCATTTGAACCAGTGTTTCTCAACCGTGGCAACTTGAAGATGGCTGGACTTCGACTCCCCAGCCAGCTGAACTGAGCTGAGCTGGCTGGCTGGGGAATTCTGGGAGTTGAAGTCCAGACATCTTCAAGTTGCCAAGGTTGAAAAACACTGATTTGAACCAATGGAACTTCATGCCCAACTCCATGTTTTCCAAGTATATTCTTTTCCACTTCGGTTGCCCTTTCCATGTTTTCATTCTTAGCTAAATTAAATATTCTGTGGCTACTGAGCATATTAAATCTTCACCAGAATTTTGCTTCTTTTAGTTGTTGGGATTTTTACAAAAACAATTTAGCTAAATGTAAAGGTTCCTCTAAATATCTTGGTGTTTCTCTCTCAGTTCTTAATGGATCTACTCTTGCTCCAGTTCTGTCAGTGTTCATTATATTTGGTGCTCATAATATGAGATTGTTATTACAGAAATGTGTTTCATAATATAACATAAAATCTTAAACTAGTCCAAAATATAAAGAGCCAGAATGATGGACAAATAGTTGGGGAAAAGAGTTGTGGAACTTTGTTTTTGTATACGATAACTGCTGTGAAAGTATTGTGTGCACAAAGATGGAAAGATATAGCAATATCTACAATTGCGGAATGGTTGGTGAAAATGATGGAATTGGCTGAGACTTCATTGATTAGAGAAAGTACATTATATTTATTGCTGACTGGAAACCTTTTATGTACATTTTGTGTAAAACAGAACAAAATTAACTCAATGAATTATGGATTTGATGACTGGACCGGATAGATACTAGAAAGAAGAGAGTCCCGTTGCAAGGTTAGAGTAAGAGGTATATTTATACTTATATACCGGTAGTTGCTACAAAGAAGATCGGAAGCCACTTGTTTGAATTTTTTCTCTTGCTCTTCTCTTTTTCTTTCTTTCTTGTGCTTTTAGCTTTCTCTTTGATCTTTCTTCTTCTTCTTACTTTACATTAGTATTAGTTTTTATCATTGTTTTTAAAACCTCTAATGAAATTATTTTAAAAAACAAACAAGAACATACAAAAAGCCATTATGAGTAAGCACAAAAGACAAATACCAGCAACAGAGAACATATGAGGTTCAGGGTTGAACCATTGGTTTCTACTACCCTCTGAGCTTGATTGTTTTCTTGCAGATATTTCAATACCAGGCTAGGTCACATCAGCTGTGCAAGAAAACAACCAAACTCAGTGAACACCGACAGAAGTTGGATCCATATAGCTTGTGCCACCCACAAGAGATAAGCCAAAATAATTATTTCAACTCTATTAAATTCAGGAAGTTCTGATTTACATGTAATAATTGTGCAAATTCACCTGGCTGCAAATCCCAGCCCGAGAAGCACAGATTGAGAATTACTGTTCTATGACAATTACTATTCTAAATCTCAAATTGTTAAGTATTAATTGCCTATTTTGTTCTTTGTCATTATTTCAAATTTCACTCTGTAATAACTTTAAGTGATTTTTAAAATCCTGAGAGATACGTACACAGCTCTGTACTGGTGTAGTTGCTGGTACTGTACAATACCAGTCATGAATATTTGTACCCCTTTGCACATCCTCTAATATAAAGTCAGTAATACAATCTTGACAAGAACTGTGGAGCCATCAAGGAAAACTTCACAATTAAGGATGTCAAAGTTGGAGAACTTTTCCTTCCCTCCTTAGGAATATATCCAGGGCAAAATTTACCTTCTCTTGGTTAAAAGAATCCATTCTTTTCATTGCTGTGTCCAGAGCCATCACCATTTCAAGGAATTTAGGGTCTTGTTCACAGAGAGGATTGGCCAAGAGATCAGATGAGATTTTTACAGCAGACTTTGACATGGCTGTATTTGGGATAGAATTCAGAGAGAAATTAATTAAGGATCGATGTTATTAAGAGATATGCAACAGGTAAGGGGAATTCTTTTTGGGTAGTCAGGAAACACAGTTAACACAGAGTTGGGAAATATGTTTTTCCTGACAGGTGGAGTTCTGGATCTCCCCCATCTTCCTTCCTCTTGTTCTCTTTAGAATGGACTAAGCCAGGGGTAGGCAACCTTGGCTCTTTTATGACTCATGGACTTCAACTCCCAGAGTTCCTGAGCCAGCATGGCTCAGCTTGGAAACCTCTCTCTTTCCCCTCAGCATGGCTGGCTCAGGAATTCGGGGAGTTGAAGTCCACGAGTCATAAAAGAGCCAAAGTTGCCTACCCGTGTTCTATCCTGCATTTCTTACCTCAAAATATCAGCAAACAATTGTGATCCGAGGATTCTCTGGGAGATGCAAAAAAGAAGATTTGGGGCCATAATTACCCTGTGACCTCAGACCGAAGCCTCTATGGCAGAGGTCCCCAACCTTCTGGGCACCAGAGACCGGTTCCATGGAGAGAGGGACCGTAGGGGGTGTGGTTTTGTGTGCTGCCTGCATCCCGTGCTTGTTTGTGTGGACCGGTTGCTGGCATGCCGCAGCCCGGTACTGGTCCCCGGACCGGGGGTTGGGGACCCCTGCTCTATGGCAGTGTTTCTCAACCATGGCAACTTGAAGATGTGTGGACTTCAGGTCCCAGAATTCCCCAGCCGGTTGCCAAGGCGGAGAAACTCTGCTGTAGAGAGGCCAGGAGACCCTCTGGCTTCCAGTAATTCTTGGGAATACAAAGCTCCCAGGATCCAACTTATTCCATGGCATGCTGCAGATATCAGCTGGACATGATGGGGTAGAAGATTGCTTTCTTACTATTCATAGCCATGGAGAACCACAGCAGGATTGTAGGGTAAGAAACAGAAGAGGTTTCACAACCTCTCCTAGTGACCAAGTTCTCCTTACTTTCTGCTGCCATTAACAGTCAACATGCTGCCATTTTAGCCAGGGAAGAAACCATCACTGAAAACAATTAAGCAATACTACAGGTGACCCATCTCTGCCCTAACATCACTGAACAACCTGGGGAAATCTCCCAACATACTTTGTACTCTTTGAGCGCCTCACTTATGGTTTGAGTCATCACTGTTTTGGCAGGAATGGCAAGGCATAAAAGAAATCTGGTACAAAATATTTATACAAGATTGGCACACCTATGAAGAAGCTTACAGAAACCTATGAACAAGACAGGGAGATGTTACCATTAATTACATTTAGCTACTGCCTCTCTGTGAATGTCCTGATTGAATGCTTTCACTTTCAGTTTACATTAACTATGTTGCATTTGACCTTACCGTAATTCCTAAAACGTCACTACAGCAATCTTAAATATAACAAGTAGCAATAAACCAGCTTCAAAAATTGTTTGAACTTAGGTTCCAATAATGGAGAAGGTTTGTCCCTCAGGGTTGAACAGATGCTCTCTAAGCTTGGTTGTTTTCTTGCTGACATGAAACATTGCAAAATAATAATAATAATAACCAAGCTCAGAGAGCACCAATGACCCCTAAGGTTAGGCTGTTTTCCCCAAACCATCTTTTAAAATAACCTCTGACCCAACAACTTATAAGCGCCATAAATGGTTCTAAATACTGTATCATCCTACAATTCCATCAAAAAATATTATGAGATCATGACTACAAAAATCAGTACTACTGCCAGGGGGCAGCAAAGAGTTAGCATAGTGTCTTTTCGCTGCCATCTACTGGCTGTCTCGTTTTTGAAACTCAGACCTGGAAAGCCTCAGTATAGAAAGTAGAGCAAAGAGTCTGAGCCCCAGATTCATGGTAACCGTTTCCCATCAGGCTAAAATACAGTTCTGCGTAACTGGCATTGTATCCATTATTTTATTGTTATTCGTATAAGGCTCTACCTAGAGAGAGGTAGACATGCCCACACAGACCTTCTCCTCATAAAAAGTGAAGTATCCGTTCAACCTCTCAGTCAGTCCATTATACTTCCATTTTCCTAATGCAAAAATGAGGGTCTGAAATTATTCTTTGCCCAGAGCCAGCCGGCCTAATGCCTGGAAACCAAAATTTACTTTTCTTAAGCTAGCTTCTTCCAGTTCATCTGGTGATAGGTCAAGTGATTCATAATCCAGCTTTTCAGGAATTCATTCATTGTCTCCCGTCTACACAATAAGCTTATACATAAAGAGGAGACACACTCTAGAGTGCATAAAATGTTAATGGGAAAACTTCCAGGAACGCTAACTGGTGGTTTGGAAGAAGAGCTATTAATGTGTATTTTGTGTAAACATCGGGATAAACACTCATATGTAATCAAGTCCACATTATTTACATGCACCATTTATAAAAGTGCACGAGTTAAGGCTCCTTTTAAAGCAGACACACAAGTGGCTAGACAAACACAGGCAGCCTTTTCTAGCGCTGTTAAGGGCTGCTTGGTCTCACCACAGCGCTTTCAAACCTAACAAATCGCAACCGATTAAGCTTTCGCAGCTTTCGGTAGTTTTACAAAAAAAAAAAAAAATCCTCTGGCAGCTGTGACAAGATAATGAAGGCAAAGCAAAGTTAGCAAGGTGTAAACCCCAACGAATGCAGTGAGATTTATATACAGGAAAACATTAGGCTGCTAAGGTGTTATAACCACATTTTAGAACATTTTGTCCTGGGGACAGTTTCAGAATCACTGGCCTAGGAGCATCCTTTTCCAGAATCAGGGTTGGACCAAGGAGCACCAATTAATTTTAACTGAATATGGCTTCAAATCTCACAGGTGCTATGGCATAAATGTGTACTCATGCACCTTTCCGGGTGCCCTTGGGTCCCTGCCCCTTTAGACTTTTCAAAGATAAGTTTTATGTCTTAGAATTAATGGGATGTCGGTATACAAGACCTCTGTCACAATCGACTTTTGAGCTTTATTTAGCTCTACTGACGTTTCAAGAAACAAATGTAAAAGTTAGCTATAACACAGTGTTCTGTTTCAAGATGTATCCACCTATCCAGAAAAAAAAGGGGGAAATGTAGGATGAAGTGACAGGGAGAACATTCTCAGGGGGATAGAAGGGATGGCTGGGAGGACTCTCACTATTTTGCCTTCAATGGATAATATTTTGTGACCTGCAGTCATTTTGAGATACATGCTTCAGAAATTAAGGGATTTATTTCTCAGATTCATGTAGCAATGCTGCTGAACAAGGGCTACAGCTACTTATTTGCTGAGAACAGCAGGAACAAGCGATTTGAACCAACAGTGACCCTACAAAGATGAGGGGGTCAAACTATTTTCCAAAGCACCAAAAGGCAAGACAGGAAACAATGGTTGGAAACTAACCAAGCAGAGAAAGCAACCTAAAACTAAGGAGAAATTTCCTAACAGTGAACTAATGGAACAGCTTGCCTTCAGAGGTTGTGGATGCTCCATCACTGGAGGCTTTCAAAAAAGAGACTGGACCACCATTTATCTGAAATGGTATAAGGGTCTCCTGATCGAGCAGGGGGTTGGACTAGAAGACCTCCAAGGTCCTTTCCAACTCCATTATTCTATTATTCTATGTTCTATCAAATGATCAATCTTCCATCATTGATGACTTTAGGAAATTGATGACACTAGTAGAAAGAGAAGGGAAGAGATAACAGAATGGAGTCTCTGTCACAATTCTTGGCTCTGGCAAAGGCAGATTAGCAGCTTACATTGGTACATCTCTCAATTATTTATAAAGGAGGAGGGGCTTCGATGCGTAGGCAACCTTGGCTCTTTTATGACTCGTGGACTTCAACTCCCAGAATTCCTGAGCCAGCCATGCTGAGGGAAAAGGGAGAGGTTTCCAAGGAGAGCCATGGAATTCTGGGAGTTGAAGTCCACGAGTCATAAAAGAGCCAAGGTTGCCTACCCCTGGTCTAACCCCTTTTGATCAGATTTGAGTGTTTCCAGTTTCTGGAAACCAAACAGAAGATGGTTGCCCCAGCTCCAGAGAGCAGGATGGTACCTCTTTAAATGCAAAACAAGGTGTGACTTTTAGGTCGTAAAATAGGTAAACTTGTGATGATGCTTCAGAGCTGAAGGAGTAGGCTGGGGGAAGCATCTTCCCACAAATCCTTTGGGGTTGATCCATTATCAATGCCCCTTGAAAAGAAGGAAAAGGAATTCTCTGCGAGGGAGGGAGGGAGGGAGGGAGGGAGGGAGGGAGGGAGGGAAGGAAGGAAGGAAGGAAGGAAGGAAGGAAGGAAGGAAGGAAGGAAGGAAGGAAGGAAGGAAATAGTAGAAAGAAAGAAAAATCCTTCCTAATTTGGGGGCTACTGCTACCTCCATTTATAAGGAAAAGCAGAGAACCAGTTTTTCATGTTTAAAACCAGAATGGTGCAGATGGTTGCTCTGCGGTTCCTAGAATTACTGCAACTACAACTCAGAACCAGAAAGAAATTCAAATTCTGCTGTGCAGAAAGTTACATAAACAATCAGGCTCATAAGCTTTTTGGTTTTCAAGAAAACCAAAGAAAACTGAATTTATTTAAATGTTTTTATCCTGTATTGTCCTTTATTAGGAAGCAAACAGTGAACTATTCAAAAAGTTTAAAACTGTTTCTTACTTTCTCATTTAGGCAAGACATTTATGGTTTCACTGATGACAAAAACCTGGTTTTTTTCTCTAGGAGAAAAATGTGCATTTCCCCCTCATTCTAATTTCATTTCATTTCATTTCATTTCACTTCATTCTTGGCTTGCTTTTGCCCTGGTAATGCATTAATTTTATCTTCAAAATAATGCCAGAACAAAGAAGACCGAGGACTTTTTAGGATCAGAGGAACATAAGAGTATAATTTTTGGGTTTTTTCCTACAATCTCAGGCTACAGCAAAATACCTACTGTTGACTTTAAGAGTTGTAAAAAGTCCCTGAGCTATTTCCATCATTAGGGCCCTTAATTAGCTCTTTATCTACATTTCTCTCCTTTCAGTTTGCTTAGATGCCATGTTTGATGGGATGGGATTGTATGCAACAGGATTCCTACTGGAAATGCCACAGAATACAACACAGAAAGGACAAAAGGGCAGAAGAAAATCAACACCTGGAGTCCAGATGTTCCTCTCCAAAATCTCAGAAGCAAACAGCTGTGTCAGTAGTAAAAGAACAAACAAAAGAAATGACTGCCAGTTTACTCACTGCTTCCTACGCTTATCACAGTGTCCAAACCAAGTTAAATCCAGCCTTAATCAGGAATTCCCTGGATAATTTTTCTTTTACAGGCTGTTGGAAAGTATTTGCTATTCCTTTGGGCTAATAGTCCAAAGTTTAAGACTTTTTTTTTTTTTTTAAATAAAAGGGGACGAAAAAAACTCAACAGAGTCTTAATGAACTGTGGCTAAATATGCACTTCAGAACAAGGGCCTAGAAAAAAAAAATCAAAACTGGCTCAAATCTCACTTAGTACAGCAGATTTACATACCTAGGTCTGCATCTGTGCTTTTCTTCATATCTTTTTGTAGCTTCTTAGTTTGATCTTCCAACCTAAAAATAGAAAAATAGTTTTGTTTTAAAATGCATATAATTAAAGCTCTCTCCCTGTACAAAACAAACTGCAAATGACAAGAAAGGAGGAACAGAGGAGAAGTGAGAAGACAGTTGCTGGATTTTGGTTTGTGATATGTAGGAGCCAACAGAGAAGACCAGAAGAGGACAAACACAGGGGATGTATGTTCCATGGCCAACATGATTAGGAAGAATCGTTGGAGATCATCAGACATTGGAAGTATTAGTAAACAGGAATTCTGCTTTTTCTAACTTTTCCTTCAATTTGTCATGGAGGACTGAACTGCTACATGCACTTAGCCCAGAAGGGCTAACACACTTGGATCAAAACTGCTACTTCTCTGAAGAGGTGTATGCACAGATGGTGACTGTGATTGCATAGCTGTATCCTTTGTTCCTTTTTAACACGAATTGCACATGCAATGAACTACAGTAAAAACAGGCAGTCTTTTGATCTCCCTGTGGATACCCGGCTTCTGCAGATTTATTTTGTACATGCTTGACAAAGAATCATGCAGAACTCCCAAAGCAACTGTAAGACTTAATGTGACAGAAGAGGGAACATACTGCATACCTGGGGAGTAATTATGTTAATGTAAATCAGTTCAGGCTTTATCTTGGCCCTGCTTACTTGCTTTTCAATTTATAGTATTTCAGTTTCCACAATTACATATCTCGAGGTGGCTTACAAATCTAAAAATAATGAAAAAACCCTAAGCATCATACTAATTCTAAATGTATCAGTAAAACTGAAAACGGCTCCACTGCCAACTGTAGAAAGCAAACTATAGATACTGGTTTGCAAAGGTCAGTTAGAAAAGCCGTATTTTCAACACATTTTGACATACGTCTAAGGTGGGGAAGTTTGATCTGTCTGTCTGTCTGTCTATCTGTCTATCTGTCTATCTATCTATCTATCTATCATTTATTAAATTTGTTTGCTGACCAGGTCACAAGGTGACTTATAATGTTAAAAAGAATAAAACCATGCAAAATGGGAGCAACATTGCAAAGGCCTAGATTATACAGGGGTAGGCAACCTTGGCTCTTTTATGACTCATGGACTTCAACTCCCAGAATTGGTTGGTTAAAGCAGGGGTCCTCAACCTTGGGAATTTTAAGACTTGTGGACTTCAACTCCCAGAATTCCTCAGCCAGCATAGCTGGCTCAGGAATTCTGGGAGTTGAAGTCCATGAGTCATAAAAGAGCCAAGGCTGCCTACCCCTGGCCTAGAACCACAGAGAATCCCTGCTTTGGAGCTGATGCCTCCTTCAGTTCCTGAACTGCGGGATTTTCCTGAAGCATCTCCTCCCAAGCAGTATGGACAGGTTAGCCAGCATGTCAAACTGGAGAAGACATGCTTACAGGCATCCTTTGACGTACAGAACTTTATAGGTCAAAACCAACACCTTGTATTTCGAAGCCTACTAGAAGCCAGCACAGAATTTTGTATTACAGGAAGTCCTCAATAAATGGGACCAGAATTTTTGTTGCTAAGCAACAAAGTGAGTTCTGCTCCAAGTTTTAAGGGAGTTCTGCTCACGTTTTACAACCTTTTTTGTCACAGTCGTTGAGTGAAGCATTGCAAATCGTTACGCAAATCGTGAGGTTATTAAGCAAATCTGGCTTCCCTCGTTGACTTTGCTTGTTGGAAGCCCCTGGGAAGGTTGCAAATGGCGATCGTGAGACCTCGGGAGGCTGCAGCTGTCCTAAACACATGGTGATGGCCAGGCACCCAAATGTTGTTCATGTGATCATGGGGATGCTGCAATAGTCGTAAGTCCGAGGACTGGTTATAAATCACTTTTTTTTCAGTGCCTTTGTAACTTAGAACAGTTGCTAAACAAATGGTGGCAAATTGAGAACCATCTGCACACAGAATTGCTAAATTGGCTTGATGCATGCGGGCTTTTGCATTTTGTACCAATTGCAGTTTTTGGCAACAATGAAATATACAGGAGTGGGACACCTAGAGCAAAGGTCACCGACCTTTTGGGCACCAGGGACCGGTTCCACGGAGAAAGGTTTTTCCGTGGACCGGAGGGTGCGTGGCTTTGTGTGCTGCCTGCATCCCACGGATGGGGCTTTGATTGCTTGTGCGGACCGGTTGCTTGCATGCCGCGGCCCGGTACCGGTCCACGGACCAGGGGTTGGGGACCCCTGACCTAGAGAACGAGACTGTTCTCTTTTCTCCCCTTAAATTCCCCCTGCAACTTCCGTGTTCTCTTAGCTATCCACAAGCAAAACCATAAGACTTCCTGGATTGGATCAAAATATCTGCAGAAAATACTGACAAGCATGTTTCAGGCACAACCTCTGGGGGAAAAAAAATAAATCCCCAAAGGGACATGAGATTTTGGTGAATTTTAGCATTTCTGAAAAATGTTGTCAAGAAGGAAAAAAAGTAATTTATTGGGAGAGACAATTCTTGAAGTTCTGAAAAGACTACACTTCCTTATATTGTCCAATACCCTTTTTACCCTTTTAGCAGACAGGCAGGTAAGTCCTCAAATTACGACTGGAATGGAGCCTGCCCATCATAACTGTAACTCGTGATGGTTATAAATCAGGTACCCACGTGACTATTGTGATTTTATCAGCTACCCACATGACCTTTTTGGTGACAGTTGTTAAAACAAACACCCTGGTTGCTAAGCAAAACCCTGGTTTACGAAGGACCAGTTTTGCAAAACACCCAAAACAAAATGGAAGTAAATGCTGGTTTTCAGCTAATCCGTTGTAAAAACACAGTCATGTGATGCTGCACACAGCCATAAATGTGGTGGTAATGGTGGAAGCAGAACCGTCAGAACTTTTAATCCAGGTTGTAAATACCCCCCCCCCCCGTTGTAACTTTGAATGGTCGCTAAGCAACTGGCTGTAAGTTGAGGACCACCTATACTACTGAAAAAGCAAGACAAAATGCTTGTTCCCAAGGATACTCCCCAGTAGCTTGCAGAACAGAAATCAGGTAAGAACACAAATGGAATTCAGTATGCAGGAGGTGAACATATAAATAGGTGCATGTGATCTAATTGGTTGCAGTTTCTATCATTACGGCATCGTTTTAACCAAAATATGTTTTCCTGTGCAACTCTCAACTTCCATCTCGTGCCAAGACACGAGACTCTGTTCATTTCTACACATTGTCTAAAAGGATTCGTCGCATGTTCACCATGTAATTAAACAGATGAATTAATTAGTGTGTAATTAACTAATTAAATTAAACCAACATGGATTTGGGAGACCTCTCTACATTCTCCTTGCGTGTAAAGCAAACATTAGTATTTTCCAAGTGAGAAGTTAAAAGAAGTTGCTCAAACTTCCTCTTAGGAGAGAATCTGCCACAGAGTTCCTGTCCAACCAAGCCAGGAGTAGGAACGTTGTCAAACAATCAAGAAGTAAGAGAATTCCTAGAGCTTTTCTCTTCGGACAGCTGGAAAACTGGTCAATAAGGTGAGAACAGACGAAAGAAGGAGTATTTATGTTCTTTATATCTTGGAGACTGCTGACATTAAACCAGTTGGTAGATTGACTTGCTGTGGGGAAGAAACGGGGCAAATAAACTTGTATGTCTGCTGTCCCGCACACACAGAACACTGCAATGGTGTCTTATGTAATTATTATAATTTGGAAAGAAAGGGGGAAGATGGCACCTCGCTTGGTTATATTTGACTTTTACCCTGATCAATAAAAGCAGGTTTTCTCAACATAGACAACTGTAGGATGTTTGGATTTCAACTCCCAGTATTCTCCAACCAGTCATGCTGGGGAATTCTGGCTGAGGAAGCCTGGAAGTTGAAGTCCAGACATCTTACAGTAGCCAAGGTTGAGAAATATGAATAAAAGGTTCATATTTTGTGTTCAAATACAAGGCAGACATACAAGACAGACAACTATCAAGTAGTTGTAAAACAAATCAGATCCTGAAACGAAGGACTAAAACTAAACCAAGATACGTATTCCGAAGTAGCAACTTATGAAGCCAGGATGAGACCTGGATCAAGAAGACAATTCTAGAAAGACCAATGAAGCACAGGTGACCCTTAAAAAGGAACAAGCCAGTTTGATGTCTTAATAGTTCAGAACTAAATTCCAATTGTTTCATATTACAAAATTCCTACACAGAAGATACTTGCTTTATGTAAGCAGTAACATGGTACAGAAAGCCTTTGACTTATAACTGTAACTGAGCCCAGTTGTAAGTTGTGATCACTACGTGGGTCACAAGTGACTGTACCCGATTTTATGTCCTTTTCTGTGGCAGTTGTTAAGGAAATCCATTTCATCCAATGGGAGAGTTTTTGTCAGAAACAGGAAGTAAGTTGACCATGGTGAGTTGGCCAAGTGAGTTGGCCGTGGCGAGTTGGCCATGTAAGTTGGCCGTAGTGAGTTGGCCATGGAGAATTGTCATAGACCCACCGCAGCAGCAGTGACACAGACATTAAAGGCAGAAATGTTGTACTTCGCAAAATCGTCTTAGGGACTAATAAGTATAGCAACACCTCTACCTTTTTAGTCTTCCAGACGGCTGTAAATACTTGGCTCTTCCCCCAAGTATTGGGCTAAAATGGTGGTTGAGCTGTGAGGATGCTTGGTCTGGTGCCTGGAGGAAGGATACTTTTGTTTTTAACCATGTTTTATGGATTTGTGAACTGTCTGGAGTCAATGTATGAGATAGGCGGCCACACAAGTCCTGTAGCTAACTAAGTAAAACAAACCAACCAACCAACCATTGTTGGTGAAAAGATCATCAACTCTGGAGGTGAAGGTGTCATCTAGGTCTCTCTCTGTGTAGTCCCATTTCCATCCTACGTAGCCTTTATAGGAACAATAAACATTAAGAACTGGTGCTTAAGTTATCTTGTTTCTTTTCTTCTAGTATCATGTCGTTTTTGATTACAGGCAATTTCGTAATATTCTGCAAACTGCTATGAGAGCCTGTCAGTCTGAAAAGAAACATAAATGGAAGGAAGAAAGCAACGTAAGGAGAAAAGAGCCAAGAAAGAACACCCACCCGAATGAAATGGCTAAGAATACTTACTGTTGAAGCTTTCCATATTCCCGTTCAAAATCTCTCTCAACCTGTGAGAGGAAAAAGAATCCAAATCAGCTAAAAATCCAGGGCTGCAATTACAAAAAAAAAAAAAAATCTACCCAATGCACTCAGGATTTCTTTTTCCAACTGCAAGAACAGGCTATAGGCTACAGTCAGCAATGTAGATGCTGGGCCTCAATTCCCACCATGCCCCACCATTGCACAGTATCAACTGGACTTAGACTTCAGCATCTAAGGAGCCATATGTTACCTATGCCTGGAGTAGATATCGTGTTATAATCTTAATGTACTTCAAGCTACAAAAGAGTTAGCAGAATCAGGGACGAAGCCAGGTTTACAAGGAGCTGCATTTAATGCATAACTAAGAAGCTCATTTGCAACAAATCTGCCCCAAATATCATGTGCTGGGTCAATCCCTCTCTAGAAGCTATTTGACATTTAAGGCAGAAAAGTTAGGAAGTTGTACACAAATCCAAGCCAGCATCATTTTCACTTTTGGGGTGCTGCTAAGACCAGAGACAGTGGTGATGCTTGGTTTCTGAACAGTTTAAAATAATGGCTGGTTAAATAACTGGGAAGGCCTTGTAACTAACTATGAGCAATCATGCCTTTACTTTTCTTGCTCAATTTAATTGCTGAAATATGAAGTCGTTCTGCCTGAATGGATTTGGTAGAGATGACCCCAACTTTCAGAACTCTGGACAGTTGCTCTTATTTGTCCTATTAAAAGAATCTATCCTTGTTTGATCCATTGGATAAGAGCTTTTTTGGCTTAGCCAAGACCTAGCCAAAGTTCAACCTTTTGTGCTCGAAACTGAAGTATGAATCTTCCCAACAAGACTGGAAACAAATACAGTATTGTCCATGATGCTTAAAGCAGCATCTCTAACTACGATCATTGTTATTGCTTTGATCTATATTGCTCTCATTTTTGTTTGCATATATTTCCCTACTCTTGTTTGCCTACAGAAGAAGAATCAAAAGAATGACTAATAAAGCTTTCAGTAATTTGTAATATTTAGTGTGTTCCAGCGTTATAAACCCATCTTGATTAAACTGCTAGAAGCATCATACTGTCAAGACGGGCTCAGATTGAAATGCACTTTTGTTTGCTTTAATATCTCCCTGCTTGGGTGTTCTTCTCTTCCCATAAAAAGGTGTGAAAGAAAAGCACTCAGCCAGGTCTACCAAAAGGTGAGGGGACAATTTCTTGACTTTCTTCCAACTGATCTCAGAGCGCATGTTCCATTTCACAACCATCCCATGAATAAGATCAAACTTGGAGTGTGAGTTTTCCAAACTTTCGGTCGTCTAATTCAGAGCAAAGAACACTGGAATGAGATGGGGAATGACCAATCCATCTTTCAATTTCCCCTTTTCAGATTACTGCCATAAGCCATTAAAAGTCTTCAGGCCGAAAATGATTTCCCACATCTGCCACACACAGATTTTTGAACCCCGTCTGCTGCACGTCTATTTTGTTTCTTTCCATTTTCTTCTCCATTTTTAAGGTGATTCCACATGCTCCGCCAGTTTCAAAGCCAAGCACATCTTAAAGGTAACATCAGTTGAATAATGTTTACATTTTATTTCTAGCAACATTTCCCTTACTAATTTATGCCAAGCCACCACCATCAAGTTTCCAATCCGAAAGGCCTGGATCTCAAATAACTTGCTGTGTCCCCTTACTTAATAATAATAATAATAATAATAATAAAGTTGGAAGGGACCTTGGAGGTCATCGAGTCCAACCCCCTGCTCAGGCAGGAAACCCTATACCATTTCGGACAAATGGCTGTCCAGTCTCTTCTTAAAAACTTCCAGTGTTGGAGCATTCACCGCTTCTGGAGGCAGGTTGTTCCACTGGTTAATTGTTCTAACTGTCAGGAAGTTTCTCCTCAGTTCTAGGTTGCTTCTCTCCTTGACTAGTTTCCATCCGTTGCTTCTTGTCCTGCCTTCAGGCGCTTTGGAGAATAGCTTGACTCCCTCTTCTTTGTGGCAACCCCTGAGATATTGGAATACTGCTATCATGTCACCCCTAGTCCTTCTTTTCATTAAACTAGACATACCCAATTCCAGCAGCCGTTCTTTATATGTTTTAGTCTCCAGTCCCCTAATCATCTTTGTTGCCCTTCTCTGCACTCTTTCTAGAGTCTCAACATCTTCTGAAAGAAGAAATTGGATGGTCTCTGAAAGCATCAGTTTAAGGCTTCAAAGCTGGCAAGGCCATTCTGAACTCTGCTTTGCTGCTCTGGAGGAACTCGGTGTGGCTATGCTGGCTGGGAAATCTTAGAAAGATCAAGTCCAGGCAGCTTAAAGTTACAAGGTTGGGAAACACTGATTTAGAAGCTCCAGAGATAATATTAACGCACTTTGCTTCCTCTAAAGAAAATGCTTTTGCATCATCTTGTATTACTGACCTATGATGGGAACGACAATTCTCAGAATTTCAAGCAATACTGGCTCTCTCTGTTCATTCTCGATTCCAACAGCTTCTGCTCACCACAATTGAGGATACCTAGCGGAACCCCATCCCACCCCCATCCCCGGGCGCGTTTCATCTGCTGGATTTTTATTGCTGTTTTGTTTAGTTTTGTGTGTTTTGTTTTTTAATTTCATTTTAATTGTAGGCTGTCTCAGGAACACTGCACTGCTGAAGGCACAGGATATAAATATAGTAAATAAATACATAGCTTGATGGCAGAAGCACATATTTTGGGGACAGAAAACTCAGTTCCCAGCATTTGAGCTAAAAAGAAACTGCCAGTAACAGGACCAAGAAAAACTGAATGCCTGGATTTGGAACAGCTCAGCTGACAATCAGAAGGAACAGCCCTGAGTTGGAAAGACCAAAGATATAAAAGGAAAAGATATCCATGGCACTAGTATTGCTACCAGGATTTTATGCAAACTTGGTATTATTTACAAATAACTAAACAATGCACGAGCAAATCACACAATAATATCTATCACTTGATTTCTATCATAACAGTATTTCTGTTGCATGGAGGCATGAGGCAAACGTTTCCAATTTACTATACACTTCTCAGAAAAGAAAATAATAATCTGAATTCTTTGAGTCATAAAGGACACTCAGAATCCCCACCGAGATTCTACAGTAATGAATGGGGGTATGAGAAATTCTAGGACATACTGAAATTGTTGCCATCTTCCAAAACACAATTAATAGTAAACAATTCCCACAAGATGTTTTTAATGTATCTAATTATTATGATACTCAACCATAAAGGCAACACTCTCATGCATATGGATTCATTTAATCAGCATAATTAACCCCGGGAGCAAAAATGAGGTCCTTGATGTGAAAATTTCACTATAAACACCTTTTAAGCATGGTATCTACCATTTAATACTTGGAATGCTAAAAAGGTGCTTTGACACTTCGATGCAGAAGACAAACTAATAAATAGAAAACCACAAACCTTACCAACCGTGGAAGGGTTAGCTACTATATATAAACAGGGAGCAAACCCTTCACTCACTAACACTGATGATGTTACCTAGTTGGGTAATGAAATGTCTGCAAACAAACAACCATGAAGGACTCCATAGTTCAACCCTGAGCTACAGATATGCTCTTTTATTAGCTTTATGTCCTCTTGGGAGTTCTATTAGGGCAAATGTAATTTTTCAATATTCAGTTAGTCAAAGACAGAGAGTAACTACTTCACCATTGTGTAACTTCTCAAAAACCTTTTCAGATGATTAGAAGACATTCAATTAGGCTTTGTGAGATGGATAATTGAGAGAGGAGAAGAAAGGATATGCCAGTGAATGAATATTGTTGATGAGTCCTTGGATCAAGTCTTTGGATTTAGCAAGTCTGAACACACATTTCACTTCTTTTTATTTCTAGGTAAAAGTGTTCGAGACTATAAATGCTATTTCCAAAGCATTACTTAATAACTTCAGAATTTTACAAGTGAGGACCATTGAACTAAAGAAAAGGTACCAAAAGGTAGCATTTGAAGGTACATGATATACCACCTCTGCTAAGCCAACCACAGTCTTGGTAGGAAGTTCAGGTGACCCTACATAAACTGCCTTGAGGTCCATGCAGCCTTTATATTTAAGTCAAAAATATAAATAGACACCACCACTTAGATATTGTAACTGCTATTCATATATTCACTAATCCTGGGGCCCAAACAAATAAAAGCACAGCAAGAATGAGGGTTAACTGTGCTCCCTGGATCTCTTCTGCTAGGTTTCTATATATTTAACATACATGAATATAGCTCTTTATCGTCTGATTACAACAAATTAAAAGAATGATCACTGAAAGTTCCTTGGTTAAGGCAATCCACATATGTATATTCACACCTCATCTGATTTACTTATTTAAGAGAATATTGTTATAAGTGATGGGAGCAATCTGGTACAACTTTCCAGTGTGAAAACTGGCTTGCCTCCTGTACTTAGAGCCATCTCAGTTTAGACCCGGGTTCTTCACATGGTCAATATTAACCCCAGTGCTTGATGGAACTACCCAAGGGTTCGATGTTGTGCTAATTGTATTATTATTATTATTATTATTATTATTATTATTATTATTATTATTATTGATCATCGCACAGCCAGCCAGATGTTCAGACTGGATTTGGCATTTTTGTCTACCTATCGAGTCCTTACCAAGGACCTGGGATAGGCAGATGTGGATGTTTGATGGTATTACAGATATCGTCGCAGGATGGAAGCTGTTCCCAGTAAGGCCGCCTTTTGCAATTGACTGATGGTGAATTTGTCAATGCCAATGGTGTCCAAGTGGTGCTCCAGTTGTTTTGGGATTGCACCCAAGGCACCTATTACTATTGGTACTACTCTTGCTTGCCTTTGCCACAGTCGTTCTATTTTTATTTGTAGGTCTTTGTAGTTTGTGATCTTCTCCAGTTCTTTCTCTTTTTATTATTATTATTATTATTATTATTATTATTATTATTATTATTATTATTATTATTATTATTAT
The DNA here is from genome assembly GCA_023970755.1 of Azemiops feae. Classification (NCBI taxonomy): domain Eukaryota; kingdom Metazoa; phylum Chordata; class Lepidosauria; order Squamata; family Viperidae; genus Azemiops; species Azemiops feae. Next base: position 325,952 of record JALGBA010000475.1, on the reverse strand, counting down.
TATTGTTGTTGTTGTTGTTGTTGTTGTTGTTTTGTTGTTGTTGTTGTTGTTATTAATAATAATATTGGAGGTCTTCTAGTGAAACCCCCTGCTCAAGCAGAAGACCCTGTACCGTTTCAGACAAGTGGCTGTCCAGTCTCTTCTTAAAATCCTCCAGTGATGGACCACCTTCAACTTCTGAAGGCAAGCTGTTCCATTGATTAATTATCCTCACTATTAGGAAGTTTCTTTTTAATTCCAGGTTGCTTCTCTTCTTGGTCAGTTTCCATCCATAGTCTTGCCTTCTGGTGCTTTGGAAAATAAGTTGACCCCCTCTTCTTTGTGGCATCCCCACAAATAATGGAATACTGCTATCATGTCACCCCTAGTCCTTCTTTTCTCTAGACTGGACATACCCAGTTCCTGTAACCGTTCTTTATAAGTTTTTGTCTCCAGGCCCTTAAGCATCTTAGTTGCTCTTCTTTGCACTTTTTCTAAAGTCTCAACACTTTTTTTGTAATGTCGTGACCAAAACTGGATGCAGTATTCCAGGTGTGGTCTTACTAAGGCTTTATAAAGCGGTACTAATACTTCACATGATTTTGATTCTATGCCTCTGTTTATACAACCAAGTATTGTATTAGTTTTTTTGACTGCTGCCGCACACTGCTGGCTCATGTTTAAATGATCGTCCACTAGGACTCCAAGGTCCCTGTCAGAGTTACTGTTTTTGAGCCAGGTTTCGCCCAATCTGTACTTGTACCTTTGGCAAAACGGAGACTCCAAGGTCTCTAAGCATTGGATGGAGGAGTGAATCTCGTCTTTTTTAAGCACCCGCCAGTTCCGATAAGTCAGTCTTCGTGGCAGCACCTGACGTCAACCCAGGGTGAATGAGATGCCTTTCAGTCCGCTACATCTGCAATGCTGCTCGAAATAGACTTATTATCTTATTCCAGCACCTACTCAGGCATGTCCGCACAGGAGGTTCCTGACTCCCACTTCTGTAAAAATGCAGGAAACTGACCCAGGCAAACAAAAGAAACCCGTGGCATTGGATTACTTGTACCGACATGGTGCTTTTTTTTCCACAAATAGACTGCTGATGTTTTGAGCAGCTTTGAACTCCTTCCATTTGCCCCATCGTGGTTGAATTCACAGGTCTTCCCACAGCCACGATGCGATTTGTTTGCCTTTGTATAGCATGATAGGGGAAATCTGTCCTGTATTTGAAAACCAGGTTCAATGTTTATAACTTAAGATTTATACTGCTGTTCAACTCAGTACCGACCTTGGGCATTGTACCGATTAAAAGTGTGATATAAGATAAGAGATAATAGTATGGGAGTCAAAAGTAATTTTTAATTAAATGTAGTTAAACTGGATTGTAATCTGAATGCATTTTAGCAAATCAATCCAACTGAAAGTCACTGTATAATCTATCACACTTCTAAAAATGCTTATAGATTTGTCTCCTGACAAAGCTCCCAAATTCTTGGTCTGGTATAAAATAGATATATAGATATAGATATAGATATAGATATAGATATAGATATAGATATAGATATAGATATAGATATAGATTAGATAGATAGATAGATAGATAGATAGATAGAGAGAGAGAGAGAGAGAGAGAGAGAGAGAGAGAGAGAGAGAGAGAGAGAGAGAGAGAGAGAGAGAGAGAGAGAGAGAGAGAGAGAGATCCAAACTCAGGTTTTTACGTGAAGCTAACTTTGAACTGTTGATCCCATGGCTGAAACAGCTGGTTTAATGTTGGGACTTTCCTGCTGTTTCCCCTAATCCCTGCATTTGCAACTTCTTTCCTAATGAAGGGGTCAGGAAAACTTGAAAGTTTGCACGTTGTTTTCTGCTCTTTTGATTGTTCCCAATAGAGCTATTATCTAAATAGTGACTGTGTGCAATTGTTCCATGGAACAAATGAATACGGTTACTTTTATCTTTCCATATTCACATCTTGGCTAATAAACACATTAGTTATTGCACATAGTCATGGTTGGAAGGCTAGAGCAGTGGTGTCTAACCTTGGCAACTTAAAGACCTGTGGACTTCAACTCCCAGAATTCCACAGCCAGCCAAGCTGGCTGGGGAATTCTGGGAGCTGAAGTCCACAGGTCCTAAGGTTGCCAAGGTTGGACACCCCTGCTCTAGAGGTACGTATTCCATTTATGTGGCATGAGGGTCAGTGAGAGAGATCTTGTCGTTAGCTGCATTCCTCAAGACTATCTGGGGGAAGATAATCAGCAATTTACAATGTAGGAAGGAGGGAGAACCTGACCCATTTTGCCCTATTTGGGACCTTAGATAGCCAGATGTTATTCTGTCTTTCAAACCAACCTTGGCAACAAGAGAATTCTCCAAGAAACATCTGGGCAGCCCCAAAACAAAACAAAAACCACAGCAGGGGAAGGAAGTTCCAGGAGGGCTAAAATTACAACTGCTTAGAAGTTAAAAATGCTCAGCGTTCACGGACCGCAAGCAAGTCTGCACACAGCCATCACTTCACTTCAAGGCAGGACAAAGCAGTTCTGGACTGGGGCCTTTGGTTTCGCATTTGGCTTCTATTCTGGCCGGGTTAAAAGACAACGAATCTTCCCCCCCCCCACAGGGAGTCCTCGACTTACAACGGTTCATTCAGTGACTGTTCAAAGTTACAACAGCACTGAAAAAAGGGAGTTAGGACCATTTTTCACACGGCCGTTACAGCGCCCCCCCAATGGTCACGTGATCAAAATTTGGACACTTGGCAGCTGCTTCATATTTATGACGGTTGCCCTGTCCCGGGGGTCATGTGACCCCTTTCTGCAACCTTCTGAGAAGCAAATAGAGAAGCCAGATTTACTTAACAACCCCGTTACTAAATAGATAAATAAATAGATAAATAACCTTTATTGTCATTTTTATATTGTGGGCACAATGGCACACATAAAAAATGAAATTTAGTTGCCCGCTCTCAAAGTAAAACATATACATGACACACACCTAAACATACTATGTACCACATATATATAGACCCACATCCCTACATATACATATAACTGAACAACTGCAATGATTCACTTAGCAAACGTAGCAAGAAAGGTCATAAAGTGGGGCAAAACTCACTTTACAACTGTCTCACTTAGCAGCAGAAATTTGGGGCTCAATTGTGGTCATAAATCAAGGATTATCCATCTAGAGATTATTCCGTCTAGAATTAAGATTAAGAGGAGAAGGCTGAGAAGGTTAAATCCATTCATAACGGATTTCCTCCGACTAGCAACTGGTCCAGAGATGGCGAACCTTTTAGAGACCGAGTGCCCAAAAAACGGCCCTGCCCCTGCCTCGCCCGCCCTGCCCCAGCCCCGCCCACAGGGCCACTCACCGCCTCCACGGCCCGCTGCAGATTGCCCAGGTGGCCCAGCAGCGCCATGGCAGCCACGCCCTCTGCCCGCGCAGCATCATCTGCGCGCGACGGGGTGCAAGGGCGGAGTCTTGTCCCTGCTGCCCAGCCGCCATGTGCTTAGCTGCGCTGCTCTGCACAGGCCGTGCCCGGGGCTGACTTTCCTCCGGGGAGGCTGCTGGTGAGGAGGGGGCCACAAGGAGAGGCGGGGCTGGGTCAACAGCGCGCGTGCCATAGGTTGGCCACCACTGAACTATTCGATATAACTGACACTATGACCACCTTTGAAGGACTGGAATTGAGGAGGCTCATTAAGACATAACTGATGTCATTTTCAGCTGTATCTAATCATCTCCTAAAAGTGCTACTAAGTTCTTGGCATGAGATTTTTTTTCTTGCCTGCTAAAAAACCCCCCCCAAAATCTTTTAAACCAAGCGCCGGCCTCTCCATAGTTGGAGTTGGAGCTGATTCTGGAAATAGCCAGTTGTTAATTTCTACTCAGGCTCCCCTCTGTGTGTATATGTTTGTGATCTAGACTTGCGAGTGGGAGAGCCTCTCCGTCAAACCACTTCCCTCTCAGATCAACAGTGGATTCAGCCATAAAGATGCCTCACCTTCCCACTTCCTGAAACATAATCTGAAGGCTAACATCTGGAAGACGACTGCAGCACAGTAAGAAGAAATAAAAATGTCACTCTGCTTTCCACTGCCAGCCGTTTATTCTGCAAATGGCAGGAAACCAGCAGTGGCCACAAGCACAGTATAAAAAAAGGTGTTTCGTACCTCCCCTCCCTCGCCAAGGAGGCATGGCATTAAGCACAGCGATGCCCTTGCCACAGGGATCCTTGTCCTTCAAAATACATACATGCTCTAACCTTCTATAAATATTTAAGACGTGGTCATCGCTGTACTGTTTGTCGGTGAATTTTAGAAGTTAATGGCACGATTCCAATTCCATTCATTATTTGCTATAGTTTTTTATATTTATTTTCATCCCGCCTTTATTGTTTTTATAAATAACTCAAGGCGGTAAGTACATCTTACCAGCAGCCTGAGCGGTCTTTGGGACCCGTAGAATGATCTATGTCACATCACTGCTTCTCTGGCTGCCGTTTTGCTTCCCGGTGCAGGTCACAATGTTGGTTATGACCTTTAGAGCCGTCCATGGCATAGGACCTCAGTGGTGGCGAACCTTTTAGAGACCGAGTGCCCAAACTGCAACCCAAAACCCACTTATTTACCGCCGGGTGCCAGGTGGGCGTGGCCCACTGGGTGGGCGTGGCTGTGGTCATGGCAGACTGGGTGGGTGTGGCCAAGGTAGGCATAGTCACCTCGATGTTGCTTGTGGGGAGGGACGCCTGTGGGGGCCGGACAGGGTTGGGATGGATCCAGGGGTTCTCTGGCAGGTGGGGTGGTGGGCAGGAGGCTCGTCCTGCGGGGTGAGGCGAGGCAAAGCAAGGCAGGGCGGGGGTGCCATTGTCGTAGGGCAAGGCGAGGCAGGGGCCGGGGCGGCTGCTCCTTGACACCATCGGCCCCAGCACACAGAGGCCAGCGAGCGCATGGGGGCCGACAGTGTCCATCAGCAGCCACAGCCTGCCGGCCCGTCGACCGGCGCACTCTGGGGCTCCGCAGCCCGCTGCCAGCAGTTCAGAGAAGCCGCCTCTGAGCTGGACGGCCGGCCGACAGCTGAGGAGGCGATGCAGTGGGTCGTGCCCGGGAAAAGGAGAGCATGCGAGGCCAGGAGGGATAGGACGGGAGGGAGGGAAACCAGCCGTGCTGGGATGCATCCGGCCATGTGGGACCTCAGCGAATTAGTGGGTGGCTGGTTGAAGAGGGACGGTTGCTATCTCTGGGGCATGGCGTGCGTGCCAACAGAGAGGGCTCTGAGTGCCGCCTCTGGTACGCATGCCATAGGTTCGCCACCGGCATAGGTCCAGATTACTTGATGAACCATCTTGTCACGCTAAGACAAGCCTGCCCTACTTGTGCCGGCAGAGGCGGCTTGCTGAGGATCCTGTTGGTCAAGGAACTCTGATTGAAGGGATCCAGGAGAGCCTTCTCTGCTGTAGTGCTGGCCTTCTGGAACATCCTACCTGTTCCCCAGGGTGAGGTTTGCCCCCACCCTCCCATCTTTCCGCAAGGGCCTGAAGACCTGATTCTGTGGTTGGCCTGGAGAACCACGCTTGCTTGTGTGTTCGCTACCATGCAGTGATAGTCTGCCATGAACTCTGAGGAGGGGGGATGCTTGGGGGAAAGCAAAAGTACTGATATGTTTCCCCGAGAAGCTGCTTCAAGGTCACTCGGCTGGGAGAAGAAGGCAGCTGCACACAACTATATAGAGGTTTAAGTGCTGGCAGGTCCAAGAGGGGCTGGCTACTGGACTAATTAGGTGGCTACTGGACTAATTAGTTGACTCTATCTCAACCATTTGCTTCCGGCTCCCCCTCTACCCATCTTTTTAATTTCATATTATTGCACGTCCGTTGTTTATTTTTATTGTGTCATTCATTTGTTACTGTTATGTTTACCATTTTTATCATTTTTTCCCGTGTTATTGTTGTAAGCTACCCAGAATAGCCCCATGGCAAGATCGACGGCAAATAAATTTAACAAATAAATAAATACCTAATGCTTCTTTCTCCTCTTTTCCCCACAGCAGCCAGTCTGTCGAGGAGAGTTGGACTGAGACAGAATGAGTGGCCCAATGTTATCCAGCTGCTTTCATGCCTAAATTGGGACTAGAACTCACCATCTCCCAGCTTCTAGCCTGGTACCTTAACCCAGGGGTCCCCAACCTTGGCAACTTTAAGACCTGTGGACTTCAACTCCCAGAATTCCCCAGCCAGCTTTGCTGGCTGGAGAATTTTGGGAGTTGAAGTCCACAGGTCTTAAAGTTGCCAAGGTTGGGGACCCCTGGGTTAACCACTTGACCAAATTGCTTCTCTAATAGCTCTTTAAGCTCTAAGATTTTCCCATCCTTTAACTTATCTTTTCACCTAAACTAAAAAGCATCATCCCCTTTAGCCTATTTTCAGAAGGAAGGTCCTCTAAGCCAGGGCTTTTCAACCTGTGGTACGCACACCACTTGTGGTACATTAATGAGTGGCAGGTGGTACACAGCCCTGCCTAGCCAAGTGTAGTGAGGAAGGGAAAGAGCCAGCACAGGCAAAGACTTACAGTGAGAGAGTCCTCGAGCTGCAGATTTTACTTATGAATGGAGCCATTTGGGGAGGCTGCCTTAGCCGGCAGCCAGTACTTACATTTTTTTTTCTTCCTTAAGTGCCAGCTGGGCTCCTTACTTTCCTTTCTAGCCAGTAGCTAATTCTTAAAGGGGAAATCCCCTTTTAAGCTAGTTCACTCAGCAGCTTGTCTTTTCTGTCTCTGGAGGCCTTTCCTTGTTTGATCAATATATGGAAGAGGGAAAATATTCAGAAGAAGATGGGAATGAGAAAAAGGGAGGCAGGGAAGGGAGGGAGGGAAGGAAGGAAGTCCCGCCTTAGCAGTTGGCCACCAGCAGCTCTGCCATTGACTTTGCTTGTCAAAAGATTGCAGAAGGGGATCACATGACCCTGGGACACTGTGACCATCATAAATATGAATAAGTTGCCAAGCATCCAAATATAAATCACATGACCCTGTTGCCGCAATGGTCATAAGTGTGAAAAATGGTCATGTCATTTCAGTGCAATTGCAACTTTGAACAGGTTTTTTTTTGTCACCAAGTTTTTGACACCTTGCTAGGTGGTACTCGAATATTGCCATATCCTAAAAGTACAATCGGTAAAAAGGTTGAAAAGCCCTGCTCTAAGCATTTAACTAATATTTCAGCTTCTCTTTTCTTTATGGTATGTGGGACAAGGCAGTTGCAAATCCAGCCTTTTCTGTGCCCTTCTTCCCATTTCAAATCATGGACAAGTGGGATCCTTAAGAGGAGAACAAAGAGATTTTTTTTTTTAAAGGGACGGTACAGATACATACCTCAGAACTGAAAGTGACATCAGGCAATCTTACTGTACTAAAATAAAACACTCTTCATAAATGCGGTAGCAACTGGTGGTCAGGAAAGTACCTTTATATGGGAACAGGATGAGGAACCTGTAAGACCTAAATTGTTCCACCTACTGGGAATCTAAATCTGCTATCATCATCTGTCATGACTTGTATCCAAGCAGCCTCAAAGAGACCAAGCGCCAGATTCAACTTAAATGGGGCTTTGGATCTGGATACATGGATATATGGAATTATTTCCTCTGTTTCTGCGGACTTCTTTTCAGTGATACATTAGAAACCTTTTCTTTGGGGTAGAGATGTCTAACTTTGGCCACTTTAAGATTTGCTGGCTGGGGAATTCTGGGAGCTGAAGTCCAAAAATCTTAAAGTTGCCAAGGTTGGATACCCCTGGTCTAGGCAGAACGTCCTACCTCAAAGGTTATCTCATTTCTTCCTTACTTCTGCTACATTCCCAGCATACACACATCCCAGCACTGCTGGCAGTCAGTTCTAAATTCAGATGACTATTCCTTCCTGCTCCAGAAACAGAATCCTAGTAAGCTAGATCCCTACAGCCGCCCAACCAGGTTTCAATGATGCGTTCCTGATCTGCACCTTCATCCAGTGCCAGATGACGGATGGACATTATTTGATACAGGCATTTATCAGCAGCAACCCAAACTGGAAAACCATCCTGCCCGAGAGAATCATGGGAGTTTCATTCTAACACACCTTGAGCGCATCAAATTGGTGTCGGCCAGCAATAATAGAGAAGTCGCTGTGAGTTAGATCCCCATTTCAAAAAAAGCAACATGATTTTTATAAAAGAAGAAAGTACCAGAAGACTTTGTGTGAACCAAGGAAGGAAGTGCAGAAGGAGCGGGCATAAGAGAAGATGCAAAGAAGAAAAAGGGACCACTCTAAGAAGCAATTCTGTGTGGACTAAACATTTAAAATGTGGCAGGAGAATTAATCAAACGAGGAATCTCAGACAACATGCTTGGTATACTGGCTGGGAAACAGAACAAACGTCCTCCACTTTGCCACATCTGTTGATAAACCTACCCAGGATGTCAATGGACAATTTAGACTAATCATAGTTTCATAGCTAGAAGCATTTCTGAGAAGAGATCAAACAAGTCCAAAAGACAGTAGTGGAAAGGACCTCAACTCTGCACAGGTAGCCCCCCTGGTTTAAGAACAAGTTCTGTTCCTCGGGCTGGCTTTAACCAAAATTGACATGTAAGTTGGAGCCAGTACCTACGAATGGGCTGTATTACTATAAATAGTGGGTGGCGTTCTCCTTCCTTGAGTTGAAGAACTGCGGAAGCCATGCAAAATTTCCATGAACTGCTGAAAACGGGCTATATGTTAAAAAATATGTGGCTTCAGCGATGCATGAAAACATTTGTTTTCCTCATTGTTTTCAACTCTTCCTCAATTTGTAAGCAAAGGAAGAAGGAATGCTATTTGCCATTGTTAGTAGTAGGCAGTCTGTTTGTAAGCTTGAACTGTCCATACGTTAACCCAGGGACTGCTGTATATCCAATAGCAAAATGATGCAGGAATAGGTCCTTTTATGCCGTACCTATGACCCTTTGCTCATTGGGAAGTATTAAGCTCACTCTACAACAGAGGTCCCAACCTTTTGGGCATCAGCGACCGCTTCCACGGAGAGAGGTTCTTCCACGGACCGGACAGTGTGTGGTTTTGTGTGCTGCCTGCATCCCGCGGATGGGGCTTTGCTTGTTTGTGCAGACCGGTTGCTGGCATGCCGCGGCCCGGTACCAGTCCACGGACCGGGGGATTGGGGACCCCTGCTCTACAACATTTAAACTGAGATTAGGCAATGTGATACTCTCAATATTTCTTCGGCTACAATTTCTACCATCTCTTGCTATCAGTTCTGCAGGCTAGAACGAAGGGAAACTGAGATACAAAACCTTAGAAGGCACCAACTGCTTTCTCCTGTTATGAAACCCTGAGGCCACCACCACTCCAACACAACTCGGTACAGGGGAGCATCATGCAATTCTCACCCTGCCCAATTTCCAGAAGCCATGTAATCCAAACTTGCTCTCCAAGTTTGGTTAAGAGTTCATTTGGTGCTCCTAAGTGAACGGAGTATCTCACTAGAACAGTTATAGAGGCAGCATCCATTTTTCAACTAGATTCAGAAACATTCAGAGTGCAGACAGGTCATGGCATGTTAATTTTGGGTGAGCCAAGATGAACCTTTTCAGAAGAGCTGGGGGTCCTGTAACTTCATACCACTTCGGTCAGCATGGCTAATGTAGCTGAGCGACACTGGGAAAGCAACAGCTTTCTCCTGCCTCCTCTACGGATAGATTTCCTTGCTGCATGAACACCACACGAAGGCCATGTTTGCAATCAGTGTGTGTGTGTGTGTGTGAGGAATACCCCATGCCCTCTCCCAGTGCTTCAAGATAAGAATATGAAATGGCACTGGGTGTGTGTGTGTGTGTGTGTGTGTGTGTGTGTGTGTGTGTGTCTTAAAATGCCTTTTTGAAGCAACTGCTCTGCAATCCAAATTAATTCACACCCGGGCACTAAGCATTTCAGCTTCCTCTAATAAGCCTGCCTTTGGAAACAGTTATATTCAGTAATATGAAGCAGTCCTCCTTCTCCATCTGCTCAGAAAAGAGGAACAAACAAGCCACGGCTGAAAGGAGGAAGGAAGGAAGGAAACCTGCTCAACCATCTCCTAGGAAAACCATGCCAGAGTGAGAAAAGCCCCTCCCCTCCCCTACACACACACACACACACACAGGCAGGGGAGGAGTGGGGTGCTAAGAACGGAGCAGGGACACAGATTTCAGAAGATACCAAAATAAGCCACCCAGCGCTGAGACTCCCCCTCAGTCAGAGCGATGGTCAAAGACAGAAGCAATTTCAGCTCACTCATGATTTTCCCACCCACACGCATATAAACATATTTAAAAAACGGGCTGGTTAATGTGTGCTGGCTTGAGTCATCAGCCATATGATCAAAGACAAGATTTTCTTTTTCTTTTTTTAAAAAAGGGGGAGAACTGGTTTACTCACTGTCTTGGGTACAATCTGTTTCTTAGGCTGCCCGATCTTGAACGGAATCCTGGATTGGAAAGAGAAGAGAAAGAAGCAGAGATAAGAACCTAGGCAAACAAGCCAGCATGTCCTGTTTATCATCATCTTTTCAAGGAGGGATAAAAAAATTGGGAGCTGAGGATCGCAGAGGCACTCCCATCTTTGCTGGGCGAACACAGATCCCCTCTTCTCTCCCCCCTCCCCACTAAGCATCCCCCAGGAGCCAACTGCTTCTTTGACAGGACCAGAGCAGGGTGGCGATGTCATTATGAATACTGCAGGCCTGAGGAACTTTGGCAGAGCAAATCTCTGTATAATTTAAGTTGAAAAGCAAATTGCAGGGATCAGGAAATAAAAACCACTGCAAATGTCTTGATCAGAAAGGGGAATAGGAGGCACCTATCCTATCAGAAAGCTATAAGAATGGCAAATACGGTCTACCTTCCCTTAAGCTTTCATAGCAGGGGGGCTCGGATTGCCTCCAGAAGTTGTGGGTGCTCTATCACCGGAGGCTTTTAAAAAGAGATTGCACAGCCATTTGTCCAGAATGGCATAAGGTCTCCTGCTTGAGCAAGGGGTTGGACTAGAACAGGGGTCCTCAACCCCTGATCCGTGGACCGGTACCGGGCCACGGCATGCCAGCAATCGGTCCGCACAAACAAGCAAAGCCCCATCCGCAGGATGCAGGCAGCACACAAAACCACACACTCTCTGGTCCGTGGAAAAACCTCTCTCCACGGAACCGGTCCCTGGTGCCCAAAAGGTTGGGGACCTCTGGACTAGAAGACCTCCAAGATTCCTTCCAACCCTTGTTATTCTGATCATGTCATGCTCCACATTTAGTGTTTTACACAATTTCCATCCCCTTTCAGTGTATATTCTTTGTGCCGATTACAGTGACATTAGCTTGGTGGACAATACAACTCACTCACACGCTCTCTTTCCACCACCCACCCAAGTATATACATACATATGTACATCACTCTCTGTGTATGTACAAAACGCCACATGTTTTCAAGCTGTCTAATCTTTCTGCTTTACAAGAGAAATTAATTATGAACAACCTATAAGGTCAAGGCAGCTTTCTATACTACTATAATGTCGTGGGTGCATTTTTCATATTTCTTCGGCAACAGATGATTGGCATACTAATATGTTCAGTTGCATGTGCAGGTAGATTCTAGCCAAAAGAACATTTGATTTCTTTACAAAATTTATATTCCTTCTTGTTTCCAAAGAGATTAAGGGATCCATATGGCTTTACCTTCCAGACATCAACCTATCAAAGCCCTGAATCTTCTCTGACATTCTTTGAAGTAGATGCGTAAGAATCATACCATAAATTAATGATAATCTGTGCCCCTCTTCCATCAACCACAGTATGAACTCCTATGTGATGGCTGTTTAATGCTTCTAATTGCAAAAAGGAAGGGTCAGACGAGCAACTATGACACAGTTACAGGCAAAAGAAAATCTTGTAATGAACAACTTACTGCATAAAGGTTCTGCACTGATCACAAATTTGTTCCACCTAGTTCTCCAGCACCTGATTCAAGGGTACACAACCTTTTCTGAATTGTGGGCCATGCTGAGCATCTGAACAATGTGCAAGAGATGTATTCCCCAAAATAACGGGCAGGGTCGGGACAAAAAATTAAGTTCTGAATGCATTGTATTTACATTTGAATTTAATTGAAATTACGAACTGTATTGCTGCAGGTGGCTTTGGGTTGTCTGGTAGCACACCCTAATCTGTTCCAAATGTCAGCAGACTTTATTTATTTTAAGTAGCATTATTTCCACCTTTGGGTTTCAAGATGCTTTCAACTGGAAATGAACCTAGGGCAGTGGTGGCGAACCTACGGCACGGGTGCCAGAGGCGGCACTCAGAGCCCTCTCTGTGGGCACGCGCGCCGTCGCCCCAGTCCTAGGCCTTCAGCTGGGTTTTATAAAACCTTTTCGCTTTAGGTCTCCACCGCCATGTGCAAAAAAAAAAAAGGTTCAATCAATCAATCAATTTCAACTTCTCGCGGGAAAAAAAAAAGATCTTGCAAAGTTGGAATTGATTGATTGAACTATTTAGTCCCACCCAGTCTGCCGTTACCACTGCAGCCACGCCCACCCAGTTGGCCACGCCCACCCAATGGGCCACACCCAGCTAATGGGCCACACCCACCCGGCACTCGACGATGCGTAAGTGGGTTTTGGGTTGCAGTTTGGGCACTCAGTCTCTAAAAGGTTCGCCATCACTGATCTAGGGTGATCTACTTGAAAGCGATGGGCTGCATTGCTTGAACTATAACAAATCCCTCACATTTGCCTAGGATGTAGAGAAGGCAAAGAGCAAAGACAGAAAAAGTGGAAACTACAGTATCTTTTGAAGAAAGCTCATGGTAAGGCAGTCACATATGTATGCAAAGCAAACTGTCAAACATTTCTTGGAAGAACTCTGCACTCATGAATCTCATTTTCATTGCCACGGAGAAAGAAGCAAAACTTTGCCAAAAAGTGGTTTTCAACCCCTTTAATAGTGGAGAGTTAAACTCCCTTCTCACAATGTATATATTTATACTGCTTTCTTCAGCTGCTTTGGCTGTCAACAAAAGCATCACCAGGTCTACAGAAGAAGGTCAAGACAATCGGCACCACCTTCAAAATTCTGCTTTGATGCAGACATTAAAAATGGATAGGCTTTTGTCAAGCCCGTCTTGAAACCCCAAAGTGGAAATAACGCTGCTTAAAGTGAATGCAGGCTCCAGTTAGGAATACCAGTTCAGCCTCTCCCAATGGCCAGGATGGAAATGTTTCATCATATGCTCCTCCTCCAATACAGACATGTTCTTTCGCCTCTGGCAGAAGCCACTCAGCAAAGAACGAGTTCAATATGGTTTACGTGTAGGGATGTATGTGCAAGAGTATCTAGACATAGTCATGCCTCAAGGCAACCTTAAGAGGCAGAAGAAACCCAGACAGTTGTAAGGCTTCCTCTTGCTTGGTTTTGGAAAATGTAAAGGATGAATCTACTATTCCTTTGGCATACCTCTATCCTACTCCTCCAGCAAGGATGACAGAACAGGATCTGAGGGGTCCTTGGTGCCCTCTGGGCTTGTTTTCTTGCAGTAGCATTAGCACTTAGACTTATATACCGCTTCATAGTGCTTGACAGCCCCCACTAAGCGGTTTACAGAGTCACATTGCCCCCAACAATCTGGGTCCTCATTTTACCGAGCTCAGAAGGATGGAAGGCTGAGTAAGCCTTGAGCCAGTCAGGATCAAATTCCTGACTTTGGGCAGAGTTAGCCTGCAATACTGCATTTTAACCCCTGTGCCACCACGGCGATGGATAGATGATAGATAGATAGATAGATAGATAGATAGATAGATAGATAGATAGATAGATAGATAGATAGATAGATAGATAGATAGATAGATAGATAGATAGATAGATAGATAGATAGATAGATAAGATAGACAGACAGACAGACAGACAGACAGACAGATAGATAGATGATGGACGGACGGACGGACGGACGGACAGACAGACAGACAGACAGACAGACAGACAGACAGATATAGATGATGGACAGACGGACGGACAGACGGACAGACAGACAATGGGGGGAGAGAGAGATAATGTAACATTGCAATCTTGAGCCGGTCAGGATCAAGCTGCTGGCAGTCGGCAGAGTTAGCCTGCAATACTGCATTCTAACCACTGCGCCACCATGGCTGCTTTATTACCCAAGTTAGGTCAGGGCTTTTCAACCTTTTCACCCATTGTACCACTTTTAGGATATGGTAATATCTGAGTACCACCAGTCGCCTAGCAAGGTGTCAAAAACTTGATGATAAAAAAAAAAGAAGGAAAAAAGTAATAAAGTACAGGTAGTCCTTGACTTACAACAGTTCACTTAGTGACTGTTCGAAGTTACAATGGCACTGAAAAAAGTGCCTCCCCCCCAAGCCACAGCCAAGCAAGACACCTGCCTGCCCGCCCGGCAGCGCTCTTCCTCCCGTCCGAGGTTTCCATTGTTGTGAGCATTTCTGTTGAGGATTGGCAGTGGGGGGTGTTTGGTTTTTATTCCCCGTCTGCTGGGTGGTTGCAGCAGGTTTTGGTCACTTCACATGACCCTGGGACACTGTGACCATCATAAATATGAATCAGTTGCCAAGCATCTGAATGTAAATCACAAGACCCTGGAGATGCTGCAACATTCCAGCTGATCGGCGCTTCTTCTGGACTCAGCAGAACCGCCAGGATCAGTGCTGCTTTCCAGCTGGAACTTGGCGCTGATCCTGGTGCTTCCACTGAGCCATGACAGCCCCGAAGAAGCGGCAATCAGCTGGAAAGCGGCACTGATCCCGGTGCTTCCGCTGAGCCCTGACAGCCCTGCAGCTCCAGCCATCTCTCACTCAGGCTTATGCGGTGCTGCCACCAGTTCAGCTCATTCCCCTCCCCCGCTACCACTTTTCTAGGATGGTCGCGTACCACCTGCCAGGTGCCAATGTACCACAAGTGGTACCCGTACCACTGGTTGAAAAGCCCTGAGTTAGGTAACATCATCAGGGCTGGTAAGAAATGGGGTTTGCTCCAGCACTGATGATGTTACCTAGTTTGGGTAATGAAACGTCTGCAAGAAAACAAGCACGCTCAGAGAGCACCAAGGACCCCTCGGATCATGTTCTGTCATCCTTGCTGGAGGAGTAGGATGGAAGTATGCCGAAGGAATAGTGGATTAACTGTTCACATTTTCCAAAAACCAAGCAAGGGGAAGAGAGCAGCAAGGACCCTTCATTTCAACCCTGGGCTACAAATATTCTCCTTTTATCAGTAGAACACGATCTACTTACACCAGCTGTGTAAGGGAAGCCAGGCTGCACCGGGCAAGAGAGTGCCCCAAATGGAGCATATGTGACACAACGTTTGCTGCGCCTGCTCACGAAACCACCTGCCGTTGACACTTTTGGCGCCATTCCGCAAATACACCACCACAGGAGACGGTGCCCTGCGCTGACCACTATATATAATCTGACCAATGAGGCTGAAGAGAGAGAAGGTTAACAAATAAAGGCTGAGTAATTCTTCTTCCCTTCTTCGCCAAGTTGCCACCATTGTTTTCTAACCAAGTATATAATTTTGCCACCAATAATAAACCTGACCTGAAAACTAGACCCTTCTGAACGGGAGCGTCAAGCTCCTAAACAGCCTTAGTCACAAATGTATAAATTTAATTTCTGCAGCACTTCCTGTTTATTGTTCTGCCAGAAAGCTGATGTAATTTTAGTCCATTAACTCTTTCTAGGGTTGTTGCCTTTTTCTTCATGGCTTCCATTAACAACAAGTGTTTGGCATATAATGACATCGTCAACACAATTTGGGGGGTGGTGGGAGAGACACAAGAAATACTAAGGGGAATACTAGGTTTTCTTTTACATGGGCAAAGCCATGAAATCAAGGTAGTTCCACAGTTATTCTTACAGGGAATTAATTAAACAATACAAGAGCTGTTTGTTTTCTGACATTCTTCCCCCATGAAATTACTATGGTAAGTATGTGTTACAGAATGTGCAACAGCTTTTTTTTTTTAAAAAAAATTATGTTTCCAGCCTTCGTGTTTTAGAAAAGAAGGGCAAATCTGGTTGCCAATGTGATAAATTAATTCTGTAGAATAATAAGCCATCTCTTTCTATACAGTTGGTAGAAATATTCTGCATGAGGATGTATGAGAAAATAGAAAAGTCTAGAAAAGATCCATGGCAAGAGGAGGAGGGGAGGAGAGAAAAAAAGCAGCGATTTCCCCCAGTCTGAAATCTTCAGAGATGTTGGAATTATAACTCCCCAAACTCCCAGAGTGGCTGAGAATTCCAGGAATTGTAACCCCAAGACATCTAGAAGACACCAAGTTACAGAACAGTGATCCATGATATTAAAGATAATTAAAGATAATGCAAGAATTAAAAAAATAATAATTCCGGTTGTATCTTCAGTATGTTTCAGCAAGGAAGTGATTATGTCTTTTGACTGATTGGGGTGAAAGATAGCAAAATAAGATGTCTGAGAAGGTTGGAAATATTAAATGGGCTCTTGACAGGTCAAAAGCGTTGAAGATTAAGATAAAGAGGATTAAGGTATTTCATAATGGGAAGTGCCCAGCTTTGAAAGAAAGAGCTTAATATATGCAATAATTTGGAGCCAGGCTCACTGCTGAACTACTTTGAAGTGTGGGAAAGTAGTAAGAATCTAGCAGGTTATTCTGTGCATCAACAAATGCTTCTGATCTTAGATTATGTACAGCCAGAAGAGAGTCATGATGTAACTTGAGAGAGGGAGAGGGAGAGGGAGAGGGAGGGAGAGAGAGAGAGGGAGGGAGAGAGAGAGAGAGAGAGGGGGGGTTAAAATATAACTGTACTTGTAACTGCCATAAAGAAGATCAGAGGCTACTTCTTTATAACTTTCTACTGTTTTTTTTTTCATTTTTTTTTTAATTTAGTTTGTATTGGTATTTATTATTGCTCTTAAAACACACCTTGATCCTGTACTACTATTCTGCTATGAAATCCAGTGTTTTACTGATCAAATGGTGTCTGCCTTCTTCTGGTAGGATATATATATTTGTTTAATTTATAATTGAGTGAGAAAAAGAAAAGACATCAAAGTGGCCACTGCCTAATAACTGAGGTCAGAGGCACAATCCAGGCCCAGTTTTGCCACATCATCATCCACATATGAATATTCTTTTATGCAAGAAAACTTACATATTTGCTTTCAGTTTTAAATATATCTCGCACACAGAATAGAGAAAGCTATTGATTAAATTATCAATTAAAAAAGAGCAAATAAGGCTTTCTGATCTTGGCTTATTCACATTAACCATAGCTTAAATAAAGCAGAGTCTACTCCATTTGCATGCTTTCTGATGGCAAAGTCTAAAATAAAAATAAAATCGTACAAGTCTACAAAACCAAACATTAAAAATATAGACAGCAAAAAAACCATCAACAGTTATGCTAATTAAAATGTAGATGAACAGTAATAAAACAGCCTGCCACCTACATTATAATTGCAAACTATCTGATGAATGCAAGTTAATGGGCAGGTCAAAATGTGCCCATTCAAGTTACAGCAGTACTAGAATGGGAGATGACTAGAAAATTCTGGGGCTGTGAAGATCAGAGTGAGAAACTAAAAAAAGTTCTCTGGAAAAAAGACTATGTGAAACCACTTCTACTGTGTTGCCAAGAAAACTCAGGGCTTAAGACGGATCTGATCTGAGGTATCCTTATCTTTGTGTAGATCTGTCCCTACTCATTTCTATGAATATGACATTCAAGATGAGAAAAAGGGACTCGGGGTTGTGATCCAACATCTAACATTAAAATATTATTAGGCACGTAATCAAATATGGGAATTTTTGGAATAGGCATCCCACAGAATACATGCATATTCATCCTGAATGAATGGAAATAACTGTAGTAAACAGCTGTGATTTAATTGGTCATTCTCTAGAGGAATACAGTCATTTGACCTAGACCTTAGCATTTCATACCAATCAAGACTAAGAGTACAGTTCGCAAAAGCCATTGTTGAGCAGTTTTTGCAAGCTTAGATGAAATTGAAGATTACACTAGTATTTCAGAACGTCAGTAATTCTAGAGCAGCCGGACTGGGTTTATATAGTATTGCTCCTATTTTAGCCTGAGATGGCAAGAATTTCTCCAACGATTAACCAAGAGATAATGAAATCCATCCATCCTCTATCACCCAGCACATTCTCCTTATGACATCCAATACCGTGTATGAATGGAAAGGTGAGTTAAGAGTGCAAGATATTTCATATATATCTGTAGGATACAAAGTTACAAAGTTCTCTTCTTCAAAAATGATATTTTAGAGAGGATTAAAAAAAAAGCCAGGAACTTGGAACTACACACACAAAAAAAAAACTGAAATAAAAGGCCGATCTATGGAACTGGAAGAATGTTCTGAAGGATTTTTTCCATGGCACCTTCTCCATCTGCAGGAAGATTTCAATAGACCATTTAACAGAATAATTAAAACTATTTTCAAGGTAATCATTGGTGTCACTTTCTAAATTCAGATTAAAGCATTGTATCCCAGTGAAAAGTTTCAGCAAAAGAAATTTAAGATTTTTTTTTTTAAAAAAACAGCCCCAATAAGCAAACAAAGTTTCCAAAACTCAAGAATCTGCTCTTGTGCTATCATTAGAAGCCCTACATCAAACTTTGGTACATATCTTAAGACTCCAAGGATTCTCGGTAAATTCTGAGTATTGTAGTCCCAACTTCTCTGGATAGCACCTGGCTGGAGAAAGGTGCCTTATTTTATGATCAACGGTGACCCTGAAACTAGATCCATGCAACTCTGGATTAGTTTGGTCTACTGGTTTCTAATCCAGAGTTGCATGGATCAGAACTGAAGCCTTAAGTGCAACGCGTAAAAGATATTGTTCATCTAATTAAGCAGTAGCAATCTGCCTCTTACTTGACCAGCCCAAAGCCTTCCTTTGATTGACTCCATATTCTTGTCAATTGGGCCAGTCAATTTCACAGGGGGATGGACCTTTGAAACACAACAGGCTACAATACTACATGGAACTTCCAGGTTCAATGACACCGGTTGATATCAGTTGACAAAAATAGGCTGACACAGAGGCAAATTAGGCAAAAGTAAAGGGAGGCAGAGGCTTTGCTATCACCAAGTAGATTTCCTAGGGGAAAAAATGACTAAATAAGCTTCATAAACATTTAGTCTGATTTAGTAGAATTTTTCGGATGCTGTGTTCCCTAATCTGCCTCAAGAGGGCACTGAGGGCTGAGCACAGACCATTCTGGATAACTCACTGGACTCAGGTCTCAGACAATCATTTTCTCAACCTTCCGTTTATAAGCATGCATCTGTATTGGAACTGGGAACACAATCTTGGAGAGAAAACCTCAAAGCTGGCATATTAAAAAGTTTAGTCTGTATTTATTAGAAATATACCCTGCATTTATCTGAGAATTAATACATTATTATTATTATTATTATTATTTCATTCATTTTGGTCACCATATCACAAAAAAGATGTTGAGAGTTTGGAAAAAATTCAGAGAAGAGCAACTAAGATGATCAAAGCCTGGAGACTAAAACGTACGAAGAACGGCTGCAGGACTTGGGTTTGGCTAGTCTAAAGAAAAGAAGAAATAGAGGAGACATGATAGCAGTGTTCCAATATCTGAGGGGCTGCCACAAAGGGGGGGGTCACGTTATTCACCAGAGCACCAGAGGGAAGGACAAGAAACAATGGTTGGAAACTGATCAGAGAGAGAAGCAACCTGGAATTAAGGAGAAACTTCCTAACAGTGAGGACAATCAATCAGTGGAACAGCTTACCCCCAGAAATTGTGGGCGCTCCATCACTGGAGATTTTCAAGAAGAGACTGGACAATCACCTGTCTGAGATGGTATAGGTTCTCCTGCTTGAGCAGGGGGCTGGACTAGAAGACCTCCAAGGTTCTATTCTATTCTATTCTATTCTATTCTATTCTATTCTATTCTATTCTATTCTATTCTATTCTATTCTATTCTATTCTATTCTATTCTATTCTATTCTATTCTATTCTATTCTATTCTAGAATTCAAGGCAATGTGGACTGTGCTCTCTTCTCATTCTCCCCATAACCACAACCTGGATTAGGCTGGGAGAGGGACTGGCCTAAAGTCACAGCCACCTTTCCTGCCTAAGGAAGGACTAGAACTCACAGATTCCTGGTTTCGAAGCCCAGCACCTTAACAACTACACCCAACCGTTTTTCTTATTTTGTGTACTTTATAGCATCAATCTTGTGAACTCTCAAGAGAGCAAGCAACAGAATTTCATTTTTAATGTGGGCCAGTGTGCTCACAGTAAAAAATGATAATAAAGATTATCTTATCTGTATTCGAGAGGTTGCCACAAAGAGGAAGGGGTCAACTTATTTTCCAAAGCACCAGAGGGCAGGAGAAGAAACAATGGATGGAAACTAATCAAGGAGAAAAACAGCCTGGAATTAAGGAGGAACTTCCAAACAGTGAGGACAATTAACCAGTGGTTCAGCTTGCCTTCAGAAATTGTGGGTGCTCCATCGCTGGAGATTTTTAAAAAGAGGCTAGACAGTCACTTGTCTGAGATGGTATAGGATCTCCTGCTTGAGCAGTGGGTTGGAATAGAAGACCTCCAAGGTCCCTTCCAGCTCTCCCCGGATTGATTGATTGATCTTTAAGAAGGCCAGAACTACAGTACAGTTAAATTCAGGGTAGAAAATGACTGAAATTAAGTTCATAGAGTTTGTTTTTAATGTTAAAAGTGGTATTAAGGAAAATCAATTTTATTCAAATGTTCAGTAACAGTGCCATCAAGATTGCTGGCTTAAAAACTCCTAGACAAACATTTGCACAAGAGAACAGGCATCAGTTAAAGAGCAGCACTAAAAGCAATAAAATAAAATAAAAAAACCCTTCAGTTTAAGCCTGCGAAGAAAGCAAGTACTGGGATAGACTAAAACTGGGGAGAGATAAATGAAGGCCGATACTGAAACACTTGTATCTAACCTTGGACTCAGTACTAAGTTACATAGACCCAATAATTTAATTCAGCATAAAGCAGCTACAGTACTCCAGTGGTTATTGTTGCTACGGTATTATTACATTTATAAAACACCTAACCATTTCTGAACGGTTTGAAAACAAAGGTAACCTTGTTCCTGCCTACTGGTTCACAAATAAGGTGTTTTTATTTTTTTATTTTTTAAAGAAATGATGGGGAAAGGAGGGGGGGGAACACAAGCATTTGATGTGTTGCTCCTATTCAGTCCAATTTGCTAGAGGCCCCAAATGTCTGATAACAACTCTAGTTCAAAAGAAGGATTAGGGCTGTGCAAAGCCCTGAAAAGGGGTGCTTGAGAGCAAGCTTTTAAGGCAGGACCACTTGTCCTTGAAGCGTGCCGGCAGTCGTGTCCTTCAGAAGCCTGCTGGAACTGCACTGAAGGCATGCACAGGTATGCCACGGACCCTTCACCCAGGACGGCAAAGCTGCTACGTGCACATGCACACCGACAACCAACAGCAGCCTCTGGAGCAGCTACAGCAGCCTTCCAAAGGAAGCGGGTGCTTTAAAGGTTTGGGGAAAGTGCTTCGCTCAGGCAAATGCATTTGGCAAAGTATGGCCTTTCAGTGCTATATATATATATATACACACTCCCATTTACAGGTGGTCCTCGACTTACAACAGTTCACTTAGTGACCGTTCAGTTACAACGGCACTGGAAAAAGCGACTTGTGACTTGTTTCTCACACTTATGCCTGTTGCATCATCCCCATGGTTATATTATCAGAATTCAGACTCTTGGCAACTGACTCGTATTTGTGACAGTTGCAGTGTCCTGGGGGTCACGTGATCACCTTCTGCAACCTTCTTATGAGCACAATGGGGAAACCCGATTCACTTAACAACCGTGTTATTAACTTAACAAGTGCAGTGATTCACTTAAGAGCTGTGGCAAGAAAGGTCGCAGAGTAGGGCAAATGCACTTAACAAATGTTTCACTCAGTTTCACTCAGTTTCGCCCTACCTGTACTATGAAATTAAGCTGCAGAACTCATTGACACCTGACACGTGGGGGGCACCAAGAGAAATAGTTTTAAGAAAGAGGAAACCAGAATCCCCGTGGGCTCTAAGTATTTAAACTGCTCCTTTCACTTGTACGCCATCTTTCTATGTGATGAATATTCAAGATGCCTAATGAAATTTAGAAACAAAAACTTGGAAGTCTGTTCAGAGCAGTATACTGCTCAGTACCAGTTGCTAGGGGAGAACGAAAAAAAATTGCTACTGTTAATGTGCTTTTTCTCACAGTGGGGAACATGTTGCTGGGTTAGATAGGATCTTCGGTTGATCCTGGCTCAAATTCTTATGCTTATTAAACCATTAAATATAATAGTGAAATTGCATCTTCAGGGCTAGGTACAACTGCAGGAAACTAGGACTTCCAAGTCCTTTGATGGCTTCTTGATAATGGCCAGAAGCAAAAAAAATTGGCTTAATCCAGCCAGCTCCTCTCTCTGCTCCTAAGACAAGAGGACCCTCAAACACCTGTGCTCCACCTGTATTTAAGATGCTGTGATCGTGAAAAAAAGGGAGTGCTGGAAAGAAAAGACTGAATTAGGTTGTAACTAGTTTTTTCTTTGTATTACACGGTGGTCCCCAACCTTTTCAGCCTTGCAGACCAGCGGCGCAGGGGCGGAAGGGATGGTTCCACGTGAGTGGCGGGCGAGCACGCGTGTGCAGCTCCATTTGCATGAGCAACGGGCATGCGCACCCACTGCTTGTGCAAGTGGAGTTGCGCACGTGCATGCTTACCCACTGCTTCCATGGCCTGGTTCCAAACAGACCACAGCCCGTAATGGGGGTTGGGGGACCCCTGTATTATACTCACCAGACTTTGGCATTTTATGGCTCTGGGGCCACATCTGGACTTTTGGCTGTCCCTGTCCCATCCGTGTTGAGGTCAATCGGAAATTAGAAACCGAATGTAAATAAGTGTACGCCATGCACGCAACTGAGCAGAATTACGTTCAGCCTATCGGTTCAGCCCTCCATAGCAGTCTCAGTTTCTCGTGTGGCCCCTTGGGGGAAATGAATTGCCCATCCCTGCCCTACACATTTTGTTGCCCCACTCCAGCTTGACCCAAGATACACAACAATTATATAGGCCAGTTCAAAGGGAGTTCCGGAGCAATCAAAGGGAGTTTTACGCAGCTATTCTCTTCCTCATGCCTGCCAGTCGGCTGGCCGGATGGAGTAAGAATTCCTTGCATTTTGAAGGTGAGAACTAGAGACCAGGAACAGAAGACTGGTGTGCAGCCATCGCTCCCCGGAGACTTCAAAGCTAAAATGATACACAAAGCTAAGCCTCCTTCTCTTTTATCAACAGCCTTGCCGTACACAAAAAAACCAAAAAAGGTTTGGAAAATTATCTGAATTTTTGCATGTTACCCAGCCCCTTCCTCCACCTATCATAAATCTTGTTGGTGGTCGCTTTGAGGCTGCCGGTCTGCAGAGTTCCTTGTGTCACAGGGGGGGGGGGGCAAAGAAAAGTCCAACCCTTTTCTGACTATTTTGGGGCAGAAAGTGGAAACCCGAAGATGGTGGAAATCAGATTTCCCCACTCCTTCTGGGTTTCTCACTGGTGTGTTTCGTGGTGTCCATGGAAACTGCATAAACCACCCCATCCTACTCCTCATCCTTATATAGCAACCCGAGAAAGCACCAGAGGAAATAATTATTGAAGTAGGCCACAAACTGCTAATTCTGACAGAAGTGCCAATCTAAATTCTCCACCACCTAGGCTGCTTTGAGAAGGGAAGTCAGCTGAAAGGCTTAAGTCAGGCAGCATTAATTTGCCAATGGACAAGTTGGCCATAGAACAAAATGGGCTCCCGTTTAGGCATCCAACCAGTGATGTTCTTCTTAGTCCTCCTTCATTCTCTCCTCCCCCACCCACCCCCAAAAAGCCCATTCCTTTTTTCTGGCCAATGGACATGCTCGGTCTTAACTCTAATTCATTTAGAAGAAGAGGGGCAGATTCTATTTCTGAGGATTTTGCTAAATGCTTCTGCAAACTTTAAATCCTCCCCTCCCCGTTGCAGAAGGTCCTCTTATAAAGGGATCCATACTAACAATACAAGCTCATTATTAATATTAAAAAAAAACATATAATAAATGTTAAAGAGATAAAGTAGAAATCTTTCCCAAATCTCTTCCCCTCCTGAAAAAAATAATGCTGTTGATGATGTATCATCTGATAAAGAGATTTATTTACCATGACATTTGACAGCTCATGGAAGAAGAGGCAGACATATTACTCATAGACGCCGGTTCATACAATTTCTGTGTTTTACTATATTTTAACTTTGTATTGTTTTATGTGTTTGCATTTTTAATGGGGTAAAATATGTTGTATGCCATCTGGAGAGGGGGAAAATCTGTCAGATGGTATAGAAATATCTTAATAAAAGAAGATATCTGACACACTGTATGTAAAAAAAAAAAAAAAAGGGACAGGATTCTAAAGATGAAAATTGGGGGGAAGAAATGGGGAGTTCCAGCAAAGGAGATCCCTGCCCAGCCATTGTGGAATAATCTGTTATTTAACTTGATTTCAGATTAATCAATTGTGTTAATTGTTGTGCCAGCTTGTTGGGGCCAGGAGGGCTCCTCTTCCTTTATGGCTATTCAAACATTATTTGAATAAGCAGCCAATTATTGCAAATTGGTCATTAAGAGGGGGGGGAGGCCCTAATGATATTGTATTCAACCATCAAAAGAAAATTACTCATTCTGGGCATGTGGGCAAGCAGAAATCTGCAGGGCTGTTTTAGCTGACTTTTCTACAAAAATAACCGTGTGCAAGCCGTAGGGGAGCAACTTTATAGTCCCTGTTTGGAAACAAGAAAGCAAAGCGATGACCCCACATTTTCTTCATTACAAATGATAGTAGTGACTTTATTTCACCTTTCCACATGGGAAAGAACAGGGGCTGTAACCTGTCTACCTTCAACTTGTGACATCCTGAGCAAATAATAGAAAATTAGAAGGTACGTTTTGTTGGTTTCATTCCTCTTTTTAAAATGTTTAGGGGGCTGGATATGATCAGCACTGTAGAGAATTTCCAATTTCCTCTTTAGCCCCAATATACCTGGACCTAGAATTGGGCTAGCTAGTTAGATGCCATAACATTATGAAAGGTGATAGTAGCCAGGTCTCCAATTTGCTTCTGAAAACCAAACAAATCCAGCGTTGGTCCTCTGTATTACACTCTCTCCTACAGGAGCTCCTTTAACCCAGGGGTCCTCCACCTTGGCAACTTTAAGACTTGTGGACTTCAACTCCCAGAATTCCTCAGCCAGCTTTGCTTTGCTGGCTGAGGAATTCTGGGAGTTGAAGTCCACAAGTCTTAAAATTCCCAAGGTTGAGGACCCCTGCTTTAACCAACAGACTAAAGGCCAGAATATAATGGCTCTGAACATAATTGTATCACTTTTTACAAAACTGCTTAACTCCTATTGCAACCTGTTTTGTAACCTGAACACACACGAGCATCTTTAGAAGTTATCTGGGATTTCCTCCTAGGCAATAATATAGAGAGGACTCTTACTTGGTCTCAAGCATTATCTGAACAGAATATGAAATGATGGTGACCCAAGGGTACTTTTTTCACGAGTCAACTGGACTTCCTTGTTTTTCTTTGAAGACCTTTCACTTCTCATCCAAGAAGCTTCTTCGGCTCTGGCTGGATGGCGGGGAACGGTCAGTCAGAGCCGAAGAAGCTTCTGGCATGAGAAGTGAAACGTCTTCAAAGAAAAACAAGGAAGTCCAGTTGACTCGTGAAAAAAGTCCCTTTGGGACAACCATGACCTGGATGACTGAGAATCTCCATAGAAATGATGGTGAATAAAAAAAGGAGAATATTTGTAATTCAGGGTTGAAATGAAAGGGTCCTTGGTGCTCTCTGAGCTTGGCTGTTTTCTTGCAAATGTTTCTTTACCCAAACTAGGTAACATCATCAATGCTGATGATGTTACCTACTTTGGGTATTGAAACATTTGCAAGAAAAAAAAATCCAATCTCAGAGAGCACCAAGGACATTCCCCCCCCCCCGCGCCCCAATAATGGCAAAGCCTGGTGGTCTTGGGTTCGCCCTCCTAATCTGATGAGGCTCAATGATGTGATAGCTCATTCATCAAGAAAGGGCCACTTCACTAACTTTGCAGGCTAACTATTCAGTATCCTTTGTTTTCTAGCCAAAAATATCCAGGTAAGAGAAAGAAATTGTTGTTGTTGTTGTTGTTAGTTGCGAAGTCGTGTCCGACCCATCGCGACCCCATGGACAACGTTCCTCCAGGCCTTCCTGTCCTCTACCATCTTCTGGAATCCATTTAAGCTCATGCCTACTGCTTCAGTGACTCCATCCAACCACCTCATTCTCTGTCGTCCCCTTCTTCTATTGCCCTCAATCTTTCCCAGCATTAGGCTCTTTTCCAGTGAGTCCTTCCTTCTCATTAGGTGGCCAAAGTACTTGAGTTTCAACTTCAGGATCTGGCCTTCTAAAGAGCAGTCAGGGTTGATCTCCTCTAGGACTGACCGGTTTGATCACCTTGCAGTCAGGGGACTCGCAGGAGTCTTCTCCAGCACCATAGTTTAAAGGCCTCAATTCTTTGGCGCTCAGCCTTTCTTATGGTCCAACTTTCACAGCCATACATTGCAACTGGGAAAACCATGGCCTTGACTATACGTACTTTTGTTGGCAGGGTGATGTCTCTGCTTTTTAGTATGCTGTCTAAATTTGCCATAGCTTTCCTCCCCAGGAGCAAGCGTCTTTTAATTTCTTGGCTGCAGTCCCCACCTGTGGTGATCTTGGAGCCCAAAGAGAAAGAAATATCTACATTCAGATCCTAAAGAGCCAATAACCACGGGCAGATGCAAAATAGCTTTCCTGCACATATGTATTTGGGAATACATAGAAGTGGAAAAGAAAACTATGCAGATCAAAACAAATTTAGAATTCCAGATGCTATTGTTTGAAAAAGTGTTGCATGTGTGTGTTAGCATGCTTGTCCATGTACATACCCCTGATCTTAAAATTAATGCCAAGTATTCATTCCAGTTTATATAAGAACTTGCCAGCTGGTCTCTAGGATAAAGAGCAAGCCACAGAATATGAAAGCCAATTATTGATTAATGAGCTACATGAACAGGCCTTTATAATACAGCTACATTCTCAGTGTGCATTTCTGGCTTTATTGCCAGAGTAAACACAGCAGCCATTGTGGAAGCATAAAAAAAAAAAAAATCACCATTGCAGTGCTTAAAAACTCTCCTTGTCTCCACTTTTTTTAGCTTGATTCCTGCTGCCTTTTTTAAAAAAAAGAGCTTTCAACTTTGCCTACTGGAGGTAGAAAGCTACAGAGTTAATCCAGGTTGAACATTTGCTTTAAATGCACTTATTTCATAACTCCAGGAAACTCAAATTACTTTGCACTGCTATTAGATACTTGTAGAGCAAGTGACAGAAAGAGTAACAGCCCCTTTTCCCCTACAGATGCTATACAATCCTCACAGATTCGCATGCTCAGGCTGTAACTGGTGCTTTGAAACACTAAAAGCAGATCATTTTTTAAAGTGCCTCTCCATCTGAGTGAAAAGTGGAAAACGAAATCAACAAGGTTGGCATTCAGAGTCAAGGGCTTGGGACAAGAGAACACCAAAATCTTAGAAAGCAAGACACCAGAGACACAAACTAACCTCCACATTAAAAACAAGGCTCCCTTGCCACAGAACAATCAAGACAATGCAGGCAGTCCTCGACTTACAACAATTCGCTTAGTGACCGTGACAAGTCACAATGGCACTGAAAAAAGTGACTTTTTTGGCATGGTCACGTGATCACAATCCAGATGCCTGGCAACCGACTCACATATATGACGGCTGCAGCGTCCCGGGGCTCACGTGATCCCCTTTTGCGACCTTCTGTTGATAAGCAAAGTCAATCGGGAAAGCCAGATTCACTTAACCACCGTGTAGTTAACTTGACAACTGCAGTGATTCACTTAACGACGGTGGCAAGAGAGGTCGTAAAATGGGGCAGAACTCACTTAACAACTGACTCGCCTAACAACAGAAATGTCAGGCTTAATTACGGTCGTAAGTCAAGGACGACCTGTAGTTTCAGCCAAAAACTATGAATGGGGAGGCAATGAAAGATCCTGAGCATCTTGTGAAGGGACTAACCGGCAGAGATTTTAACAACTACTCCCTTCCTGAACTGGAGCAAAGAGGATTTTGTAATCATGATACATAAACTCCTGGATCAGTGGGGCAAATCAACTTGCTTCCAACTCCCTCTTCGGAGGCTCAGCTGTATAAAATTTCCAAGCACGTGGTTGCAATGATCCTTTAGAAGTGCAAAAATACACATGGAACCAATAGTCTTAAACAGTAGAAGTAAATATTTCTACGGGAAGAACGAAGGCGCTAGAAAACAGAATTTTTGGCAAGGTTTCATGCTCTGCAGATGGGAGTTATTTTGATTGACAGATGTCCCATTTCTGGACAATGCTACACTGCAGAAGAAGAAGAAGAAGAAAAATAACCTCTAGTAGAGCAATTTAGTGTTGAAATTCACCCAAGAAAATAGTAAGGAAAAGGCTACTTTCTTGGGCAGAAGCTTTGAGTACTGCAAAGGGGGGCTGATCACCAGAACAGAATAGTTCTTCTAGTCAATTTAATGACTTTTTGAAACTGGCCAGGTCACCTTTGTTATAGATACTGAGCCTACAATATCAAGAAAGCAAGGCAAATTACATGCCTGGCTTAGAATTAATTTTATCCGTGACAGGAAGTTATTACCTCTGGGAATGGAGAGACATTACCCAGAGATTCCTAAGTAGGTAGGAAGCCATTCCTGTTATTTTTCCTTTCATATTGGCAAATGAAGAATTGGCGTACATTTTTGCAGGGAACGGAACCAGATTTTAGCCTTTGGCTTCTGGTGCTTGATTCTTTTTGCACAGGATTAAGCTGCCAGATGCTCAATACAACAAAAATACAACAACTAGTGCTAAGCCTTCACTTTCTAATTGTGAGATACTTTAGAGCAGTGTCGCTCACGCCCAACAACTGTAAGATGTGTGGACTTCAACTCCCAGTCATGGTGGCTGGAGAATTTTGGGAATTGAAGTCTAGAGCTTTCATCCATGCCCTAAACTCAGTGGTCTCCAAACTTGGCAACTTTAAAGATTGTGGATTTCAACTCCCAGAATTTACTCACCCAGCATGGTTGGCTGGGGAATTCCGGAAGTTGAAGCCCACAAGTCTTAAAGTTGCCAAGTTTGGACACCCGTGCCCTAACTCCAGACTTCAGGAGATGCCAAAAACAAGAACAGCTTGCTTCTTGGTAGGTAAGGACCTGCAGAAAATGCCTGTTTAAATGTCCAGCAACTGTATTTGTGGAAGTCTTACTGGGGCACTTAACAAATCAAAGCTTTTTCCAAAGGACATTATTTTCTAAAATGCCATGGAAACATTGAGATACACCCAGAATAACAGAATAGCAGAGTTGGAAGGGACGGTAGAGGTCTTGTGGTCCAACTCCCTGCTCAAGCAGGAGACCCATACCATTACAGACGAATGGCTGTCCAATCTCTTTTTGGTTGTTTGTTTTCATCCACCACATTACATGTTTAAATGTAACTTTCAGGCAGTTTAGCGTATTCTATGTGCTTTCCACCAAGCATAAATTTCAGGGAGAGCCAATCTAGTTATGGCTATAGATAAAGAGCAGGGGCTGGGGGAGTTAAGCACCATCACTGTGTCCTCACAAGCACTCCAAATCCAATCCCTCCTGAATTTGGTTGACCCTTACATGCCACCAATTTAATATTGGAACTTTAGTTGACCAGATTCTTATATGTAGGCCAGAATAAATCTTCAATGTTACAACTATAGGAATGGTCATTATTCTTTGCGCCTGACTATGGCACCTATATGACATATCAAAATATAGCATGCGAATTGGTCCTCTACTTTGCATCCTTATGAAATCTCAGAAAATGGTACATAAGGAGACAACACCTATAGTTTATCCCTTAGAGAAAGTCTGTGAACACAAAGACTATTTGCATGAACCATTTCAATGCCCATCTATGGAGATTCTCAATCATCCAGGTCATCGTTGTCCCAAAGGTGCTTTTTCTTTTTTTTTCAAAAGACAACTGGACTTTCTTGGTTATTTCCTTTGAAAACGTTTTCAAAGGAAGAAGAAAAAAACAGGAAAGTCCAGTTGCTTTTGAAAAAAAAGCACATTTGGGACATTTCAATGCCCCAGCTAGAAGCAGGACCAGAAAATATAGATAGTTTTACATACAGCATCCTTTCAAAATTGTTTAGGTATCTTCAGATCCAGAGTTTGTTTTTGAGGAGCAAGCCATCTCTCCCAGTATATAAGGTAGCCAAACACTAGAGAAAAAGCACTGAAACCTCTGACAGAAATCCACCATGTTCTTAAGCCAGAACTACCCTCCATGTATATCCTTGTTAACAGGCCAGGCCTGCTTAGATAGGAAGGTCCTTTATGAGGATGATGAGGATGATGATGAAAGTCTTAGGAGGAAAGATGGTAAGGGAGGAGAAAAGATCTGCATCTCAGGGCAGTTACACCCATCTACTAATTGCAATCAAGTGCTCTTGCAGGCATTAATTAAACCTTAATCCAGCTAAATCATGTGAAGCAATTCTCGATCCCGTTTTTCAGCTGGCTAAACTGAACAAGTAGACAGTTGGTTGCCAGAGATGACACAGCTGACAATAAGAACAGAAGCCTTTTCCAACTGGGGTGATGCGGCTGTTTTTGGAATGTTCCCCCTAAGGAGGCTTGTCAAAAGCCAACAATTTGTTCTCCTGTAGGAGAACAAACCCATCAGGACAAGATTCAGCAGTCCATCTGCATTTAAATGACAAAGGCCGCTCTCTCGAAGACAGCAGAGTCCACATTTTGGACAGAGAGGACCGCTGGTTTGAAAGAGGGGTCCAAGAGGCCATCTAGGTCAAAACTGAACAGCCCTCTCTCAACAGAGGGGGAGGGATCCGACATCATTTATCTCAGGTCTACAACACAGTTCTTTCGGCAGTTCCAAGAAGGCTCCACAGTCATTTGCACTATTCAGGTGACCCTGAGGACATAGATAAACCGCCAGGTGGCCTCAACGACTCTAAAAGAATGCAAATGACCAGCTGTCTGCAAGGAATATAAATCCTTCCATTCCCCACCATCCAGTCAGAGCTGAAGAAACTTCTTTTCTTCAAAGAAAAAGAAGAAAGTCCAGTTGCATGACCTGGATGACTGAGAATCTCCATAGACAAATTTGAATTCACGTTTGTGCTAAATTACATTTTCTCTAATCATAGTCTAAGGAATAAATCACAAATGAATAACATCAATGCATAAAGCTAAACTCCGGTGACTTCATAATCACAAAAATTTCTTGCCAATAGAGTACTTCTAAAACCATGGTAATACATCGTAAGACCAATTAGCACAGCATACGAAGCCAAAATCAACTAAACATTTTATAGCTTAGCACAAAGTGTGAATTGCATCAACGCTCTTTAGGAGCTCAGCTGAAAACTGTTTTTCATTTTAAACTCTGGGCCTTTTTAAAATCTTAAACTATCGAATTATTATCAGTGTACTTCACCTGTTATTTTTTCCCCATGCTTTTGCTTTTTTTTGCTATGTCTCCGGCACCAATATTTACCATGGAAATAAACAAACAGGAACCAGACGGAATAAGAGAAATAGTTAGGAACAATGCCTAGATATTTGGGGTACTCCATGCTAGCATTTTTAGATAAATTCTGAGGTGTAAAACTTTGCTGGACCTGAAGCAACTGATGGAGGACGGCGCCACGCACAGATTAAACTAAGCAGTGGTGAATCTCCTGCAGAAAGAAAACACTGGGGATTGAAAGCAGGAATCAAAGTTCATTCATTCTTCTTTTGTGCAGCACTCCATAATACAAAGCGATAGAAAAAGCAAGGCATTTTTTTCCCTACAGTGACATTTGAGGAACAGAAGAGGGGTAGACAATAGAGGCTTCCTCCCCACCCCCAATTTCATGGCTTAACTGCGGAGGGGATTGACCTTCCACAGACTGGCCTGTACGTCATCAGGACCCTTTCCCCCATCGGAAGACGTAGGGCATTCCGGCGCTCCATGAATTAGACAATTCATTCAACAAGTGGCGGCATCATCTCCAGCATGAATGAGGGACCGTTGCAGTCAAGGCAGTCCCTGCCAGCTATTGACAAACTGAACTGAGGGTGATTGTGTGCTTTTACACACTGACAAATCTCTACAATGTGATCCCACTGGCATTCACGTACAAACAGGAGGCCACCATGTGCACAAGAATTGACGCGCAATTTGTAGCCAGAGAGAAGGCAAGAATCGCCGATCTTTAAAAAGTAACCCTTCTGACAATGATCCCTTATTTTTCAATGAAATACATTTCCTGAGATCTGCTCCATGCCTCCCAAGAATGCTTCTGCTTTTATGAATGCGACTGGTGTGCACTCAAAGGGCCCGGACATTCGAGGTCATCCCCAAATCACCACCTGAAGGTATGAAGTGGTCTCTCTCTCTCTGCCTAGCATATCCAGATTTAAAACAACTGGGAATTCTCCATCACTCAAGGCTTTTAAGAGACTGGACAGCCCACTTGTCTGGAAATGGCGTACAGCGTCCTGCTTGAGCAGGGGTCTGGACTAGAAGACCTCAAAGGTCCCTTCCAACTCCGCTATTCTGTTTCTGATACACATGGTCCAATATAAGGAAAGTGCCTTATCTATGATCTGGTTCAAATATTACACTAAAGCCTGGCTTGTTGAATCATAGTTTACAAAATAAGCATAATTGGCTTGCACGTGACATTAAGCTATAAATTAGTCTCAATTTGCAACCAAACCAGGGCCAGAATTTCCTCTGTTAAGGAAGGCGATTGTTAAGTTGAGCTGCGTCCAGTTTTATGACTCTTTTCGCCATGGTTGATGAATGAACCACTGCAGTTGTTAAATGAATCAGGAGACTATTAAGTGAATTTGGCTTCTCCCATTGACTTTGCTTGCTGGAAGATGGCTGGGAACATTGCAAACAGCAATCACATTATCCTGCGATGCTACAACTGTCATAAAAAGCCGGTTGCCAAGGGCCCCAATTTTATCCTATGACTGTGTGGATGTTGTGATGGTTGTAAATGCGAGGACTGGTTGCAAGTCAGCTTTTTCATTGCCATTGTAATTTCGGACAGTCACTAAACAAATGTTAGCAATTTGAGGACTACCTGTACTAAGTACAATGTCTGTCTGGATTCTTAGAAATGTAAAATTCCATACCAATGCCACAGACCATAAAAGAGCCAACATTTTTTTTTTAAAAAAAAACATATTTTATTGAATAAATTACCACTCCATAACCATTCCTGTGTTGACTTTCTTACTAAGTTCTTCACAAAGCTGAGTACAGTACATTCAATTTCAAACAAGTTCATACGGGTGATCCATGTCATTCTTGTTTTACAGTCTCTTCGATTAAACATTTCATGTACAACGTATCTCAGTGGAGTTTTATTCAAAACT
Source organism: Azemiops feae (assembly GCA_023970755.1). Taxonomy (NCBI): domain Eukaryota; kingdom Metazoa; phylum Chordata; class Lepidosauria; order Squamata; family Viperidae; genus Azemiops; species Azemiops feae. Next base: position 292,266 of record JALGBA010000475.1, on the reverse strand, counting down.
ATCCACATCATGAAATATGTTCTGAAGCAGCAGAAGAAAAGTAAGATAGGTAAGACAAGCTTGTTTACTTCTTTACAATCCGGTGACCAATTCAGATTGGACCCTGCAACCTTATCTTGGGACATGTACATTTGCCTTCGTTCTTGTTTACTTCTCCATAGAGAATTACTACCTTTGAAGAAGAAGAGAAGGACGAGGGGGGACATGATAGCAGTCTTCCAATATCTCAGGGGCTGCCACAGAGAAGAGGGAGTCGAGCTATTCTCCAAAGCGCCTGAAAGCAGGACAAGAAGCAACGGATGGAAACTAATCAAGGAGAGAAGCAACCTAGAACTAAGGAGAAACTTCCTGACAGTTAGAAGAATTAACCAGTGGAACAACCAGTGCCTCCAGAAGCGGTGAATGCTCCAACACTGGAAGTTTTTAAGAAGATACTGGACAGCCAGGGTTTCCTGCCTGAGCAGGGGGTTGGACTAGATGACCTCCAAGGTCCCTTCCAACTTTATTATTATTATTATTATTATTATTATTATTATTATTATTATTATTATTATTATTATTATTATTATTATTATTATTATTAAGAATGAAAATAGGTTGCTCAGTGGCAATCTGCAAATTATATCTTCAAACACCTTTGGTGACAAAAAAAGGTAAGAACCCCCCCACCCCCCCCAGACCATTTCTTTTGCATCCCACTGGAAGGAACAGAAGGAGTCCTACTTCCTAATCCAGACAAGCCCAAGAAACAAAGAGAAAATAAGCAGAAAAAGCTCTTTCTCTACTCCTGGAAAATATTATTTTCAACATCTAAACCTGTTTCTTGGTGATCACATGGATATGTTTTCCTGGGTTTGACTAGAAAGAGACTTGCCACCACCTTCCTCTTGATTCTTCTTTTCTCAGCTTGCCAGATTAGCTTATAATTCTGGAATCTCTTAGTGGTCCCCCATCCAAGAACAGGTAATCCTTGACTTACGACCACAATGGAGCCTAAAAGTTCTGTTGCTAAGCGAGACAGTTGTTAAATGAATTTTGCCCCATTTTATGACCTTTCTTGCCACAGTTGTTAAGTGAATCACTGCAGTTGTTAAGTTAGTAATACAGCTGATAAGTGAATATGGCTTCCCCAATGACTTTGCTCATCAAATGGTTGCAAAAGGTGATCACAGGACCCTTGGACACTGCAACCATCAGGAATCAGTTGCCAAGCGTTTGAATTTTGATCAGGTTGCAACAGTTGTAAGTGTGAAAAATGGTCATAAGTCACCTTTTTCAGTGCTGTTGTAACTTTGAACAGTCACTAAATCAACCATTGTAAGTCGAGGAGTACCTGTATTAAGAGATCTGATGTTGCTTAGTTTTTTTTCAAGGTCAACCAAGGTTACCTAGATAGTCTTCTGACTACAAGAAAACAGAAGAGGCCCTGGAGCTTCTTGCTTCTAACCCAGCTATCCTAAAAGTTATTGATACACAAAAAAAGTCTACAAAAAGGTATCTGGAAGGACCTCACTTAAAATGTAATTCATGTTCTAAGGCTTATTTAAATCCCAGATTTGTATATGAATATTACATCAATGCGGAGAATAAGATTTTTCCAATCAGCTTGGCAGAAGAGAGTCCATTTTGATACACTTCCTACTTTCCCTATATTATCATAACTACAGTATTAGAACATTTTTTTTTCACTGAAACGCTCAGTACTACTTCATTAGTATAATGTGCTGTGTACTGCAACTGCAAATACCTTTTGTAATATCGGTATTCTAGATTGCAGCATCGGGCTTTTAGCAAGTTTTGATTTAAATGCTGGGGGTGATGCTTAAAATAAGCAGCAGCCCTTGGGGATTTCATTTTTCAAGGATGAGATAAAACATAATCTTTTTGTAGAATAAAATAATAATTCACACTTGTATTTGGAACTAAGAAATGCACAAATAATATGTACAGTAGTGGCCAAAATTGTGGAAACCTTTTGGGGAAAGTGTACAGTAGAAATGCCACCTTTGGTTAAGTTTCCACCAATTTTTCTTCTAATTTCTTTATAACTGTAGCCTTGTTCACTTAATAATACTATTTTACATCGCTTTCTGGGTGACCAGTCAACTCTTTGCAACATTACTTTATTTGTATTACGTTTTACAAGCTCACTAAATGAAAGAATACAAAAAAACCCCAACCAACGTGATAGCAATCACATAACACACCGACAAATGTCCTCCTCTCAGCTTCAATACATGACATCAATAACTGAATCCTACTGTGATCTGATTGGCTCATTGCCAAAACAAGATGACACCTGATTGGCTCTCTAAACACTCATGCTCATTGGCTACAATCAGATGAAGGAAAGCTACCTGATATCAACCTAAGCAAGTTGTGCTTCCTTTTTCTGGTTATTTGGCTATAACTTTTCATAGAATACAGTACAGATAATTGAACACACTTTGTTGCATTACATTCTTGATTAAATTATCTTTCCATTGATATATAATTTTAGGGTACTACTCCAAAAGAAAAGTGGTGTTATTAGCCATCAAACCTCAAAAATACACTTTCCCCAAAAGGTTTCCACAATTTTGGCCACTACTGTAAGTTTTTAAGACATTCATCCAAGGCGATATTCTATTAATTTTTAAGTGTTCCAAAATCACTTCATTAAATGATCTATTGCAGCATGCTCTAATTTGATAAGTAGGATTTTGGGAATAAAACTACTGTACTACATAACTTCATAGGGCTTTAGAAAAAGTTGGGCAGCTTTAGTTCTCTAAATAGAAATCCAGATCTACACCCTAAAGATAACCTTTATTGTTATTTTTTACTGTGGGCACAACGGCACACATCAAAAAATGAAATTTAGTTGCCCGCTCTCAAAGTGAAACACATACATGACACACACCTAAACATACTATATACAACATAGTATATACCCCTACATATACGTAACAAATAAATATTAAATACTGTCCATCTTGAATATATAACAGAAGGAGGAAGCTTGAGAGTTCGCAAGGTTAATGTTGTATGGAATGAAACTATGGCTGAATCTGGATGTTTTACTACGGATACCACGAAGCCTCCTTCCAGAAGGTAACAAGGAAAACAGGTCGTGAAGAGGATGTGTAGTGTCCCAGATAATCTTACGGACCCTGCTAAAGGGGATTACAGATCAACTTTCTTTAATCTGGCATCCTCCAGGTAAGTTTGGCTATCACTCTCATAATCTCTGGTAAGGATATATATTGCCTGATAACAATTGGAATGATCTATTATTATACTTAAGAGGTGTGAAGTTGACGATTTGCAATCTCTTTTGGTTGATTTGCAATCTCTTTTAAGTAGGCATTGATCCTCCAGTAAGAGAATTAACACACCAAGTTTTTTTTTAAAAAGCTAAAGATATACTAGGCAGCGGTGGGGGCAAAGGGTTAACCAGGAAAGATAATACAAAACAAAAAACAAAACAAAAATCCTTTAAAGCAAGGGTCTCCAACCTTGGCAATTTTAAAACTTGTGGACTTCAACTCCCAGAATTCCACAGCCAGCATTCTGGGAGTTGAAATCCATAAGTCTTAGTATTGCCAAGGTTGGAGATGCCTACTTTAAGGTACAATCAATTCAAACTGAATTATTTGCACTTTTGCTAGCTGAGACGGTACTGTGCCCGGCATGCACACGTAAATCAAATCCTTGTTTTCACTGAGCTAACCTTTGGGCAAAGTGGGCAAGATAAGCCTGGACATGTAACAGCAATAGAAGGAGAATTTTATGTGGTACACACTTATTTCTAAGTGTAATAAAGATCTACTTTTTCAATAGCAACTATCTGGCCCAAAATCACTGAGAAAGCTTCTGTGGCTGAAGGTGGACTAGAACATGGGTCTCCTCACTCTTATTCCAAAACCATCATCACCACACCACACCCCCTTGTCAAGGTAATCAGCCCATAACTACAGTGATGTAGAGTTATATATGACTCTGTCCACAAACTTCCCAACTACTACACCATGAAGTAGCCTGTCCGCAGAACTTTCAACTCAGGGGTTTCTGTGGCTAAACGTAGTAGATCAGGGGCCTCCTGCTCCAATAGTATCACCATCCCACCCTGAGGGAGGGATTGGCCCACGCTCCTCCCAGGAGCCCTAAGGGGGCACTAGCACCCACTCATAAACCAGCACCTTCACCACTACACCTAACTCAATCTCTACATGAAGATCAGACAACTGAACCATGGAGGTGAAGTTTTTAAAAACACCAATATAAGGAAACTAAATCCGTATCTCAAGATCGTTATTGCAAGTTTTAAGCATAAAATCACATTGACTAAAATGTCTCGCACAGCCATAAAGAAGACACAAACGCAGGGATGTTTAATATCATTAGTGCCATTTCCCCTCAAAGGCAAATCGTATGCAGTTGCCACTGGGCCAGTTGTTCCTTAAAGTTCCACGCCCTGTAAATCGGCAACCCCTTCTGAGAAACGGCCTAGAGATCAAGTGTAATGTTCAAAAACCAATTACGGGTAGTTCTTGATTTGCAATCATTCGTTTATCGACCATTCAAAGTTCAACAGCACCGGAAAAAGTAACTTACAACTGGTCCTCGCACTTAAAACTGTCACAGCATCCCCGTGACCACAAGATCAAAATTTGAGCACTTTGCAACTGGCATATATTTACGATGGATGAGTGTCCCAGGGTCAATGCGATCACCATTGCAGCCTTCCCAGCTGGCTTACCACAAGCAAAGTCAATGGGGGAAGCTGGATTTGCTTAACAACCACATGGTTCACTTAACGGCAGTGATTCACTTAACTGTGCAAAAAAATAAAATAAAATCGGATACAATTTGCCTTGCTTAGCAACAGAAATTCAGAACAGAACCCCAATTGTTGTTGTAAATTGGGGACTACCTGTAATCCCCGTTTCCTTTAAACTGTGCAAATATAACAATCTGTCCTGCTATCACTCACAACTAGATTAGAATTGTGTGGGGCCAAAAACAAACACAAATCTGTAAGCCAGTTGAAACAGTAAAAATACTGCTTGTGTTTGGAGCGCACTTGCGCTGCGTGCTTACTCATAGCACACCACCTTTGAATGATCCCTCTCTAGGATGCTAAAGCTAAAAGTTGGGCCACGCAGCTTGATCAATCCAGCCTGCCTGAAGCAGCTGAAAAAAACAGGGAACCTCATATGCGATTTTAATATTACATCAAACGATGATGCGGTGTTTGTTCCTCTTCCAATAATCTGTTCTTGCTTTGTAGTTTTGTTTAAGAAGCCACACACCATACCTGGCCTGTAACACTAGGCCAGGGGTAGGCAACCTTGGCTCTTTTATGACTCGTGGACTTCAACTCCCAGAATTCCTGAGCCAGCATGGCTGGCTCAGGAATTCTGGGAGTTGAAGTCCACGAGTCATAAAAGAGCCAAGGTTGCCTACCCCTGCACTAGGCAAAGCACAAACAAGGACTCTTGGTTTGTTTAGCTGGTCCGTTACAAAGAACTGGGCAAGAATAGGGAACCCTTGCTAGATCACAGAAAAGGGGTTACTGACCACCATCTCTGAGCAGTGAAGTTGACGTCAGGTCAAATTCAGTGTACAATTGACAAAGGAATTCTCAGAATGTCAGAGATGCTGATTTTAGTGAGACAGAGAAGTTCCAATCCAGGGGTGTCCAATCTTGGCAACTTTGGACTTCAACTCCCAGAATTCCCCAGCTAGAATGACTTGATGGGAATTCTGGGAGCTGAAGTCCACAGGTCTTAAAATTGCCAAAGTTGGGCACCCGGGTTCTAAACTGAAGAAGCAATAATCCTTCAGTATGCAGAGTAATATTCCCACGTACACAAGGTAACTGTCGAGTTTACTTGTCAGCTGAAAACTTTTAGTACTTCAAATAAGAGGGGGAACACTGAAAATATTGGGGAAGAGGTCGTTTCGATCCACAGGATGATCTACACAGGGGGCAGCAAGGGAGGGGGAATCAAAATCTTGCTTGAAAACCAAGCACAAGAACTTCTCAAAGAGGATCAACAAGAAGCCTCATTGCTATGCAGCGTCAACAGCATGTGTTGCCCGAGTCTATCAATAATTCAGAAATCTTTTAACCACTATGTACCAAGAATACGTAGTTCAAAAAGACATAGCACCTTCACAAAAATAAAATACAATTAATTTAATGAATGCTGTTGAAATCCTCAGCCCTCTAAGCCAGGGCTTTTCAACCTTTTTACCGATTGTACCACTTTTAGGATATGGCAATATTCGAGTACCACCTAGCAAGGTGTCAAAAACTTGGTGACAAAAAAAAAACCTGTTCAAAGTTGCAATTGCACTGAAATGACTTATGACCATTTTTCACACTTTATGACCATTGCAGCATGCCCAGGGTCATGTGATTTATATTTGGATGCTTGGCAACTTATTCATATTTATGATGGTCACAGTGTCCCAGGGTCATGTGATCCCCTTTTGCAACCTTTTGACAAGCAAAGTCAATGGCAGAGCTGCTGGTGGCCAACTGCTAAGGCGGGACTTCCTTCCCTGCCTCCCTTCCCTGCCTCCCTTTTTCTCATTCCCATCTTCTTCTGAATATTTTCCCTCTTCCATATATTGATCAAACAAGGAAAGGCCTCCAGAGACAGAAAAGACAAGCTGCTGAGTGAACTAGCTTAAAAAGGCATTTCCCCTTTAAGAATTAGCTACTGGCTAGAAAGGAAAGTAAGGAGCCCAGCTGGCACTTAAGGAAGAAAAAAAAATGTAAGTACTGGCTGCCGGCTAAGGCAGCCTCCCCAAATGGCTCCATTCATAAGTAAAATCTGCAGCTCCAGAGGACTCTCTCACTGTAAGTCCTTGCCTGTGCTGGCTCTTTCCCTTCCCCACTACACTTGGCTAGGCAGGGCTGCATACCACCTGCCACTTGTTAATGTACCACAAGTGGTACATGTACCACAGGTTGAAAAGCCCTGCTCTAAGCCACTTTTAACATTTCAGATGCCTTGTTAAAAGTTGCCAGGTCTCTTTGTGAGCTAGCCTAGCTAGTGGCAAATATAATATGGTAACAGACCCTTAATCCCTACTAAAGGTGCCCCCATCAGCCTTGAACAAATAAAACGCCTTATACGGCTGCTCAGAACTGGTGGAGATATTTCAGGGGAGAGGGTTTCATGCAGGTAGAGCTTCTCTCTTAGATCCTGCTAAAATCCTTTCTTCCTTTGCTTATGATAAAGAAATCCAGTTCAGATGTGTCTTCCAGCCACATGTCTGAGCAGTCTAATGCCCGTACAAGTGAAAGAGGTTTCTAGAAACTAAGAAAAGGAAAGTGTGCTAGTTTTATTTGTAGAACTAATTTAGTTAGTTTAGTTTAGTTTTATTTAGCTAGTTTGGTTTTTAGTTTTTACAGAAACGTCTTCCCATAGAGTTTTCCGCCCCTTTTCAAGATATTGCAACGTTAAGGACACCAAGTAAATCTCATCCTCATACTGTTTTCCTTATTTCCACCACTTTCAAAAGACTCCTGCTAACCCACAGAGCAATGATTCTTAAACTTGGGGACTCAATCGCCCCTTTTCCCAGTCTCAAATAATATTGCCACCACCATGCCAAAAAGCCAGATTCTGTTATTTTACAAAAGCATCTAGGCAGCGGCAAATATGCCTTGACTCAAAAACAAATAATTACAAATTGTTCCATTAACCCGAGGATATACCCAAATTACCTACTTGAGGAATAATTACCCCCAATTGAAGAATCACTGAGGAGTAATTACCCCCAATTGAAGAATCAATTCTATTCTATCACATAATAGAATAACAGAGAGAAGGGACCAGTCAGAGGTAGGCAACCTTGGCTCTTTTATGACTCGTGGACTTCAACTCCCAGAATTCCTGAGCCAGCCATGCTGAGGGGAAAGGGAGAGGTTTCCAAGCTGAGCCATGTTGGCTCAGGAATTCTGGGAGCTGAAGTCCACGAGTCATAAAGCGGCCTAGACCAGAGGTAGGCAACCTCGGCTCTTTTATGACTCGTGGACTTCAACTCCCAGAATTCCTGAGCCAGCCATGCTGAGGGGAAAGGGAGAGGTTTCCAATCTGAGCCATGCTGGCTCAGGAATTCTGGGAGTTGAAGTCCACGAGTCATAAAAGAGCCAAGGTTGCCTACCCCGGTCCTAGTCCAACCCCGTTTAAGCAGGAAACCCCAGGCCCCGATCCATGGACCAGCACCAGTCTGCAACATGCCAGAAACCAGGCTATGAAAACAAGCGAAGCCCCATCCACGGGATGCAGGCAGCACACGAAACCACGCCCCCTCCAGTCCGTGGAAAAACCTCTCCCCACTGAACCGGTCCCTGGTGTCCAGAAGGTTCGGGGCCGCTGTTCTATATCATTTCAGATAAATGATTGTCCAATCTCTTCTTAAAAACTTCCAGTGATGGAGCACCCACCACTTCTGAAGAACATGAGATCTTAGAAACCACACAATATAGGCCTTATTAGGTAAAGATTTTCACTTTTAAAATAACGTACATATTCTTAAAAGAGTCTGGTGCGTCCCAAACTGATGGAACAATGAAGGGCCGACATCAGACTAATATTGTTCATAGGCTTTTGCCTCTATCTTCACAAGTCAAAGGACAAATGACTTCTAAAAAAGGTGAACCTGAATTAAAACTGACAATACAAGAGAGTGGTGATACAGATTAACGACTGTGTTAATACAAGGAATATATGGGGCACTCTACCATGACTTAGTATATAAATGCAAATTGGACGAGTTCACTCAACATGCTAAGCTAATCACAGTTCATCACAATGGCTGGGTTTGCACATTGTGCTATGCCAGAACCAAATAATCCATATTATGGCTCGGAACCCAGCCATGAATTTTAGAGTTCTGTCAACAGTCATAGTTCTGCATGTTGTTTGCTACCATTGCATTTAGCTTGACTCATCCGAGAACTGAAAAACAATGTAGCTAATTTTAAAGGACTTCCAGGAAAGAAGTGATCAGAAAATAAAGGCAGTTAATTGTGTAAACCATGTTTATCCAACCTAGTGACCTCCAAATGTTTTTAACAAAGAAATGTCAGCAAGCATTCATTGCTGAACTGATTTTCCACTGTTTATGACTGATATATAATGGTTTTGAAGTTCCCCTATGCAGTATTAGAACATTAGTCCGTCAGGTCAGAAATTAGCTATCTGACAGTAATCCAGGCTCTCTAGTAAAGAAAAGCACTTCCCAGGCTCACGTTGACAAGCCTTTTAAATGAAGATGACACAGACAGAAACCGGATTATTATTTGAATGAAAAAATGACTTTGTTTACTTGTTATGATCTCCTTCCAGTTTAAATATGGATCAATTCACTTAAAACTTTGTTTAGTCAAGTTGCATTATAAATACAACATTTATCGGCCAAAGAGTAATCTGAAAACATGTTAACAAAGGTCTACTGGGGAATATAAACAGCCTCGTCTCTGCAATCTATCAGGATGCAAGGTAATCTGGGGATCAGATTGCTGGGAGCCTGGTATAAGGTGTCTTGAATTCCCTGGAGAAAGAATAAAGGATAGGTCTTATACAGTATAGAGAAAAAATATGATTTGTTGAAAGCAATGACCATACTTCTAATAGCACGATGGGTTGGGTTTGGAAGGAAGAAAATACGAGCAAAGGTGCTTCTGGATAAAATTCAGTGATTCCCCAGAAAAGGGGAACCGCTTAAGAAAGTACTAGGGAGGTGGTGGGGGAGAATGCTGTACAGAGGTATGTCCACTACATACATTAATGTTTGCATTCAACAAGTGGAAGAAAGCGTGGCAACTAAAGGGGGAAAAAATCATTGCTTAAGAACCAAGACATGAGGGCTTGTGCTTTGGAGTTCAAGTTTCATTAGTCCAGAGAGCATGCCAATTTGGAGACATCATAGGAGCTGTATCTAAACATTTACTGCATGGCCTGGCTGTTTTCCCATGCCCAAGATAGCTACTCTCAAAACAGGCAATAATGAGTTTGATGCAAATATCAATCCACACTAATAGCAATTTTAGTTGACTTTAATAGAATTAAAACAATCTTCCTGAGTTTAGGATGACCTGCAGATCATTATGAACAGTATGGCAATTACTCCTCGGGATATCAAATAACTAAGTTAGGGAAAGACTAGGTCAGGCATGTCAAACTGCCGGCGCCGAAATCGCGCCCACCCCATTGCCGGCAATGGGGAAAAAGTCATGATACGTTGTGCGACGTCATGTGATGTCGCGAGTTTGACATGCCTGGACTAGGTTCACACTATACTAAGTCATCATATGATTTGCTTCATTTTGTGCCAGTCCAGACAATTTGCAATAAACCAGTGGCCCCCAACCTTTTGGGCACCAGGGACCAATCCCACGGAGAGAGGTTTTTCTGTGGACTGGAGGGGGCGTGGTTTCGCATGCTGCCTGCATCCCTTGGATGGGGCTTCACTTGTTTGCGTGGCCCAGGGGTTGGGGACCCCTGCAATAAACCATGATTAGACAAACTTTTTAAGCATGATATATGAATCCAGTAACATAATTATCTTGTATTTATTTACATGAGAGATTGCTGTATGGAGGGGGGAAATAATCATCCTGAAAGGGTAAAATGAAATTATAATGCAACAGCAGCATCAAAATCTTTTGATCGGGGATTCTTTTGTGAAGTACGTATTGCTATAAAATTTTTATACTGTTGAATTATAGTAATGTACAACAAAAACAAATTAAACAAGTTTAGTAAAATAATAGCTATTTCTAAACAGTTGTTTATGGTTTCCTAAAATGCAAACAAGGACATAAACTTTTATACTAAGCCCACTTAGTGTCTATGCCACAGGTCCCCAACCTTTTGGGCACCAGGGACCGGTTCCATGGAGAAAGGTTTTTCCACGGACCTGAGAGTGCGTGGTTTTGTGTGCTACCTGCATCCCGCAGATGGGGCTTTGCTTGTTTGTGTGGCCCGGTTGCTGGCATGCCGCGTGGCCCGGTACCGGTCCACGAACCAGGGGTTGGGGACCCCTGGTCTATGCCGTTTACAAAAAAATCCCCTAGAATTCAGCAAGGGAATGCTTAAGAAATTACTTAGGAGCAAAATCAAAGAAGCTGCTTGGATAATCCAGGCCCAAGCCACGCAGGGGTTTAAAGATAAGAATCAGCACATTTTATATCACCCAGAAACAAAGTGACAGTTAGTGAAATGACTTCCTCATAGATGTAACATCCATCCAGAAAACATCCTGGCAGTTGAATTCTTTACTAACCAAGGTGTTTAGATGCAAAGGCTACTCATATAAATGGCATCTCAGGAAGCAAGCCAGAATTTACCAATGGCCTTATTTTAAAATTATTCATCCAAGGATATTATAGGTGATCTTATAAGTCTAAGCTGATAAAAGACTGGGAAAGCCCAAAAAGAGAGAAAGAGAGATGGATTCAGAAGCACCTCTTAACTCCATATCTGCACCTTCTGGTGAGGAGCCCACCCCACTTGAATCTAGAAAATGTAGCTTTGGAAAGCTCACTCCACACCGTGAGCAGCTCCATCTTCTCTGGAGATGAATTCCCAATGCTTAGAAAGCAACAAGCCTGCAAGAGCACCAACTTCTCAATCCCTAAAAACCTCTGCATGCAAGAAACGAGTGGGGGGTGCGATTCCTCCATCCATGCTGCTTTATAGGTTTGTGTATATATCAGAGAGGGAGGAACCACAAGCTTGTTCCTGGCAACTGCACACTGTTGCACCTACACACAGGTCAGGTCGCACAACGTCCATGGTATAATAGAATGAAGACCTACTCTGAACCTGATTGAAGAGTAAAGATAGCCCCAAAAAGGGGCAACTAAAGCAAAATTCTGCTGCCAGGCCCTTCTCTGCAAGGACAACACCTGAAAACCTCTCACCAGCCAAGGGATGAAAGCACCGCCCCCCCCCCCACACACAGCTCCCTGCTACTCAGCCCTGCTCCTCCCCTTCCACGGTCATCGATCCCAAGTAGCCAACCCAGCTGCCCGAAGCTTCTTCCCGACACCTTTTGAGCCCCCCCCTTCCCTCCTCCTTCTCCTCCTCCTCCTCTCCCACGGTAAACTTCGCTGAACCAGAAACAAGCGCGCCAGGTGCTGCCACAGAAGAACCGCCCTCGCCCCCCCCCGCGCGGGGCTCAACACGGAAGACGCACCCACGAGGACCACCACTCACCAACTCATAGCTCCCTTCCGGTCCCGCGCCTCAGCCGGAAACCGCAGGCTCGCGCTCGACTCCCCCTTCCGGACGTGAGGTCACGGGACGGCGGTGAGCTTGGCGGTGACGTCACGCGCAGGGCTGGGAGGGAGGGAGGGGGGCCGGCGCCTCGCGTCACAGCGAGAGGGCGGGGAAAGCGGCGGCGGCGGCGGCGGCGGCTTCGCGGGGCGTTAACCCTTTCCGTGCCGCGCTGGGGCCGGGGAGGGATGCCCGAAGGAGGCAGCGGTGCCCCTGCTCGACCCAGGGGAGATTTTTTTTCCCGGGCTGGGATCGGCATCCGCAGAGGTCTGCGCGCAGGGTGGGAAAGCGAGCGGGGGTCTTGCCGAGGCGGGAGGAGCGCGGTGAAGGTGGGGAGGCGGGCTCCCCTCGCCGCCTTCGCCCACTGGGAGGAGGGCGGCCAGTCCCGGGGGGGCGCCAGGTTGGGGAAAGTCGCGGCGCGTGGCTCTGCGCAGTTCCCGGGACTTTTGCTTTTACTCGCTTTTCGCGCCGCCGCGCTTTGCACGACTCACCCCTTCGCTGGGGGGGGGGTGCGATGCCCCCCCCCAGCGAAGGGGTGAGTCGTGCAAAGCGCGGCGGCGCGAAAAGCGAGTAAAAACCCTGTGTTTTTTCTGGGGGGGTGGAGGATCCCCAAGTAACGTCGCCCGAAGTCAGAGCGCAGCTCAATTGAAGCCCGTTTTGCAAAGGGGGAAAAGCGAGAACTGGAACCCCCCCCCCATCTTAGCAGTGCAACCGGGCTGGGGGTTTCCCCTGACTAGGACTGAAAGGGAAGAAAGCATTATTAGGTTTCTGCGCTCGGGCGCCTTCGCAAGGGGCTCCCTGGTCTGCTAAGCAGCCTTTTCCCAAGCTCCGGTTCCATTTGGACTCTTCATCTTCAACCCTGCGAGTTGCGTGAGAATTACCGGAGTTTAAAATCCGCCTAAGGCGCCGGTTTGGAGAAGGACGGTGAAGACTGAAATACTTTTCACCGGCCTCCGTTGGATGTGCTTCTCTTGCCAGAAATGAAGCTGCAACCTGTCAATCTGTTTACATTAGTCAGGGGAATAAGACGGGGCACCCTGTGGGACCTTTATCAACATTAATGAGATTAGACTGTAAGCCCCAATTCATGTTGGTTTGTCAGATTCAAACAAACAAGCAAAAGCTTTATTGTTTCTGAATGCAACTCATGAGACCTTTGTTGACATATTAATCCTATAGCAAGGGAGGTTTTGCTGCATTGACTTCTCCTTGACAGTCAGCTGTTTAGGTCATAGTGAAGCCAAAATTAATCTGTTTCCTTTTAAAAAAAACAAAAACCACCCTTTTCTTACTCATAATCTATAACAGCATTACTGACTGTCTCTCCTTCCCCTTCAAACACATTGTTTCCCTTTCTCTTTTAATTGATTATAAATGTGTATGAAATAGAAGTCCTCTGATGGATTTCCACTTCCTGAAAAAATGTATACACAACCCAACCTTTGGCATATACTGGGACAGCTACATGTAGTCCTTAACTTACAGCCATTCGTTTAGTGACTATCCAAAGTTACAGTGGCACTGAAAAAAGTGACTTATGATCAGTCCTTGCACTTGCGACCATCCCAGCATCCCCATGACCAGAAGATCAAAATTCAGAGGCTTGGCACCCGTGTGTATTTACAATGGTTGTAGCCTTCCTGGGTCATGTGATCACCATTTGTGACCTTCCCAGCCAGCTTCTGAGAAGCAGTCAACGGGGGAAGCTGGATTCACTTTAACAACTGCATGATTCATTTAGGAACTGCAGCAATTCATTGAACAACTGTGGCAAAAAGGTCATAAAATCTGATGCAACTTACTTAACAAATGCCTTGCTTAGGAATGGAGATTCTGGTCCCAATTGTGGTCCTGAGCCAAGGCCCACCTGTAAAAGAAGAAATGTTTCCTGATCAAACCTTTTTTGAGGGGGAAGGATAATAATAATACGGTTATCTAAAATAGAGTGTCTTCCTTATTCTGATTGTCTGCTTATCTTCCAGTAGGCTAAATAACAACTAGGGGTCCGAAAACAAACCTCAGATACAGACCTGAATTTGTTTTTGCTTGGAATTCACTGTATGGCAAAGAGCTTTACTGAGGTGCTTTGTCATCTTAATTGGCCCAAATAAGAATAACACTTGTCACTTTTGGCTTCTTTATTTTTTAATGCCCAGACCTAGATGACTTTATAATTGCTGGCTATAATTTGATGTATGTTTTCTCTCTTAAATGCTTTGTGTATGTTTGTGTGTATATGTGCCTATTATCTTTTAACAGTATTAAAATTCTGCTTTATAATGAATAGGAAAGAAAAACAAGATAACCAGAGGAGCTCTAGAGATATATATTACATAAAGAGCCTTGCCCTTTTCCCCTGCTTATCATTCACTACCTTCCAGTTCTTCAAGCTATTTTGCATAAACCTTCCTTTGACACAACCCCATACACTATCATCCTTATTCAAATAAAAGCAAAGAGATTATTAAGTATGGTGACATTCTCAGTTATCTCTTTGTCTTCTTCTCATCTTCTGTAAATGATGGTCCCAAACTTCCTGCTGTTTATCCTTATCTGCCTCTTATTTGGATTTAGCAACACTTCTGATTCCCAGTCTCCAAGATTATATTTTTAAAAATATATTCTTTCAGATAACTTACCTAACTATGTATTGACTCACTTTAAAAAACATTTCCCCATTTTCTTTCAGATAATACAAAGAAATATACAGTGGTATTTAAAACTTTGTGGCCCGTTTTGAATTTTCAATATTGCTGCCATAAGTATGACCCAAAACATCTGTTCACACAAATCCCAAAACTAGATAACCTTCCCCCCCAAAAATGAATGAATGAACAATCCAAGTAAAGAAATAAATGAACAAGTTTTTTTTTTTTACTTAACTCGTTTAATTGGATTCTTTTTAATCTACTTTTAGGACTTATGTGAAGAATAGATCACATTTTAGGTCATATTTATGCAGAAATTGGGTTGCTGAAATTGGGACTCCAGAAAGAGGTCACAAACATTTGAGCACCGCTGTAGCCTTCCCATTCTTCTGTCCTTTGGTTGTGTTATGCTAGAAAAGTGTTTCTCAGAGTTGGCAACCTGGAGATATGTGGACTTCAACTCTCAGAATTCCACAGCTAGCAAACTGCCAAGGTTGAGAAGCATTGTACTAGAACAGGGGTCTTCAACTTGGCCCTTTTATGACTTGTGGACTTCAACTCTCAGAATTCCTCAGCCAGGCACGTAGGAATTCTGGGAGTTGAAGTCCACAAGTCATAAAAGGGCCAAGTTTGAAGACCCCTGTACTAGAACTTCAGTCATTCCGAGGCAACGTGCTAGTTCCAAATGGTAAAAATTACAGTCTGAACATATTTGAAAAGCTTCACATAGGGAGGAAACTATACCAGTGCAACACTGCTACTGTTAGTATTATTTTTAATCATGATAATGACAAAATCATCAGTCAATTGCAAAAGGCAGATTTACTTGAAACAGCTTACATCCTGTGACGATACCTCTAACACCATCAAACATCAACATCTGTCCCTGGGAAGGACTTGATAGGTGGATAAAAATGCCAAAGCCAGTCTAAACATCTGGCTATTTGTGCAGCAAACCATAACAGATTACTGTTGGATGTCTGGGAATAGAATAATTTAAGACTAAGATGCACAAAGGTGTGATCCACCAGATGTTGCTGAACTATCATTCTTAGCTTTTGTTACTACTAGTCTTACTGGCTGAAGCTGCCAAAAGTTTAACCCCAACACCTGCTTCTACTATAAGGCTGGCCTGGGCTTTACAAAGGAACACTGAAAGTTGAAAACAATAGAAATGACAACTTTGGGTTAAGAAGAGTGTTAAAGATATGCATGCAAAAAGCTGGAGTTAGGGCCGTGGGAAAAAAATGACTGCCCCTCTGTAGATTTGCAAAATCCCCTTAACACTGAATTTATTTGATAAAGATTGTCAAATATCACAAAACACTTTAAATCCCAGCTACTTCCTCCCAAAAGTACCCAGGCGAATGATGTGTTTTTAGAAACCTTTGAATATTTGGAATGCTTGTTCCTGTAAACTGTGATACTTCTGCTGCTATTGAAAGAGTACTCAATTCTTACACCAGCACCCAAGCTGAACTTAATAAGTATTTGCTTCAACTTTACCACTGAAACTAAATACACCCTTAAATATTCAAATGGTTGCCACCACCTAAAGCTGGGATGGGCAAACCATGAGTCTCCGAAGACCTGTGTGCTATCCCTGGAACACCCAGCTAGTCTGCCAGCAAATTTAATCACTGGTGCTAAGAATTTTCCTTAAAACAGTAACAAATTAAGCAGAGTTTTGGCCTTGAGTGTCTCTGCAGCAGAGTATGCTGCTCCAGTGTGGGGCGCATCTGCACACGTGAAACAAGTTGATATCTCGGTCAATGAAGCAATACCCTTAGTGACAGGATGTCTCAAACCTACACCAATTGAGAAAATATAGCCTCTCGCTGGCTTTGCCCCACGTAAGATCAAGAGAGAGGTAGCAGCAGACACAGAGAACTAAGCAAGAGAATGATCCTCCACACCCTCTGAATGGACATGTGCCCTAAGCCCCCTGGCTCGGATCTAGGAGCAGCTTTATGACAAGAACAAACATTCTTGAGGGTACACAAGAACAAAACTGAATTGAAAAGATGGAGGAAGGAGACCACCGAGCAAGGAATAACATTAAAGGAGGATCTGGCTGAAGGATCTGACCTCCCTTATACTACTTGGAGGACCCTGAATAGGTTGAGAGTTGGGAGTGAATAAATGTCAAACCAATATGCTCAAGTGGAGGCTTTTACCGAATAACAACATACTGTGTGAATGCGGAGAGACGCAGAGCCTGGCCCATCTGCTGGTATGTCGGCTACTACCAGAAGCATGTACTGATAATGACTTATTTTTTGCCAATGATAAAGCCATAAAGGAGGCTTCATTCTGGCAGTTTAAAGTTTGATCTGGAAACGGAAGAAGAAGAATTTGCTCCTCAGCACCCAGTTCATCACTGATAGCTGTAGTGAGACAACACATAAAGCCCTAGCCTGTTTAAGTATTGAATAAGCAACAAACGGCTGGGTTTGCACTCTATACAACAATAATGGCTGAGTTCACACAGCAGACACTAAACCATTAGCAAGACATTATGGCTTAGGGCAGGGGTAGGCAACCTGGCTCTTTTATGACTCGTGGACTTCAACTCCCAGAATTCCTGAGCCAGCCATGCTGAGGAGAAAGAGAGAGGTTTCCAAGGAGAGCCATGCTGGCTCAGGAATTCTGGGAGTTGAAGTCCACGAGTCATAAAAGAGCCAAGGTTGCCTACCCCTGGCTTAGGGTCTTGTGTGATCCCATGGTTTAATGCAATTCATCTAATAACATTTAACGTTTGCCCAGTTTAACAAGCTTTCTTTGATAATAGCAATAAAATGCAAACATAAGGATAGCATAACTAAATTGGTACGGTATTAAAACTATGCCTACGTATGGTGGGGAAAGGATCATTAGATTATTTTAATTCCTGATGGAGGAGCGAGGCAATGGTTCAAGTATTGGGCAAAGACCAGGTTTACATCCCCATTCCCAAGGTCCTTTGCATTAGTCACCACCTCTCAGCATAATCAGAAAGGTTTGAGGATGAAGATAAAATAAGAGGATACTCTCTATCTGCCATCTTGATCTCCCGAGAAAGATCAGATATAAATGAAGGAATAAAAGAAACAAATATGGACTGACATCCTCTGTTCACCTCAAGGGCAGTGCTGCTTAAAAGGGACAGTCTTACATCTCATGAATGATCCAACATCCGTTAAGAATTGATTTTTCCACTAAGGTTTCACTATTTAGACACAAGCTACATCAATGGACTTAACATGCTACCATTTTGTCCTCTAGCTCACATGCTCTAGGCTGCCTAGAGTCATGTTCAGGTGAGATGGGTGGCATATAAGTTGAATGAATGAATGAATGGATGTTTGGATGGATGGATGGATGGATGGATGGATGGATGGATGGATGGATGGATGGATGGATGGATGGATGGATGGGCCATGTGATTGTGGTCTGTACCTCTTCTAAAGCTTTGGGTGTAACCTAAGTTGGTCCCCATTCCTGGTTGTTTCACATTGGAATGTGAAATTAACTAGTAGTCAGTGTTTTCAATTCTCCTTACTGCTAACCAGAAACAATAGTCATTCTGATTTAGGAAATATATGATTTGCCTTAAAAAAAAAAAGCACTTATCATTCAACAATCATGCTGGAGAGGGAAAGAGAGAAGTCAATATGTTTTTTTAGCTTATTAAATGTAACCTTATATTTGAAAAACAAAACTGATATACAATTCAATTCAATATGAAAATCATTCTTGGATTATATTCCTGGGTTTGTGTTATATCCAATATTTGGGTTTGTTTTAATTTAAGATCTCAACATTTAAATTTTGGTTTGATTTGCTAAGGATATTTTTTAAATGCTTTATAAACTTTTATAATTTTTATCTTGATTTATTATTCATAATACACTGATGACTACAGTCAACTGCATCATATTTACTTCATTTTAACAATGATCTAAAGCAGGGGTCTTCAAACTTGGCCCTTTTATGACTTGTGGACTTCAACTCCCAGAATTCCTCAGCCAGGCACGCTGGCTGAGGAATTCTGGGAAGTCCACAAGTCATAAAAGGGCCAAGTTTGAAGACCCCTGATCTAAAGTTTCAGATTGATGTAAGATACTTAAATATGAAAAAATTAAATGAACGTTTAATAAAATTAAACATTTTTACCTAATGTTTAATTTTATGTTTATAATTCTTTTCTACTTTTGCTTGTTCTATTTTTTTGTTTTTTCTTCTGACGGAATCAGTTCTTCTTCCCTGCCCCACCTCCCCAAGAATTTCAAGATACTATCGCCAAGGGTATTATAAAACAAGGAGAGATTTCCTTTAGTATTGTATGTTCCTCTGCTGAATAAGTGAAGTGTGTGTGTATATGATTTTCTTTATTAATTTTCTATTTTGGAAGGAAAGCCATTACATTAGCTGAAGAGCTGAGAACAGGAGAATACTAAATACATACCAGGTGTAATTCATATCAGCTTAATTATGTTCTACTTGAAATGGATGTTGCTCAGATGTTTTTAACTGGGGAAGTATAGAGATTCCAGGGGGACTGTAGCATTTTCTTTAACAAAATATATTAAATGGTTTAGCAAGTTGCCCAAATTCAAGTGCTTCATCTAAATTAGAAACAGAATCGTATCACTTTCCTTAAACGTTGGATACCTAGGTCATTTCTGTTGCTTTCATTAATAATTCTGGTATTTATTCTCACATCTGTTATTTGATAACCAGCTGTTCCAACTGTTGCTGGCTGTATATTAGCAATTTGATTTTTTCCAGCAGACAAATGAGCATCTCCTGTTGGAGGTTATACAAACACTCCTGCCTCTTCACAGATAATTGGAAAATACCTTCTCCTTTAAACTCAATTCATTTATTAGGACAGACTGCCCATAAGAAAATCAACCAGCACGTACCACAACCCAACCCTTTGCAACAAAATTTCATTTTAATGTATTCCGATTAGTATACATTCAAAGTGACAATAAAGTTATTATTCTATTCTAACCCATGTCAAGCAGCGTCACTGCTTTTCTTTTAATCAGTTGAATGTAGGCTTGCAGCCAGACTGGACAAACAGAGTTAAATTTCCCCCATTGAAATCTCACAGAAATTGAGGGAACAATGCCAAAGGATTTTAAGGATCAAAATGGATTGATGCTTCCTTAGCAGGCTTAGCTGGATGTATTTATTGTGCTAAACCATAATATGTTTTGGGTTCGGCTTAGGACAATGTGTGAACCCTATTTTTGTGATTTGTAATCCATAGTTTCTGGTGTAGTATATTATATTGTATGTCTTTTCCATATTGGTTTCTAGGCTCTAAGTCCTACCATTTGACTTATTTCGTTTTTAGCTTCCATTAGATCAAATTTTGGGTGCCTGAATTTGTTGTTAAAACATTTATTCAATTTAAATTAATGGTGACAGCTGTTCATGCTTTAATGGAAAGGTTGGTTGTGGGTGGGATGATTTTTATCCAAATTGCATGGCAAGGTCTCCATCTCTGATGCCACAGGCCTCACCAGGACTTCCCACAACTGCTACTAAAAAATCTACCACACAAAATGCATGTCACAGATTTTCCAGTTTGGCCCTTACAGTACAGCTTACAAGTCATGGGGGAAAAGGAGCATTTGGAAACAGGCTAGTCCAGGGGTAGGCAACCTTGGCTCTTTTATGACGCGTGGACTTCAACTTCCAGAATTCCTGAGCCAGCTATGCTATGCTGGCTCAGGAATTCTGGGAGTTGAAGTCCACGCGTCATAAAAGAGCCAAGGTTGCCTACCCCTGGGCTAGTCGAATAGCCAAGTTCGCTGATATTAAGTGATAAAAAAAACAATAGTGGATCATGAAGAGCTCCAAAGAATATTTGCATATTAGAGGAGTGAGGATCAAATAGGCAGCTGTCATTCAATGGGAACAAATACATACTGATGTACACAAGAGCCAAAACTACTCATAAACTGATGGGATCAGAGCTAGCTGGAGGTGATCATGAGATTGTGAGGTAATTATCAATTGTCCAATGACGATGTTGACACAGTGTAAAGAAAGCCAGGAGCAAGTTAGGATAATAAGAGAGAATAACAGAACAACAGAGTTGGAAGGGACCTTGTAGATCATCTAGTCCAACTCCTGCTCAAGCAGGAAACCTTATACCATTTCAGACAAATGGTTGTCCAATCCCTTCTTAAAAACCTCCAGTGATGGAGCACCCACAACTTCTGGGAGGCAACTAAGATGATCAAGGGGCTGGAGGCGCTTTCCTATGAGGAAAGGGGAAAGCATTTGGAGCTTTTTAGTTTAAAAAGTTGGTGAATGAGAGGAGACGTGATTCAAGTGCTGTCAACTTTTAAAATGAACGTGGCTGTAGCCATTTTCCCTATTCATTTTCGGCTGACACATAGAAAGGTGGGAGGGGGGATTGCCAGGTGCTTGGCTAGTCAAAATATTCTTTTATCCTGTGGGAACCAAGGTCATCGGCTGCTCCCGAGACTGCAGGCTGGGCGTTTCGTGAAAAGCCCACCAAGATGATGTATTGGGAAACGTAGTTGCTTGCCTAGCTTTAGAGGTGGGATTGCTTAACTTTTTATTGGGGAATTGTTACATGTGTCTTCAGACTTGGTTTCACTTTTGACCTGCCGATAATTTGTAACTAATAAACATGTTCCTTGAGGAATTTCCAAGCCTCGGAGTTCTGCTTTATTTCTCTCTGTCTATCAGAACCTTGACAGACACACAGTACAAATAGTCCTCAACTTACATCTATTCATTTAGTGATCATTCGAAGTTACAATAGCATTGAAAAAAGTGACTTACGATTGGTCCTCACACTTATGACCATCGCAACATCCTCACGGTTGCATGATCAAAATTCGGGCACTTGGCAACCGGCATATACTTACGACGGCTGCAGTTATCTCAGGATCATGCAGTCGTTCACTTAACCATGGCCACAAAGGTTATGAAATCAGCACAACTGACTTAACCATCTTGCTTAGCCACAGAAATTCTGGTCCCAACTGAGCTTATTAGTTGAGGACTGCCTGTGTATCCATTTCCAAAATTCTACAACCAAAGGTGACATGATAAAATTGAATCCTGGGAAAATCAAGATAGATTTTTTTTTTTTTTACACAATATGTAATTATACTTTGCCATTTGATACCATGAGAAACGGTGTCAGCTACCAGCTTGGCTGGCTTCAAAAAGGGGGTTGGACGCCATGGGGATCATGGTCTGTCAACCTTAATGCAGTGGTGGGATTCAGCCGGTTCGCACCAGTTCGGCAGAACCGGTAGCTAAGTTTTTGGTTGCCCAGGCCCAGAATGGACTTCCGGAAGCAGCATCCACACAGAGAACCAGTTGTTCCCGTATTTGAATCCCACCACTGCCTTAATGGGATTAGTGGGCCAGCCTCTGAAGGCATCTGCTGGGACGCTAGTAGACGTCCTTATGCAGCTAAGTGGACACTGTGAGAGCAGACTGTTCCAGGAAGGAACTACTTACAGTCTTATCTCCGTGATGGATCTGGCAGAAATATAATTTGAGAAAGTGTCTCGGCGTTGACCCTCCCTTGTTCTGACAAAAATAAAGGGAGGGAGGAGGGAAGCATGATCAAGCTTGCAAAATTCTGCTACTTATAATAAAAGTAGTAATAACTTGCACATCTTTGATTTCCATGTTTGGTCTATCTTGACAGGCTGATAAGGGGCAGGTATATGGTTTTGGATAAACATCTCCCATTTGACCATGCTGTTCCTCTAGTTTTCATAGATATGTTGCCTTAACTTGATACCTATGAAAAAGCAGGATGCTCTACCATTGGCAGCTGATTGGTAGGCTGGGAAGTTCCCACTTTACCATGCAGTTCTCTCGTTGCTGAACTTTTGTTCACCAGGCTTAATTTGACAGTGGGTTTAATGCTCTTGGGTTTTCCCTCTGCCCCAACAATCTGCCAGTTAGCTGTCCATCAGGTTGGGGAAGCTGTCTGGTGTGGTAACAGCCAAGCCTACCAGGTTTTACACACTGACTGAAGGGGGGAAGTGCTAGTGTGAAACTGGAGGTAAGGAAGAGTTTATTATTACTCTTGCACTGGGGACGAGATGAAAGCAACATCATGGGAATACAGGGATTACCGAACAAAGATGCAAGTGGGGAAAGGCCCAGGGTAGGTAATTTTGGGGAAGGTGGACCAATGATCTAACCTTACGTAGCATAGCTTTATAAGTCTAGCACACAGAAGCATTTGTGCAATGCTGGGAGCTACATTACAACAGGCTGCCATGAAGTGGAAATGAGGGCAAAAGAACCATGTCACACTGGATTACTTAACACATAGTTTCACGCCCTTGGACTTGCATCCAAGTTTCTCCACCCTGATTGCAGTTGCTAAACTTCACTGTCATGGATGCATTTCCTTGAGCAACCACAGATTTCTGCTTTTGTCCTCAGCTAACATGGTTCATGGTGACCAATCATGAAACTTCTTAGGTAGAGTAATCTCCTCCTAAGTTCCTTCCTTCCTTCCTTCCTTCCTTCCTTCCTTCCTTCCTTCCTTCCTTCCTTCCTTCCTTCCTTCCTTCCTTCCTTCCTTCCTTCCTCCCTCCCTCCCTCCCTCCCTTCCTTCTTCCTCCTCCCTCCTCCCTCCCTCCCTTCCCTCCCTCCATCCCTCCTCCTTCCTTCCCTCCTTCCTTCCCTCTTTCCCTCCCTTCAGTTTGGCCTGCATTTTATTTGTTCATTCACTTATTCAAGATCTAATGATATTTCTAGTCAGAGCAGCTTACAATTTTATTTAAAGCAACAGAAGAAATACATCTTAAAATAATCTAAAATAGGCCTCTTCCAAAGGAGAAACAATTTCATTCAGAAGTCAGAGCCACTAGAAAAGAACAGCTATTGACTGGCCTGGTTTTCTGTTCCCAGGTAGTTCCAGCCATTTCTCTTTAGGCAAATCCCGAAGAGTCAATTGCAGGCAGATGCTTAACAAGTTTCTGAGCCAAGCTGGTCGTCTCTTGCCCAAGAGATTATAAATGAAACTGTCACATTGGGTGCAGAGTGCTCTGTATTTCCTCAGGGTAGGGTGTGATACAATTGCAGGGGAAAAGGCTTGGAAGAACTGGAATTGGGACCGTGACCAATTTGTAGAAAGGGCAGAACCTTTGGGGGACCAACATTTTCCAACACTTTCTACTTCTCCTGACTTAATAGAAACAGTCCCTGTCTTCTTGTGCCAGACCTGACTTGAGTTTGTAACACTCAAGTACTGCATGAAGTACTCTTGTTAGTTCTCCCAGAATAATTGATTTTAGTATTGTCTGTTTTAGGGGCATTTAGACTTATTTATTTGGGCTGCCACAAAGAAGAGGGGGACAACCTATTCTCCAAAACACCTGAAGGTAGAACAAGAAGCAATGGATGGAAACTAATGAAGGAGAGAACCAGCCTAGAAGTAAGGAGAAATTTCCTGACAGAGAGAATAATAAGCCAGTGGAATAACTTGTCTTCAGAAATTGTGGGTGCTCCAATACTGGAGGTTTTTAAGAAACGTTTGGACAGTTACTTGTCTGAAATGGTATAGGGCAGTGGTGGCGAACCTATGGCACACGTGCCAGAGGCGGCACTCAGAGCCCTCTCTGTGGGCATGCGCGCCATGCCCTGGAGATGGCAACCGTCCCTCTTCAACCAGCAGCCCGCTAACTCGCCGAGGTCCCACGTGGCTGGATGCATCCCCGCACCCATGCGCTCGCTGGCCTCTGTGTGCGGGGGCCGATGGTGTCAGGCAGCAGCCCCCGCCTCGCCTTGCTCTGCGACAATGGCACCCCCGCCCTGCCTTGCCTTGCCTCGCCTCACCCCGCAGGACGAGCCTCCTGCCCACTGCCCCACCTGCCAGAAACCCCCTGGATCTCCCCCAACCCTGCCTGGTGTCCCTCCCCATGAGCAACATCGAGGTGATCATGCCCACCCAGTGGGCCACACCCACCTGGCACCCGGTGATAAATAATTGGGTTTTGGGTTGCAGTTTGGGCACTCGGTCTCTAAAAGGTTCGCCATCACTGGTATAGGGTCTCCTGCTTGAGGGCGGAGTTGGACTAGAAGATCTCCAAGGTCCCTTCCAACTCTGTTGTTCTCTTGTGTTATTTACAGTATTACATTTATTTTCCATCTCTTTTCCAAAAAAACTCAACAAAGCATAATGTTTCCCCATCTATGATTTTATTCTTGCAACAAACGTATGAGAAAAGATTAGGAAAAGGGAAATTGACTTTGGCTTTCCGCATTTTAAATCTCTGTATCTGACCGGCTCTTTTTTAAAAAAAAAACCAGTAACTGCTGCCAACACAATACATCTGGGTTCAAGAAACAGAGAAAGGAACCAACAAGACTTTCTTAATGAAGGAAGAAGTCCACCATGGTTAATGTATTTGCAAATCACTGCAAAAATAAAATAAAAAGCAATCTTATTCCAATATTGCTACTTAAATAGAATACGGATCCAGAACCAATTTAAAAAAAAAGTATGATAAAATGTATGCAAAATTTCAAAGAAGCAAAAACAGGAAATCAATGGAAAAATCTACAGATTTCCACCAAGCTACAATTTGAAGGAAAATTGGTACAAAATGTTCTACAGATGGTATATAACCCCCATCACCAATTGCCAAGATGGATACATCATTCAACAATAAATATTGGAAATGTTACAAGAAAAAGGGAATATTTTTATCATATGTGATGCCTATGCGAAAAAATAATAAAAAAAGTACAGTTCTGGAAAGAAACACACCAAAATATTCTGAAATTTCTAAAATAAAATTTGAATTAAAACCCCTAATATTTTTATTAAGTATAATTCCAACGAATATACATGAATGATCATAATTTATTAAGATATATGCTGACAGCAGCAAGAATAAGTCTGGCACAACATTGGAAAAGAGAAATATTGCCATTAATCCAGGATCAAGAGACTATAATTAAAGAATATGAGGCATTGGAAAAACTGACTGTATATATTCACAGCAGAAGTCCAACCAAATTCAAGAATGGTTCTCTTATATACAACATATCAAGCAAGGCAAGCTAAGACACTTAGAATATGGTTTTTGAAGAAAACAGAAACTGAATATTACTATTAACAATAAAAACAGAAATGAGTAATAATGTCCAAAATATAAAAATATTCAAGCAGCAATTAGTGGCTGGGGGAAAAACAGGATGGAGGGGGAATGAGAGGAGAGCTATGAGGACGCCTCTTTTATCATAATTTTAAAAATATTTATTGTTTGTTTTGTCCTTTTACAAAAATCAAAGTCCTTTCAGTATATGCATATGTATTTTTCTTTTTTTATTACATGTTTTATTAGCCAACAAAAAAGAGGAGATGTTAAACAAAGCAAAAATTTCAACCCATTTTTACATTGCAAGAAATACTATTTTATAAATGGCCTCACTGTATTTATGTTGTTGGAGATATAGTGAAATTGATGCTTTACTTAAATATATTGTTTCATTTTGGTAAGAAGCAATTACTGTATATACATTAACTCAACTCTGAGAGAATATTTTGAATTCTGGACAAAAAAAATGGGCATCGTTAAAATACTACAGCTCCAACTATTTGGTGATTTGCAGAATTAACACAAATCACCTATGAATAACTGTAATAAACTATAGCTTCAATTTATTGATGTCTGCAAATATACATCTTGTATATTTTGGGTTTTTCTTCAGTTCCCCCCTTTTATAATTTTACGCATTTTTTAAATTTGTTTTTAATAAAGTTAATTAAAAAATCCCTTTAAAAAGAAGGTAGTGACTGCATTTTTACAATGTGCTCAACCAATAGGAAAATAGTTAATATGCCCCAAAAGGTAGGCTTCACATTCAATTATAAACCCTGGATTACAAACTACAGGTGAATTCGGATACTGCTTGAAGCCGAAAAGAAAAGAAACAAACTACATTGTGGCTTATTGCAATGTGTATTTGTCCCCATTACAGCAAATGACCACGTGGCCATTGACCATGTGACATTCTCACATGTACTTTTGAGCAGGTTAATAGACTTAGCCATGATAAATGCATTAATTGCTTGTGTAATACTGCGAGGCCAAGGTTACTTACTGATTCTTTGTAGATTCAACATAAATTGTTGTTTATTTGTTGATCAAGTACACGATAATCTCCATGTACACCCACCTACTAAGTCATAAAAGTCTGGTTCCTCCCCCAATTTTTAGAGAATGTTTTAGATAAAATTGAGAAACTGCACTTAAGGACTTAAATACAATACTATATGGTAAAACCAGTCAAGTATCAGGCAAGTGTTGGTGGTGCTTTCTAGAATATTTGGTTGTCTTAGACCAGGGGTAGGCAAACCTGGCTCTTTTATGACTCGTGGACTTCAACTCCCAGAATTCCTGAGCCAGCTTGGCTGGCTCAGGAATTCTGGGAGTTGAAGTCCACGAGTCATAAAAGAGCCAAGGTTGCCTACCCCTGTCTTAGACCTCATAAGTAACTGAATTCTTTTTTTCCCAAATACATTTGGTATGGAGGTGTTCTGGTCTTCTCTTAACTAAGACTTCCACTTGCCCACCCTGGACATTTGAACCATTAAGGAAAAATTCATTAAATGTTCATTTCTAGCATCCTGCCTTGGCATCAGTGGTGGGATTCAGCCAGTTCACACCAGTTCGGCAGAACCGGTAGCTAATTTTTTGTTGCCCAGGCCCGGAATGGACTTCCGGAAGCAGCATCCACACAGAGAACCGGTTGTTCACCAATTTGAATCCCACCACTGCTTGGCATCCTACACTGACACATCCAATAGATCAGTAGCTTTTTTACAAAGAAAGTATCCATCTTACCTCATTGTAACAGACAGAGGTTTTGGGGACCAGAACTAGGCAACCTGTTCGTGCAAAGCCCAAGTCTTACCCCTATGCTACATTTTCCCCTTCCATCGTGAATAATTTATCTTTAGGATGACAACATAGCAGTGATGGGCTATAGATTGGAGTCATTTACGCTACTAGCTCTGCTCTCCATCATAGTCCTACGCCATACATCCCAGATGGAACCAATCTGGAATTATATCTGGATTCCAAGTCATAGATTGCTCCCATGTGTCTGAGCATAGTCTTGTAGCTGGAATGCTGAACATTGTCTATTTGTAGGACTAATCTGGCCCAGAAGATAAGTCCTTCTTTTCATTTTCATTTCCTTCTTTTTCATTTCTAATGTAAAGGAGCATTAAGATATACGATAACCTTTATTGTCATTTTTTACTGTGGGCACACTGGCGCACATTAAAAATGAAATTATGTTGCCTGCTCTCAAAAGTATACACATACATAAGACATATAAGAGGGACATGATGACATTATTCCAATATTTGAGGGGCTCCTACAAAGACGAAGGAGTCAAACTATTTTCCAAAGGACCAAAAAGCAAAACAAGAAACAATGGTTGGAAACTAACCAAGGAGAGAAGCAACCTAGAACTAAGGAGAAATTTCCTAACAGTGAGAGCAATCAACCAATGGAACAATTTGCCTTCAGAAATTGTGGGTGCTCCGTCACTGGAGGATTTAAAAAAGAGATTGGACAGTTTTGGTCACCACATTACAAAAAAGATGCCGAGACTTTGGGAAAAGTGCAAAGAAGAGCAACTAAGATGATTAAAGGCCTGGAGACTAAAACATATGAAGAACGGTTGCAGGATTTGGGAATGGCCAGTCTAGAGAAAAGAAGGACTGGGGTGACATGATAGCAGTATTCCAGTATTTGAGGGGCTGCCACAAAGAAGAGGGGGTCAACTTATTTTCCAAAAGCACCAGAAGGGAGGACAAGAAATGATGGATGGAAACTAATCAAGGAGAAAAGCAACCCGGAATTAAGGAGAAACTTCCTAACAGTGAGGACAATTAACCAGTAGAACAGCTTGCCCTTTGTGGGTGCTTCATCACTCAAGGTTTCTAAGAAGAGACTAGACAGTCACTTGTCTGAAAAGAGAGAGAGAGAGAGAGAGAGAGAGAGAGAGAGTATCCAAATATTCACCGAACCTATAAGGAGTAGATATTTTTTTCCTTGTCCCCAATCCAAAGCTCCCAGCCAGCCTTCCCTCTCTCCACCCCTTTGCCCTTCGGCCATCACTCCCCGGATGCTGCTCCTCCTTTCCCAAATTAAAGGCTACAGACATTGCAGACGAAGCCAAGCCGTTCCTTGCTGAGGGCCTGGCCTGTTGCACAAGAGACTGCTCAGGCAGTTTGGCTTCTCCTTCACATCTGCCTGTTTAGATTCCTGCTTGCAGAGTGACTAACTTTAAAAAAAAGAAGAAGAAGAAGGTGTTTTGATTACACTGCCTTTTTTTGCCAACTGGGAGCATTAGTCACTGTGTTTCTGTGCAGAGATTTCATACCAGCATTGCTCCCGCTCTCTGCTGATTTATTTTCTACCCTCCTCCACATTTATGACATTAGGAAGATCGAGATGACAATGACAACGAGGCAAGAGGAAAAAAACGCACAAGAGAGCAGGGAGGGCAGCAGTCCAGGGCACCCTCTTAATTACACTTTGCTACCAGTCTTTTATCCAAACATCTCCAGTCTGATCTTCTCTTGACTAGAACTTCTCTCGCCCTTCCTGGATGTTTGAACCATTGGCCACAATAAGGGGCAACTAATTGAATTGAATAAATTAATGTAATAAAGAAATTAAATAAGGCTCTATAAAGCCTTAGTAAGGTCACACTTAGAATACTGCATCCAGCTTTGGTCACCACACTACACAAAAGATATTGAGACTCTAGAAAGAGCGCAGCGAAGAGGAAGAAAGATGATTAGGGGCTTGGAGGCTAAAACATATGAAGAACGAATTGGGTATATCTAGTCTAGTGAAAAGAAGGACTAGGGGTGACATGATAGCAGTGTTCCAACATCTCAGGGGCTGCCACAAAGAAGAGGGGGTCAAGCTATTCTCCAAAGCGCCTGAAGGCAGGACAAGAAGCAATGGATGGAAACTAATCAAGGAGAGAAGCAACCTAGAACTCAGGAGAAATTTCCTGACACTGAGAACAATCAGTCAGTGGAACGACTTGCCTCCAGAAGTTGTGAATGCTCCATCCCTGGAGGCTTTCAAGAAGAGACTGGACAGCCACTTGTCTGAAATGGTGTAGGGTCTCCTGCTTGGGCCAAGGGTTGGACTAGATGGCCTACAAGGTCCCTTTCAACTCTGTTATTCTGTTATTCCAAATGTCCATTTCTAACATCCTATCGGACATCCTAGGTTGGTTCATCCAACACAGGGGTGTCAAACTGCCAGCCCACGGGCCGGATGCATCATGACGAAACCGCGCCCACCCCATTGCCGGCAATGGGAAAAAAAGTTGCAATACGTCGCGCTACGTCACGTGACGTTGTGAGTTTGACACCCACCCCTGATCCAACAGATCAACAGGGCCATTCCACAGCTTTGCCATTTAGCTGAGGGAGGGCTTGCAGGGGAGAGGTTGCCTGGTTCAGCTTGCTCCTTTCAACTAACCCCTGATTCTTGGGGGTAAAAAGGGGCTACTTCTCGGGGTCTTCCTCACTAGTGTCCCAGGTAGACACAAGTTTAGCTTGCTACTGTATAGCTACTGCTGCCAAGTTTCACCTAACCTATTCCAGGAATATGTTCATTTGCATATGAAAAGCTGATCATTGTAAATTAAAAAAAAAACATGCTTTGATTGCAGTATGTGTCAGAGGAGAAATCAGAAGAGGAGTTTCCCTTTCTTTCTCATAAATAGGGAATATTTCCTCTAGTAAAGGGGTAGGCAACCTTGGCTCTTTTATGACTCGTGGACTTCAACTCCCAGAATTCCTGAGCCAGCCTGGCTCAGCTTGGAAACCTCTCCCTTTCCCCTCAGCATGGCTGGCTCAGGAATTCTGGGAGTTGAAGTCCACGAGTCATAAAAGAGCCAAGGTTGTCTACCCCCGCTCTAGTACTTGAGCTCATGTATCTGGGGATTGTTTGATGTTGCCTTAGTGTGGTATACGTAAATCAAGTCACTGTGGCCTATTCAGCCGATAATAGTTAAGGCTTAATATGTGGACATACTGCTGATATATATGCACAAGTCCTCAACCAGTCATTCACGTTTTAGCCTAGCACAATTTGGGAGCCAGCCAATGCAGTTAGCTTCTGGTGTTGTATGAGATCAGAAAATTGGATTCACAATGGCTAAATTAGTCATAATAAGTCAATAAGGTTGTACTTGAATATGGCAAGGGTTTTTTTTTTTAAACACATATCTGAATAAAAAAAAGATGTATTTTTCTAATCTGCTGGCTGGGTGAAGTTGCTTTTTTAAAAAAACAATACAACCGATGCTATAAAATTAATCTAATGAATCAACTGACTAAATATTATATCTTAATTATTATTGTCAGCCTCATTTTTAGATTGGATGTGGCATTTTTATCCACCTATCTTGTCAATTATTATGAAGATTCATTGGGTGAGTTCATGACGCGCGACTCGTTGTTGTGGCCCGCCTTTTCTTTCAAATCTATCTCCCGCAGTTCCATTTATTTTGCTGATCTACTCCTACATCCAGTCCTGATTTTTTTTAGACCTTTATTTTGCATCCATGCTCTCCATGCCTTCCCCTCTGCTCTGCCCTTGTTTAGGATTAGAGCCATTCAGCCAGGGGTAGCAATAGGTCCTTCTGATAAGCTACCCCATTCATAAGAGGTAGGCCTCTCTTACAAAGTTCACACACCATGTTAATAAGCCATGCTTCACTTAAACCAGGTTTTATTGAATAAACCAATTCATAAACCATGGTTTCAAATTAATACGGCCAGCTCATACAATACGTTCAGCCAAACTCGGTAAAAGAAATTATTTTACAGGTAGCCCTTGACTTACAACTATTTGCTTAGCCACCATTCGAAGTTACAACGGCACTGAAAAATGTGACTTGTGACCGGTCCTCACGCTTACGAACGTCACAGGATCCCCATGATCATCTAATCAAATCCAGGCACTTGGCAATTGGCTTGTATTTACAATGGTCGCAGCATTTGGGACCTTCCCAGCCAGCTTTCAACAAGCATAGTCAATGGACAGGGGGGGGGAACGCTGAATTTGCTTAACAGACACACGGTTCCCTTAACAACTGCAGTGATTCCCTTAACAACCATGGCAATAAAAGATTGTAAATTTGGGCATGACTGACTTAACAATCACCTTGCTTAGCAACTGAATTCTGGCCCCAGCTGTAGTTATAAGTTGAGGACTTTTGACCATGTCACATTCCTTACTATATAATTATGTGATTCTGTTTTCTCCAATCTGATATTCATCAAACTTGTTCTCCTGGTATAATCCCATGACCGAAATAGGAATCACGAGAGCTGAAGTTCAACAAATCTAGGCATCACAAAGTTGGGGAAGAAAATTCTGTATTATTACTGAAGCCAGAATTTCTTCATACATTATCATATATCTTTACATCTTATCCAGCATCTTTGAATGAGCTTTTTTTTAAAAAACAAACAAACAAACAGTTAAAAACAGTTTTCCTTAAAAGAGAAAATTGGAACAGTCTTTGCTTAAGGAAGTGGAGAGAACCCATATAATGCCAAATTCATTTCAGTTTCTTCCTAGAAGCTGCCAGTAACTAACAAGGCAGCTAGGGAAATCTTCCAATAACAATGTGCCAGCAGAAATAGCCAATAAAGAGAATGAACCGATCCTAAAAAAAATGGAATATTGCATCCAGGTTTGATTGCCACAGTATTAAAATGACGTTGAGACTCTGGAAAGAGTGCAGAGAAGAGTAACAAGGATGATTAGGGGCTTGGAGGCTAAAACATATGAAGAACAGTTGCAGGAATTGGGTATGTCTAGTTTAATGAAAAGAAGGACTAGGGGAAACAGTGTTCCAGTATTTGAGGGGCTGCCACAAAGAAGAGGGGGGTCAACCTATTCTCTGAAGCACCAGAAGGCAGGACAAGAAGCAATGGATGAGAAGCAACCTAGAATTATGGAGAAATTTCCTAATAGCGACTATAATTAACCAGCAGAATGGCTTCCCTTCAGAAGTTGTGGGTGCTCTATCACAGGAGGCTTTTAAGAAGAACACTTTGTCTGAAATAGCATAGGGTCTCCTGCTTGAGCAGGGGGTTGGGCTAGCTAGAAGACCTCCAAAGTCCCTTCCAACTCTAGAAAACCTATTCTTCTGGAACTGTAATAAATGATTACAAGTATTTTGCAAGTTCAAGTCCCATTTATTATTACTGTTCATCAAATCGAGCAGCCCCACACATGAGATTGCTTGGACGCTCTCTTATTTTCGACATAAAATGGGAGGCAATTCGTTTTCAAACAGTTTAGCGAAGGTATAAGAATTATCCGCCACTCTACATGTATTGTTCTTCTGGTAAATTTGCTTTCCGATTGGAAAGAAGAGTTATCTGATCAGTGATTCATGAGGATGGGCAGCTCTGTACCCTCACTGGATCTCGGGGTGGGAGTGATTTGAAGGCCCCATCATTAGCACTTCAGAACAGAAGCTGCCTGGAAGAAGGCGAGGCCAGAACGAAACAGCTGTGGTAGAAAAGGGAGTTACAAATGTGATTTATATTAGATGTAATCTCCTTCACCATACCATACTGGAATCTCTCCTGCTGTAATGTCTGTAATAAAATAGTTTTCCTAATATGGCATCTGGATACATGTCACACCGAAGTCAGGATCTTTTCACAAGGTGCTAAGTGGTTCCTAGTTTCTATCGGAGCAGATTCATAGCTTAGTCGTGGCTGCTGTCAAGCCTAACCCATTGGTGGAAGAGTGGGGCTCTTGGAGTCAGGCATCAGGACAGAAACCAGAGAAGCAAGGAAAGTCAGAGAAAGGCTGGGATGTTGTGAAGGAGGACGGATGGGAAGAACAGTAGGAAACGTGACAGAATGTTGGATGATATGGGATGCTGAGGAAGGTCTCAACGCTGGCATAGTTTGATTGTGGCGACCAGGATGCAAGTATGCAGGGGGCGAGGAAGTGTGGGGGACTTGCCATTCTAGAGAAAAGAAGGTGGTTGATTCGATGCCCTCTTTCTCTCCAGCCCAGATTAGTTCAGAAAGCTCAATTGCCAGAGATCCAGATCTTTGACCGCTATTAATGAATGCCAGATCTGGTTTTTACAAATGGCATAGATGACCAAATCCTGGCTTGAAACACAATTTGAAGGAAAGGCATGCGAAGTGGCAGCAATCCTCTGAGAACCCTTGATGATAACCAAGAGTCTTGCTCTTAAGGGCTAGGAAGGTCTCAACGAACAATGAATGAATGAATCTTTATTACAGTCAAAGGCTGGAAATCAAAGCTACAGTTGAAAACAACTATAATAATAATAATAATAATAATAATAATAATAATAATAATAATAATAATAATAATAATAATAATAATAATAATAATAATAATAATAATAATAATAATATAGACAATAGAATAATAAATAATATAGGAAATCATAATAGTTGAAAATAGTTGAAAAACAACTGTGAGAAATCTTTGAGTAACTGATGCCCGATTTTCACAATTGCTACACAGTATTCTTATTTGTTTCTTTGTGTCTATTTCATTAAATTTAACATGGCTACTCACTCCAGTAGACTCTGAGTGGCCCTAATAAATGTAATAAAAGTAAATAAATGAGTTATGGTCTGAGATAAACAACGTACACTCTGGAAAAAAAAAGGAATGGACACGGACAATAGTCAGATCACCCAGGGTACTGATGCAAATGAGGTGGTGTTATAGGCATTATGAATAACCCTATAATGAAGGAGTAAAATAATATGTTTTGGATTGTTTCAACATCTCCAGTTCCACATTGGCAAACGTGTTTCTCAAAAGGGATTTAGACTATCTTCCCTGTGGGATTTCTGAAGGCAAAATATTGCACCTTGCTCTGAAGAAAGCCTTCTTAAATTTGGGAATGTCAGTAAGGAGGGATAATTGGCTGTTTCCCAAAAGCCTTTGTCACCCAAATCCCATTTCTTTGTGACAAGCTATTTACTGCTGCCTAAAATTTGGTTTTGTTAAATCTTTGAAGAAGTGGGTGTTTGGCATGGTCATAGCCCAAGGTTTGTAGAAGTTCTCCTGATAATTCACAGGTCATTAGTTTTTGTTCTATGATGTTGCTTCAGCTAAGGGGCAATCATTAGTCATTATGACTGGGAGTGGTGATTTAG
This sequence comes from Azemiops feae, assembly GCA_023970755.1. NCBI lineage: Eukaryota > Metazoa > Chordata > Lepidosauria > Squamata > Viperidae > Azemiops > Azemiops feae. The sequence goes on along the minus strand of JALGBA010000475.1, from coordinate 257,092 downwards.
GGGAAGAACTGGACCTCCAGGTTAACATCAACCTCTATGCCCTAACCTCAATTTTAGGCATCCTTGTTTCTAACATAGAGGGGAACCCAGTTGAACAGTGCACATCTTCAAATTCCTGGGAACATTGGTAACTCCTTTGCGTGCCAAGTACAGATCTTAGAAATTTAGTTTGGAGCACGTCAAAGGGTTAAGGCTTTAGCTTGAAACAATTTAAAAGCAGGCAGTATTGATTAGCCTCCTTCAGTAAGGCAGAGCTGTTTGATGGTATTTACAGATCTTTAACACATAATCATGATGGGCCCTCAATGTTACTTTGGAGTGGAAAAAGCACTGCTAGGAATTTGAAGATGTGAATATATTTAACCGGATTTCCCCCCGCCCCCCAATGTTCCACCTTTGAATTTCACTCTTTTGGAAAAGACCATAAACCAGTGGTGGCGAACCTATGGCACGCGTGCCAGAGGCGGCACTCAGAGCCCTCTCTGTGGGCACGCGTGCCGTGCCCCGGAGATAGCGAGGGACTGGCCCCTGCCGCCTTGGCCCCACCCACCCAGTCTGCCATGACCACCATGGCCATGCCCACCTGGCACCTGGTGATAAATAAGTGGGTTTTGGGTTGCAATTTGGGCACTGGGTCTCTAAAAGGTTCACCATCACTGCCATAAACTTTAGATTTTTAGAAATTTAGCACCTGTGTATTTCCTTCTAGGGTGGCACGGGTGGCTGAGCGGTTAAGACACTGGGCTTGTCAGCTGAAAGGCCGGCAGCCCAGGTTCAAGACCTGAGCACAAAGCGACAGGGTGAGTTCCAGTCCTCGCCCCAGCTCCTGCTAACCTAGCAGTTCAAAAGCATGCAAATGCAAGTAGATAAATAGGTACCACTTTGGTGGGAAGATAACAGCACTCCGTGGCGTCACACTGGCTACATGACCGCGGAAATGTCTCTGGGCAGCGCTGGCTCAATGGCCTTGAAACGGAGATGAACACCACCCCCTATAGTCAGCAACGACTAGCGAAGTAAAATCCGCAGGGATTCACTGGTTCCTTATAATATATTGAGGGTAGCATTTGTTGCTTTTTTTGAGTCCCATGGAAGAACAAGAAACAAGGACTGCATCGTCTGCACACCATAATATCAGAATCTTGGAGCCTGCTAATTTGGGGGCATGACTGTCAGAGGCGTTGTGCCAATAGGTGAAAAACAGGCCACACAAACAAGTTAAGAATCCTGCTCATGCACCTCCTACTGCTCTGCATGGTAGTGTTGCTTCCTGAGCTCTTGGATCTCATTGCAAGGATGGGACATAGGTCATCTTAGCACCTGGTGTAGTGGGACATCAGTCTCCATGCCTTTTAATAGGGTTCTGGCAAAATTCAGGAATGCATGGCCACCGTAAGCCACTCAGGTGAATATGGACTTGATCCACAAGGCCTGTGCTGGATCTAGGCCAAGGGTCTTCAAACTTGGCCCTTTTATGACTTGTGGGCTTCAACTCCCAGAATTCCTCAGCCAGGCACGCGTGCCTGGCTGAGGAATTCTGGGAGTTGAAGTCCACAAGTCATAAAAGAGCCACGTTTGAAGACCCCTGATCTAGGCTTTATCTCAGAGCAGCTGGTGTGTGATCTGAAGTTGGAGGATTAGTTCTTTGCCAGAAACAGTTCACTCTCTGCTCTGCCATTGACCTCTGCAGATAAATTGAGAACCAAAGTGTATCCAGCTGCCAATATTTTTGTAACTTAATCCCTCTTTCCTTTCAATAAATCTAGTTAAAGAATCTTGCTTAACTTTGCTGCAATTCTGTAAACAGGTTTTAAGCTCTTTTATTTCCATGTGCTTTGGGTCCCAGCTGATTGCATGCCGTCAGACATAATTATGAACAGTTAACACTGAAAGCAAACTCCTAACTTGGGTTTTATTAGGGGATTAAGCTGTTCTTTTTCTTTCGTTTCTTTTTGATGAACTGGAATCTACAACTGGTGCAAAATGCAGTTGTCCTTTTGTGGATGAGACCCCACCACAAACAATACTGCACTGTTTTTCTGGCACATTTTAAACTGCTGGTTTTGACCTGGCTTCAAGACCAAGTAGAATCAATCTGGTCAGCGTTCTTATCCTGTTAAGGATCCTTTTTTGCATATGTGATGTTCAGGGAAAGCAGACAAGAGACAAGACAAGACATTTTTCAGTCTTCCTTCTACCTCTCTGGAATGGACTCCCTAGAAATCCCAAATTCCTCTTCCTGATGGCGATTATGAAAGCAGCAACACCAGAGCTTTTTCACAGAGCATTTATAATAATAATTTTATTGGGAGAATGAATGTCAAGGAAGGGTTGAGAACTAATTTTAAATGATTTTATGTGGTTGTTTTATATGGAAAAGTGATAAACTGATAGAGGGCATGTGAAATTAAAGGGACTGTACAAATGTTTTCACAATGTGTCAAGTGACCTTTCTTTGGTATTGATATGCAAACTGATTTCTTCCAATCTATTGGCCATTGTGTCATTCTTCAGGTTTGCAGGCCTCATTTGGATAAAACATGACTCACTCTTATTCTGCTGCTTTGCCATCTTTCTATAGATTTTCCACCAATCCCCATAGCCTTCCCATTTGGTAATGACGAAAGTACTGATCAAACTTCATCTTCCAGAACTACAAGTTCTTGTTCATAAGGGATGTTTTCTAAATTATTTTGGATGTTGGTGTCTCTATTTTACTCCTTTCACCTTTGTTTAACTTTCTTTGAACCAGTTGCTACCCACTCTCATAATTTAACATGCCTTCTGCGTTTGTAGATCTTTTGAATGACTTTCCTTGTTTTTCTATGTTTATTCCTACCTTCAGTGTATTTTCAGATATCATTATAATATTGTTTTTTGTCTTTTTTTAATAGTTCTCTGAAGTTCTAATGTTCCTTTCTGAGCTCTTTCTTGGCTTTAGCTCCTTTTTTTCCTAAGCAATTTCCACCATCTGCCCTGACATTGTTTGTTTTCTTCTGTTTCTTGGTTTTTGGCAGCCTGTCTTTCCATTCAGCTTTAACAATTTCTTTGGTTTCTTTAGACAGTTCCTCTGGTCCTATATCCATGAGATTCAGGACTTCAAAGTGATTCCTGATGTATTCCTTGAACATGATGGATAGGTGCTCAAGATTATATTGTGGAAACCGGTTAGCTTTGTTCTTCCACTTTGGATTGACATGGGGAAGTTGTACATGAGCAGATTGTGATCTGTTGCACAATCAGGTCCTGACCATGTCTTTGCAGATATAACTGGGCTCTTCCACCATCTTGTACCAACAATGTAGTCAGTTTGATTTCTGGATTGATTTCTCTACCTAATAATGTACCTATATAAGCATTGTTTTAGTTTATAGAAGAATGTATAAGCAACGAAGAATTAATTGCATTGGCAGAAACTGATAAGTCTTTCTCCTGCTTAATTTCTATTTCCTATCTAGGCTGTATAGTCCACCTATGTCTCCCTCATTACTATAATATTTCCAACTTTGGAACTGTCTTGTGTTCCAATGTCCCCACTTTGTTATTGGTAAGATAATCAAATGAATTTGCTAATAGATGGGATGATGTGGAACCTTTGGCAGCCAATCTCAAGAGGGGTAGTCCTAGAGGGCCTTAAGAAATCAAGAGGCAGAATATTCATTTGCACTCTTCATTCCCTTTGAATGTTGTAAACACATCCGATGCCCCTGTATTTTTTTTCCTTACTGAAATCAATTCTCCAGTCAAATGAACCATGTGAAGAAAACCCAAATAAAGAAGTACTTTTTGGATTATATTTTAACTGATTACTTTTCCCACCTTGAATAAAATGCATAGAGCCAAACACTGAACCACTCTTTCAATGGGATCTCTTACATATGTGGGACCCTGGTAATTGCCCTATTGCCTATCTATCCCAAAGCCCTGACCACAAATATTAAGGCTGACAATAAATCCTATTCAGCTCAATGGTTCTGAGTGGTCATATATTGGAGTTTATTCTATTATTCGAGGACATAATTTGAAAGCTTTTAGTTGCAGTTCTTTGGCTGTGTATATTTACATGTGTGCATACACACCCGTACACACACACTTGTACCTTGTCATCTTTGTTAAGGTGTGCCTACTATTCTGTTACAGCATATTAGTTATGCACTGGCATAGAGTTTGAATCTTCCTGGCAAATAGAAGGGGAAGATATGGAAGCAGTGACAGATTTTGTTTTCTTGGGCTCCAAGATCCCTGTGCATGGCGACTGCAGCCATGAAAGTATTTGCTTGCTCCTTGGGAGGAAAGCTATGACAAACATGGACAGCATATAAAAAAAGCAGAGACATCACCTTGCCAACAAAGGTCCACATAGTCCAGGGGTAGGCAACCTTGGCTCTTTTATGACTCGTGGACTTCAACTCCCAGAATCCCTGAGCCAGCATGGAAACCTCTCCATTTCTCCTCAGCATGGCTGGCTCAGGAATTCTGGGAGTTGAAGTCCACGAGTCATAAAAGAGCCAAGGTTGCCTACCCCTGCTATAATCAAAGCTATGGTTTTCCCAGTAGTAATACATGGTTGTGAGAGCTGGACCCTAAGGAAGGCTGAGCGCCAAAGAATTGATGCTTTCGAATTGTGGTGCTGAAGACGACTCTTGAGAGTCCCTTGGCCTGCAAGAAGATCAAATCAGTCGATCCTAAAGGAAATCAATCCAGACTGTTCTTTGGAAGGACAGATCCTGAAGCTGAAGCTCAAATATTTCAGCCATCTAATCAGAAGACAGGACTCACTGGAAAAGATCCTAATATTGGGAAAGATTAAAGGCCAAAGGTAAAGGGGACGGCAGAAGATGAGATGGCTAGATAGTATCATTGACACAATGAACATGAATGTGGGCAAACTCCAGGAGGCAGTGGAGGACAAGGGGGGCTGATTTGCTATGGTCCATGGGGTCATGAGGGGGGTGTCAGACACAGCGATTGAACACAACAACATAGGGTTTGAGTATTACTGCCTGAGATTGCTTATGGAGTAGGTGCCCCATGGAAATAGGTGACATTGTAAACTATTCTGCCAGAAAATTGATGATTGAGGCATCGTTCTATAGTAATCAAGGGCATTACTCCCGGTTTCCTTTTGCTTGTCATTCAGAAAACACGTGTTGCAAAAGCAAACTTTGCCTCTTTTCTCAACAAATGATTCCATTGGCTGCAGGAGAGAACCAGGGTGACATATGGTTGAAGAAGTCCTGGGGAATCTATCTTCTGGGGGTTCCCACAGGCACTTTTTGGTGCTTCACTTTCTAGTCTGTATCTCCTCATTAATGCTGATGATAGTCTCTTCCCCTTCCTCTCCTCCTCCGTCTCTCTCTCTCCTTGTTTTCCACCGCTCTCTTACCCTCTATTTTTGTCTCTAACTTTTAGCAGCTGGCCACATCATTTACATAAAGGGTTTCTATGGCAGGGAAAAGAGAGAGCTGTGCAAAAAAGGCATCACAGTCAAATATTTTTCTTAAAAGAAACTATGTTTGGGCCTTTTGAGCACTCTGAATATTTGCCCAGTGGGCCAATGATAGCGGCATTACTGCAACCATTAGGCTAGAAAGATTAGATTCCTACTGAATCATTTTGCTCCAGTCATACTCTCTGGACCTAGTCTCCTTTGTAGATTATTGTAAGATTAGCATTGGGTGGGAGAATGGAGGTGACAAGTTATTTTGAGTTCCTTGGAGGAAGAATTGGATAAACACGTAAAAGAAAAATATACACAGGGAACCAAGGCAGCAATTATAGACTTTGAAAGACAGCAAAATAGCCCAGATGCAACAGTCCAGATTCAAAAGTAATAGACTGTACAGATAGCCATTGGCAAACTACTTGCTAATTTTCAGAATGAGTGATATTGGCCCCTACAGCAAAACCAGACCTTTGAAAAAGCTAGTGTGCACACGCACAAACATGCATACAAGTATCATCACAAAACTCTTATATGACAAATTGTCTGGGAAATAACAAATGTTCATATGAGATTTATGGATGAGTGAGCATCCCCAAGCTGGCAGTTTAGATGGGCTAGCACGCCCACAAATTCCTAGCTAGAATAGGAATGGTGGGAATTGCATCCTCAAATATCTGGGAAATGCCAGGTTGGGGAAGACTACATTAACCATGGTAGTTCTTAATGTAAAATAAAATAATAGTAAACATTCTGAGAGGCCATATGCATTAAGTTTGTGACAATTTAACTAATGAGTTCATTCCAGCTATAAACTGATGACAATGCCCTGGTAGCAAGACTACTCGTGTTACTTTGTACACATGATATTTAAACAGTTCACGTAAAGACGTAGGTCATGTTTTTACAATGGTAGCATTGTTGCCTTTATTGATAACTACCCAGGCATCTCGCTCCTATGTATATTTAATCTGGATGTTTTTAGTGTTTGTACTGTTTCTATTGTATTAAATTGTTTTTTAGTATTTTTAATTGTAATGTATTTTTTGAATTGTAAGCCACCCAGAGCCATTGACTGAGGTGGGTGGCTATAGAAATTGAATACATAAATAAATCACAATCTGACAATCCCATTTTCTGGCTTCCTCTCATTCTCAGCCCATGAGTGAGACAGCTAAAGATATCATTAGTTTTTGCCACTTGGAAAGTAGTAGAAAAGTGCTCCTTCTTGGGCACAATGCAAGGATAGTAGATTGTAAAGGCCGTCACCAGCCAGGCAAAACCAGCCGACCTGCTATAGGTGTAACTAGAAATGTATTTTGTGAATGGTGGGAGGGGAGGGGCTTACGCCTTTCCTTCTGGTCACCAAGTGACTTCCATCTTGGACATTTGTCTCTCTGCCTTTGTCCTCTCCATTGCTCCTTGGTTCACTAAGTTCCTCACCTCCCACTCCGTTTTTGAAACCAGCTTCTTCAACAATGTTGAGGAAAGGAGAATAGATTTTTATGCCCAGGTTCTTCTGGGGGGATTTAAAAGGTGCTTGTCCTTATTCATCACTTTTAATCATGTACTGATTTATTTTCTCAAATGTGGAGACCATCGATATTTGTAGCAGCTTACAAAAAAAAAAAAGGCCAGACATATAACCTCCCTGTAGGTTACCCTAACCCTAACCATAAGTAAAAGGAGTTCCACATCCTCTTCCTCCCCCTGAACTAAAAGACCTGGTTGCCCAACAGACAATCCATTTCACTTCTTCAGCTCTACAGGGCCTAGAGGGTTGTGCAATCAGGACAAGGTGATTTAACTTCTTTTTGGAGTTCTTTCTGCCCAGATTATCTTCCTATGTATACATTAACTTGGGAGATGTCAACAGGTAGTGTGGGAGATAGGCTAAACTAACTCAGAGAAGCTTAGCAGAGTTACATAATACAGACTAACAGAGTTGGAAGCAGGAGACCCTGTACCAGGGGTGTCAAACTGGCGGCCCACGGGCTGGATGTGTCACACAGGCCATGCTACCCTGGCTCCGCAAAGGCAAAAAACATTGCGATACATCACGATGTGTCATGTGACGCGTGCCCTCTACCATTTCCGACAAATGGCTGTACAATCTCTTCTTAAAAAACTCCAGTTGTGGAGCACCCAAAGCTTGTTCTACTCAGTCCCTCTTCACTTATCCTGTTTTTTCTGCTGGATGGTGATATGCTAAAACGGGAGAAGGTCAATAATTGGGCCTTTAAAGATTGACAATAACTTTTAGCAGTGATTTGGAATAGACACAGTAGAGCAGGGGTCTCCAACCTTGGCAACTTTAAGACCTGTGGACTTCAACTCCCAGAATTCCCCAGCCAGTAGAGGATGTTGGATAATATACTTCAATAGTGCAGAAGGGCCCAGAGTGGCTGTATTTATATTAAAGCTATTAGCTTTCCCCCACACACACATTTTTAGTGGCTTAGCAAAAGTCACAAGGCCAAGTCTACTTAAGGTTGTGAATTTTAGTGTCCTGTATGAACTCAGAAAATGGGTTAATTCAGTAATTGTGTTAGTGTATAATGTGAACGCAGTTTAAGACTTAAGACAACACACACAGGATTACATGATAAAAGATTTAAGTCTATCACGCATTCCAATATCTTGAGTGTCTCATTACATTTCAATATGTAATAAGCAGTTTAAAACTGAAAAACAATGACACTAAAGTACTAATCTGCATGAGGAAATAGTAATACAACAAGTGTTACCTTATTATTAAATATTATTTATAACAGTAATAAAATCTGAAAAGAAATCAAAACAAATTAAAAAAACATTTAAGAGATAGAAGGCTATTGTCAAGCATTCACTTTTTTTAAAATCCACAACACTGTAGACAAAGATGGACCTTGACATGGATAAGAGTTCAATCTTGACCAGCTCAAGGTTGACTCAGCCTTCCATCCTTCCGAGGTTGGTAAAAGGAGGACCCAGATTACTGGGGGGGAAATATGCTGATTCTGTAAAATGGTTTGGAGAGGGCTATAAAGCACTATGAAGTGGTATATAAGTCTAAGTGCTATTGCTATCTTGGTCTTGCCCAGCCTTATAAAAAAAAGACCTGCTGACATCCACACCTGATCCTTCAGGGAAATAAGGGAGAAGCTCTCTTCTCCTGACTTGGTCTTTAATGGCACCACCCATTGCAAAATCTTATGCCATGCAACGAGCTCCTAGAAATACTGCTTCTGGCTTGGGATGGAAAGAATGTGGGGTTCCTCCCAGTGATTTTGTAAGAGGCCCATTGAACCTCCACTGACAGGCACCGCTGGCATCTTCCTTGGCATCATCAGATAATGGCAGATAATTGAAGTTAATTACTAAGCTCATTGAAACCAATTTAAAAGAGCTCTGGGAAAACACTGGCGCTTTTCTGTAAGAGACACAGACCGAACAGATGCCGAACCAATCAGAAATCAGACCCTCAGCACAAAGATTAACGATTATTCATACAGGACTTGAAGTTGGTAAAAGGAGAGCTGACTCCACCTAGCAGGTGAAATTATTTGTACCAAACAAGAGAAACGCCTGGCCATTTAAAAAAACTCCCCCCCCCCAGTATGGAAGGTTTGTGGGTACCTATGCATTTTTTCATAGTGCCACATTTTTCCAAAGAATTTTATTTTCCTCACCGTAGCTTCGGGGGGGCATGAATCCTCATTATCATTACTTTACTATAACTCTAATATTACTCTATTAGGGAATGTGCAGGCTGAAAAATCTTTGTGTGCTAATTTCAGTAACTTACAAGTTGAAGCATAAACAGTCTAAGTTAGAAATTTGGTGATGGGGAAATGAATTACAGCTGCAACATCTACTTACATGGAAGAAAGCCCCATTGATTTAATAGTTAGTGCAGTGGTTAGAATGCAATATTGTAGGCTAACTCTGCCCACCGCCAGGAGTTTGATCCTGACTGGGTATTGCTATTGCTGTTAAATATGTCATCATCATTGTGATATTCCTTGGATTGCAAGGAGATCCAATCAGTCAATCCTAAAGGAAATCAATCCTGGCTGTTCTTTGGAAGGACAAATATTGAGGTTGAAGCTCAGATACTTTGGCCACCTAATGAGAAGAGAGGATTTCTTGGGAAAGACCCTGATGATGTTGGAAAAGATGGAAGGCAGAAGGAGAAGAGGATGACAGAGGAAGAGATGGTTAGACAGTATCATCCATGCAAGGAACTTGAATTTGGGCAAACTCTGGGAGACAGTGGAGGACGGGGGAGCCTGGTGTGCTATGGTCCATGGGGTCACAAAGAGTTGGGAGGCTTCGTGGCCAAACAGTCAGGACAGTTTAATGCATTCCAAGGACTTGGGCTAGCTTCCTCCAGATACTTAGAATTATATTTCCTTTCCACTCACCATGAAGATTAAGATTAATTTGCTGAAGAAAAACACTTGGGGGCCATCAGGTTGCCAATCCCAAATTAGATCATATTCAAACTTCCTTCCAGCTATGATTCTATATTTTTAAGAGAAACAAAAGACCCACTCCATTCTCACTCATTTTGGCCTAAATCTATAACAGAGGAAGATAGTTTTTGCACAGTAATCTAAAATTTGCAATCTAAAATTCCAGAACCTTCTCTTAAGTACCAGAGACCCAAACTTTTTCATATGCATTCATTGGGAAGGGAAACCTTTAAAGAGAGACTCTATATAAAGATCAATTCCTGACCAAACTTGAAGATCTTTTTTCTCACCAAGCTCAAGGAATGAGAATTTTCCCTTGGAAATACTTGAGCTGCAAGTATTTGCAGAACAGGGAATCCTTGGGAAACGTGATGTTTCTTACTGACGGTACTCATTGCTCAGTCTAAAAGTCAGATATGAGTTCAGGCACTGCACAATCAAGGGCAGGCTTGAATTATGATGAAGGTACAAGCTGCAGATACAAAAGTAATGCCTAAATATTTTTGGGAGGCGAATAGTTTCAAGTAATCAATGTATCTATGCTATTACCCTAATCTGCTTTTTCCCAAGGGAATATGAGGTACCTTTAGTTGGGCTTCAAACCATGTTTATTCTCACCGCGGGCAGACAGTGGGAAGCAGCAAGTAAAATCCACCAAGGTCAGGCGGGCAAAAGAAGGGAGAAAAGTGGAAGCAGTGAAGAAATACAGTAGTCCTTCACCTCGAACCACAACTGAGCCCAAAATTTCTGTTGCTCTGCGAGACAGTTGTTAAGAGACTTTTGCCCCATTTTACAACCTTTCTTGCCAGAGTTGTTAAGTGAAACAATGCAGTTGTTAAGTTAGGGACCCGGTTGTTAAGCGAATCTGGCTTCCCCATTGACTTTGCTTGTCAGAAAGTCGCAAAAGGGGATCACATGACCCCGGGACACTGCAACCGTCATAAATATGAGTCAGTTGCCAAGCGTCTGAATTTTGATCACGTGACCAGAGGGATGCTTTAACGGATGTGAGTCATAAGTCCCTTTTTTCAGTGTTGTTGTAACTTTGAACGGTCACTAAATGAACGGTTGCAAGTCGAGGAATACGGGTACAGTGGGCACTGTGGCAGCAATATCAAAACACCAAGAGGCCAACTGGATGGCGCTGCCAATTGGGCAACTGTTCTGGAGGGCTCTGAGGATTAATGCTAGGGGCGGCCTCTTCAGGCTAAGGGATATTGGATACATTCATTTACTCAAATGAAGTAAGACTCGGCGGTTAAAGATGTTGAGCTTGTCAGCTGGAGAGTTGACAGCCTGGGGGTTGAGACCTGAGCTCTGCACAAGGGGGTGAGCTCCCGTCACTTGCTTCAGCTCCTGCCCACCTAGCAGTTGGAAAGCATCTCAACGCAAGTAGATAAACAGGTATCACTTTGGTGGGAAGGTAACAGCGTTGTGTGCGCCTTTGGCATAGAGCCATACTGGCCACATGACCACGGAAATTGTCTTTGGACAACGCTGGCTCCCTCAGACAAGAAACGGAGACGAGTACCGTGCCCTAGAGTCGGACACGATTGGACAGGGAAACCTTTAGCTCTAGCAAGACGTTAAAGAACGCTCTTTCAACTGATAACAACACGTGATCCCTCTTGATTTTTGTTTCTACGTTGCAATTTTTATAAGGAATTTCTTGTTTTAATTACCACATTACTGCATCTTGAGCCTTACCTTTATTTGCCTATTTTTGAAAGGGTCAGGAATGGTCATCACTATGAGTGAGACCTCTGCAAGATGCTGGAGGGGCAAGGTTCAACAACTTTCTCATTAAACTCTGAGCTATAGATAAAGGCAGCAAAATAATTACACCTTTCTTTCTGCCTCTGAGAATGTAACAAATTTATTTATTCATAGATTGGGGGGGGGAACACAGGATATAGAGATTTCTCTTTACCAATTTTTTTTTTAAAAGCATTACAGATTAAAAAAGATAGAAATTACTTGCTTCTAGGTATGCCAGTGTATTTATACACTTAGTTTTCATTAAAACAAACAAACAACACCTACTTATTCTAATCAATTGCACACTATGGAAAATTTCACTTTAAAAATCCTTACTGTGACATCTCTCCTTATACATTTTTTAAGTCTTTACTTGCTTTTCTCGTGGGAATAGTCTTCTTTTCAAATCTATTGCAATTTTCTTGGCATGTCAGAATTCAGGGGGAAAAATGTTCTTGACATCTAAGGGAAGAAAACATGGCAGACATTTTGCATTGCTTCAGAGCTTGGAAAAGCCAATCCCAGCACTGAAATGTAATACTGCAATGCATGAAAAATAACACCACTGGACATCTGACTCCACAAACAAATTCCAAATGAGTTTAAAATGTTACTGGATCATTTAATTGCTTCCCACCCTCTTTAGTAGAACCAGGGAAGAGAATCATTATTCCTTGAGTTTTCTGTACATTTTTGGGGGCTGACAAATAGAAATTGGGAATTAGTATCAAAAATGAAGGTGTTTCTTCCTGAGAGGGCAATCATTATGGAATCAATTCCAATAAAATAAAATTAGTGGGACTTCCTGCTACACAAATAGCTGTAGGATCATTCTGTACTTTCGGAGGAGCTATACCTGCGAAATTCAAAGTAAAGTAATATCAATAGGAATGTCTCAGAGTGCAACATCTGGGGAAAATATCCATGGCCTTTCTGTCCTGTCACTGATGCTTTGATGACAAACATTTATGCAGCTGTAATATTTGTCTCAGTCAGTTGCCATAAGGGCTATATCAACAAAGGAAGAGTTCCACCGGGTAGCCCTCTTCTCCATTGCAACAAACAAACAAACAACAGTTTGTTTTACAGCACCCTAAAAATAATCACTTGTGGTAGAGGCAGTTATGGAGGAGAATGTACTGCCTCAGAGACCGTGGAAACAAAATAACAGAACTCCCCATGCAATGAGGGCCTTGCCTTGGCTCTCTTTTCCAGAGAGATTGTTGGGCAGCTGGCAAGCTCCCTTAAAGGCAGCCCCTGTTTTTCACAGCCATCTCCCTGGTTGGCTTTGGCTCTATTTTGGTAACTGGAGACAAGAAGCCCACAAAATGCTAGAATTCACTCACTGATGACTTGGGATGGGATGGGATAGAATGGAAGAGGAGAGGAGAGGAGAGGAGAGGAGGGGAGAGGAGAGGAGGGGAGAGGAGAGGAGAGGAAAGGAGGGTAGGGGCGGGGAGAGGAGAGAGAGGAGAGGAGAGGAGTGGGAGGGGAGAGGAGAGGAGAGAGAGGATGAGGAGAGGAGGGCGAGGGTTGAAGAGGGGGTAGGAGAGGCAGAGGAGGGGAGGGAGGGGAAAGGAGGGGGAGGGGAGGGGAGGGGAGAGGAGAGGAGATGACACTGAGTTGTTTATATGATTTTTGACTGGAGGTTCACAATCACATTAAAATGGGAAAGCAAAATGGGGGTGGAAAGCAAAGTATACCAGACATGTATTCCCAACAAAGTTACAATTGTTGAAATCCAAATGATTTTAGCCAGGGTGGGGCAGGCACCCCTGAACGTCCCACCTGAAAGCAAGGAGAATCTAAGTCTGCTGTCCCTCATCCAGTGGCCAGACTGCTCTACCTTTTCACTGCCCTTGCTGATGGGGGGTTTAGAAGATTTGATGCCCAACATGCTGGCTCAGGAATTCTGGGAGTTGAAGTCCACGGGTCGTAAAGAAGTCATAGTTGCCCACTGGTCCCCACCCCACCCCATCAGGTCCCATGAGCTTCAGTTTCCAGCACCAGTCTGGTGGCCTCCCTTCTCTCCCCCCCCCCCCTGGCCCCATCATGTGGCATCAAGAGGCCCTCTTCCATTTTCTAAGCCAGGGGTGTCCCCAGAGATCATACAAGTCAGGAGGAGGAGGAGGCCTTTGAAGTCCCACTTTCTTTCTTTTTTCACCTATATCCTTGTCTTGGCCGAATCTTCATTGTTTCACCCACTCCTTATGCATCCCCCCCCATCCCATCAGCTTGCTTTCAGTGGCCTTTTTCTGGCACCCTCAGCCTGGACCTGGGTTTTTGCACTGAGAGATGAAATCAGCTGGAGACCAGACATTCAGGTATTGCCAGGATGGTCGTTTTCAATAACTGGCCATTGTTTTGTTTGCTTGTTTGTTTTCTCTCTGCCCTCCTCCGCTCCACTTTTGGCACAAGATTCAGCGCACAGGAAGAATTCTGGGGAACTTTGGGTCTCTGTCTGGCAACACTTGCGGGACTCAGATAAGGGACGCTGACTTGGGGGTTTGGGACACGGGAGCTCGGGCGCAGCGGGGAAGCCAAGGAGAATTCGCCTCGGGCATCTTCGTCGGTGCAGAAAGGATCCCCGCCTCTCCAGTCGCCTCCCGAAATAAAGCCAGCTCGGATGGGGAAAGAGGAAAGGTAGAGCCGCGAAGGTGTTAATACTGTACAGACAACTACGGCGGGCTTCGGGGAGCCTCTCCCGCAAACCCTGGCTGGGAATGCGCCGGGCAAGGAGTCGCCCAAGGCACTGAGGCCAATCAGTACATGCACAGAAGCACTCTCGCCCTCGTCGTAGTTCCTCCCGAGAAGGAGGCAAGGCGCCCGAAGGTTTTCCCCTCTCGCGGTCCCCCTCGCGAAGTGGCTGGAGCGGCGCCCGAAAGCGCACCGGAGCGAGTCAATTTCGCTGAGCTCGGAAGCTGCCGGCCCTTCCGAGAACGGGGCGCTGCCTCCTGGCCCTGCTGTCCCCCTCCGCGAAGTTCGGGGTGGTGATGGTGGTGGTAGGGAGAGGATCAAGACAGCTTCCCTTCTCTTCTCTTCTCTTTCTCTTCTCTTTCTTTTCTCTTTCTCTTCTCTTCTCTTCTCTTCTCTTCTCTTCTCTTCTCTTCTCTTCTCTTCTCTTCTCTTTCTCTTCTCTTCTCTTCTCTTCTCTTCTCTTCTCTTCCCTTCCCTTCTCTTCCCTTCCCTTCCCTTCCCTTCTCTTTCTTTTCTCTTTCTCTTCTCTTCTCTTCTCTTCTCCTCTTCCCTTTCTCTTTCTCTTTCTCTTTCTCTTTCTCTTTCTCTTTCTCTTTCTCTTTCTCTTCTCTTCTCTTCTCTTCTCTTCCCTTCCCTTCTCTTCCCTTCCCTTCTCTTTCTTTTCTCTTTCTCTTCTCTTCTCTTCTCCTCTTCCCTTTCTCTTTCTCTTTTTCTCTTTCTCTTCTCTTTCTTTTCTCTTTCTCTTCTCTTCTCTTCTCTTCTCAATGGAAACTAATCATGGAAAGAAGCAACCTAGAACTAAGGAGAAACTTCCTTAGTGGAACAGTTTGCCTCCAGAAGTTGTGGGTGCTCCATCACTGGAGGCTTTCGAGAGATTGGACAGCCACTTGTCTGGAGTGGTATAGGGTCTCCTGCTTGAGCAGGGGGTTGGACTAGAAGACCTCCAAGGTCCCTTCCAACTCTATTACTCTTTTCTTCTCTTCTCTTCTCTTCTCTTCTCTTCTCTTCTCTTCTCTTCTCTTCTCTTCTCTTCTCTTCTCTTCTCTTCTGTCTTTCCTTTGTTTGAGGACCTGGAAATCGGCTTGCTGCTCCTGTGGCCAAAGTCTCGAGCGCGGGATTTCTCCGGCCTCTGGCAAAAGCTTCGCCCGGTTCCCCTCCGGCTGCGAAGCCAGCCAGGCTCCTTCGGGCAGGCGTCCCACTTTGAGCCCGAAGCTGCCCTCCTCGGGGCTTAGACGTTTTGCAGCGCCTGCCCAGAAGAGGCAAAACGCAATTCTGCGGGAGAAGACTTTCCTGGACTCTTGGTCCAAGGGACCCAGGGCTCCATCAAGGAGCGGGGAGAGGGAGGGCTTATGGTTTACCCATTTAGCTGGGTTTTTAAAGAAGCCTTAAGTCCCGCTGAGCACGAAGTGAAACGATCTCAGACTTACGCGCACGGGACAAAATCCAGCGCCAGCGATCGGTAGGCGGTAGAAGCTGACGCTGGCGGGAGAGCCGCGCTGGAACTTCGCGGGCAGCAGCTGGGGCAGCCCAAACTAAAAAGGAGGAAGACCGGGGGGTGGGGGGGACACCCATTGCCAGGCTGGAGGCAGATAACTGAAAGGTTGAGGAAATTGCCCGAAAAAGCAGGCAAGGTCCTTTCTCTGCCTCCTTCATTCCCACCCTCCTCTCACAAAACTCCGGCAGCAAAGCGGCAGGGGGGTGGATGGTGGTGGGATCGCTGGGCGCAGGAATCGGCCCTTCATCTCCTGAAGAGGTCCTTCTAACAGTTTGGAAGACTTTGCTAAAAATCCATCTCCAGGAAGGAAAGGAAGGCAAGAGAACCTGGAGAGGAGGAACGAAAGGCGGGGAGGCCAGGCCAGGAATCTGGGCCAAGAAGCCAAGCGCCTGCTTTGACCCCCCAGCCTGGGGAAGGGGGCACGGCAGAGCAAGAAAGGGTCCTGGCGAAAAGCGATGCCGGAAAGAGGCTGGTGGGAAAAACGTCGAAGAGGATTTGGGGGGGGGGAGCGAAAGGCGCCTGTTGCACGCCCGGAAGAAGGGGTGGAGGATCTGTAACTCTCTCCAAGTTGTCGAGACATCCCGCAAATAGTTACAGACCTTCTTCAGATTGGACGGAGTAAAACGTGTCAAGAATGAACCGACAGTTTATGCATATATATATAAACTTGGTGGAGCTTTAGTGAGAGATTAAAGAATCCGGCTCCATTTGATCTCATCTTTCCTTCCCTCATCTTCTCGCCAAGTTTTTCTTTCGCTTCTGGGCGGAGAAAGTGGGCTAAATTGTGCCACAAATCGCTCCTTATTCTTCTATGCCCTGCTCGGTATTTCCTTGCCTACCTGACAGCCCTTCGCATATTACCAAGAAGCTTTACTGGTTGGCATTGCCCAAGAAGGATGGATCCATGATGACCATGGTTTATATATATATATATATATAAAAGAACGACCTAACTGAGAGTCAAAGGAGGTAGAAAAGTCACTCAGGCTAGGAACTGAAATGATACTCTCCATCACCCTTTTTTTTTTTTTTTGGGTGGCTTCCGTATTTGCCAATTTATAGTGCATTTCAGCTATCTTTTATTTTTTTTAAAATGTATCAGCTCGACATCTGCTGCCTACTTGGCCAGGCTTTATCTTACTGTTCTCGGAGTTCCTTCCAAAAGTAATGGGTCACAAAGATTTGACACACCTTGAGGTTGAATTTGGACTGTATAAGGAGAAAAAGACCACTAGTGTGGTACAATTAAGAGAGGGGATGGAGCTCAAGATGGCGGTGGGTGAGTAGTTCTGAGTTTATGCTCTCCATTGTTACCTTTCCTTTTAGTATTTTTTTTTTTTTACAACTAATAGAGGCTGGAGTCAAGCCTTAGAGATGAGAGGAGGGCAACGGAGGGAAAAGCACCAGGAAAAAAACTATCAGGGCATTTATGAGTTAAGAGGGCAAAAAGGGAATAAAGTCGTTGTAGCAATAGGGTTTCAAGAAACTTCTGCTGGAGTGAGCTTAGGGCAAAATGTGAGACACAGCACTGGGCAAATAAAATATGATGGGGGGGGGGGAAGGCTATATGTCAGGGAGGGGCTGCAGGGTTTAGAGCTCACGGAGAGATACAAAACAGCCTGAGTGAAATCCCACTTAGAAGATGAACAGGAAGAAAGCCTGGATGGGGAAGAAGAAGTAATTGGGAAGATGAAAACTGATAACTTATGGGAAAAGCCAAATTAAGGCACTGCTGTAAGAGAGAGAGAAACCCTTTAGCTAAGAGCTGTTTTGAGCAGTGAAGAAATCCTTCAACCAGAAGTTCTAGCTCAGCTTAAGTGCAAGTGTTACATAAACAGATGAGCTGAGAGTAAACACCTGAAACTGAAGACTGACACGGAGAGGGAAGACAGAAGGATAAAGGGCAGGAAGGTGGGGCCGAGGGTGCCATCAGTATTAAGTCAGGTGACAGATCAAGATTTGAATGTTGCAAACCAATGATGAAACTGGCCTTGAGGGAGAAGGTGGAGAAGCTGAAATACAACCGGTTTACATTGTGGATTGGCAAAGAGAAAACTGGCGATCCCGACACATGATATTTGGGAAGAAGGAAAATAATAATAATAATAATAATAAAAAGAACTTGTAATCCCACTGTCCTATCAAGAAATCCAAGGGAAGACTTTAAAGCAAGGAATTTAAAGCAAGGCTTAGATTTATTCTGAAAAACTGCATGTTTCTTGATGGCATGGCATGAGACGATGTTGCACAATTATATCAATGATGATCTCCATCTCCCAAATAATAAAAATAAAAGTAAAGTCTTTTTGAAATGGATTAATAGTTCAACTTTTTTTTTTTTTTTTTTAAAAAAGGGTTTTCTGCTCTAAACAGGTTTCCTTTTGGTATCTAAATATTAGTGAAAGAGGAAGCTGGTAATATTTATATCCCTGCTTTAGGGCAGGGGTAGGCAACCTTGGCTCTTTTATGACTCGTGGACTTCAACTCCCAGAATTCCTGAGCCAGCATGGCTGGCTCAGGAATTCTGGGAGTTGAAGTCCACGAGTCATAAAAGAGCCAAGGTTGCCTACCCCTGCTTTAGGGAATTGGTTGTGAGACTGCCTCCTGAAGCTGCAACCGGGATGTTAATTTAAGCTGGCTTGGATGCAAAACATGTCATATGAGCAAGAAGATGCTGGCAGAGCAGAGAAGGAGGGCTGTTATAATGCTATTGCATGATGCCAGGGAGGTATCCAGAAGGGAACTGCTGGGATAAGGGTTAGGACTGGCTTTATTTATTAGCAATCTGGACAAGCAGGTAGGCAGCATAATAATCACATCGTGAGAAGATGCAAAGAAAGTATACTCCGGGAAGACAAAGGATTCACGTAGAAGGCTCTGAAGCAGTTAGAAACTGAAATCCAGCCTATTCAAACTATAAGCAATGCTGAAGAACTGCATCTTCTTCAGTTAGGTCTATGTATAAAAAAGAATGGCCCGTAAGAAATAATTTCAAAAGATGACAGACTTGCAAAGCAGAAGTAAAGGACCAAGAGGCTCTGAATATGTTAAGAAGTGAGAATGAAACAAGTTTGTTGGAAATCTTAGCTAAAAATAGTGCAGCTTCCTCGTGATTCTCTGTATTGTATCTTTTTTTTTTTTTTTTTAAGATAGTGCAGCTAATGTTGTATTCCTGGCTATTTTAATTCTTGGTCAGATGACAACATCATTTTGACCAAAATTATTTCCCTCTGTCATTTTCAGAGAAAGAAAGGGCTAAGCAAAGAAGACTCTTTCCTACTAAGTCAGGGGTGGGGAACAATGGCCCCTTTATGACCTGTCAACTTCAACTCCCAGAATTCCTGAGCCAGCCATGCTGAATTCTGGGAGTCGAAGTCCACAGGTTGGAAAGGGGCCATTGTTCCCCACCCCTGTACTAAGTACAGAAGATGGCCCAGCAAGTATTGGGCAATTTTTGCTAAGGTTTGCAAACAATAAGAGAAAATGGTTGGCAGGCCATAATAAAGCACTATTTTTGGGGTGACACATGCAATTCTAGGCCGCCAATTATCTGTATGTTAACCATAACTGAGCTGACTTTAAATGGGGGGAAATGGAGAGAATGTGATAAGGAAAGAATCAGTGCCATGTGAGTTGGCTTAAGAAAAATTGATACTGACAGGATGTTTGATTTTGTTTAAGAGAAGAGACAATAGTTTGCTAACTGAAATGCTAAGCTCCCCCTCACTTTTTCCTTCAGTAAACAATCCTCCTCCTTTTCCAGAAATGTACTTCTCTGTATAATGTAATGGAATCTACTTAATCATTTGAAACTATAAGTACAGATCAGTTCACATATAAGAAGGGAAGGAAAAGGAAAGGAAGAGAAAGGAAGGGAAGGAAATGAAGAGGGGAAGGAAGTATGGAATAGGTTGTTTTTTTTAAAAAAAATATATTTCCACTCAGGCACCTGAATGTCAGTAAAAGTATCAATATTTTTTCTAATACATTCTTATCGGCCAAAACGGAATGGATAATAACCAGTCTTTCATCATATACTCTAATAATATCTTCAGAGAACGTGTGTTCAAAGGAATCCAAAATTTAAGAAGTTAAAAAATGTTAAATAAACTTTGCATGTATACAGAGCCACAACCCCAAAGTGTTTGTTTATAATCAACCATTCATGGTTCTTTAGAAAAAGGAGCAAGAAACAGACTATAAATTCTGGGGAAACAGAGATGAATAGCATAGATAGAGAGATCAATGGGTTTCTTCCAAATTCCAAATTCTATTTTCCATTATAGAAAATGTGTATATGTAAGCTTTCTTCCCAGAATAAAAGCTGATTAGATAGATAGATAGATAGATAGATAGATAGATAGATAGATAGATAGATAGATAGATAGATAGATAGATAGATAGATAGATATTTTGAAATCTCTGTGTTAAAGATTGATTTTTCTTTTAATTCAAATTGTGTGGCGAGATTACTGACATTAAGCATGTCTTACTAAGATTCATATAAAAGGACTCTGGGAGAAACTGTCAGTGGGATGGGAAGAAGGGAAAACTCGGTATTATATACTAAACACATATTCCAAAAAGCCTGAAATTTCATCTCTTTAGTCAAAACTCTCCAATGCTGCCTGAGCCTCTAAAGTAGTTTTTCCCAATTTAATCTCAAGAACAGTTTGTCTACACCTCCCAGAATGCCCAGCCAAAATGGACATCTGGGAATTGTTGTCCATCATTTGAAAAAATAATAAAAACAGAAAGTCTGTTTTAGAAAACTGCCATAAGATAAACAATTGGGATATATAAATCCATCCTCAAAACGTTCTATGTTCACACGATTGAACTAGACAAGAGATTTAATTTTTCTGAAATACAAAATGGTAGATTTCCTTCATGGGCAGAGAGAAAAGAAGGCACTGAGTGAACAACTAAATCCTGCATGTCAGGGGGAAGAGACAGATTTCCAGCAACTTTGGGTAGGCAGTGGATGTATGTCAGCCTGAATATCAGCTACTGGGAATCAACCAGTAAAGCCATTCCATAGATTAGTTTAAATCAGTGTTTCTCAAGCCTTTTTCTCTCAGGACCCCTTCCCACTTTTAAAAATCATGGTAGACCCCCCCCCAAAGCTTTTGTTTGCGTAGGTTATATTTATCAATATTTAACATATTAAAAATGAAAACTGATGCATTTCCTGCCACAACTGCTTTTCTCAATGGTTTTATGGAATGTTAATTTTGTATTAGTTTTCAATGCTGACAGGCAAATCATTCTTATTTTGTAGATCCTTGAGAGGGCCTTGGGGGACCTTCAGGTATCCTGAGACCACACTTGAAGAAACACTGGTTTAAATAATCATCAAAAGCAAGCCATCCCCACTGCCATTTAAGCAAGAGAATATGGAAGTGGAAATGTCGTATGTTAGCATGAACTTTCACCAGCAAAACACTTTCCATAGTAATTAAACAGGCCCAACATTTCACACACTAGGAAGGAAGCTTTTGGCTTAAATCTCTTCCAAGGCCCAAAGCGTGAGGTTTTCCCCACAGATGAGAAGCCTCCAGACATGCATCACAGCGATCACTTTATGAACAGCCCTCCAGTACTGCCCCAGGCCAAAATAAGAACATTTCACCTCATGTAACCCTATGAAACA
Source organism: Azemiops feae (assembly GCA_023970755.1). NCBI lineage: Eukaryota > Metazoa > Chordata > Lepidosauria > Squamata > Viperidae > Azemiops > Azemiops feae. The sequence continues at coordinate 235,589 of JALGBA010000475.1, read as the reverse complement.
ACCTTGAGAATAGACCACTCTAAGCTTAACATGTCCATATGGATAAGCTGCATTTATAGGTCTCAGGATTTCTCCTCCAACGCTCCTCCAATGGAGAAAAGTGTGCAATTAAGAAATGCTGCAAAGCAATGTCACTTCTAGCCAACCCTTATCGAGCACGAGCAAGGTTAAATCAGCAAATAATATCTGACCTTCTATGGCTCCTTTCCTCTAATTTTCTTTGAGCACATTGAAAATATCCATGAAATGACCATGGCACCACTGCCTTCTGTATACTGTACTGCAGGGGTCCTCAACCTTGGCAACTTTAAGACTTGTGGACTTCCAATTCCCAGAATTCCTCAGCCAGCACTGAGGAATTTTGGGAGCTGAAGTCCACAGGTCTTAAAGTTGCCAAAGTTGAGGACCCCTGCTGTACTGGATTAGGTCTAAATCAGCTTATTGTTTTCCTACAGCTTTCCAATGAACATCTCTTTCTCCATCCTTTCATAGCTACTGCTGCCATTTCTAAAGAAGATGCCTGGATATTTTTAACCCTCACATGTCTTCCCATGAATAGTCATGTTCTCCTGTTTCTTCTTTTCGATCTGAAGCAACAGGGTTTGAACAAGGCAGAGTATTAATAACTAAGCTTTACAGATGTTGTGTGTGTGATGTTTCTCTTCAATTAAGAACAAGAATTGCTTATCATGTACAGTGTCCACTAAGCTCTTCGACTGAAAAGGAAAAGTAGGTGGGAATAAAGTAAACCTTACTCAGAGCGCACAAGAATTCCTGTGGCCAAACACTACAAAGTTCAGGTAATTGAAATAGAACAAGAGGATGTCCAGAAAACAATCTTGAGTTTCAGAAAATAGGATCGCCAGAAACTTGTCACTTCACAAGGATAGAGCCAGTAGTACTACCAAGGACAAAGACTTAAATAACTGAGATCAAGAACAGAGTTTTAGTGAAATTGTTTGAACAATAACTCCCATTTCTTGCAAAGAAGCCTAAATGGGATTGTCACTTGTAGGCCAGTTGGTCTTTCTTATCCTTCTATTCTGAACAACAAGCTGCACGTATTGATCCTGAAACCAACAGCCCAACATAACAGACAGATGTCTAAAGCAGTGCCAGAAGCAAGAGAACAAGATGGGATTCATCCTGCCTAAGATCCCATTTGTAACCAAAACAAGTTCCATCCTTCACATACCAGAGATGTTTTTTAAGAGCAGGGAACATGTGTGTATCTATATCTCCCAATATTTAGAAAGAAAGAAAAAACCCCAATAAAGATATTAACTACAAGGATTTGATTGTCAGCAAACACAATATATTTACTGCATTAGCATTTGCTCACAGTGCAAAGGGTACAACAATACATCTGTTCAATAATTCTGATATTTCCCCTTTAAAATGCTGTCTGCATTAACCATCATATCTGCATTACAATATGACACATGAGCAAATGAAATGTGTGTGAAAATTATCACTTTTTCCCCCACAATATCAAGCATTTTAACCTTAGTATAAGGTACTATAAATTCAAGAAATAAAAACATCCACAAAATATATTACATCTGGTTTGTCTTTTCCCCCTAAGTACTCAACTTTATACAAAAGTCTTCCAAAAAAATAGCATTCCCTTAGATTTTTGTAGTTAAACCTGATTTTTGTTTCTTTCAGTTCACATAAATTAGACTGCATTTTTCTCTCTGAGAATGTTTTTGATGTAGTTTTTTTTTAAAAAACATGCAGACATCAAACCTGAATAAAACACAACCTTTTGGCAACAAGTTTTTTTTTTAATAATTATCATTGTTTTGCTTAAATATCTGAGCATTTTTATTAAAACAAACAAAAGGAAAAGGAAAAAAAAGAGCAAGACATGCAATGACATGCACGTACCGAAAGAAGAGGGATAAGACTAACTTATCTCCCCTTCAATTTATGTGATCCCCAAACAGAACAAAATAACATTATAAAAAGTACGCATTAAAACACTGGTTTTTTTTTTTCTGCATTTCTGAAAACAATGGGGTTTTTTTTTCTTTAAAAAAATGCCACCCCAAATTCTTAGAGTAGCCCTCTTTCTTAAAATGACATTTCCAGGGAGAGCTAGGAGGATCTGGAAGTAGCTAATGATATCTATGCCTCTCCCCTCCCCCCCCCATCACTTTGTAAAGGTGGTTTGAACACTTACATAGTTCAGCTGCATTGAACACATGCACTACACACACACACACACACACGCACACGCACACACACAGTGCTTTGAAAAAGGAATTGAAGGGTAGTGGAGTGCATAAAGTGACCCTCAAAATGGACACCCTACCCAATGGATTGCATTTCCCTCCAAGTTCCAGGAGGAAAATGAAGAGGGGAGGGGATCAAGAATACATTCAAGGTAGAGGGAAGTTGAGAGAAGCACCCCCCCTCCCAATTCCACTTTTTTTGGGGGGGGGACCTCTCTCCAGCCACTACATTCATGGGTACCATCAGTGAGTGAGTGACCCGAGGGAGGGGGGGGGTGGCCCAATAACCCAAAAGAGCCTTAAGCCAGTTCTTGTCTCTGGCTTCCTCCCTTGGAGAAATTACAGTTTGGAGTAGTACAACTATTCTCCCTCACTGAACTTTCTCCCCCTTCCCCTCCAACGGTTTTAGGTTACACAATGCCCAGCCAGGGGTCTGACAACTTCTAACTAAAGGACCCCATTGCGAGGGGAGGAGGAGGAGGAGGAGGAGGAGGGGGAGGTGGCTGGAACATTTCAGTCATCCCTCCAGGTGACCAGGACAGTGGAGGGCCAGAAGGAAGACAGGGCAGCCAGGCAAGGGGTTGCTCCTGTTTGGGACTTTGCTTTGGCCTGGGCCAGGGATTTACATATCAAGCTGGGGGGGCGGGGGGGGAGAAGAGGAAGGCTGTTGTTAAAAGCAGAGCAGAGCAGAGCAGCCTGGGAGAACCAGAAGGAAGGGATACCACCACTCTTAGAAACCAGGAAGAGGGCTGCCCCCAAACAGCAGTGGCAAAAGCGAGCAAGGCGCTGCCTAGGAAGGCGAAGCGGGTCGGCAGGCAGCTACCCGAGGGGTCGAGAGTCAGAGGAGAGAAGCCAGCCCCAGCCCCCACTCCCAGCCCGGCGCATTTTTGTAAGGATCCAGCGACTTTTTTGGATGCAAAAGCGACTTGGGTTTTTCCAGCAACTCTCAGTTATTAGGCGGAGGAGGGGGGGGGTTTAGTGGCGGGAGGGGGGCAGGATTAATTTATAGGGTGCAAACAGTCCAGTTCAGCTCGAGGCCGACGCACGCGCACGCACACTTCCACGCACAGGCACACGCATGCATGCATACACGGTCTCCACGGGCAGCAGGCACTGCGCTTTGGTGCCCCCCTCTACCGAGGGAGAAGAAAGAGGGGACGCTCAGGGGAAGGGCGCCTTCTGGCGAGAGGGGGAGGGGAGGGGAGGGAGGGCCAGGGCGTCCGGTGGCTGAAAAGAATCCAGGGAGACGCCCCGTATCCAACCGGGTGCCCCTCATTTACACGTGCCAGCCAGATCGAGCCCAGCCCGACACCCCCCTCCCCGCCCCCGGCAGTTCCTCCGGGAGAAGTGGCGCAGCCGCCGCTTCCCCACTCCTTCTGAGCCGCTTAGGATCAAGACGATCCGGCGGAAAAGTTCAAGCCTCCCTCCCACCAGCAGCTGGCCGGTGGGCGACGGGAAGCGGGCGCGCCAAGGCGCCCCTTTCAAGCGGGCGCCCGAGCAGGACTTGGCCAGCAGCCGCTCCTGCTGCGCGGGTTTCGCGCAAGGTCGCAACCAAAGGCAGCCTGGCTCGGGAGGCACTGGGAGGCGTCGGGGCGGCGGGGGCAGCGTCACGCGCAGGTGGTGACCACGGGCGCCAGCCCCGAGACCGCGGCCGAGCCGGCGGGCCCGCCGATGCCGGCGGCCCCGGCGGCCGAGGCTCCTTTGTCGGCCTTCTTCTCCTTCTGCTTGAGGTGGATTTTGGCGTGCCTCTTGCGCTCGTCGCTGCGCGCGAACTTGCGCCCGCAGAACTCGCAGGCGAAGGGCTTCTCGCCGGTGTGCGTGCGGATGTGGGTGGTGAGGTGGTCGCTGCGGCTGAAGCTGCGCATGCAGATGCGGCACTGGAAGGGCTTGTGGCCCGTGTGGATGCGCAGGTGCCGCGTCAGCTCGTCGGAGCGCGAGAAGCGCCGGTCGCAGCCCTCGGCCGGACAGGCGTGAGGCCGCTCGTGGAGGGGCGTCTTGCTGGGCCTGTTGGGGTACTTGCGCGGCCGGATGGGCTTAAGGGTGAGCGGCTGCTGCTGCTGTAGGCTGCCGAAGCCCGGGTGGATTTGCTTGTCCTTGAAGGCTTTGATGGTCTCCAGAGGGGTGATGGGGGGCGGGTTGACCCGGATCGGGTCCAGGTTCTGGAAAGGTTTGTGCTCTGGGAGGCCGCCCAGGTCGTTGGGGTGGCCGTGGTAGAGGTTGTAGTCCGGGATCATGGGGAAGAGGTTGCCGTCCAGGCCGCCGGCCTGCTTGGCTCCTTGGTAGTCCTGCGTGGGGTAGGCCAGGCCGGCGGCGTTGCCCTGCGGGTCGTGGAAGGACACCGGGTCGCCCGGGTAAAGGTCGCCGCAGGCGGAGTAAGGGGGCAGCGCCGGGTACATGCCGTCCACGTCGGCCTGGCTTTGCACTTGCACCATGCTGCCCGTCGAGGCCTGCGCGCCGGAGGAGGGCGGCGGCACCCCGAGGATGCCGGTGCTCATCAGGCTGATGATGTTGTCTTGGCACCAGTTGGACGGCGAGTCGAAGGCGAACTTGCCCAGGTAGGTCACCGTCTTGTTGCCCCCAGGAGCGGGCTGGAAGGAGCCCGAGTAGGAGGACAAGTCCTGGCCGGGCTTGTCGTTGGCTAAACCAATATCCATAACATTATCTGCGAGGGACGAGAGGGGGAGAAACGGGGGGAGGGCGAGAGAGAGAGAAAAGGTGAGCGATTGGGGGCTGGAGGAAGGGGGGAAACCTTCCTGGCGAGGGAAGGAGGGAGGGGAGGGGGAGGCGAAGGAGGGGAGGGTCCACGCGGGCAGTCCCAGGGGCCCTCGCTTGGCCAAGAAGCCTCGCACGCCGCTCCCCGACCCCGACCGGCCACTCGCGAAGCCAAATGGGAAGCCGGACTCAGCGCCTCGAGCGCCGGTCTTGCACGCGAGAAAAGGAGGAAAGGCGCCGGCGCCAGGAGGCCGCGAAAGGCGGAGCCCTCGCGCTTGACAGCAGGGAGGGGAAGGATTTTTAGGCTTAACTTGCTTACGGACAGACTCAGATACAGATAACAGAAATACACTGGGGGGGCGGCGGGGGGGGGAACGGGCCAGGGACCGCCAAGTAGCTTGGGCGGCCCCTGGAGCGCCCCCGCGCTCTCCCTCGCTCGCTCTCAAGATAAAAAGACACGCCACAGAGACAGACACAAAGCTAGGAAGAAATCTACAAGTAGCGCTCGCACAGTCCTACCCATACACGCGTGTAGAGAACCCAACGAGGCAGGGAGACGCGCGCGCGAGAAGAGCTAAGCGCCGGTCCCTCCGAGACCGCCGCGTCCTCTGCCAGGCCGATCTGCGGAGCTTTAAAAGGGGCGCGCCTCGGTCCAGGCCCAGTCCGTGGCCAGAACCGAGGAAGGTCCTCTCCCGGTCCTACTCTGGGTAGGTCTACAGCCGCCAGGCGCTGGGCAAGGGAGGCTACCTGATGTTCACAGTGGACGGTCCAGTGAGGAACCCGAAGGAGCGTGTCGGAGGGCGGGGAGGCGAGAGTGCAGGTCGCAGGTACCTGGAGTTACAGAACGGCTCAGGCTGCCGAGAGCGAACTGGCCTGCCTGCCCGTCCTCCTCTCTGCTTGTCTCCAGGCTCTTTCCCACCCCACCGACGCGCTCCGGGACCTCCAAGAGAGCTTTACAAACTTGCCGCGATTTCTCCGCCGAGACCAGCGATGAAAAATACAAAGGGGAGGAGGGGAAGCTCTTTTTTGTGCTTGTTTCCCCCCCCTCCCTGAACACTGGTGGCGAAAGGATTTGGGGAGGAGGTGGAGGGGGCTGGCTAATCAAAGGAAGAGAGGATGCGGTGGAGGTGGGGCAAGGCTCTCAACCGAACCGAACCGGGTCTGCTCCAGCTTGGAAGGAAAGGGGAGTCTCCGGCCCTGACCTCTCGGTCACCCCACCTCGCAGATCCTTTCCCTTCCCGAGGGGCATCCAAAAGGGAGCCTGTCGGTTTCAGCCGCAGCCGAGGGAAGAGGAAAGCTGGGGGAGGCGGGGACGAAGCCCGCACCTTCTGCCTCCCCTTGTCCCCCTCGCTGCTCTACCGCCCTGCCCGCGCAGCCACCTCTCTGCCTCTAGGAGCCCCCGCCAGCCCAAGTCTTTCCCCCAGTTTAAGGAAATGGAAGGTCGCCTTCACGCACTTCTCCACCCTCCTGATTCCGACATGATGGATGTATCGGTAAAGAGAAAGAAGAATGAGAGGGGGGGGGGCGATATGCCAGCGCAGCGATGGCAGCTTGTGCCACAGATAAGCCACAGCATATATGAAAGGAAGAAACACACATGCACACACACGTACACAAGAATGGAAGCGCACAGGAAAGAGTACGCCAGGGGAGAAGGGACCCTTGTTCCCACGGCTAGAGGCGCACCAACAACACAGAACCGCAGCCATCCCAGGGAGGCCTCTAAAAGGCAGAGAGTCCTGGTCAGGGGGTCAGGGCGGGAAAACGGGGCTGCCAAGGGCCCCTCTCTCGCACGCCTCCAGCAGCCCCCCCCCCCCCCGTACCTTCCAGTTTCTGCCTCCTGCCATTCTCTTTGCGCCGAAAAGAGGCAGATGTACAGTCTCAGCCCCGGCTTCTCCGCCGGGGGAAGCTCCCTCCCCTCCCGGCTCCCCACCGCAAACACACCGTTTCCCCCCTCCCTCACAGCCCCCCTCTCCTCCCCCTCCTCAAGCCTTGCCTCTCTCCCTGCCTCCTTTACCTGTCGCCATCTGGTTATTATAGTGAACCACCGCTGCCTCGCCGTTGCCGGAGAAAATGTTCAGCGAGTTCGGGATCTCCTCCGGGTACAGATTGTCAGGCAACTGGTTCATCAAAGTGTTCATGGTCCCTGGCAGCTTCTCCACGAGTTTGCCTGTCATAGCACTGGAGGAGGAGGAGGAAGAGGAAGAGGAGGAGAGACCGAGGCAGCTGCCGCCGCCGCCGCCGCCGCCGTCGCTGCGCCACCGGAGGGTTCAAAGTGACTCCGAGCGCCGTTCCAAACAAGGCGACATCCGAATGGCAAATCCGTGCGAAGGAGATCATGCGAGAGAAAAGTTGCGGCGACGGGGAGGGAGGGGGAAGAGGGGAGGGGGAAAGGGAAGGGAAGGCGGCGTGCGAACGGGGGAGGGAGGGAGGGAGGGCCGGTTGGCGGAGGAAGGTGGGTGGTCGGGGGGGGGAGAGCGCGCAATCCTCGGTAGATCCCTGAAGGTGTTTCCTGGATGGCGGCGGCGGAGGACACGCCGTTCTGCGCTGCAGATGTGAGTGTAGAAGAAGATGGTGGGAGCTTTTAATCCCTCCCTGCCCCCCCCTCCCGGTCCTCCCTCCCCAGCCTGGCTCCGCTCCCTTCGCGGCTTCGTCTCTTCTTCGCCCGTTCGTTCAGCCGGTTTCTTCGCTGCAGCCCAAATGCTCAGCCAGGGAAATCCACCAGCTATTTATGTGAGCGAGGGAAAAGCTCCATGACGTAGCTGCCCATATATGGACAGACAAAGCCGAGCCGAAGCCGCGACGTCACAATGGAAGCTCCTTACAATGGAACGTTTAGAAAGCAGGAAGCTGGGCAGCCGGGGCTGCTCAGAGCTGGGCCGCCCAGACCGACACCTCCGCCAAGAGCGCAGCGCTGGGAACGCCGGATCGCCACAGCCGGCGGCGGCGGCGGCGGCGGCTTCTCCTCCTCTCGGGCCGCTCTCCGCCCCACGCCAGGCGAGGGGTCGGCTGTGAAAGCATCCCTGGCCGACAAACCGGCTGCCTATTGCCGGCTAATCCCAGCGCAGCAGCCGGAGAGCGTCGGGTGCCTCCCGAGGACTCCTCGCTGGCCCCCGTTTACCTCTGGCTCGACTTCGGGAGAGAGGAGGAGGAGGAGGAGGAGGAGGAAGAGGCAGTAAGCAAGAGACGCGCGAGCGCTTGAGTTGTGGGCATTTGGCGCGGCGCCCCTTTGCCAAACCGGCGTCGCCTCTTTTGGCTTTTGACCGGCGGCCAGGCACCCAATGCTGAGCCCGAGCGACTGCTCCGGGGGTCGCTTGCACTCCCTCAAAGACCTGGAGAGGGGGAAGCGTTAAAGAGGGGCGCTGTGGCAGGTTTGCTCACCACCACCCCGCTTTACCAAGGACGCAAAGTGCCCCAAGTGGGGTCACTTCGCAGCCCAGCAAAAGACGCCCTCCCGTTGGTGGCCGTGCTGTCCCCAAGACCCTGTAGCTGCTTAGGAAGTTCTATTAAAAACACTAAGAACATGCTGGGGTGTTTATTAAAGAAAATATGTTTCTTTCCGGAGGAGGGAGCCGTTACGAGAAACGAAAATACTGGTTCAGCCACCATTCAGCATTTATATCCGTACTTCATTTTCTTACAAGTATACAGGGTTAGTTTGAAGACACCCGACACATACACACACACACACCGCCCCATTGCGGAGCACTTAATCCTAAACAACCACCCTGTGAGGTCGACTGACTTGGGCAGTTTAATTCACCTGTCCTTAAGTTTCTATTATAAGTTAACAAACACGCCAGAATAAAACAGCGAAGCCTCGAGACGCTTTGCTATCATTACACACAACTAGGAGTTAGCCTACCTTTCCTCCGAGAAGCTCGGGATGGGCCTACAGGGCTTTTCCACGTTATCATCAGAACAGGCCTTGCGAGGTAGGGAAGGCTAAGAGAGAACGCGACTGGCTCAACGGGCCACAGACCTTCACGGCATCGTGAGGATCGGAACGCGAGTCGCTCTCGCGGTCCAAAGCTTTTTTTTTTTCCCCCAGTATAACCCGCTAGTAAAACGGAAACGGCTAAGAAACAGACCGGCTAGCAAACATCCGAGATCCTTGCCAGGTTCTCCGCCAGTCCCAGGTAGACCTAACGCGCCGAACTGCAAACATTTTGGGAAGAGACGGGGCAAGCCCGGCCTTGCCTGGGATTACCAGAGCAGCGTCAGCCACCGGAGCCCGGGTTTTCGTGGGAGTTTGAAGGTAGCAGGAGAAGCTGGAAGCAGACGCGCAGCTCCTGCAGTTACGGGGGGGGGAGACGGGGGGCTACAGTCGCCTAATACTGCAATCCTTTCCCCTTCCCCCCCCCCCTTCCCAAGATATTTTCTCCTTTTAAATTCAGGCACGGTAAATACAAGACTTGGAATGGTTTCCAGACAGGGAACCCTCGGCCGTGTGTGTGTGATTTTCATCCTCCCCCCCCTCCCTTTTTGAAGTTTGGCACTTGCGAGGCGTCAGTAATTAGGTGGTTTCGTGCTAAGTGTGCCAACTGATGCTATCTTTAAATAAAGCCCTGCGAGGTATGTAGCAAATGTATGGAAAAATTATATGTTGCAACAGCTCCACTTACCCAAGTCCTGACACTGTAGGGTCAACAGAGCAAGTGGAGTGAAAGGCAGGCTGGAAAGAAGCCTGGATTTGGGAAGGGGGGGGGGAAGGCGGCGAGGGTGGCCAAGAGCCTACGGCAGTCGGAGGCGAAGGAGTCTTCCGTAAGGTCTGGAGTCTCTGCCCCCCCACCCTCCTTCTCCAGGTGCGCGTAAGAGGGCTTCAGGTCTCGGGCGTAAATAGGCGCCGTCTTTGTTTACTGCGGATACACATACGCGAGGTCGTGCGCTTATTGTCTTCTCTCCCTCCAGTTAGTTCATCCCAGAGGCGATGGAAACAATTCATGCACTTTTCTTAGCAACATCTTCGGGACGGGAGGTTTTTTGTTTTTTTTAAAGTTTTCAGTTTGGTTCCACACAAACTTGGGAATCGCTAACAGTTTCCCCCTGCAGGTCACAGCCACGGCCAACTTTGTTACTTTTCCGGCATCTCTCAAGGTCGTCTGAATCCCTTTACTGGGGCGTAAACTTCAATGAGTACAGCGCACCTCGCTCCAACAAAGCCACGACGCATCGCGCTGCAATCTCAGACCGCCTTCCGAGGCCCACTGATTTGGGGGGGGGGGAGACGGTGTGTGTGTGAGATTCAGGTGGACTCTTGGGTCCTGCCTCCGGAGATGCGCTATTGTATAACTCGGAGAATGGATAGCCGCCATCTGCGCGCCACCCCTTAGGTCTGTTCTTAAGGAAGGTTGCCTCGGAGAAAAGCGCTCCTAAGGAAGGTATGTGTGTGTGTGTGTGTGTGTGTGTGTGTGTGTGTATGGGGGCACCTGCGGGCATATTATAAAGGCGGCTTTAGCTTTTAGGAAGTGCTAGGAACAGGGTACAACAAGCGCAGGTGTTATGTCTCGGCGTTGCAAACAATTCACCCAACAGCGGGGATTTTGAATGCTGAACTTTGCAGTGAAGGCTGCCCCTCCCCCGCCCCGCCTGAAAAGACATCGCTGATGGGGGAAAGGGGAGAAAGTGAGGGCAGTCCCCCCCCCCTCGAACTTGGTGGATACATTTGAAGGGATTCCGTGCTATCGCTGCGGGGCGGGCAGCGGTGGGCAAAACTTCTCCGAGATGGCATTTTGTTTTCCTAAGGGGGGGGGAAAAGAGAGATAAAAACTGCTGGGCCCCCTCCGAACAGATGCTGGAGACCCCCGCTGCCTTCACAAAGGGATTTGGGGAGAAACGGTATGCAGCGGCGGCGGGAGGGGGAGTGGGGGGAGGATGGCAAAGAAGTTCAGCTTTGATCTGACCGCGAGTTCAATCGGCTGAAATCGACACAGGCGGCAGCAGCAGCAGCAGCCTTCCCTCCCCCGCCCCCGAGTGGGGGCGGAGGGGGGGGGCCGAGCGGGGCTTCCGGACCGGCTCTAGAGCGCAGCCTTGTCCTGGAAAGAGAAGTTCGCGAGCGGAGCAGGAGCCGGGCGGGGGAGGGGGGAGGCAGAGATGTGCAAAAAGGGGAGGGTGCAAAAGGATGCCCCCCCCTCCTCCCCCGATTGAGGATGCTTCAAAGAGTCGAGACTAAGCGAAGCCTCCTCGGGGGTAGCAGCCAGGTGCCTGGGGAGGAGGGGGGTGGCAGAGTGGAGGGGGGGGGCAGAGAGTGGGCTAGTCGTGGCGCATCGCGGGGGCGGCCCGCCAGGGAGCCCCGAGATGCCTTCGCCCGTTGCAGCCGCGGGCTCAGCTGGGCCGGCAGCCGAGGGGAAGCGCCATACAAGGCCAGGATCCGGCCCCGCCTCGGACTCCTTATTTGGCGGCAGGTTCCGGCTCCCGGGTGGCATTTCCCCCCCTCCCTCCCCAACCAACCCTCGATCTAGCTACAAGTGGAAAGAGAGAGAGAGAGAGAGACGGAGCGGAACCGGCGGCCTTTCAAGGCGCCGCCTGCTCCGGGGAGGGGAGAACAGCCGGCTCGGAGACAGCGGGAAGGAGGGAGCGCGGGCAGCCCGGCCGGGCTCAGCGAAGGCGTGGGCAACACCCCCGCGTGGAAATGCTCCCGAGTTCCGCCCCGCAGCCAGATTTTGTGGCAAGCCAAAGGGCCGGGCCTCGTCCTCCCTCTCCTCCCCACCCGAGGCAGCCAGGAAAGCTGCGGAGGGAAACCGACGCCCCCTCGCCTTCCAACCGCCGGCCCCCGCCTTTCCCTCCGCGGCGCCCATTGCCTGGTGGCCGGGCCAGCACGTGTGCGCGCGCGAAACTTAAAAAGGCTGGAAAGCCAGAGGGAGGGGGGGGCAAACTGGACGGGGCGCCGCCTGCAAATTCCCCCCTTCCCCCCTTGGTTAAGGCAGGCGACTAAACTATCTCTCTCCCCCCCCCCGTCCCCGTTCCAAGAAGCGCGCGTGTATTGTCCCAAAGCACCCCAATGTAATCTGGCTGGCGTCCTTTCCTCCTCCTGTATAAAGAAAGAGAGAGGATGGATGGAGTCCCCATGGCCAGCCTAAAAAAATATTGATCAGATCTGACCGATAAAACCCTTTTTAGGGGCAATTACCCACAACAAACTTCAAAACACAACCCAAACTGTAAACTGTTGCAGCATTTGTTATGTAATGAGTAGGCCAAAACACTTGTTTCACCCTTACAATGATTTATAACAGTGGTGGCGAACCTATGGCACGGGTGCCAGAGGCGGCACTCAGAGCCCTCTCTATGGGCACGCGCGCCGTCGCCCCAGCCCTAGGCCTTCAGCTGGGTTTTATAAAACCTTTTCGCTTTAGGCCTCCGCTGCCGTGTGCAAAAAAAAAAAAAGGTTCAATCAGTCAATTTCAACTTCTCACAGAACTTTTTAGTCCCACCCAGTCTGCCGCTACCACCACAGACACGCCCACCCAATGGGCCACACCCAGCCAATGGGCCACACCCACCCGGCACTCGACGATGCATAAGTGGGTTTTGGGTTGCAGTTTGGGCACTCAGTCTCTAAAAGGTTCGCCATCACTGATTTATAAGGTATTATTGTATAGCCGTTATCAAAAGCATCAGGAAATCATAAACGTACTTATTAATATTGCTTTTAAAACATTGTTTTGTAGTTTTTTTGTTGTGCAATAGATGGCCGAAGCCGTTATCTAATTATTGACAGGACTCTGTAAACCTAAGAGTTAAAAAAAAAAGGATGTCCCAAAGGTGCTTTTTGAAAAGGCAACTGGACTTTCGTTTTCCCTTGAAGACTTTAAGCTTCTTCAGTTCTGAAGTGGTCAGAACTGAAGAAGCTTCTTGGATGAGAAGCAAAACGTCTTCAAGGAAAAACAAAGTCCAGCTGCCTTTTCAAAAAGCACCTTTGGGACAACCATGACCTGGATGACTGAGAATCTCCATAGACATTTTTTAAAAAAGGATATTATATTGAGACTTGTTTGTGCTGAAAAAAAAAACCATTTATTACGTGGCCGGTGATAAGCACCTTTCCTTGGAAACTCCTGTTGTCCAAATTGATTTTTGCTTTTTAAAATCTAGGCTTTTTTTTTTAAATCTGCTCTGAAGAAAAGTCTCTATCACAAATGCTCTGGGCCTGATCAATAATAATTTCTTCACCTCTAGAGACCCCATTCTCTCCATCTTTTTGTTAGCTTCCTTATCTTATCTTATAGTGGACAACTTATAGTGGAAAAGCTATCCACTGACAGGTTTTGACAGCTGAATTTTGACATGTTTCTTGGCTATGCCAACCCACTCTGCTCAATGAGGCTTCCTTTCAGCCTGATCAAAGCCTGAATAGATCTACCTTATTATTATTATTTTTTTAAACATTATAACATAGTGTTTCTCAACCTTGGCCTCTTGAAGACGGATGGACTTCAATTCCCAGAATTCAAGAGGCCAAGGTTGAGAAACACTGCTATAACACACAAACTACAAGTAGTCCTTGACTTATGACCACAATTGAGCCCAAAATTTCTGTTGTTAAGTGAGACGTTTGTTAAGTGAGTTATGACTTTTCTCGCCTCGGTGGTTAAGTGAATCACTGCAGTTGATAACCCGATTGTTAAGTGAATCTGGTTTCTCCATTGACTTTGCTTGTCAGGAGGTCGCAAAAGGGGATCACATGACCCCAGGACAGTGCGACCGTCATAAATATGAATCAATTGCCAAGCATCTGAATTTTAATCACACGACCACGGGGGAGGCTGCAACGGTCAGAAGTGTGAAAAATGGTCATAAGTCACTTTTTTTAATGCTGTTGTAACTTTGAACGGTCACTAAATGAATTGTTGTAAGTTGAGGGCTACCAGTACTCTCATCTGTAAAAGACAATTCTAGGTCTTGGCTCAGGAGACTTTCTAGGATCTGGAGGGTGGGCAGGTTATTAGTGGTGGCCTTGACTGCCACAGTTCAAGTCTTGCAGTGTTTAGGCAAGGCTCTTTTGCTTTCTCTGGGACTCTTCCCCTTTCTCTATCACCATCCCAGCTAGCTCCTCTTGCTCAGAAAAGAAATCAGAAGCAGAGGCCCATGGGGTGTCAACTTACTGAAAGTAGCCAACAAGTGGTCGGTCCTGTGGTGGGCAAACCACAGGTGTTTTTGCTTCCTGCTTTTTGGGGGTATAGTCAGTAGGTATTCAAGAAATCTTGCTTAAATGAATTTCCCAAAGGTGAAATCATACTAAGTCCAGGCCGCCTTCACACAAAAATGGAGCATATCTACTCCCCTGCCACTAAGCCAGGGGTAGGCAACCTTGGCTCTTATAAAAGAGCTGGCTCAGGAATTCTGGGAGTTGAAGTCCATGAGTCATAAAAGAGCCAAGGTTGCCTACCCCTGCACTAAGCTATTGAGACATCCAGCCAGGGCATTTGGTATGTCTAAGTAAGGGGGAACCAGAGAGTATTTGACTCCCCATTTGTGTAGCAGGCAATTATGCATTTTGGTGGCATTTGTGCAGGTCTGTTTCCTAGGCAATAACTGCAGCCTAACGGTCAAGCCTGCCTTCTTCTCAACCTTAATAGCTATGAATATTTATTGTCTAAGGTAGACATTTCAGTTTATGTGAGGATCATGTCTTGACAAGGAAGCCAACTGTCTTAACAGAAGTGGCAAAGCTTAACTAGAATGGTGACAGCTTGAGAACAATTTAGACTGACTTGGAAGGGGGACGTTGACATTTTTAACAGAACGTATGGCAATGTGTGTAAACCAAGATGTCCCAACATCCTTTATCATATAGGAACAGAGCAAGGATCATCTTTCTTCAGATGTTGCCACAATGCTGATATGAGGACCATAATTCTCCCCCACTAGCTAACATAGAAAAGAACTAAAAGCCATTGACCTGCTTCTCTAGGTACATGCCAAATCTTTCTGTAAAACTACATCACCTCCCTTTAAAGCAGGGGTGGGGTACTATGGCCCTTTTTTGATCTGTGGACTTCAACTCCCAGAATTCCTGAGCCAGCAAGGGCCATAGTTCCCCACCTCTGCTCTAAAGCCATTGCCACAATGGCTTTTTTCTTGACTATTAGGATTATGAAGCACAACCTCTGATAATCCCATCAAACTTCAGGGTGTCTTGCTTTCTGAAAAGGTGTTCTTGGAACTGCCAGATGTATGCAAAGAAAAGTGATGGTGTTGAGTTTCCATCTGCAAAGGAAAAAATTGGGATATGATAGCATCTCAGTTAAGTTAGAGAACTTGCATCCTAATGTCAGATCATAAAGATATGAGTTGTGAACTTGCTCTCTGGGAACAGAGCCAGAGTTACCGTATTACCAGGGATGTACAAGAGCAGAGATGGGAAGACAATACTCTGTAGAATGTAAAGATGGTGGGCGGAGAGGAACCTGTAGCAGGGGATTTGCAAAGCAGTCTCCTGAAAGTTGTACATGCTAAGTTTGCATGGGAATGCCAACCACTGGGTGGAGTAAAAACAAAAAACAAAAAACGAAAACCTTAATGGTGGAATGGGTGTATTCTGGAACAGGGCGTGACCGGAACTAGTATACATAGCCTTGTGTGTACTAACATTTTATTGCAAGTAATGTTTTATAGGTCTTCAATAATTAGGATGGGCTCTACACATCTTTTGTTTTTCCATAGCTGAACATCCCATTGAAGCAAGCTTTCAGGGAAATAGAATCCCCTAATTCAGAGGTCCCCAACCTTTTGGGCACCAGGGACCGGTTCCGTGGAGATAGGGGCTTTGCTTGTTTGTGCAGCCCGGTTGCTGGCATGCCGCGGCCCCGGTACTGGTCCATGGACCGGGGGTTGGGGACTCCTGCCCTAGGAAGTTGTCCTGAACAAACCCACCTGTTTTGAATGAGTGTGATACAATAGCTTTACTACAGTTTATCCCTGTAAACCAGGCCAGTGAGTCTGTCTTCCTATTGGCTGCTGTTAACGGCACTCAGAATTGCTTCTACTTGCACAAGACCTGGCTAAGCAAAGTATTCCTTAATAAACCCTTTCCGTGGTTTTGGAGCTTGCTCCGTCTCCCAACAGCTGAGAGAGATGTGTGGGCCATAAGACAGTTACATTCTTCGATGGCATCTTAGGGGGAAACTCAGTAGGAGGCAGCTTCATGCAAATCAAAGACCTTTTCTTTGTCCTGAAGCTCCTCCTGAAGAAGAGCAGATGGAGGGGGGGGGGAAAGCTCAAGACAAACCCAAGAGCTGCAAAAGGTGATCAAAACCAGGCAGTGGCGAAGAAAGGAGGCGAGGAACCCTCTGTTTGAAGCAGGAATGGTGCCCTCTGATGTGAGAGGCAGCGTGAACTGGGCAACTTACTAAGGGAGAAAACTAATTGAAAGAGACTTCCAGAATGCTGAATACCCGAAGGGAGGTGAGATCTCTTTTGGAAAAAAAAAACCTTGGCTGGCTGATTGCCATTACAATATCTCATCACAGGGGCCATTAGAAGAATGGACTTCATCTGGGAAGACCAGTCTCGCCTCTCCATTTTAGGCACCCACATTTTATTCATTGGCTTGTTGCTAAGAGAAAAAGGAATGGGGGAAATCTGTCTATGCTGCCTAAGTAAGTGGCTGGGAAAAGAATGGGTAACAGATCTAAATTCAATAGGAAATATATAAATAAGAGCTGTGTGAAGGAGAAGATGGAGAGAGAGAGAAAGGAAAAGCTAAGGTGGAAAACTAAACCGAGTATTAGCCATGTGGCTAGACGTAAACCCTCTGCCTTTAGTGATGTTAGGTGTGAAGAATCAGAACCACATGTTAGGCTCCAGTTAATCTGATTTATTGCTCACGCCCATGCACACAAATCTAGTTAACTAACGGCCAGCACTAAATTGGCCCTAGAGAAGAGTTAATGGAATTCAAAACGCGTGGGACCTAGACTGTTTGTGAGAATGTAAGGACTCCAGACTGATTCCTCTCTTGACTCTGCCCCAAGCTCTTCCTGTCCTTCTCCTACAAGGGATACTAGAATGCACTGCCTATGGCAGTAAAACAACCCCAAACATCTACTCTTTCTTTCATTGCTTTCTAATGACTATCTGGTTGAGAATATGACTCCTCACAGAATGTTTAATGGATGGTCATGGAACCAAACGGAAATCTCAACAGACATTTTGGAAGTATTGTCTTCAGCTGAAACTCGGGCTACCCTTACTCCCTGAGTAAGCCTCCATGAGCTCATATGTTTTACCTTGTTTAGTAAACACTATAGACCTGAAATTTAGATATGCAACTCTTGGGCGTACAAAGCTGGAAAGGAATCTTGCCAACCCAAGTTGTGAAAGGAAGGTTCACTTCCACCAGTTAGTAGGAACCGGCTCCACCATTGTTTCAACATCTTAGGCTTTGCTCCACATCTGGTTGCTTGTCTGGGATGCAGATTATGACCCACCTTTCCTCCAAGCATTAGCTGGCTCCTTTTTTTTTTTTTTTTTTCCCCTTGAAGCTTCAGAAATACTGTGAAGACTCCTTAAACATTTTGTCTGGCTTTTGGCTTGGGTTAAATATTTTTTTGCTCTTGACCGAGCCTATTTTATTTTGCTCTCAGTTATAATTGCATTTTTAACATCAATTTTAAACTTGTACATTGTTTTGATTTTATTATATGCTGCTTTGGGGCAAAATACGGCATCTGTGTATTTTATTGTTTAAACTAAGAAATAAGGAACGTGAATTCGTTCCCTCCCTGGTACACGTTTCTAAAGTAACAATTTGTATTTTAGTCAATTTAAAACAAAACAAACTCTGAAGGATTCTTGATGTGGTAGGGAACAAATTGTATAAAATATGGAGGTTTTATATTTCGGGAGAAGAGACAGAGGATGAAATTAATAACCCTGATCTTTCCTAGGTTTTGGCTAAATGGATTTCAGACTTTGGTTAAACAACGTCCCTACTTCCATGTCCTTTCCAATTGCTATGGGGAACGGAACATGAATAATGAAGACAGGATATAAATAAAATTAAATAAATAAATAAATAAACAAACCGTGACTTCCTCCATCTTTGGACATCAAGATTGGTAGGCTGGCTTACAAAGAAGCTTTTAATAGGTGTGTTTTGTGGGAGTGCTTGAAACAGGTCCAACTGCAATATTACTCTATGTTATTATTTGCCTTATGCATTGATTCCATTACAATAGCTATTATTGTATGTTTTTAAAAAAAAACCTTTCTCACTGCATATCCAGAAGCAAAGAGCTAGGCATATCAGCTTTTAGTTCTCAGATGGAGAACTGAAGCGGAGGGAAAGCTAAACGACTAGATTCCTCATCCCCAAAGGGTTCAAAGAAGAGCTGGCAATGCAAGCACCTGCGTTTGCTGTTTGAAAATAAAGACTCTGTGCAAATATGTATCTAAATCTTTGCTTAGTTAGGCCTCAGCCAACATATGGGCCTTTCCAAACCTGGTGCCCCCCAGATGTATTGGGTCTGCAATTCCCCCAATTCACAGCCAATCTCCCTGCAAGGAGGCAAATTGGGGAAGGGTGCAACATGCCTCCTTAGGATAGGTGAAATATGGGGAGGTTGCTCTCAGAAGAAGGTGATCAGCCTTTGGGAGCCAAGAAGACAAATCCGAGGCAAGATACACAGTTCAAGCCTGTTCCCTCAGCCAATAAAGGCCACCCCTTCCCCTGGGCCTAATCCCAAATCCAGAACAGTAATAATAAAAATGTTGCTCTTAACTCTGTAGTGGAAAGCCGGAGTTGTTTGCTTTCTTCTGTTTGGCAAAGGCAAGTGAGAATTTCATTTGCAATTACCATGCAAGAGCAAGCAGGCACTGGCCCAAACTCTCCCCCCCCTACAAGATGGTGAAAGGCAGGTTCCAGCACCGCATCCATCAGGATGCCAGGGAGCCCAGCCCAGCCCCAGCCTTGGTATCCTTCCTACGTGGGGCTAGCCGGCAGGAGCATCATCGGAATCCGCCTGGGGAAAAGAGAAGTCTACAGTGGGTGGAGGGGCCAAAGAGCAGGCGGTGTGTGAACAGGCTGCTAGCGAGGCCTCCTTACCTCAGACATCGCTTCCCATCAAGTTCAGGGGAAAGGAGCCAGGGACATTTTTGTTGCTGTTAATCAACAGATGACTTAGAAAACAAGCACACCCATTTTACACCAAGCCTGAAGGGAATGATGGATCACGTGCTTGCCTTTTAAGAGGGCGGCTAGGCTCAAAGTGCAAAAGAAAAGGAGTGAACCATGGGTGCCCAGAGAGGTGTGAAATGGGGGGGGGGGAGGAGGGGAAGAGGAGGAGGATGGTCCCGAGTCTCCCAAATTGCTCCCAAGCTGATTCTGACTGGGTTATTCATCTGTTGTATCTCAGTCGGAGATACTCTTACTATGTCGGGATATCCTGGGGTTGAGGTAGAGGAAGAAGCATGAACACACACTCTCTCTCTCCCTCCTTCTCCTTCCCTCTCCCTTCTTCTCTCCCTCTCTCTCCCTCTCTCTCTCTCTGCACGCACCTGCGGAGGGGGAAAAAGTGATGATTAAAATGTGGTTTGTTCACTTTTTCAATTGTACCTTTTGGTTTTTCCTATGACTACTGCAAAACATGTACAGACAGTTTTATGTTGACAGTTATGATGCTTTACATGGAAAATAAACTGCATTTTACCTGTGAGTGCTAAACCCTGTAATTAGGCCACGCTAATTAGGACTCCCTTTTTGGTGTCTGTGGAGGCCGACCCTTGAAGGTTGTTTGAGGCTAGAAATGAACAGACAAGTTCTTGAAGGAGATGGAGCATTCATCTGTTCTAGCTACATCAGGCTTTTAAGGTGGCCTTCTGTGACCTTCTGGGTTCCTCCAGATATGCTGGTCAGGATGGCTGGATTTGGGGGACTTGTAGTCCCATTACAGCTAAAGGACACCAGGTCAGGAAAGGCTGTTTGGATCTGAAAAACCCTTAGTGACATCAATCCAGTGTACCCCCCCAGTTCCATATGTGCCGATGTGATTTTGTTAATTTAAACCATCAGAGGGTAAATGTTCTTTTGCCTCCATTTTATGAACCCTATGCCTTTGCAAGAAAGAGGTGTACAGAGATGTTCTGTGTTGCCATTTTATTGTTACATAACTCTGGAGGTTTGCCAGAATATGAATGCATCTTCTAGAGATCTGTGTTTTTTTTAAAAAACCCTTTTAGACTCTCTCTGGCATTGGTGCAATATGTTTGTGGTTAATCGGGGGAGTATTTTGTATCTTTGGATGACTGCAGTTTATATGTGTGTATCCATGTAATGTAACATAATTTGGCTTGAGCTCTGCAAAGTACAGGATATTTATTTGAATCCAGCTACAGCACTTTGAAGGCGTGATCCCACTCCCCACACTGGAGAAAATTAAAGTGTTAAGCTGAGTAAGGAATGGATGAATCTGCAAAACTGCTTCATGCTGTTCATTCCAAGTTCCTTCCACTACTGCAACCTGTGGACGTTTGGGAAATTCTTATTTCAAAAAGTCACAAATGGAAGGGAATTTTCACGCCTCTGTGCCAGCATTGCTAAAGCCATTCCCAATAATTTTTACAGATATCTGATATTGATTAGTTCATAGAGAAGTATTATTTATTTGTCTACAGTTAGTTAGTCCTCAACTTATGACCACCGCTGGGAATCAGAATTTCCATTGCTCAGCAAGGCGGTTGTTAAGTGATGCCTCATTCTATGACCTTTTTTTGCCATAGTTGTTAAGCAAATCACTGCGGTTGTTAAGCGATGCACACAGTTGTTAAGTGAACCTGGCTTCCTTTGCTTGTCGGAAGCCGGTTGGGCAGGTTGCAAATGGCAATCGCGTGACCCCGGGATGCTGCAACTGTCATAAATACATGCCAGTTGCCAGGTGACTGAATTTGGATAACTGTGGGGATGCTGCAACGGTTGTAAGTGCGAGGAATGTACGTCATATTTTTCAGCACCATTGTAACATTGAATGGTCGCTAAAGGAATGGCTGTAAGTCAAGAACCAGCTTACAGTATTACTGTGTTGCATTTATCCTCTTTCTTCTGATCGCAAGGCCTCATACATAACACACCCTCCTCCAATTTTGCTGTACAATCACCCCTCAGTGAGTCCAATTATTAGTCCAAATAGATTAGTCCAAAGTCACTCAGTAAGGAACAGAGGAGCACGCAGAGAAGAGCAACAAAGATGATCAGGGGCCTGGAGGCTAAAACATATAAGGAACGGTTGCTGGAATTGGGAATGTCTAGTTTAATGAAGAGAAGGACGAGGGGGGACATGATAGCAGTGTTCCAATATCTCAGGGGCTGCCACAATGAAGAGGGAGTCAAGCTATTCTCCAAGGCGCCTGAAGGCAGGACAAGAAGTAACGGATGGAAACTCATCAAGGAGAGAAGCAACCTAGAACTAAGGAGAAATTTCCTGAAAGTGAGAACAATTAATCAGTGGAACAACCTGCCTCCAGAAGTTGTGAGTGCGCCAACACTGGAGGTTTTTAAGAAGAGACTGGACAGCCATTTGTCTGAAATGGTATAGGGTTTCCTGCCTGAGTAAGGGGTTGGACTAGAAGACCTCCAAGGACCCTTCCAACTCTTATTCCGTTATTCTGTTTCTGTTAATTTCCATGATTGTGGATGGACTAGAACAGGGGTAGGCAACCTTGGCTCTTTTATGACTCGTGGACTTCAACTCCCAGAATTCCTGAACCAGCCACGCTGAGGGAAAAGGGAGAGGTTTCCAAGCTGAGTTATGCTGGCTCAGGAATTCTGGGAGTTGAAGTCCACAAGTCATAAAAGAGCCAAGGTTGCCTACCTCTGGACTAGAACCTCTTCCAGTCCTAATCCAACACCCTCACCATTATACCACATTAGCTTTCAGTTCTAATTCAGTATCACTAATTATAAGAACTGAGTTCTCCAGCTTATGCCTAGGAATGCCAGAGCACCCATAGGTTCCTCTTTCTATGCAAAATTACCCACAACATTCTCAAAATTCCAAACGTGCCCACTAGCCCCAAAAGACTGAAGACCTTGAGAAAGAAACTAAATACCCCATCCCGTCCTTGAAGAGATCTCTTCTGTTTTCTTGAGAAAAATATCTTTTCTCCTACATTTTTGAAAACTCCTATTTGTTCTATCTCTGTGTTTCTCGACCTCAGCAACTTTAAGATGGATGGACTTCAACTCCCAGAATTCTCCAGCCAGGAAAGAAGGCTGGCTGGGGAATTCTGGGAGTTGGAAGTCCACCCATCTTAAAGTTGGTGAGCTTGAGAAACATTGTTCTATCTATCTATCTATCTATCTATCTATCTATCTATCTATCTATCTATCTATCTATCTATCTATCTATCTATCTATCTATCTATCTATCTATCTATCTATCTATCTATCTATCTATCTATCTATCTATCTATCTATCTATCTATCTATCTATCTATCTATCTATCTATCTCATTTATTGAAACCGTCTGTGAATTTTTGAAAAGCTTTTTTAAGTACAAAACACAGCCACACAAAACTGTCATCTAAGCGTAGCTAAAGCACAAAGGTAATCAGTGAGATTTTGAATCGGATGTCTTAGGTCTTCGGGTCTGAGCAACACTTTGCCCAGTTCTCCACTATTTGACAGATGAAAACGGGAAGGAAGAATTTCAAGGTTTGTTGCCGGCATTTCATTCCATTCCCAATTGGAATGGGAATTATCACTGTTACTAAAAGTTCTAGTCTACTAGTTTCATTTACTTCACAGCAATCTGCCTTCTGCTCATTTGAATTCAAGGAATTCATTTGAATTCAAGGAACTGCTTTTGCAGTTTTTTTATTTTGGTTTTTGATAAAATGAAGCCTATTAAGCACAGTTGTCTTTCAGTACGTTAGAGCAGGGGAAGCTGGATTCGCTTAACAACTGCAGAGAAGGTCATAACAACCACGTCACTTAATAACCGAAATTCTATCTCAATTGTGATTGTCAGTAGTGATAACAGTGATAAGCAAAACAGAAGAGAGGACCCGAAGGGATCTTGCAGAGCCCGTAATCTAATCATTTGCTCATTGTGTAATGTTTCTTCAACAGTGACCAATTTATGATGCCAAATATGTTGGTCTTCAGTTGCCATAATCTGCCAACTAATGGAGATAATCCTCAAGTTACAACCACAACTGAGCCCAAAATTTCCATTGCAAGGGAGATAGTTGTTCAGTGAGTTTTGCCCCATTTTATGACCTTTCTTGCTATAGTTGTTAAATGAATCACTGCAGTTGTTATGTTAGTAACATGACTGTTCAGTGAATCTGGCTTCCCCTTTGACTTTGCTTGCGAGAAGGTCGCAAAAAAGGATCACATGACCCCGGGATGCTGCAACCGTCATAAATACCTGCCAGTTGCCAAGTGTCTGAATTTTGATCACAGGACCTTGGGTGGTTGCAAGGGTCGTGTGAAAAATGGTCATAAGTCACTTTTTCCAGTGCCATTGTAACTTCAAACTGTCACTAAATGAATGCTTGCAAATCGAGGACTATCTGTATAGCCTAAGGCCATGTTGGCTGTAAATTATGGAAAGCTGGAATGCAATATAACTGGAAGATGCAAAACAGGGGAAGGTCATGATTATAGCACTCTCAGTAAATATCTATTTATATGATTCTACCAAAAGACCCCACAAGTTTTACTCTTAGGAAGCTCATCTTTCTAGTTAGCTGAAAACTGCTACCCTTCTTTTGCCATTCATTAGAGCTTTCTCACACAAGGAAAAAATTTGCTCTGACTTCTGCCTAGCATTATTTTAGGAAGTTCAATGCTTTTACTCCCTTTAATCTTATCTTCCTCTAGCTCTACTTCCTCATGGGACTTTGTTTCCAACATCGTCATAAGCAGAGTTAAAAATTAAGGATTGTACTTTTTAAATAGAGACAAGTTGAAACCCAAGCAAGCTATTGGAATTTGACAAATGTGCTCGTAGTAATAATTACAAAAACAAAGCTATTATTTTTCTTCTATCAAGAGATATCTTGACGCAGGAACTAGTGCAATTTGAGGTTCTTTATTATGAGGACCAATTTATGGGGGAAGGGAAGAAATCAAAACTGCTGGCTTTCACTGAAACCACAGATTCTGAATAACACCCAAAGCTTGTGGGCTTACATGATCTTTTCAATATCAGCCTTTCAATATCAGCAGTCATGCAGGTCCTCTTTTTAAGGCACTAGATCTTATGACCATGTGACTGATAGCCTCTATATTACAGTCCTGGGGTTCAGGAGGGTGATTCACTACATTGCTAAACTCACACAGCCCTGATGCAGGAGAATTTACAAGAGAGCAAAGTAAGGACTGAGGCAGTTTCAAAGGGGAAGAGGAAGGCTAAAAAAATTAAGAATTCATTTTTAATGTCATAGGAGAACGACATATGTCAATGGTATAGAATTCAAATAATTCATTATCCATTCTGCAACTTCATACTTATTTCTTTGTAAGAGAGGGAGATTAAGAGAGAGAGAGAGAAGGAGAAGATAAGACTATGAAAACAATGAATCGATTAACATCTTTATGAATCTGCCATTAACAAAGAGTCTTCAGTAATTCTTTTGCCCTGGGTCAATTTGGGGACTGAGTGTCTTCTGCTGCTGTTCACATTTTTATGTGAACATATGTACACCCGTGTAACACCTATTAGTATTGTTCCCTCTTGTGGGAAACAGATTCTCCATTCTCCATTATGCAGGATGGAAAAATGACTAAGAAATAGGAAAGCAAGAAATTGGTGTTAGTATCACTTTATACTGCACTAGTAAGACCACACTGGGAATACCACATCCAGTTTTGGTCACCACGATATAAAAAAGATGTTGAGACTCTAGAAAGAGTGCAGAGAAGAGCAACAAAGATGACTAGGAGAGTGGTTGCTAAAATATATGAAGAATGGTTGCAGGACCACAACATTGGGTATGTCTTGTTCAACGAAACAAAGGACTGGGTGACATGATAGCAGTGTTCCAATATCTAAAGGACTGCCACAAAGAAAAAGCAGGTCAAACACTGAAGGATTCTTGATGTGGTAGGGAACAAATTGTATAAAATATGGAGGTTTTATATTTCGGGAGAAGAGACAGAGGATGAAATTAATAACCCTGATCTTTCCTAGGTTTTGGCTAAATGGATTTCAGACTTTGGTTAAACAACGCCCCTACTTCCATGTCCTTTCCAATTGCTATGGGGAACGGAACATGAATAATGAAGACAGGATATAAATAAAATTAAATAAATAAATAAATAAACAAACCGTGACTTCCTCCATCTTTGGACATCAAGATTGGTAGGCTGGCTTACAAAGAAGCTTTTAATAGGTGTGTTTTGTGGGAGTGCTTGAAACAGGTCCAACTGCAATATTACTCTATGTTATTATTTGCCTTATGCATTGATTCCATTACAATAGCTATTATTGTATGTTTTAAAAAAAAACCTTTCTCACTGCATATCCAGAAGCAAAGAGCTTCTAGTTCTCAGATGGAGAACTGAAGTGGAGGGAAAGCTAAACGACTAGATTCCTCATCCCCAAAGAGGTCAAAGAAGAGCTGGCAATGCAAGCACCTGCGTTTGCTGTTTGAAAATAAAGACTCTGTGCAAATATGTATCTAAATCTTTGCTTAGTTAGGCCTCAGCCAACATATGGGCCTTTCCAAACCTGGTGCCCCCCAGATGTATTGGGTCTGCAATTCCCCCAATTCACAGCCAATCTCCCTGCAAGGAGGCAAATTGGGGAAGGGTGCAACATGCCTCCTTAGGATAGGTGAAATATGGGGAGGTTGCTCTCAGAAGAAGGTGATCAGCCTAGGAAATAGGAAAGCAAGAAATTGGTGTTAGTATCACTTTATACTGCACTAGTAAGACCACACTGGGAATACCACATCCAGTTTTGGTCACCACGATATAAAAAAGATGTTGAGACTCTAGAAAGAGTGCAGAGAAGAGCAACAAAGATGACTAGGAGAGTGGTTGCTAAAATATATGAAGAATGGTTGCAGGACCACAACATTGGGTATGTCTTGTTCAACGAAACAAAGGACTGGGTGACATGATAGCAGTGTTCCAATATCTAAAGGACTGCCACAAAGAAAAAGCAGGTCAACCTATTCTCCAAAGCATCTGAGGGCAGGACAAGAAACAACGGATGAAAACTAATCAAGGAGAGAAGCAACCTAGAACTAAGGAGAAATTTCCCGTCAATGAGAACAATTAATCAGTGGAATGACTTGCCTTCAGAAGTTGTGGATGCTCCAACACTGGAGGTTGGACAGCCATTTGTCTTAAATGGTATAGTTTCCTGCCTGAGCAGGGGGTTGGACTAGAAGACCTCCAAGGTCACTTCCAATTCTGTTATTCTGTTATATTAAAATCGCTGAAAACACCCTCAGGGCAAAATCAAACGCCCAGTCAAATATGTACTTACTTATGGAGGAAACTAACTGTTAAAATGCAATAGAGCTTTCTTGGTAAGTCAGAGTCAATACAGTAGAAGTAGTTACTTCCTCTTTTGATTTCCGACATAGTTGCCTTTATATTAGTGCCCCAAATGATAAAGCAGGATCTCTTTCCATCTGGAACTAGTAAGAAACAAACCAAGCTAAAGATGGTATGGTAAATAGAACCATTGGCTCCTCTTGACAACAGCTTGTCATGTTTCTTATGGGTTTTTCATAGTATGCAATTATTTTACGAAGCCTGATGCAATCAAATGGTGACTGAAAAACTGCATCATTCATGGCGCTGCAGTTTGCACTTATTTCTCTAACATTTCTATTGGCAGTAGAATAAATAGAATTAAAGCACTTCGCTGCATCTACAGGTGGAAGTAAATATTCATCTGCTAGTCGTATAGCTGTGAGAGGCACAAGAACTCTGCCAAAAAGAAGAACAAGAAGAAAAAAGTTGGCAGTCTACCGTACACTCAAAATGACATACTTTTAAAAGAGACTGACAATAAGTCTGCCAGGAGAAGAGAGGATTATTATTTCAAACTACACAATTCTAAGGAATAGAAATAGAATTTATAGAAGTAACCTCTTTGTTATACAAAAGATCCACATAGTACCAGAAATTGAATTCTTCCTATATTTGAAAATTGGAGCAAAGTTGTGTTATTTGAAATATGAATTCAGAGAAGGAAAAGAGTACTATATGTACTATAACAATTCATTTAGTGACCATTCAAAGTTACTGTGTCACTGAAAAAGTGACTTATGACCATTTTTCACAATTACGACCGTTGCAGCATCCCCACAGTCAGGTGATCAAAATTCAGACGCTTGGCAACTGGCATGTATTTATGCCTGTTGCAGTGTCCTGAGGTCACATGATAACCTTTTGGGACCTTCTGACAAGAAAGGCAATGGGGAAGCCAGAGTCACTTAACAACCTTGTTACTAACTTAACAACTGCAGTGATTCACTTAACCACTGTGGCAAGAAAAGTCATAAAATGGGGCAAAATTCACTTAACAACCGCCTCACTTAGCAACAGAAACTTTGGGCTCAATTGTGGTTGTAAGTCGAGGACTATCTGTATTTGACTTGGAGGGTCTAGATGACTTACTTTGCAACTTTTTTTTATTCATCGTGACTTGTAGTTTGATCTGACCATTCTAGGTAGAGCTGGAAGAGACTGGACAGCCATTTGTCTGAAATGGTATAGGGTTTCCTGCCTGAGCAGGGGGTTGGACTAGATGACCTCCAAGGTCCCTTCCAACTTTATTATTATTATTATTATTATTTTCAATACATGAGATGAGTTTGAGAATGACCCAAAATGAAACTTAGGCTCAGCCGCAAAATAGGTTCACTGGACCTTACAGAGAGTTACCTGGCAATTCTTCAAGTAGAAAGAAAATAGGCCAACAATATGATTCAGCTACGTGATGGAGGAACTGAGGGATGTTTACTGCTTGCGGTTAGCAACCATGCTAATTCACACTGCTCCCTTATGTACCGTACTGTATCAATGGTAGAACTACACATGTTGTGGAAATTCCCAACTACCCAGACATAAAAGATCAGGGGGCCATAGAAACCAAGCTTAAAGTTGCGCGTGCAAAAGGGAAAAAGAGTCAGATGGGTGCCGATCTGGAAAATCCACTGAATGAAAAGTTCCATCTGCAGCTAAAGAAATTCAGCCCTGAAGGGGGCAGCACCAGCAGAGACAACATTAACACACACACAGAGAGAAAGCACAACGGTGGAAAAAGTCATTCCAAGAAATTTCCAGGTAAGACTTTTGAAAGCTGCCTGGATTCCAAACTCTGGGGAATGTTGCTCTGTTTCATTTCTCTTTCAGATCAGACGGATCTACATTGGTTCTGTGCCCTTGGTTCTCCATTGTAAGGAGTGCTGACTACTTTGTAGTTCAACTGCTGCTCCAGGAGAAGCACTGATTCCCATTCTTTTATTTAATTTATTAAATTTATATGCTGCCCATCTCACTATCGATTGACTCTGGGAGGCTTATTATTAACATTATCAAAAGTTTCACTGCCAACTGCAATGTATTTCTTATTAGAAACACATTACGTTATGATAATAGGAAGCGGTTTTTCATTGTTTCCAAACAAGAACATCAATATTATGACAAGGGTATTTAGCAAGAGATCTGGGAATATTTTCTGGTTTTGGAATGTCAGTATTCTAAAAAAGAACATAAGCATGTAGGTGTGCAAAGTGCCTGTGAATGCTCTTGAAACTGTGTAAAGGAAATGAGCATGGGAAGGAAGAGAGGTTGAGGGAGGCAGATCAAATAGGTCAAAGTCAAACTAAATCCTGGGATCTGTCCACTGGGGTGGATAGGATATTTATTTCTATTGCAATAAAGCAAGAGAAATAAATTGCCCAGATGCCACGTCGCAGAAGAAACATGAATGAACTGGAAAAGCAAGAATGCAACAGGAAAGAGGAAGACTTGTCTGAATACAGCTGTCGAGTTATCCACAGAATCATGCAGACCCAATAATGTAACAGGAAAGCTCTGTGGAAAAGTATGTTGATATAATATACTAATGTATGAAGCATCCTTTAAAATTTGGTGCTAGCTGGGCTAAAAAGCAATGTTGTTTTGAATTTCAAAGAATTCTAAAAGACTTCAGTGTAGAAAGTAGGGACAAAATGGCCAAATATTCTATGTACAATGAGATAGTCCCATGTCATTGAGGTATAACAGCACCACTTGGTGAAATACTTATGTCTGGGTTTCTATTTAGAACATTTCGAATAATAGAGTTGAAAGAGACCTTGGGGGTCTTGTAGTCCAACCCCCTGCTCAAGCAGGAAATCCTGTTCCATTTCAGACAAATGGTTGTCCAATCTCTTCTTAAAAAAACTCCAGTTTTGGAGGTTTTTGTTTTGTTAGATGTACGTTCATTAGATGTACATTGTACCTATCCACTAGGATCTCAGTGCATCATACACATCCCTGAGGCTACAACAACCCTGTAAAGTTGATTGGGTGGGATTCAGTGAGTGGACCAAAGACATTCAGGGTGGGGTTTGACTCTACATGTCTCTGGTCGCAAACCAGCGCCTTCATCACTACACCACACTGGCTGTCTTAATATTCAGTCCAGTCTTGGTGACATGGAATGGAGGTTAAAGGCATAACCTTAATATGATGCATTGGACCACTTGCCTATTTAATCCTCTGGGTCAGTTATTATATCCTTTATTGGATCCCATGTGAGATGATTGCAATTTTTGTAATTTTACTTGGCTTTGATGTATATCTTCACAGAAAAACAACAACAAAGGATTAAGCAAATGGAAAGAAACAAACAGATACTATAACTTCAGAATCTGATTGTTGAAGGGGAAAGAGTAGCCTTCTTCTGGACTTCCCCATCTCCGTCCCGATCAGCTTTGATGAATGCGAGTAAAGCCACATTAACAGCCATGGGCAAAGGACCGATTAATTAAATTAATTAAATTTAATTAATTAATTAATTAATTAAATTAATTAAATTTAATTAATTAAAACTGCTGTGTGAAAAGAGGAAGCCAAGATGTAGCCAGAGGAGATGAGCTCTGATTCCACTTAAAATCTATAATAATAATAATAATAATAAAGTTGGAAGGGACCTTGGAGGTCATCGAGTCCAACCCCCTGCTCAGGCAGGAAACCCTACACCATTTCAGACAAATGGCTGTCCAGTCTCTTCTTAAAAACTTCCAGTGTTGGAGCATTCACCGCTTCTGGAGGCAGGTTGTTCCACTGGTTAATTGTTCTAACTGTCAGGAAGTTTCTCCTTAGTTCTAGGTTGCTTTCTACTCCTTGAACTAGTTTCCATCGTTGCTTCTTGTCCTGCCCCTCAGGCGCCTTGGAGAATAGCTTGACTCCCTCTTCTTTGTGGCAGCCCCTGAGATATTGGAAGACTGCTATCATGTCCCCCCTCGTCCTTCTCTTCATTAAACTAGACATACCCAATTCCAGCAACCGTTCCTGATATGCTTTAGCCTCCAGTCCCCTAATCATCTCTGTTGCTCTTCTCTGCACTCTTTCTAGAGTCTCAACATCTTTTTTACATCATGGTGACCAAAACTGGATGCAGTATTCCAAGTGTGGCCTTACCAAGGCATTGTAAAGTGGTATTAATATTTCACGTGATCTGGAGAAGATGTGGGCTGCCCCACGAAAGACATTTTGGTTAGGATGTAGTTTTTGATTGGTGCTGTTGAGAGGTTTATGTATTGGCCATAACAGGCTGATGTTTCTCCATCCCAGGCAATTTCCTCTCCCCCTTGTCCCAGACATGATGAGCTGCAATATTTCTCAGAGGAAGGGCCGTCTCCATAGTGGTAAAAACACGAATCTGGGGATTTTTCACTCATAGGTTTCCAAAAGAATGACCAGGTAATACAGGTAATCTTCAAGTTATAGCCATTCATTTAATGACTATACAAAGTTACAGCAGTGCTGAATAAAAGGACTTATGACTGTCACAGCATCCCCGCAGTCAAGTGATCAAAATCGGGCATAATTCACTTAATGACCGCATTGCTTAGTAATGAAAATTCTGGTCCCAATTGTCGTCATAAGTCAAGGATTACCTGTATTGTGGGTCTTCTGCAACAATTTTAAAATCTCTATTTTATTATCTAATTTCAACTTGGATGGCTTGCCATTAAAAAAAAAGAAAAAGAAAAAAGAATACACGTAAAAAGAAGTCAGAGTTTACTGGAACAACAGTATAGCCAGCTATAAAACCAAGAACTGTGTGTTAAATCTCCAAGATCCAGGAACACAGAAATAGACTGGGAAGCCACACGGAGTCTCTGATTTGCAGGTTGTCCATTCCTGTAACAGGCAAAATGACCCAAACGGCAGAGCAGGAATGTCTGCAGGAAGTGAGGAAAAAAGCCATGGTGGTAGTCACAATGTTACTGAAGCTCCATTTGATTTTTATGTGCAATACACATAAAATATGGGAAACGTTGATTGCACCACTGTGATGGCTTATCGTGATGTTCTTGACTATACCTTCCGAGAAAGAGGCAGAAATGATTACGCAAAGCCTGCATAGCATGCAGTTTAACCTTAGGTAATCTGCCTGCAAATGTGCCAATTATCAGCTCTGCAAGAAGGTTGACTGGCTGAATTTTGCACTGGATACAATGGAGGCCATTTTTAGAGAAGCCTTGAGAAGCCAGAGGTTTCGGCCTGCTCTTCCTTGGACTTGAAAAATGTGATGCTGAACAGTCTGATCCAATACGGCTCCTTTTAATTTGTTCTTTTAATTGACCAAATTGATAAATCCTTGATGCTCAGTACATCAATTGTTTAGCAAATTTTCAGTTTTGAAAAAAAACCACCATATTATTTTAGTACGGATACGAGTAAATATTACACCATTTCATTTATGTTAGATTTATATTGCGCTTTTACTGTGTACAACTCAAGACAGCATATATAATGCTTTTGCCTCCTATTTTCCCTGTAACAGCCACTCCTGTGAGATAGGTTGGGTTGAGAGAGAGAGAGGGGGCACTAGAGTGTGATCTAAGCCCTGACCCGTTTTAATCTGCATCGATGCACGTAAAAATGGGGTGGAGCTACGATCGCACAGTTGTGACCACTGTCTTGACTTTTGTGACCCTCCATGGATGCCACTGCACAGAAAGCATTTTTTGAATTTAAAATGATTATTTTGCGTCCCTATAGATGTAGCGTTACTGCAATGATCAGTCACAGAAAGCTGCATCACAGACACAGCTTTCGATTTTATCCTGTTGATAAAAGATTTGCATTTAAAATGAAAGAATGCTTCAGAAGGACAAAGACATAGCTAATAGTGAACTGTGGGATTTGAAGGTATCTCTAGTTCAGGCATTCAAGAAACTGAAGTATCACTCAGATGATGCTGACTTTCTTCAGCAGGCTGGTGTTTGGTGTCACTGCTAAGATCGCTGTGTTTTACACAGTGAAGATAAAAGATCTTTATGTGGATAGGTTTGCGTGAACAGCTTCTAGAGCGGTCCAGGACCTGCTAAACTGACATGCGTAGTGTTATAAATGCCTGCAGGAAACCAATGGCGTCGGAGGACTGTATTCTCATTTTTAATGTGTTAATGGAAATGACCCAGAGAAAGACCAAAACTGCCTGTAGACCAAATTCAGGGGACTCCCTAGTCTGTACTTTTTAAACCTTATTCTATCTCTTGCTTACATCAACTGCTCCGATTTCCAGTTTGTTTTCAGGCCTAGCAGTTCTTCTCAAAATGCATTTTAATGGTTTAGGACCAGATCTCTGAAACGTAATCGGATAGAATTTTTAGATGGGTAGTAAACTTTTTCTTCCCCCCAAAAGGGTCAACTTGTGTCTATATTTTGAGTTCTATTTTGTTTTAATTACTTTTCTCCTTTTGCTACAGTGTCTGAACTTGCCTCGTTTTGAATTTATTGTAAACCACTTTGGGGGTCCTGACTTGTTAAGATCAAGATGTAATTTAGAAGGGATTTTATAGAAAAAAAAGGGGAGTAAATATTGAAAACGAAGCGCATCGGAGTGCCTGCCCTAGACAGTGGCTTTGGGAAAACATGGATATACACTTCTGCTCTGAAAGCTAATTATAGTGATTATGAGATTCCCAGAGGCATTGAACCTCCATGTGCAAAAAGGCTGCCTGCCCGGCCAGTTCTTCTTCTTTGAGGCTGCTGCCCCATGGGCCACAGTTGGAGGTAAGTGATGTATCATCCCAGATTTTATCTATCGGCTGGATTATGTTCAGGGAACACGCAAACGTCTCCTTGTTTGTTTGCTGCACTCTTCTAAGCATAACACAATCTGAGCCCCAGTGGGCAAATTTCTTCACAAAGCTCTGAAAAAGAGGCGTTTAACTCCATGCTGTATAAAAAGATGAAGTGGATTCCAGTGGCAGAGTTGAAACAGTTGAAACAGTGCACCTAAGGAGGAATAGCAAAGCAGAACACCAAGAGGCCCACTTCAGCGTACTTTTCAGTACAGGATCTGTATGAGGTGCAGGGGAAGCTTTCTCTTAATATCTGTACTTGCCTCCCCTTCTCCCCTTTTAGAAAAGCCAGATACAGTAGTTACTAGCAACCATTTGCTATGTATTTCACAGATATAAAGAAAGCATTTGTACTGAAGTTCATGATCCAAGCCCTCTCCATTTGTCAAGGCTCTGCTTTACTTCTGTACGGTGAATTCCTTTATATATATATTTCCTGTTCTGAAAAGTACTAGACAACATCTGCTTTGTTTGAAGAGGGCTGGGTTCAATCCTAGCATTTCCATTTTTTTTAAACAAAAATCAGTTGGGTAATAGTGATGGACCAGGCTGTCTCTAGCAGGAGGCATTTCAAGTACAGAAGTTGATTAGATGCAGAGTAAGATGGTGAGGAAGGCAGCAGGTTAGTTTAGAAGGCTCCGGACAGGCCATAGGAAATAGAAAACAACATCTGGTGAACTCAGAAGGAATAGTTAGCTTTCTTTAGCAGTTGCCCAATTCTACAGCTGTGGAGTGATAAACCCAGCAAATCTCTTTATTGAATTAATGCTGCAACCGGCCATAAAGAAGAGCCAGTTGCCAAGTCCCAAAATGCAGTCATGTGACCAAGGGGGGGTATTCAGCCATTGGAACTCTAGAGTGGGGTTGTAGCTTTTGATTGATTCATTATAACCTCAAATGGTCACTAAGTGAGGACTACCTGTATGTGAACTGTAAACTAGTCGAATGCCCTGAACCCATAGAGTATTCTAAAAGGTTAACCAAAGATATAACTATCCAAACTTAATATGTTATATTAATGTAGCCATTACGTTTACAACTGAGCTTATTAAGCATAGTGTGTAAATACAGCCAAGTCATTCTACTGGAGATTCCTGGATAGAGATTACTGGGCAATCCTAATGTCCAGATTGTCAGACCTGACCCATAGGTCCACAGTTTTAAAAGTCAAAGAAATGTTCATGTTTAAATATTTGCTAGAAAAATATTGTTCTACTAACTTGTTTTAAGAAGTGAGTACATAGGATAGATTATGTGTGACATGGTTTTCCTTCCTTCCTTCCTTCCTTCCTTCCTTCCTTCCTTCCTTCCTTCCTTCCTTCCTTCCTTCCTTCCTTCCTTCCTTCCTTCCTCCCACTCCATCCATCCATTCATCCATCCTTATTTTCCATCCATCCTTATTTTCCATCAAGTAGTTCAAATTAATGTTCTCCATTCCAACCTTCATTTCATCTCAATAATAATACAATAAGTTGGTTAGACTGACAAATGGAAACTGAAGCAGGGTCACCCAGTGAATGTTATACTTACAGGGGATTTGAATGTAGAACTCCCTCTCATTTATATCATTTTCTATGGTATCCATTAGGGCCAAGATTAATCCACCCAACATGCCCCTGTCTAAACTCAGAGATTTAACATTGACATTAGCTATCTTGGAATACAAGTTTGCAATTGGAAGACTAGAAATCCAAGAAGCTACATATCTTAAAACAAGGATCCTCACACAAAAAAAGGGGGACACCCTGTTTAAATAGCAATTCAGTAGGGATGAGAAACTAGGGACTGTTGTTGATAAGTAGAATGAGGTTGAGCAAGGACAGGCTACCATTTAAGGCACTAGCTCTGTTAGTACATCGTCAGCATGCACAGAAATATGTAGGATTTGTGTAGTCTCAAAAGCTTTGTGAAGGATTATCAGAAACAATCTTTTACTAGAAAGCAAAAAATAAGGCTGTTCCCTGCTACTCTGTTTAAACTCCTGGGAGGGTCTTTTCTAATACACTTGACCTTCCTTCATCCCGTCCCCGGGGGAGGGAACTGGGGAAAAAATTTCACGAAGAAGCATGAGGCTTCAGCCACATTGAGTATCATTATTGGTTTCTGAAGAGTGCTTCTGGAGTTCAGTAGCATGCTTGAAAATAAAGATGATGCTAGAGGCAAGCACTTTGATTTGCATCATGCTGGCTTACCATTTATTAACATTTTTAATTAAAATAATTTAAATTTAAGTTAAGTGGAACAGAGAGCTTGATGGGCATTCAGGGAGGCATCTGCAGGGACATTATTTGCCTTGTATCTGGATTCATTCTAGCACAGAGAGCCAGTTTGGTCTAGTGGTTAAGTCACCAGGCTAAAAAGCCGGAGACTGTGTGTTCAAGTCCCACCTTAGCCATGAAAGCCAGCTGGGTGACTTCAGGCCAGTCACTATCTCAGCCCAACCCACCTCACAGGGTTGTTGGTGTGAGGAAAATAGAGGAGGAAAATGTGTTAGATATGTTCTCCGCCTTAAGTTATTTGTAAAAATACAAATAAATAAATAAATCAAAAATACACGATGGAGTATCATCAGCATACTGACAGCCATGTCAGCAAACCAGATCCAATGGCTTAGATGAGGTTTCAAAAAGGTTCCAACCCCCACAACCCCTCCCCCAACCCCCAACCCCCCACTGATTGGTACTAATCATAAATAAAGTAGAACCAATGAACCCTTATGCCCCCACTTCCAATTGCTGGAATGAGTGCATGATTGATGGCACTAATACGCTTGAGATCTCAAGAAGAACCAGGATAGTCAACCCCCCCCCCAAATCCTGGCTCCTTTATGTGTGAAATCAATGCCATCTCTGTGCTCTGCCCTGGTCTGAAAACCACACTGGGAAATTCTCATTTCTTCGAGGGCCCTCTGGCGCTGCAGCCTGACTGCTTTTTCAGCAGTTTTCTCTAGAAGAGAAAGTTGGAGGCTGGTTGGAAGTCATCCAGCACCATCGGGTCCATCTATTGTTTCTTGGGGAAGAGGCAGAACAACCTGTTTTCAGACTAGACAGAACAATCCCCCCCACTCAAAGGATGATTTCACCCCTGGATGGTGCCGCTTTCTGGAAGATCCTAACCCTTCAGCCGCTGACTAACATGCAGGTGACTAGGTCCATACTTCCAAGAGCCCTATCCACTTGCAAAAGTATCACTGGTTGAAACTCTTTCTAGATATCGTGAAGATATCGTGAAGATCACGTGAAGTGTTAATACCACTTTACAATGCCTTGGTAAGGCCACACGTGGAATACAGCATCCAGTTTTGGTCACCACGATGTAAAAAAGATGTTGAGACTCTAGAAAGAGTACAGAGAAGAGCAACAAAGATGATTAGGGGACTGGAGGCTAAAGCATACAAGGAACGGCTGCTGGAATTGGGTATGTCTAGTTTAATGAAGAGAAGGACGGGGGGGGACACATGATAGCAGCGTTCCAATATCTCAGGGGCTGCCCCAAAGAAGAGGGAGTCAAGCTATTCTCCAAAGCGCCTGAAGGCAGGACAAGAAGCAACGGATGGAAACTAATCAAGGAGAGAAGCAACCTAGAACTAAGGACAAACTTCCTGACAGTTAGAACAATTAACCAGTGGAACAACCTGCCTCCAGAAGCGGTGAATGCTCCAACCCTGGAAGTTTTTAAGAAGAGATTGGACAGCCATCTGTCCGAAATGGTATAGGGTTTCCTGCCTGAGCAGGGGGTTGGACTAGATGACCTCTAATGTCCCTGCCAACTTTTTTTATTATTATTATTATTATTATTATTATTATTATTATTATTATTATTATTATTATTATTATTATTATTGTTGTTGTTGTTGTTGTTGTTGTTGTTGTCGTTGTCGTTGTCGTCGTTATTATTATTATTATTATTATTATTATTATTATTATTATTATTATTATTATTATTATTATTATTATTATTATAATATTAGGACAAGACCCAGCCTCGGTCAGATCCATGGTATTTGCCATGCCAGTGCTGAGCAGTTCCAAACATCCCCAATGAAATTTGGTGAGGTTAGGGCTCCTCCAGGTTGCTTCTGCTGTTGCAATTTATGCAGTCTCGGCTGCAGGTCAGGGAGTGTGGTGGTGTGACAGCATCTCCGATCACAATACATAGAAAATAGGTAACAAAGCAATTTGAGGGAGGATTCCAGCATATGGATTCCAGAACTGCAGAGCTACCAGGATCTAGGCTTGTAATGAGCTGGCAGAAGATTGCAGGCTCTTTTGGGAGAACAACAGGGACACTTTTGCGAGCAGGATTGGACCCATAAGAGGGATTTCTCCCTATGCCTTGAAAGTTATATCCATTCAGAAAGATGCTGATGTGTATTTTCAAGGGTTCCTTTAGCAAGCTCCTCAACACCTCTGGTCATCCAGGTGTTGGTTGTCCCAAAAGTGCTTTTTCAAAAGGCAACTGGACTTTGTTTTTCATTGACTTGCTCTTTAGCTGGAAGGGAATAAGCTTGCTATTTTCAGGTTGGCAGTGACAAGCTCCTGAAACAGTTTGAACAGCAGAAGTGGGATCACTTGCGTTAAAGCCACCACCCTTTATGCCACCTCCCTCCACCAGGTTTCATGAGGACAGACCTATAAACAAGAACCTTCTTAGGTAAGTCATCTTACAAGGAGTCATGCACAGATGGGTTTAGCAGAGGAAGATATTGTACCTAACTTGCCTAAATAACCTCAAGCACTTTCTTCAGATTTTCACGATAGCAATTATTTCAATAATGGTTAAAATAGATAATTATTAGTCTACTGATTTAGACATCCCATTTACACAGGCTCCTCTGAACTAGAACCAGTTTTAGAATGAAATGCCTCCAAGGAAGGGCCTTCAACTACATGACAAACACACCGAATACTTTCTTCACCTTTGGTATATTTTGAAAAGAATGCAACAAATGGTACTATAACATTATTCTCTAGCGTTATTTTTATTTAAACAAAATCATCAGAAGAGTGGCAACATGGATGACGGGGAGGAAGTGCTCAGCACTGCCCCTGAATCCTTGCTGGACCTCTACACTACACGTGAGAAATTTATTAAAATTTATTTCCAGCTCAGCCATAGAACCTGTAAAATTGTAACAAGTCTACTTTTTCATTTGAAAAATGAAGAGATGGTTTTTCCTCAGCTGTAGTGGTACAATGGAATGCAACCATTTCATTGCTCGCTATGATTTAAGTTTTGACCAGAGCAGAGCCTTCTTGTCATAGAAAGGATGGCAATTCCCCCCCCTTCCAATCACAATAAACACAACATAAAAGAGTGGTAGGGCCATTAAAATGGTGACCTATTCTTTGGCTAGAACAGGGGTAGGCAACCTTGGCTCTTTTATGACTCGTGGACTTCAACTCCCAGAATTCCTGAGCCAGCCATGCTGAGGGGAAAGGGAGAGGTTTCCAAGCTGAGCCATGTTGGCTCAGGAATTCTGGGAGTTGAAGTCCACGAGTCATAAAAGAGCCAAGGTTGCCTACCCCTGGGCTAGAAGGACATTAACTGGCTATTTTCAGATTGGCGGTAGTAAAGAGACCATGGACCACTCAGAAACAGCTGGGAGGATTTGGGGAATGGCAATGTGAAAATGATTGAAGTTCTGGTCATTAGGTCGATCAACAAGATCAAAGGATGATCTTGCCAACTCAGTGGTCTTACCATTACCCAGTATGTGTGTAGCAGATACTGTAGGCCAGGGGTCCTCAACCTTGGCAACTTTAAGACTTGTGAGCTTCAACTCCCAGAATTCCTCAGCTGGCTGAGGAATTCTGGGAGTTGAAGTCCATAAGTCTTAAAGTTCCCAAGGTTGAGGACCACTGCTGTAGGCAGTTATGAAATAAGGGATCATAGCTGTCCTATAAGGAGATATTCAAGATTCATGTAAATCTCCCATTTGGCATGTAAAGTTATGCAGCATTATCACAGTATTTGCTACACTATACTATATTATTGCTGAATATAAAAATGAGCCTTACTGAGTCTCGGTACCATTCTTTTAAAAGAAGATCAGCACCATCCATTTCATTCAGACTAAGGAGAGATATCTGAGAAATTCTTTCTAAATTCTTATAGATTAATTTATCTATCAGATTTCACACTTGATGGAATGTTTTGATATACCTATCTGCAGATAATATATATATATATATTAGAGGAAGTCCTAATTTATTCTTACAAGTGTATTTAACTGCATATCTTGACAGGATATTTTTTTTTAAAAAAACAATCCTGATAGTATAAAAGCAAAATGAAAACAGCTAATAGGATACAGATAGAAAATCACCTTATTTTCATCCATACCAATCCAGAAAGTTCTGCATCAAATCCCCACAAACAAAAATCTACAAAACGAAATAAAAATGCTCTTATAATCTGAATTCTGCAACTTAAGTCGGGCAAGGGTTAGGTTGCATAATTTATTCAGGTTTTGCTATGGATGGGGGGAAGCAAGCAGCCGCAGGAACCAGGGATCCTCAATCTCCAGGCACTTTCTGGCATCCGGCTGGCATGCCCACTTTCAAGCACTCAGCCATATGGGTAAGGCTTGCACTTGAAAAC
Organism: Azemiops feae; assembly: GCA_023970755.1. Classification (NCBI taxonomy): domain Eukaryota; kingdom Metazoa; phylum Chordata; class Lepidosauria; order Squamata; family Viperidae; genus Azemiops; species Azemiops feae. The sequence goes on along the minus strand of JALGBA010000475.1, from coordinate 195,761 downwards.
AAACAGCAAAGAAAGTCTGAGCTTCTCCAGATAACCGAACGGTCTGCCCAGCATTATGCCCCGTGCCTTTTCTGATGGCTTGGTGACATATGGAGATGCCTGCCCGCTCTGCATGGCTTAGTTGAAGCGTTTGCATATATTTTACTAAATGCAATATTTTGTCCAACACATGCATTAGGCAGAGTGTGCTGTTCCCACTTTTGCCTTCTTGCTTATGGCAATCTGGACTCTATTGGAATCTGCCCATGGAGAATGTTACTTTGGGACGTGGATTAGTCCAGATGGCAATTCAGCACCCCAGGAGTCTTGCAATCTTTACAGTCATTTTCACAGATCCTGTAAAATCTGCTGTCTGGAATTAGAAACACGGGCAGTTCTTCTTGCAAGTGTATAGACTTTCTACTGGTATAAGAAAATAAAGTAGGAAGTCTACCTCTTAACTATATATAGCTATGTGATTGTCAGTGGGATGCTGTCCTTAAGTGTCTTGACAGCCACCAGAAAGGTCTTTATGGCAGACTGGGTGCTGACACAGGGCATAAATAAATGTAGGTGTTTGTATGCTGCAGTAAAATTGAACTTGTAGGTGGCCCATTTCCCTCTTTGCAGGATTTCCTGCTTGACTCTGCCTCCTGTCCCTGGGATGTTTTTGCATACAACCGGTCACATGCATACAAAGTGAACCCAGGAATTTTTACAGAGGGAGAAGAGATGATGGCAAATAATAATTATTTTTTTCCCTTTTGCATGGAGTGAGAATGACAGATTTGCAGTCACATGGGAGGGGACCGGAATTTTTTACTTGCAGTGCTCAGAGTTCCAAGGCTGGCAGATTTGAAAAGGACCATGGATGGTTTACAAACTGTTCTGGAGAGAATGGAAAGTAGAAGGGTTGAGAGGCAACGTTGGGGAAGGGAAGCATAGCGGACCAGGGACTTTTCTCTTTTCTTCTCCTGCGGCAAGCACCACTCCTGAGCAAAGCCCTGAAGAAAGTGCTCACCAGCCACTTCCTGGAGTCACTTCCTTGTTCTTAAACTTGGTTTAATTTTCCTTTCCTTTCAAATGAGGGTGATTTTGTTCTAAGTTTCACTGCACAGGAGCTCAGAAGTGAAACGAGGAAAGGGCAGAACTACAATGGGTGAAAAGCAAATGCTTCCGGCTAACAGCATGGCGTGAAGGCCTCCAATGCACAGGTAGTCCTTGATTTACAACAATTCGTTTAGTGACCGTTCAAAGTTACGACGGCACTGAAAAAAGTGACTTATGACCGTTTTCCACACTTAAGCAATTGTAGCATCCCCCTGGTTACGTCATCAAAATTGAGATGTTGGGCAACCGATTCATATTTATGACATGGGGTCACCTTTTGCAACTGCCAGATTCACTTCAAAACCGTGTTACTAATTTAACTGCAGTGATTCATTTAACCACCGTGGCAAGAAAAGTCATAAAATAGGGCAAAGCGCCCTTAATGATTGCCTTGCCTAGCAACAGACATTTTGGGCTCAGTTGTGGCCATAAGTCAAGGACTACCTGTAGGCACTAACCAAATCAAGGACTCCACGGGAAACCACCTGAAACCCTGCTTGCTACCTTGAGTTCTGCAGGAAAAAAAAAGGAAGGATAATAAATGCAAAATATAAACATGCGGGAATAATCATCTTTCCTTTAGAGCAGGGGTCTTCAAACTTGGCCCTTTTATGACTTGTGGACTTCAACTCCCAGAATTCCCCAGCCAGGCACGTGTGCCTGGCTGAGGAATTCTGGGAGTTGAAGTCCACAAGTCATAAAAGGGCCAGGTTTGAAGACCCCTGATTTAGAGATTCTCACTATTCTGGGACCTCATGTTTTTAAATGGTCAGCTAACAGATGTGGGGGGGAAATTATTTTGATGCTATGGATGGGATTCAGATCACTAGAAATGAATAGCTCCAGGTTACAGCATTAACCATTGAATGAACAATAAGGTATGTAAAGATTGTCAGGGGGAGGTTGATGCTGGTGAGTTCTGGATTTATTAGTGAGTAACCTGACAGCCTCTGCATTATGAAACCATGACTCAAAAGGGTTGGCCAGTTCATCCAGATACGCTATCACGATGTGCAAGCTGCCTCTGAAGGAAATTTGATGTCATAATGCATGTTATGCTCATTGATGATAATCAGGCTGGTAAAGGGAAGGGAGCAGTGCAATATTTATTTGTTAGATTTATATCCTGTCTTTTCCCAAGGATCTCAAAGCAGCTTATGGAGCATTTCCTTTTCAACATTCTCCCTCAGAACGGTGGCGATGTGAGAAAGATCGGGCTTAAGAGATAGTAATTAGCCACAGGGCTCATCCTCACACACCCTAATCCTGGCACAAATGCCTCCCGTTTATATGGTAGGACCTCAGCCTGTGTCTCGTCTCCAACCCAACTGAAGCAGCTTAGAATTATATTTAGCTGCTCCTGTTTTAAAGTAGCATTTTCCTTCTTCTTCAAATACCTTTCTGCTGTGGACACAGTCTAGAACAGGGATCCCCAACCTGTGGGCCGCGGCCTGCTGGCCAGCGGGCCACAAAACAGGCTGGCCAGTGCACGCATGTGTGTGCATGTGCTCACCTCCACTTGCACTAGCGCCGCAGCTGTTACACAAACGGGGCACTGCGTGGTGAAAATGGGGCACCGCGCGGTGAAAATGGGGCAGTGCTAGCAAGTGTCACGCGGGCGCTAGCACTGCCCTGTTTGCGTTGCACATGCTCACGGCCCCATTTGTGTGTGCGCACACGCATATGCGTAAAATGCTTCCCCCCTCCCTTTCCTTCCGGCCCGCCAACCAAGAAAGGTTGGAGACCTCTGGTCTAGAATGTTCATTAGTGATATGGTTTCTGATGTGGTTAGAGGCTGGGGTCTCCCCTCTTGGCTGTTGTGAACATATACCTTCCCTTCAGCCGCTGAGAGATGCTCTCCAGGACCAGTTGGGCTTGGGGTACAGGATTAGCCAGACACCTGGTTTCTACTGAAGCATTTGCATTGGGCTTAGCGCTTTTTGAAAAAGCAGAGATGTTTCATGCAAACTGCTGCTGCACAAAACGTCAATTTAAACCAGGAAAGAGGAGCAGATTCTGCCAGCTGGATCTTGGTTCTGAGGCCAATCTGCACATGAATATATCATCAAGCAAGGAGTTTTGTGTGATCATAATTGTTATTATTTTAATTACTTCAATGAGAGGAGGCTTACTCCATATACTGTTTTACTTCCTCCATGGGTTACTGGCCACAGCCATTCCATTACTCTCTTGGAACATTAGTTGGTGATGGCACTACCTGATAACTGATTGTGCATTCCCAGTTAATACTGCACTTCTCTTTCATGCCTATTAACCTGTCTGACAGGTCACAGGTGTAAAGGAAGGGTATGGGATGAAGGCATGGTGTCACAGTGGAGAGCTCCTTTCTGCGTTTCCTCACCCCTACAGTCTGTCAGCTGGGCTAATTTTGTTTCTTTCCAAGAACCCTAGACTTATGTTCATAACTCTCTTGGCTAATAGGTTGTAGGCATGGAGCACCTCTACACCAGTGACCTGTTAGTTGAGTAACTTGATAGGTAGTTAAATCTGCTATTCAAAATGTCCATCTATATCCCCCAATTGTGTCCCACCATAGGTAATATATTGTTGGCTGGTTTCCTGGTGGCAGGTAATGTTCAGTGAGAGGAGGAATTAAGCTGAGGGAATCCACTAATCACTTTCCTTGCATTGTCCTACATATTAAAAGGCTATGGACAACTTTATTCACTGACCTCGTCTTAGAGTTCATTATTGGAATAACATAATTTACACCAGTCATACTTTTCTTTTGGAACAAGGCTCGGTAAGATAGCACTCAACACTGAACTATGTCACTTGGTTAGATTCTATAGATGAGGGTTGACTTGTACCTGGCCTCAGATGTCTCCCTCCCTCCCTCCCTCCCTCCCTATCCATCTGTCTACATATGTCATTAATTTTGCTATATATTTTACAGCCAGTCTCTGAGTAAATGTAATATAAACCAAAGCTATTTTGTGATCTCAAGAGTTGTAGAAATAATATGAAACTAGAGGGGCTAATCCAAGGCATTTCAATATTAGAAGAGCAACAAGGACTTTCAAGCTCTTCAAGACACGTTGTAAACAGTGGTGGGATTCAAATATGCGAACAACCGGTTCTCTGTGTGGATGCCGCTTCCGGAGGTCCATTCTGGGCCTGGGCAACAAAAAATTAGCTACCGGTTCTGCCAAAGTGGTGCAAACTAGTTGAATTCCACCACTGGTTGTAAACCATTTCATACTGATCAAGCTATTTTGCTGACTGAATGAAAAAGCTTGATGTAAACAAGGTGAAGTGTGTGAGAAAGGAAGCCATGTATTTAGATGGTGGTGGTAAAAATAGACCGACTTCTGTGAGTAGGACAACAAATGAGAACGTCCAGATAGGATTGCTTCCATCTCACTTAGTGTATCCCACAGTAACCCGTGTTTTTCTGTGAATACAGAAATCTGCAAGCCACTGCATGCATGCAGTTTCCCAATATGTAATTTATTTCCTTAATCATTTAAAGTATTTTTAGTGTTTTTCAGGATTATGTCATCATAAAGCACTGTACAAAGAAGAACTTGGTTGTAGTCAATTGTAGCAGCAGCCCAGATAGAATTGCAAAATTGGTTTGAATACACAAGTCAAGCTGAAATTCAGTACAGTTGTAAATTGAAAAACTACTCATTTTTTTGCCTACTCATTTATAGAAGAAGGGTGCCTATCTATAGGAAAGTTTACACTCTAATGAGCAAACTCTAAGAAGGCCCTATCATTTCCATTCATCAAACTTCTGTGGGGAATTAATAAGAATCTATGACACAATAGGCAGGCTCTTAAAGGTAGAGACAATTTTAATTATCCTGTTTTAAGCTACTTAGGATTTAAAGGTTTGGGTGAATTTAAAAGTCAACTCTGAATTGAGATTGGAAGTTGCAGTGGATTAGTCCCTCTGATTTCCTAGCCCCTGTTCAGCCTAGAAGCCACTGTATTATACATTAATTGGACAATGCAAACCCATCTTTAGAGACAGCTCCAGGCAATACATACTGAAGTAGTCTAAAGAAAAACTGTGCATAGGTTTCTGAGGCTAGTCAACGGATCTAGATGAACACAGTGGCACTTCACATGCTAAAAGTCAGTTAGTGTGGTGCAATGGTAAAGGTGCTGGACTAGGAGCAGGGAGACCATGGTTCAGGGAAACTCAGGTTCAAGTCCATACACAGCTTTGGAAGCTCCGAAAACACCGAAGGAGGATTTCATTTACTGCCTTGTAATCTCAGGCCTCACAAACAATATAAAATGACACAGAGAAACCCAAATAATCAAAGGATTGTGTTTTTTTTTAAGCCCAGTGTTCTGGACCAACCAGTAGCTAAGAACTGTATGTTAGGATGTTTAGCATTTATAGGGTTAAACGCTGTTTCCTTAAGAAATGGCTTATGGGTAATGTAGTTTCAGCAGTCAGTTTATCTAGTCAGTGGGAGGAGTTCAAAGGTTTATGACTGTACTTCCTGGCTCTGTGCCATTGCTTGATTCTCTTCACATTGGGATCCAGCCTCATGGCTCGGACACAGCAATTATTCAACATGTGATTTATATACAGGACAGGAGGACATCATTGTCTTTTAACCTAATGATATGGATCCAGATTAATATTGCGTTCCAGACGTATTTCATCTTAATCGTGAGTTGTTGAATATCTCTGTGAATAAAGTATTCTTCTTTGATCTGTTCATTCGAGTATACAGCTACCTATCTACATGGAAGTAGTAAGCACACGGCCGTGGAAACAGGATAGTTAAAAGACAATGATGTTCTCCTGTCCTGTATATAAATCACATGTGACAGGATATCCTGGCTACGTGCCAGGTTGTAAAAGAAGCCTTTGTGAAGACAGACACGAGGTGATGTGTCCCATAAGAGCCATGAGGCTGGATCCCAATGTGAAGAGAATCAAACAGTGGCACAGAGCCAGGAAGTACAGTCATAAACCTTTGAACTCCTCCCACTGACTAGATAAACTGACTGCTGAAACTACATTACCCATAAGCCATTTCTTAAGGAAACAGCGTTTAACCCTATAAATGCTAAACATCCTAACATACAGTTCTTAGCTACTAGTTGGTCCAGAACACCCAGTTTTTTTCCATTTTTTAAAACAGGAAAAAACATTAAGTATGTCTACTATTTGTACGATGGCAATACAAGTAATCAAGCAGTTAGAAGTACTGATTGAAGGTTTCGCCACTCCAGTTACTAAATATGTGTGGAAGCAACCCTCATACAGATCTTGCACATTTCAGGGCTAAATAAACCAAAGTCTGAAGCAAAGTCTGGGAGACCAGACTCATCCATTACAATGACAAATGTGCAAGAATGTGATCCATTCTTCCTGCTAGAAACAAATGACTTTTGCCCCACTATGACAAAAAGGAGAAAGAGGCATTTGATTTGAATTTTGCATCTGCCATATATATGATTTCTTACAATTTGCAATTGCTGATCTCCTTTGTAGTATAGGTAGTCCTCAAGTTACAACCACAGTTGAGCCCAAAATTTATGTTGCAAAGTGAAACACTTGTTAAGTGAGTTTTGCCCCATTTTACGACTTTTCTTGCCACAGTGGTTAAGTGAATCACTGCAGTTGTTAAGTTAGTAACAAAGTTGTTAAGTGACTCTGGCTTCCCCATTGATTTTACTTGTCAGAAGGTCCCAAAAGGTGATCATGTGACCTCAGGATACTGCAACAGGCATAAATACATGCCAGTTGCCAAGCGTCTGAATTTTGATCACCTGACTGTGGGGATGCTGCAACGGTCGTAATTGTGAAAAATGATCATAAGTCACTTTTTCAGTGACATAGTAACTTTGAATGGTCACTAAATGAATTGTTATAGTACATATAGTATATAGTACATATAGTACATATAGTACATATAGTACTATGACCCTTGGACACTGCAACCGTCATAAATATGAACCAGTTGCCAAGCATCTGAATTTTGATCATGTGACCATGTGACCATTAACTCTGAAATTCTGACTGTTGCAGGGGATGCTGCAACGGTCGTAGTAAGTATGGAAAAATGGTCGTAAGTCACTTTTTCAGTGCTGTTGTAACTTTGAACAGTCACTAAATGAACTGTTGTAAGTCGAGGTCTAACTGTAATGGCCTTTCTAATTTCTGTTATAAGATATGAGTCCTTGAATCTCTGCCTGGAAGACTTTTAGTTCCAGTATCCTTCCTTCCATCCATCCATCCATCCATCCATCCATCCATCCATCCATCCATCCATCCATCCATCCATCCATCCATCCATCCATCCATCCATCCATCCATCCATCCATCCAACTGTAATTTCCAATGATTCTGGTTTAGATGAAGCCTAATGGCATGAATCCAGTAATGGCACATAAGGACATCTTCTGTAGTACCATAGCAAAGCATGGATGTTTGGCAACATTTAAGTCGCATCTAAAATGTAATGAGCATTGGAGGCAAAGCAGTTCTACTTGGCAGTTTAGAAAACTTTTTGACACTGGGCACAGGAACGAGCTAGATCCAAGTAACCTAAGTGACAATATTTTAGGAGTGCTCACAGTTACAAATTCAACACTGACATTCAAAAATGGGTAAAGAGAAACTTTCCAAAGTGTACTAAATTTGGAAATAATATGAAAAATAAACAGTAATTTTTGTATGTGGATTGTATCATTGACATATTTTACTGTCTAAAAATACTAAATATTTTATCTCCGGAGACTTTTCAAGCTAGGGAGTAGGGCAAAAACTTTGGAGAGAACATGCAGGTGAAGGATAAAAGCTTCTCTGGAAAACTCCTCTCACTTATAAAACTATTCCTAATGGCAAGAAATTGAATGACAAGTATAAATGCAGTCCAGCGTATAATGAAGTATGTAGTTAGTAAACCTATGGAAAATGATAGACTTAACTGTGTGTTATATTTTGCCTTTTTGACCCAAATAGAACAGATGAGAAATAATACTCTGTTTTGCAACTGCTGTCAAATTGCAAGTATCTTCATTTCTCATAACTGACCATGCTGGTTAAGGATGATACAAATTAGGGGCTTCAATAGCAACTGGGGAACCAGTGATGTTGTCCATTTTGGTCTGGATAAACTTGGAAATCTGGACTTCAGACAGAATTTGTTAGGATTTCAGAGTTAATGAGGTTTCTATGGATCTTGATGATGTTTCATACCTATGGAACATTAGCAATAGAGTAATTTGAGAATTGTTTTGGCAATAGAATATTCATCTATGACCAGTTACTGATACATTTACATGTATATACATTTACTGTATATAGCCTGAGAGATTTTACACAGGCTATATACAGTAAATGTATATAAATGTAAATGTATCAGTAACTGTTCATAGATGAATATTCTATTGTCGAAACAGGCCCGAGTAAATACTTTTTTGCTTAGTACAAAATCAGAAAATAAATGATATTGGATTTACTTAGCTTGTACAATTCAAAGTACACTTGTTCAAAACCAAACGCTATCTGGGAAATTACTCTCTTAAAAATTGGGTTTCTAAGTAATTTGTTCCAATTTCACTGATATTCCTAATTTGGTTTATGGTATATTATTTCTTCATTCTTTTCTTATTCTACAGAAAAAAAGCCACCACAAAAACCTGTAATGGAAACTCAGACTAACAACTACAAACAGTACTCTTCTGGATGCTAAAAATGATAACTATATAAAGAGAGAAGTAAATATTCTGGAAGGAATAAATTTAAATCTATTTCAGTGCTGACCTGTTCCATTACAACACTGCTGAAAATTTGTGTCGAAGTCTAGTCTCTTCCTCCAGGATGTGACGTATTTCCTTTCCATCACCGACTGATTTAGAAACAAAACTTTCTACATTTAGCCACAGAGAATTTTAGCTTCTCTTTTCCCCCCCTTTGCAGCAAATGAAAGAGTGGAAGAGAGCTGGGCTGGCCAATGACTACATCCTTCTCTCCCCCTCTCTCTGATTTTAGTGTAAATTAAGTAACAAAACCCACAATTAATATTTTCCACATAATGCAATTCTTGCAAACACTGAAGTGAGAGTTTGTGGTTGTGATCAAGTCAATGTTTCTACTAGGTAACATATATTAATAAAATCCATATGCAGTATGTAAAGCAAAGCATTCATGATAATTGGAAAATTAATGAAGAACAGGTTTATCAAGGACTATTATTCCTGAAGAACCAAAGTTATCTCCAAGTCAGCATGTTTCCTAATACCAGTCCCAAGGGGAGAGCCACAAAAAAATTATCATGATTGTCTTCATCTCCTGACTTTGAATACCTCAGAGACACCTTGTTGTCCATTGTGAGGAACAAAATGACTGTTTTTGAAAACGGAAGTTATTCTACAACATTTTGTTGTGGGTCCAAATTTTTCAGCATAGTAGTACAGGTGGTCCTTGACTTGCAACCATTTTTCATGACCATTCAGAGTTACAGCCTTGAAAAAAGTGACTCACAACTGGTCCTCACACTTATAACTGTTAGAGCAGCCCTACAGTCACGTGATCATAATTTGGGCACTTGGCAACCAGCATGTATTTACCATGGTTGCAGGATCCCAGTGCATTTGTGATTGCTGTTTGCGACCAGCCAGCTTCTAACAAGCAAGAGTCAGGGGGAAACCAGATTCGCTTAACAGTTGCAGTGATTTGCTCAACAGCGTTCAGAAAAAAGGTCGTAACATCTGGGGTGACTCACTTAACAACTGCTTTGCTTAGCAGAGGTAATTCTGGTATCAATCGTGGTTGTAATTTGAGGACTACCTGTATTATCAATCTGGGTTAAATTGGTCGTGGTGCCTTATTTGCCTCTGTTTGACTTCCAGTGGAAGAGTCTTTTCTTGTGAACAGCACTGAGTGGAATACAACCCATGGCTCTGGAGTTATGAAGAACTGTTGGTATAATCATATATTTTATTGTCATGAGTATCGTAGCTGGCCTTTGTTTTGTGACTAGCATTCGTGGTCTGGAAAATACAGACAAAGGTTGCATAGACTATTTTCTTGAATAGGACAAGGTAGTGTTCAAGGATATAGATAAAATGGGGGTATTTAGGCCAATCTGGAATTGTTTGATTCTATGTAGCTAACAAAAACAACAATAAAATTCTTTTTCAAGTGCTATAGGTTTCCACTACTGACATAGTATCTTGTAATGTCATCTAGCCATTATTGAGATGAAGACATTCTTATTATGACTGGATCATTCTACAAGTTGCTATCTGTAGGTCATGACTGAGGATTCTTCCAACATGTCCATCCCTACAAAACAATGCAGGCATAAAAAGTTGCCAAAACCTTATCCTATCTTGGTTGTATCTGATTTGAGTCACCATCAAATGACATCTTGTCTTGTGAGAACACCACTCCTTGTAAGATTGTTTTGTTTTTTTCTTCTGGTTTTGCTGCCACACCCTCTCAACTCGTAAAACCCAATGGAGAAAATGTCCACCAAGCAGGAACAAAGAGAGCCTGAATTTGGGACTCTACCGGGATTTCTCTGGTTTGTCAGCTTCTCCATTCAACCCACGTGGACATCTCTCCACCCTCAGCAAAACTGCACTGCCCTCTAATGCGTTGAAAGCCTGGACAGAAGTGGTCAGATTAGAAGGTATCAAAGTTAATGGGGCAGGAGATGTCAGATATGAAAGGAACTCAGGAAACATAGTAGCAATTGAGAGCGCAGGTGCTATAGTAATGGTTATCATAGAGGTGGCTTCTCCAGTCATAGGAAGGGAGCAGATACATTCCAAAATGTATCTCTGATCTCACACAACATCTCCAAAATAATGACCAACACATTACAGATGTACTTCTTAAAGCTTGCAGTGAGATAGCATTGTCTTCGGGGAGAAATATTATTTCCTCATTATTAAAACTGATGCATCTAAAGATACCTTATGATGTTTCACTCATGGGCTGAACTGAGATGAGCACAATGCTGAGTGACCAAAAGGAAGGACTTTCAACAGCTGGTTGCAGTTGTAAGCAATGTCAACCCTCCCTTCCTTGATTTTATAAGACAGGATTGGCTTTACTTTTAACCACAATTTCTCAATCCTGTCACTGCCTTGCTACAATGGCATAATGTATTCAAAATCAAAATAGGATGTGATTACAGATCTCTCAGTTTTAGCTCAATAAGTCATGTGATATGCTACTACACAAAAACTCCCTCTTCTATGCAGGCTTTACTAGTAAACACACTCAGGCTTGAAAACTTCATGATGAAGGACTAATTGTTTAAATTGTAATTCAGAACATTTTAGTTCTAATGGGATAAATAAAATAGAACAAATGTGCTGTATGACTGAAACATCTACTACTTAAGGGGCAGGCTTTGGACATGAACTTGGAGATACAGAAGGTCCAGAATATGCTAGCTAGACTGCATTGGAAGCCAACACCATTATTAAATTCACTACACCAGTAGGCTTTCAGATCAAATGCTGGTGCTGGTCATGGAAAGTATGAAGCTCCATTGTAGGAGAAGGAGTGGCAGAACCTGGGGCAGAGTCAAAAGAGAAATCAATCTAGAATCCCTACATAGCTACAAATGGACTAAGTCCAACCTCTTGAATACCACTGACCCTTATCTAGTTCCAAGTTGAGAATATTCCTGTGCATAAGCATGAGTAGTAATAAATCACTCTAATTGGAACTTCAGGTGTGATCCTGGTCTTTTGCCCCTGACATCTATACAATATAGTAGCGTGGGCTACATCAGGCAGCAGGAGTGTATATGTCTATCTAGTAATATCATGAGAAGGCCTTCTAAGAATCCTCCAGATGAGGTTAGGGGTAGCTGGATCAGGTAGCAGGTTTTTCTGGTGAGGCCCCATACTCTTTCTGTTTATTGCCCCCAGAAGTACATGCAGACTCCCCTCAGCACCTCCTGCTATTTTGTAAAGCTATCAGAACAATCCTGTTCATCTGAGCTTTTAATCCATGTTGATTGTTTAGCAGCAACCATGTTGGAGTAGTTATTAATTTGATGTCTGTTTATGTTTGCTCTGCTGCACACCATCACTTAATATCTGCAGATTGGGATGGCTTGCAAACATTGTAAAATAAATGCATAAAACCTAATTTATTTATGGAGGATATTGAAGGAATTCTTATGCTTGCCCCATGCGCAAATGGCAATTCTAGGGAGCTAACATAGGATTACAAACACAGCTGATAAGGATAAAAATCCCAGGAAAAGAGAAAATGAAGACTTGCTGATGACAACACATCAGAGGTTTACCTAAGAGTAAGTCTAATTGAATTAAATGAGATTTTTCCCAAGCAAGGAACCATAAAGTTGCAACCCCAAAATTACAAATAAGCCATTATACATTAACGAAAGAGTCTGATACTGTCTTTTGCAAACATGGTATGTGATGAAAACCTAAGATTTGTTCTTTGAAGATTAATGACACTTGGCAAATCTGAACTTGGCATGGACATTTAGTTCTTCTCTACATTTTCTGAAGGAATACTTTAATTGCTTGATGCCTTCTGGTGGACTTCAGATACCACAACACTGCCCTCTCCCGTCTCCACTTCTGGTCTTTCTGGGTGAGGCCATACCAAAATGTGAGTCAATACTCCTAATATAATTTGAGAATTCTAGTATTTCTACATAAAACCCTGCCACCCAACTAGACTTTCAATTTGAACCCAACGGATAGTTCAGACCTAGCTATAAAATAAACACCAGTGTGGTTTCCGTACCATTTTCTCCTCTTATATTTCAATTAAAAGAAAAAAAAAGGAGGGGGAAAACTATGGCGACAATTTCCTAGAGAGGTAAACATCCGACTTCTTTGCTCCTTTTCTCCTGAAAGTAAACATGTTCACCACAAGGAATTAAAGACAGAGAGGAAAGGATGACTACAATCTGATGTTGGGATGTCAACAAAGTGTGACCTTTCATTTCTACTGGTTCCTTGGCCTTAATCTGAAACACCAATTACACCCTGGGCAAATGATAAATATAAAAAAAGGAGAGAACCCACTTTAGCTGACTCCCATGACATGCTAAATTGTCATTTCCTCTTGCTTCTAATTTTAACTCACACAGTTAAAGTAGAGTTATGTGTTTTGGACCTTCTTCCTCTTTACTTGTGGTAAGTTACACCCCTAACACAAGCTTCCTCTCTATTTCAAACTTTTTTCTTCTGCCTCATGGAGAAGAATATAATTGGCTCTTATGAAGCTTACATCACACTGGAAATGGAACCGTGATAGACACTCATGTGATTTATGAATAGAACGGGTCAAGAATATATGAAACTGGTTGACGGCTTTGTTCCTTTTTCTCATAATGCACCTTAAAATTTTGGTGATAGCCAGATTTCACTGAAACTTAAGAATGATTGGCATCAGTTAATCTCATTGACTGAACCAAGACCATTCCAGACTGGAAATTACTTCTCCCAAGTAGAAACATTCTAGGATGTATTTGAATATAAATGGGTTGTTTGAGAAGGAATCATGCAATTGGCTCCACACATACAGTAGCTGCTTTCTTACACTTTCTTACACTTACATAAAAAGGCAAAAATCATGTTTAGCCTTCCTTCTTCTCTTAGTAACATTCTGGAAAAAGGAACTGCTGCTTTGCAGATGCACAATTCCTTTTAAAGGAAAGCAAAGTGCTAATTTCATTGTCCAATAATAGGTTGGGAGAGTAAAAATGAAAAAAATAAAAAAAGAATACCCATGCGTGTGTGTGACAGGGAAGAAAATAAAAGAGCTGAGGACGTGGGACAACAGGAGTGATGATGAAGTATCTAGTGGCGTGAATGCAGACACAAAGCATTTTGCCAAAGGGTGTCCTCAAAGGTGACAATGTCATTGGCTAGGAAGCATATCAATCTGATAAATAAAGTCAATTTTGGGGGTTTCTGTAATCAAAACACAGTAATTTGATTATTTCAAGTTGGAAAGTATATAGAATAACTTATTTCAACCAAGCACTTTAACATAGTAAATGAGAGTATTAAATGTTTGAGGGAACTAGGCATGTCTACTCTAATGAAGAGGCTTAGGGGAGACATAATAGCAGTCTTCCAGTCCTTGAGGGGTGTCACAGAGAAGAGGGGGTCAACCTATTCTCCAAAGCACCTGAGGCCAAGACAAAAAGTAATGGATGAAAGCTTGTTAAAGAGAAATCCAGCCTAGAATTAAGGAGAAATTTCCTGACAGTGAGAACAATTAATCAGTGGAAAGGCTTATCTCCAGAAGTTGTGGGTGTTCCACCACTGGAGGTCTTTAAGAAGAGATTGGGCAGCCATTTATCTGGAATGATATAGGGCAGACATGTCAAACTCGCGACGTCACGTGATGTCGCGCAACGTATCGGGACGGTTTTGCCATTGCCGGCAATGGGGTGGGCGTGGCTTCTGGATGACGCGTTCGGCCTGCAGGCCAGCAGTTTGACACCCCTGATATAGGGTCTCCTGCTTGAGCAAGAGGCTGGATTAGAAGACCTCCAAGGTCTCTTACAATTCTACTGTTCTATGTTCTATAAAGTTATTTCTAATCTGCACATTTCCAACTTTGCAGTTGTCTGTTGCTGATTTATCCATTTGTGTTACATGCTATCCTGAAGGGTTTGTAGAATCATATACAGGGACAGTATTCCCTCAAAGAAAAAATACTGATACCAGAAAAAAATATTACAATATTTTGTAATATTTTATGAAGCTTATGTCCAATTTCACTGAGATTCCATATCCCAACTGTGCAAATAAAAAAACTTGAGAAAGCAAGAATGAAGTGCTATTTTTAATTGAATGCTGCAATAAATGGCAGATATTAGTTCAAGGGTGAAACATGGATGTGTACTTGCAAAGAATATGTAGCCTGGGAAGGGAAATCATGAATGGAAGTGCCACAAAAGAGTATTTGATGTCAATTAAATATCTAAAACAAAAGGCTGGTTGTAGTTGTTGGTCATGAGTAGGCTATGGATCTTTCAATAGTAAAAAAGTCCTTGGGGAGAATATTCATATATATATATATATATTATCATACTTGGATAGAATTTTAACAGAAGACGCATTTGGCAGAAATCTGAGCTGGTAAGGGGCAATGTTTAAGGAATGATTATAGATTGGTGACTATATTGTCACTTTGCTTCCAAACTAATATGAGAGGAATTTAGAATACATATTTAATTTTAAGGCCATACAAGCTCTGCAGTGAATGCACTACATTTTCTGTTGATATGTGTGGTAGAATGCTAGGGATGACTATGCTATTGTATTAATGCCAGTCAAAAAGTATAATGAATCCTAAAATAAAATCATAGCCAGCTCTATAAAGCCTATTGGTCATGCAAAAATCCAACCCATGCTTGCTGAATGAAGAGAAAGATTCACTCTGATTTGGAGCGTTCGTCTGCTCCATAGGAAGAAAGCAAGCTAAATCATTGAGAGCAGTGGTGCTTGCACTGCTGGTGCTTCTATTGCTAGTCATGGTAATCCTTTGTGATAAACTGGGTTGAAGCCACAGGTGTTCCAAGCTGAAACCGATCCACAAAGTTGTTTATGTTCCAGGAACCTGGAAAGGAAAGAGAAAGATCTAAAAACCTTTTACTCTTAGAAGTGATATGGCCCATGATGCAGTTACTCAATGGGAAATTAGGTGAATCTTTTCCATGTGCTTTTTATTTGCTGGTAAAATTTTCCATGTATTGGTTGAAAAGAAATGTACACTGGAAAGGAGGCAAGCCAACTGTGTGAAGATATAGCTGAGACAACATTTTGGCTTCTTCTAACCACAACTTTTATCTCGAAAATCAGAATCTTCTTCTCCTATGCATTCTAAATGTTGAAGTTTCAAATCACTGGGTTTGTTTGAAAAGTAGTATATGCCCCAAATGTGCTTCTTAGACACTGAGCTCTAATGCTCTAGGATACTGAATCCACAAAAGGAAAAAAATACTTACATGAAACAACAATTTTCTGATGGCAAAACACTTTTACTTCCCTGCCAAGGATAACCAGAAGAACCACACATGCGTAACAGAGCAAAATATTCTGGAATGCTCTCTGTTACAACCAAGAAGGCTTTACTGATTTGTGGCCATTGATTGCATTTTCACCTAGATAGGTGTATAGTATGTTTCAACATACATATCCTTGGACTGTGCATGCCAGTCTTTCTGGTCTGACACTATAAAATGTTCACATTTTGGCCTATGCTTTGATTACATCAGGCCCAACAGAATTATGAAGAGGAAAGCAAACAAATTCCCACTAGATTATTTAAATGCTGGCCTTTAACTTTAGTTGTCATTCACTCTGCTTTTAGAATGTGAGAGGATGTATGGTTCTATGAATGAAGATATTATGTGCCAGCAAGTCACTATTGAGTCCAAACGACCAGATATATTTTCCCTGTGACAAATGAATGAGATATATGAAAAAGAATTCTCAGCATTCTTGTCCAATTATTTTCCAAGGACATCTGTATACTGCATATGTATCTAGGGATTTTTTACAGTACACCATATCTATGTAGTGTTCATAGTCATTGGGAATTGGGTGGCATAAAAAATTAACAAATTATTGTTCATTGCACAGACAAATGTTCAGACTGGGTTTGGCATTTTTATCCACCTATCCAGTCCCTTCCAAAGACCTGGGGCAGGCAGACACTGATTCCTGATGGTGTTAAAGGTATTGTTGTAGAATGCAAACTGTTCTGAGTAAGGCTGCCTTTTGCAATTGACTGATGGTGATGTATTATTGATCATCGCACAGTCAGCCAAATGTTCAGACTGGATTTGGCATTTTTGTCTACCTATCGAGTCCTTACCAAAGACCTGGGATAGGCAGATGTGGATGTTTAATGGTATTACAGATATCGTCGCAGGATGGAAGCTGTTCCCAGTAAGGCCACCTTTTGCAATTGACTGATGGTGAATTTGTCAATGCCAATGGTGTCCAAGTGGTGCTCCAGTTGTTTTGGGATTGCACCCAAGGCACCTATTACTATTGGTACTACCCTTGCTTACCTTTGCCACAGTCTTTCTATTTTTATTTGTAGGTCTTTGTATTTTGTTATCTTCTCCAGTTCTTTCTTGTCTATTCTGCTGTCTCCAGGCACTGCCACGTCCACTATCCAGATTTTGTTTGTCTTTCTTATCGACAATTGTTAAGTCCGGGGTGTTATGTTGCAGGTGCTTGTCTGTTTGAATTCTGAAGTCCCAGAGCAATTTAACTTTATCATTTTCTATGACTTTCTCTATTTTATGATCCCACCAGTTCTTGCTTACAGGCAAATGATATTTCTTGCATCATCATCATCATCATCATCATCATCATCATCATCATCATCATCATCATCATCATTATTATTATTATTGCATTTTATTCTATTTTAATTATCTATAAACTGACTTAATAATGTTTTGCTTAAAGCATGAATAAAAACAGATTCAACTGGGCTTTGTTTGAAGCAAGGATAATAAACTCCTTGGAGATGCCTGCTTGCTACTACCAACATGGCAAACGAGAGCTTCCCAGCTCCCTGAAAATGAAGGTGGAATAAATGTCAGTTCAAAGCCATCCAAATCCAAGGATCCATTCAATATTACAAGATGTTTAATTTTATCCTATTTTAAATCCTATGACTTAAAATGTGAGTTCTGAAGAAAAGTTTCTTGTAGTTTTCCATAGTCCATTTCAAGCAGTTCAGGAAATCCCTGCAGATCCATAGGACTGTGTTGGTGGAGAAAATAAGAAAAGAGACTTCTCCTTTCTGCAACTGTCAATTTCATAGGATTAAACTCTCAATGCTCACTGTTTCTGATTGTTCCAAAGCCTATTTGTTGATGATTAGTTCCTCCCTTTTGATAACTGTTCTCTATGTTAGAATCTAAACTTGTATCCTTACGTACAGCATATTTCGTTACTGTTCTAAAACTCAGTTGAGTCCACACATCCATGTGTGTCCAGTTGTTTCTACAGCAATATTTTTCTGCTAGATTTCAAACTGCTGTTTTTTTTGACTGGCTATGAGAAAAGAGGACAAACATAAATTTTTAAAAGGAAGACTTTCTGCAAACTTTGAATGCTGTGACCTGAGAACCAAAGGAAAACTGAATTTACAGCCCTAAGAAACAAGAATTGAATGAGTTTCATGTCTCTTAACCTGTACAGGAAATCTTTGCTGCTACATGCTGTGAAGAATTTATACTGTGGTGGCAGCATGAATATATATTCGTGTGTCCACATGTGTTTCTAAGTCATAAGTAAATGGAACAGAAACACTAACAATGGCATCTTCCTTCCAGTCCAGGTTTGATACTACAGACACAAGAGCTTCTCTTCTAACTTCTGCAGAAAATTATACTTTCTGAGTTTGACATGCTAGCCATTCATAACAAGATACAGATATATTATAGGTTATTTTTTTTTTACTGAGGTTATGTTTTTATTCTGACTATATACTCCATCTTTGGCTGTTCATGAATATGTAAACAGAGCCAGAAGGATCACACCAAAGTACATTTAGGATAACAGTTTTCCCAAACTTGGTGTCCTTTCATGCTTCTTGAGAGTTCTGGAAATTGCAGTTTGACCTAACAAGAGGACACCAGTAAGGCTGTAATACAGAATTATATTTCCCATAATTTCTGGATAAAAACAGTGCGCTCTTTTTGCAATTGTTTTCCAGCATGCCCTGCTCACAGCTTAACTTGGAGATAATGTATGGCCATTAGCACTTGTGACCATTTACAGATTTATCTTTCACTAATCTATCTAATTCAGGACAGGCATAAACTGTTTTACTACCTGAAGCAAATTTCAAAGCAATAACAGCTCCTGTTTCTCACACAGAAGTCAAGTAATCTGGTTGAATGTGAAAAGCAAATGTTTGCTTCCTTTTAAGAAGCATAATTTGAATTATCCCAACAATATTTCATGTTTGTGATTTCTACTATGGATATAATTCTGATATTTACTGGTTGCAAGGGATATCTCTGATGAAAGTACTCTATCAATTGTGGAGCAAAATAGATTCCTTGTTGATCAAACAGTGTTTGACCCAAGAAGTTATAGCTGTGAGCAGTTCTGATACATCTTTTTACTACTGGATGGGGAATGTTGTGTCAAGACAATGAACAACGCTTTGGAAACACAACAGATCACAGTTTTGTGTTTGAAGTTATGCTCTTACTGGAGGGAGTTCTTGATCTGCCCTATTTTCTAACTTTTAATAGTGTGAATTATATTATATTTATATTTATATTTATATTTATATTTATGTTATGTTATGTTATGTTATGTTATGTTATGTTATGTTATGTTATGTTATGTTATGTTATATATTATATTATATTATATTATATTATATTATATTATATTATATTATATTATATTATATTATATTATATTATATTATATTATATTATGACCACCCACTCCAATAGACCCTGAGTGGTTTATAGTATAATATTGAAATATACAATTAAAATAGTTAAAAATAAATGCAACGGCCCACATTAAAAACAGCTACAACAATGAAAATTATGACAGGGGCTCCACAGACACACTAATCCCTGGCCTGCTGGCCTGATTAAGGAAATATTGAATTCCCAGCACATCAGTATTCAGATTCTGAAAAGCAATAGATATTTGCCATTATGGTGAAGAGATCAACATTGGAATATTAGTTATATCTTTCTTTTACTTTGAGGGGGGGGGAGGAGGAGGAAGGAAACATGTTTTGATATGGATCCAAGTTGGCTGATAAGTCTCCGTCCTCAATGAATAACCAAAAAGAACAAGCTTTGATTGGCTGTCAGTTCATTGTGAGCTCTAGACTTGAAAACTGAAATGTTTCCATGCTCTATTTAGTGTCTATTTAGTGTCCTAAATAAAACTGAAAATAGTCAAAACATCCTTACTCAATCTCAGAAGTATTTTACACAATTTCTTTTGCTACAGAAGTAATAAATAAAGAGTAAATTGATTCAGCATTAGGGTCTAAACGTAAGAGGCCCATTAACTAATATCACACATGATTCTTCCTACCAAAAGCCTATATCTATCTTATGAATCTGATGCAAAACAAATTTAATTCTACATTTTCTACATAAAATGGCTCACACTGGAGTTTTTTTCTCCTCACTCCCCCAGCACCCATGTCCATATTGTTTCTGTTTAATATACTCTGTAGGTGAAGAAGAACTTTCCAAAGTTTACTGTGTATTCTGTAGCTTCTTGATTAGTCCCCGTAAAGGTGTTACTTTACCTAAGACACTATGTGCTAGAAATTAGTGGCGTGATTCCTCCAGCCTCTGGCTGTTTCTGTTTCTCTGCTAAAGAATACACGGAGTCTGCTAGTGGCTTTTCCCAGGCTTCCTAAGCTAGCCTGCTGTCTCAGACCTAGGGACAATGGCACAGAAACTGCCATCAAAGCAATGTATGTATTCTGGGAATGAAAGAGACTTGATACAACCATGACACAGGATTAAGATGGAAACGGAGGATCAGTTGGTAGGAACTGTTGGATTGCTAGGGCCCCACCTGGACTCGCCCATGTTGCCTGATAATGCTGCAATTGTCATTTAGCTGGGAAGGCTACCTGTTTTATCTAAATTCAAATCTTAGTGTTTAATAAACACCACAAAGTGACCCTGCAGCTCTTGCAAAAGCATTAGCAAACTGCAGTTGCTTCATCAACTGCCTCCAAGGCAATAGATCCATTAGAGAACAAGGGGTGATGCAGCCGACTTAAAGGAAGAACCAGCTGAAGAGCAAGCTCATACATGCTTAGAGGCTTGGGAGTCAATAGTCTTCCAGAGCAAAGAAGCTGAAGCTTAACGTGCTGCTGCAGTTTCACTACTGTAAAGGAGAGCAAAGCTCCTGCTCTACAGCAGGTTGTGCTGCCTGACCCCTGCATGCATAAAGTGACATCTGTATAAACCCTAGGGAAGTGCAATCATGGAACTTGAGCGGCTGCTTTGATTGGGAGAGTACAAGTTGTGCAATGCCAGGTCATTCGTGTTTTCCCAAGGGACTTGCCATTTCTTTTGGAGGAAGAAAATCCGACTTAGAACAATGATTTATTTTGTAACTGGCCTGTAAAGTTCTAGGAACAGCATATACAGAAAGTCTGGTTTGCACAACATGCTTAATCAGGTTAGTTAAACAGCTTGTAGGTGCATTTGTACAATATGTTAGCATGGTTAGTTTTAGCCTTGCTTAGGAGCTTTTTCTGTACTGCACCAACTCAATCCTGTTGATTACTTTATGGTTAACATAGTTTGTAAATCCAAAAAAACGGTTTAATTCAATAACCAAGTTAAATGACTTGGGCAAAGCCAGACACTAAGAAAGAGGCAATGTGTAGCAAATTCAAATATTATCAACAGCACTCACTGTGATGTAGCCAAGAGATGGTCTGTCTGGATATTTCATTGGAAATCATAATCACAAATGAACCTCATGCAGTATCACGTACTAAAGA
Source organism: Azemiops feae (assembly GCA_023970755.1). Taxonomy (NCBI): domain Eukaryota; kingdom Metazoa; phylum Chordata; class Lepidosauria; order Squamata; family Viperidae; genus Azemiops; species Azemiops feae. Next base: position 174,172 of record JALGBA010000475.1, on the reverse strand, counting down.
ATGATGAAACTGTCTTTAGGCATTTGAAACTTATCTAAGGTTCAGTTTAATATGCTCACTATCAGTGTGGCCTTTTAGATGTCTACACAGAGATGAGGCTTATTTCCTGCAGAATTATATCTCACGTCTTAGCCTTGCTGTGTCCTCCAGTGTGGTCACCAAATTGGTTGAATCCATTTTTTTAAGCTGTTCTTAAAACTCTAGGAAGGTCAATGGGCAAAATGCATCCCTTCTTGCAGGGGTTTGAGATACCTTTGCACAGGTTTAAGGCACCCAATTCTTCTCTGAAAAAGAGAAGAATTGTCCTGATCAAATCCACTTTTGCAATTGCCTGTCTTTAATACCGTATCCTGATCGTAGCCTAGTGTGGTCACAATGCATATACCTACACCTACCCTAGAAGCTTAGAGGTTGGAAGTAGTATGACCCTGTTTGATTAATGAGTAAGAAAAAAAGATTCTGGATTGGCTAAGCCTAGTAAATATTCTAGCAGCTTAGTATTCTGTCTTCTGCGTAACATGTTGAGTTAGATCAAATTCTGTCCAGTTCTAAATGACACCCAAGAAATGGTTGGGCATAGCTTTAGCTTACTATTGCAATCTCCATTTGCAACCAGGGTTGATGTTAGAAAGATGGTCTAACTTACTAAATGTGCATATATGTTATGCTCTGCAATGGACAGAAACTTTTCTACTCTGGGAATACTCTCGGTCTCTCCCCAATCTTTCCCAGGTGGACTTTGAATAAATGGATAGGGGAAAAGGAAGTGAGATGTCTAGCATTAGGGAGATGAGTTCTACGTTTTAGCTGGGGACCTTGTGAGGGATGGAGATGACAAAACTATACAATGCCCCCTGCCTCCTCGATTATCACCACCATGTTGTGCAAGATAGCCAGACAAATCTTTACATGTTAAATATTTGACTGATTCTAACCTTTTTGTGCAGCTGTATAATTCTGGATGATTACTCCCTGTAGTATATTTCACTGGAAAACCCTAGCAAGAATTCAGAGACCCATGTTTTAGCTGATCCATATGTTGATAAGAAAACAATATCTTTGTCCTCAGGATTAGTAATGTATTATTTGAAAAGGGGACAGCAACAGTTCCCCAGAAGAGAATAAAAAGTTGAATAAGAGTGAAGAGGAAGACACTTTCAGTTGAAAACGATGACTGTGGAAACAGATGTTCCCAACCGGCAACTTCAGAGGTCATTTCATTACTTTAATGAACAAAACCAAAACTGGAGTAAACTATGAAACCCACCCTGTTGGATGAAATAAATATCCAATAAACTCTTATCTTTTTTTCCCCTATCCTCCCACAAGTAGAGATTGAAAATTATTTATGAATACATTGCAGCCTTTATGGGTTAAATACAAACTGGGCAGCACACTCACTAATCTTGTGTGTTGATGACTCACCAACACTAATTACCAACAAGGGGAAGGGAAAGGGGGTGGAAAAGACAACCACAATGGGTGAGAAATGCTAAAATCCATGCTGCATTGGAACAATGAGGGACTTCACACTTGGCTTAGTCCATGTCTGCAGCTCATTTCCTGCAGAATTATATCATAGTTTCTTGCTCTTATTGAAGCTTTTGCTTATCCTCAGAAGCTGAAAGTATACAGCAAACCTCCACTCTTGCCTTGCTGCCCTTTGCCTGACCAGATGGAGATAGTGAAACATACTGGGGGCCATACTACTTTGCCCAAACTATTATCTATCTATCTATCTATCTATCTATCTATCTATCTATCTATCTATCTATCTATCTATCTATCTATCTATCTATCTATCTATCTATCTATCTATCTATCTATCTATCTATCTATCTATCTATCTATCTATCTATCTATCTATCTATCTACCTACCTACCTACCTACCTACCTACCTACCTACCTACCCTATCATTTAATTTCTATGGGTGATATGTGTCTTTCTCAATTTCAGATCCTCTACCAGAGGCCTGAGGGTTAAAGGATTTTTGCAATATCTTAGCTGTTCCTAACACTGCACTCTTCTGGACAGAGAGCTCTGATGTCATTCCTGGGGTATGTTGGAGCGACTCTTCCAGCTTAGGAGTCCCATCCTCAAATGCTCCTACCACTACTGGGACTACTTTGGCCTTCACTTTCCTCATCCTCTCTAGTTCCTCCTTCAGGCCCTGCATTTCTCCAGCTTCTCATATTCCTTCTTTCTGATGTTGCTGTCACTTGGCACTTACCACCATTGTCTTCTGGTCTTGTCTACTACCCTGATATCTTCTAGTACCTACTTGCCTGTCTGTCTGGATCTGGAAGTCCCACAGAATATTAGCCCTTTTATTCTTCACGATCTTCTGTGGGATCTCCAATCTGGACTTGGGAGGGTCTAGCCCATACACTGTGCAGATGTTCATGCACACAATACCAGCTACTTGATTGTGCTGTCCAGTGTATGTTGTTCCTGCCTGCATCTTATACCCTGCCATTATACACGCACACACACATGCCTACACATGTACATACACACACACTTTACATACTCACACTCACATTATCTCTTCCCAACAATTCCCAACAATTGCAGTGCTGTTTATAACAATAACACCTTGTTATTTTTGAGACTCTAATCCTATTTTGTGAGTGCAAATTACTTACAGAATGAGGAATAATGTGGGCCAATGTAGTCACTACACTCCTCTTTATAACTATTGCCTCTCACCACGAGCTGGAGGCCTCTTTCTATAGCAGAGAACTATATGTACTTACAGAATCTACTGGAATGATTTAGAAAAAATCCTGGGAAATCTAAATCTAAATCAGAAAGTCTATCCAAAGAGAGAAGGCTCCAGGTTGCAGATGTTTACCTTCAACTTGTGAGAGAAGAAAAGGTGACAGTGGAGGGATGTGGCTCTTCCATTATCTTCTTCATTTTCCACTATGGGAGAAGTTTGAATGGCTGAATATGTCAGAATCTCCAGAGGACAAACTACTGGTTTGGCATACCCCTCTGCCCCACCAGGGAGAAGCAGCAGGATATGGGTGTGGAATGTGTATGTCAGCACATGGGACTTGAATAAGGTTTACAGTCATGCCCCAATCCAGTTGCATTCCGTTAGTTCATGTTGCATCAACTTTCTCCTATGACTTTGATATTCCAGTTCAGTATGGACCTAATTGTAGGAGATGACCAGACTGAGCCTGAGGGAGGAGTCACGCACGTCATTAGTCTCGAGTCCCTTCACACCCACGAGAGACCTAAGCCCAGTCCATCTTGAATTGCATTGACTCTTATATACAACCAATTTACCTTGACCATTAGTAGTTCAGATTTTTGTAGAGAGCATTAGCATGCAATACACCTGTAGTCATTTGAACCACCTTGCTCCCTGATTTACTGCATCTGACTGCCTAAATTCAAGGCCACTTTATTAAGCATGAAGGCTCCAATATTGTGGAAATACAGGCTCCAATATTATGGAATGAATGGCTTTGCAGGCCAGGATATTCTAATTTAAGATATGGCAGAAAGACTGAGAAAAATTAGAGCCATCTTTTTGTACTGATATCAGCACAGTTTGTATCTTATAATTTATCTGCCTTATTAACTGGGGCTCTTCTTGGTGAAAGGGGTCCTAAAGGTTTTCTGCCAAGATTAATGATGTCCCAGTGGCAGTAGGCGGGAATCCTTTTTGCTGTTAACAATAGCCACAGAGTCTTAGGGACTTTTGATTATGTTGCTAAACACACTCATCTTGCAGTTCCATTCATTTAATTCAAAAGACAAGACCAGCCAACTGGTAACCCCTACTGAGAAGCCAGCTGGTAAGTTTAGGCAAAGACTAATTTTGGAGGGATGCTTGGACAATCAATGCATTTCTTCTCAATGCCTAGGAACCTTTAAATTCTCCACACCTTATTGGACTGGCAGGAATATCGGGTTATATAGAAGAACTACCTGCAGGCATCCCAAAATTAGGATGAAATAAGCTTTACAGTTATAGTTTGTGGTGAACTGCATTTTTATGGAACTTTACTAGCCAATCCTAACAACTGCTCAAAGCACTATGCTTGTACAGCAAGAAAGTCTGCTTTATATTAAATTCATACAGCATTTCACATTTAGTATAATAATAAGATGCTAATAATAAGAAAGTGACTATGTCTGACCCTGAGAACTAAACGTAAGAGAAAAATATAATTTCTTTTTGATTATAACATTTTAGACCCCCCCCCCAAGATTCTCCTGGGGAATCTTAAATGCTGGAATCTTAAACATCCGAGAACTGTGTATATTTCTGTGTTAATTAGGGAGTGTCTAATATGATGCCAATGAATTTTAGCACCCACCAGGTTTTCTCCCCTCTTAGTGCATGGCTTTATGTGTATATATACTTCTTGAACTGGTAATGTAGCTTGATGCAAAGTAAAATTCCAGCTTCAAACACCAACCATTAAGCAGCTGCAGTTTACCATGTCATTCGAAGTGCACCCAGCCATCTGCAGAAAATTAAAAAGTAATCTGTGAGTAGTATCTGCCTACAACTTGAGGATTAATGGGGGTGGTGAGGAGCTTGGCCTGTCTGCAATTATCTGTTACTTCTCTTTATTAATTATATATTTATTTTGTGCAGCTGTATATGTACGTGTAAGCTGTTGGCTTTGGTGAGTGGATATTTTGTCAATGCATATTTGTATGAAAATCAAAAAATTTCTTTGGTAAAATGTGTTTATTATTGGGCTTCATAGTGCCAACATGTGATTTGATTATTTCATCTCATTCTTCTAGTCAAATTCTTGGCCTAATTACTTGTCTCTACACCTCATCAATTAATCTGTGTCATGGATGTTGGAAGACAGAACGGCAAATTTTAAAAAGTGGTTTGGAAATCAAACTTCAACTCTGCAATATAATTAGATTCCTGGATAAGCTATTTTTCTTTGCTTCACCCAATTTCCAGCTGGGAAAGAGGAATCTGGTCATAGCACTTTGGCAGTCATTTGGGGAGAATACCCATGATTTTCCTCAAAATTCTAAATATGCCCATTAGGCTCAAGAGTCTGAAGGTTTGTAATAGTCCCATAAAAGTAGCAGGTTCTCATACTGATAGTGTTTTTATCAAATTTTCTCACTGAGCAAAATTAACAAATAGGTCTATGCATATGTCATACTTGAGCATATCCTAATTTTCAAAATAGTGGTTTCAATTTACAGGGTATTTCCTAATATTTCCTGGGTTTGCTTTTGAAGCAATCCTACGATAGAGCTCCCATTTTTCCAGTCTGGAAACTGCTATTGTAATACATTTAGCACATATATACAGCACCTAGTGCATTAAAAGCTAAGCTATGAAGTCAGGTCAAGCAGTATCTGAAGCAATCACTTCAAATGAAGATGACCATCAAACTCTGGATATAAATTATATTCTTTGTCAATATATACATGCCATCATAGCTTCAGCAATCTATTCATAATCATAAAGTTATGTTGTTATTAGCAGGCTTGGGGTTGATATCAAAAGAAGTGTTAATGTGGTTCTGGATCAACTGCTACACATATGCTAAAGGTGTGTGTTTTCACTCTCATGTATAAATAGTTTAAATATAAATTATAAAATAATTTCTAAGCACTTTTCCTTTTTTTAAATTTCTCTATCAATTTTGGGGTTTTTATTGATCCTTTAATGTTGTTGGATATATCTAGTTTTTCCTTTGTTGATCACTTTAGCATATTGACATAAAACAAAATAACATAATAAATACTGAGGCCTTCCAATCGAATATAAGACCTTCCAATGCAGGCAGCAGTCATTGTTTGCTGGGAAGAAAATAGTAGGTATGTAATAGAACAACTTATCCCAGGTTGATAGAAAGCACTCTGGGGATAAGAAAAAACAAGAAAGTTGAGATACGTATTTAGTTCTCTAATACTTGTTTATCACATATTCCTTAATTATTATTAAGTCAAGTAAGAAAATCTTCCCATCTAATTCTGCACAGACTTAGGATACTATACTTCACTAAATAAACTTGCTATAATACAGTATATAAGACGTTTGTCACTGAGGAGTAAATTACTGGATTTTTAAAATCCTTTCTCTTATCAGCTGATGTCACTTCAACTGATATTCATTTATTTGATTTACTCCCAGCTGCTGAGTGTGCCAACTCACATTAACAAACAATAGATACAAATGCATACAGATGCTCCTGCTCCAGAAAATAAAACTCACAGGATTTTTTATTAAGAGGTTTATGAAAGATAATTGCTGTAATTCTTCAACTATTTTTTTTTGCCTTTAAACTTCCTTAACTGTCACTTTCCTCTTTCCATTTGCCACTGATTTAACCAAGTATTTAAATTAAAAACCAACACAGTCCAGAGTTGAGTGCCCTCTTCTGGTCATTTGAATTTTAGTTTAAGGAAGGCTGTCTGAGACTACCCTTGAGAGATCCAGTTTATTTTGTATAAAATGGGATTCCTAGGCTCTGGTGAATACTAAAAACATGAAAAGAACTTAGCTTTAATTTCATATTCACTAGAAGGAATGGAATGAAAGTATAGAAATGCATACATTTATGAATTTTAGAAGAAGCCAGATAGTGTTATATGTTAGTAACTGGATATACCCGGCTCAAAATGAATATGAATTCCTAAAATATTCTTCAGAAACATCAGACTAAATTCCAACCATGTTCAGCCAGCATAATGGAGCACTAAATTGGGGGAAAAACCTATACTAAACATTCATCACAATATAATTTATATTGGCAACATTGCACAATTATGGCTACCTAGTTGTACAATCAGGCAAGATCGGCATTACTTTTGAGGGGGGATTGTTTCTTGAAAAATGTCCAGAGATGGAGCACCCACAACTCTTGGGAGTCATACTGTTCCACTGATTAATTGTTCTCACTGTCAGGACATTTCTCCTTAGTTCTAGGTTGCTTCTCTCATTAATGATTTACCCCCTGTTACTTCTTGTTTAATGCTTGAGTGCTTCTCTGTGGTAGCCCCTCAAATACTGGAAGACATGATAAAGAAGGGGGGAGGTCGAAACCAGGGGGTTCAACTAAAAATCAGGGAGATTCTGATTCAAGTTCATCCTCAGCCATGGAAGCTGTTTTGGTATTCTGGAATCCATTTCTCTCTCAAGCCAATCTACTTGATAGGAAGATGGCTGTAGGGGAAAACTGAGGAGGGAATACTATGCAGATCACCTTGTGTTCTGAATGGAAAGAAAGGATATAAATCTAGCCAATAAATAAATGGCACCACTTCTTCAAATGTTGCTTTAGTGATGGAGTTTTTAAAAAATAGGTAATTCAGAATAACAGAGTTGGAAGTGACCTTGGAGGTCTTCTAGTCCAACCCCTGCTCAGGCAGGAAACCCTATACCACTACAAACAAATTGTTGTCCAATCTCTTCACATAAATAAAACTTTGCATATAATATCTGTGCAAATGCTGCACTTTTGCAATTCATGTAAAAAAAAAAAAATAGACCAGCAAGTGGAAAGACTTAAAAGAAAAGAAAATATTAAAAAAATCACAGTAGAGATACTACAAAACAGATATTTAAGATAATCCACTGGAATAACCTAAAGTACAATATTTCTTCTAAATGGGATCATTAGATTGTGTTGGTACATCAGATTTGTTATTTTTTTAGTTCAGTCACTTCTGATTCTTTGTGGCTTGATGGACATCATTTTGTCAGCACTGACTATCACTAGTTGCTTCTTGATTTCTTGCTATTTTATGCGTGTGTGAAAGTGTTTAGCCATCTTGTTTTCTGTCAGCCTCTTCTCAAATGCCCACATTTCTTGTTGATATAATCTTAGTTTTTTTTAAATGAATAGCAGAATAATTTTTACAATCTCTTCTTTCATCTCCAACAAGAGATTTCTTAAATCTTCCCCATTTCCTGCCACTGAAGTAGCACTATCAGCAAATTTCAATGCCACATTCTGTTTTTTCCTAGTCCAACATTTCCCATACTTTGCATATAAGCTGAATAAATAAGAGGACAGTATATAACTTTGGGGTATAGGTACTCCTCAAACCTACAACATAATTGGGAACAGAATTTCCACTGCCAAGCGAGGCGGTTGTTAAGTGAGTAGCACTCTGTTTATTGACCTTTTTGCCACGGTTGTTAAGCAAATCACTGCAATTGTTAAGTGAAATACACGGTTGTTAAGCAAATCCAGTTTCTCCCATTGACTTTGTTTGCCCTTACTACATTCCACTTACTACCCTCGGCTTTTAAGCAAAAGGATTTAATCTGCAGTCTGTAGGTTGCCCTATGAGGGATTAAAGTAACAAGAATGGCTCAAAAATCTTGATAAACCTTCAAGTTATTGAACCACATGCTTCTCTTTAATACCACTAACAGTTCTTCCATGACTGGAATGAAAGAATTGAGGATGTCAGTTTGCTGCTGCTTCTTCTAGATTGATCTCATAAATTATTAACTTCATGCAGCATTTGTGTGTGTGTGTATGTAAGATTACATACAACTTGCAGTGCAATGTTGATTACATGTTCCTGAATGTGACAAATGAAGTATGGACTTTAGGTTCCTTCTTTTAAGCAATTTCTGGGACCCAGGAATCATGTCTTCTCTGTCGCAGCAGAAATTTTCAACTAGGGGTTCCAATACTTTTTGATTTTTCTATTTATGGTGGAAGAGCCAGCCTAGGATTTTTACCTCCTGCCTTTGCTGATATACAAATAATAAGAGATAGGGAAGAGTAAAATGCTTCTTTACAGATTGAATGGTGTGAATCAACATTCATCTGAAATCCAAGGGATGAGCCATATGGTGGATGATCAGGTCAACTAGGAAACAACAAACTCTCATAAAACTGCTTTGAGAATTTGGCATAAAATTCTCAGAAGAGCTGTATGATTCAGCAGCAAAACAGCTAAAAATAATCTTCCATCAAGTGTTTTAGCAGCAGGGCCTCTTTGTTGAAGGTCAGAATCCTGACCCTGCTTTAGAAATTCACAATACAGGTAGATTCTGTTTTTCCAGAGTTCTAGAAAAGAGCTCCAAAGGTAGCAGCTCACAGTTTGCAAATGATATACAAGAAGAGCAACATCTTGCGATAATGCCACCTAAAATACAAAACATGAATACTGCATTACTCTTTGGGTTGCCTTTTCCAAAAGTTTGATCTTGAAATTTCTGATATTTGAAATTTGCATCTGAACTTATAGCAGTCTCTTAATAATGATCAAAGCTGCCTACCCTCCCAGCACATAAAAAGGTGATAGGAATAATTATGTCATATAGATTCCATTCTTTTTGATTGACTGGGAGCTATACAGAGTTTGATATAAGATAGGTGGATATATATAAATGATCTAAGTAAAATAATTAAATTCTTGAAAACTTTTTCTGGATGATACAATTTTTTTTTTAATTGTGTATTTGTGAGTATATGTATGATGTTTTTCCTATTCCTTGTCTTCAGGGTATATACTAGAGTAGAGTAGAGTAGAGTAGAGTAAGTAGAGTAGAGTAGAGTAGAGTAGAATTCTTTATTGGCCAAGTGTGATCGGACACACAAGGAATTTGTCTCCAGTGCATAAGCTCACAGTGTGCATATAAACAGCAAGTAATAGATCATAGGTCATAATCATAGGTACAATCATTAATCATAAGTTACAAACAACAATTGATAAATCATAAAAGATGAGAAAAGAAGAGAAATGAGACTGTGCTGTGGGAATTAAGTGTTCAGCAGAGTAATGGCATGAGGGAAAAAAAACTATATGTCTCGTTGTTTTGGCACGCAAGGCTTTATAGCAGCGCCTGAGGAGAGGAGTTGAAGCAGGATGTGAGGGGTCTGTAGATATTTTCTCAGCCCTCTTTCTGGTTTGTGCAGTATGCAAATCCTCAATGGAAGGCAGGCTGGTTGTGTTTTTTTTTTTTCTGCAGTCCTAACTATCTGTTGAAGTCTGTCCCTCTCCTGTTTGGTTGCTATGCCAAACCAGACTGATATTGAGGGTACATATGACCAGGGCTTTTTTTGTCATAGAACGCCCAGAACGGAGTTCCGGCACCTTTTTTGAATGGAACCTTGTAGGGTAGGCAAGGCAGGTTGTATGACATGTGTGAGTTCCGGCACCTTTTCTTTTTACAAAAAAAGCACTGCATATGACAGACTCAATAATTCCTCTGTAGAATTGTATCAGCAGATCATTGGGCAATCTGAGCTTTCTGAGTATATATATATACTGAATATACTACTGAAGACAAGAAGGATTCTGTTAGACAACTTATGCCTTCCAAATGAACTCAGTTTAGTGGTTACAACCAACAGAATTAGGTGCTCTTTATCAGTACTAGTTGCTGGATTATGTTTGATTTTTTGCTGCTGAAGATTGTGGATTTTGGTATCTTATGGGATTTAAAAAACTTTTTGTGGATACAGTAACTTCATTCTTCCTTCATTTTTCTCCAATTAGCTTGTTTTCTGTCCAAGAGAGGGTTTATCAATTTTCAGATGAAATTTTGCTTTATTTTATTTTAGTGAGATTTCCAAGGTTTGAACAGTGTTAGGAACATGTGGAACAATTTGGGAACTCTTGTCCTTAACCATGGGCCATTTGCTTTAAGTTAGATATCTCTCTGATCAAATGAACAATATGGCTGTGGGTTGCAGCTCCTACTGTGGCATAAGAAAGCTTCCTACAACAGGAAATATTTTTAAAATGCGCTCTCTTCCCTTGATGCTTGAGACACATGTAATCAGCACCTTTCAGAATAAGGGCATACATGGAGGTGACGCTATGCTTTAGCCAACTAGCACACTACAAAGTGATTTTTTTTTCAAAATTCCAGCCACATTGCAACAAAATGTGGTGCACTGTCTTATAGTGTAAGTGGCCAATTATCTTAAATTTTTCAGATCTATCTAGGAAAATAAAGAGTATCACAATCAGCTGAAGTTAGCTGGCAAGGAGTTGGTAGAAGCATAATAAGCTACAGATGGAATAATTAAATAACAATTGTGCCCTAATTATGGGACAACTTTTTCAAGCAGCATAGGTCTTCCTCTTCATTAATTAGAGAGATCTAGGATTCATGTAGTTAATCCAACGTATATTTTATGTCTAAAAAGTAACAATGAAATATGTAAAGCTTGATCTGTGTTTCTGTAGCATTTTGGGTAGATGCTGCTCCTACTATAGATCTGAACAACAAAGAGAATGACTTCAAAATCAGTTTGATTATGCTTATTTATGTTTAAAGTCTGCCTGAGTTATGGAGAGCCCTAAGAAAGGTTTAATTGCTATTTAAATATATTTTTGGGGGTGATTGAAATGTTATAATGGATTGGCCAGTAACATTAGCAAAGTATGCAAGTTTGGGATTTAGGTTTGGGCACAAGGTTGTGAAGCAAATGCTTTTTGGATCGGTTGAAGTCTAAATGGCCATTGTGTGGCCATTTTTATTTAAATGGTTTGTTTTGCCACTATTAATGTTTTTGTGTCAGTATTAAACAATATTTCATACCAGCTGAAATGTGCTGCTGAACTAACAAAAAGATATAGAATGTGTGAATCTGCTTATTTATTTGTTGAGCATTTTTTTCTTTTTCAGATTTTGGATTCCCTGGGTGACTTCATGCTAACCCAATATTTACAGAAACTTAATGATGGTTTAACAACGGAATGTGTGAACTGAGGAATCATGGACCACTCGTATTTAAGACACTTACTGTAGAGGAGATCACTTCAGTAAAATAGTGAGCTGACGTGAAAATGATAGCAGAGAACAATCAGCTATAAAATATAATTGACCTATATGCCTGGAAGCTGAAACGATGTCATAATTTTAAATAAGATTTAAATGTAGCTAAAAGAAAGCTAAATGATAAAATTGTTGAAGTAGCTTTTCTGTAAGAAAATGGTATAGTACTTATTTGAAAAAAAAATGTTTTTAAATAGGGGAGAATTCAAGGACAAACACAATATAGGTCTGTAGGCAAGGCCTGGAGGAAAAAAAAGAATGTTTCTTTTTTTCTCATAATGTTTTTGGAGCCACTTACGTTGACCAGCAGGAGATATGTAACGAAAGGGAAGCTCTGTTTCTTGCACAGGACTGAGTACTCTCCAAATCAGATTGCCACAAAAACAAATGTATAGGTAGGATTGAAAGAAAAGGAAATTGCACAGAAGTCACCTGAAACTTGTTGAATTTCAGTGAGGTAATTAACAATACACTATGTTAAGATTCATGATTTCCTTTAAATTGGATTGCTGGGTTGTTGCACAATTTTAAACCAAGAGAAAATAGCAGGACTGTTGGAATCAGTAATTCTGCTTTCAGAAACCTCACTAATACTAAGCAAAGGGTTGTAAACTAAAAAGCATTGTTGTGGTAAGTAATCCTAATGTGGAACACCTCTTCCTAAATACATGGAACTGAACTAGGATATCAAGTTCAACTCTCCTAACTTGATGCACTTTTGTTTCTTGTTCTAGGACCACATCATCATTGAATACATCAGAAGTGCAAAATCAGACCTTTGTCTGAAGCTCACAACTGAATTAATTTAAAGTTGTTTATATCTAATAGCACTGTGCTCTACGGAAAGCTATTTTTGAAGTTATGTTCATAAGGAGACTAAACATAGAATGCTTTAGAAACTATGGAAGAAAAAGAATACTATATGGAATTCATGATACTTTTATCCTGCCCTTCCCTCTTGGAACCTCAGGCTATATACATTTTAGCTGCAATTTTATCTTTACAGTAGATATGATTGTGCTTCTGGCTACTCTAAGATCACTGAGCAAACCTCATGATCAGTTTTGCTAGGTCAACTCAATACTCTACTTATATCAGATTGGATTTCAGCATGAACTGAAGTCAATGCATTGACTGCCTACTCCGCATTCTGGGCATTGCTCAGAAATCTTTAACTCTTAGATTCCTCTGTGGCCTTGAACTATTACAGTTTAAAGTATCCCATTCCTCATCCCCATTAAATCAGGCAACTTAAACTTTCCTTTGATTTTACCCCTGAAACAATTTAGATCTTTGGCTTTGTACAGCAAGGTGGTAGTTTGTCAGAGACTTGATCCCAATGTATTATTTAATTCTGCTCTCGCAGTATTTTAATCAGACTTGTTAAATTTTCCTTTGAAAATAAGCTTCTGTTTCAGTTGTTAATGTCATATTTTCAGGAAATGTCTGAATTGGATAAAATTTGTTTCACTGAATTTGTTTTTAATTAAACTTTCTAGAATGGCAGCCAAGTTAGAGTTCTTTTTTTTCTGCCAGAAAAAGCAACCAAGAGTTTTATGGCATTTTGCATATTAATTACGGAACACTTCATCAGATATTGAAATTGGTTACTGATCAAGATAGCACAAAACTATTGATCATATTGTTTAAACCTGGACTTTTCAAAGGGTTCCAGAGAACTTGATCAGGTAGTGTGAGAGACTAAGAGGAAAAGTAATACAAAAACAACAGCAACACTCAAACACACCCAGTTTTTTTTTTTTTACCACTATAGCTTTGCCTTTCACCAGAGTTCTGGAATATATTTTTTTTAAAAAACCCCATGAATAGAACAAATAGAAAAATATGAGATCCCTGATGCAAAAGCTTAATCTAGCTTTGTTTGGCCAGCACATCTGGACACTGTGAAGTGGGGAGACCCCTCTTTCAAAACTTCCTGTTCCTCCCTATACCTCCACTGCCATATTTTCCTGAAGATTTACCCCACTGAAAGAGCCATCAAAGTGGTCATATAGAAGCACATCCCTTACCATCTATAGAATCATTTGTCCAGAATATCCCTTTCCTGATTGGGGTACTATTGGGACTTGTTCCATGGCTTCCCTAAGCAAAAGGACACACTGGGACCAAACTTCAACTAAATCTGGAAACCCCACACTTGTTTTATAATAACTCCCCCAAATCAGTAGGAAATCTTCCCATGGATCTACATAGAAGCCAGTAGTAATTGGTCTTGAACTAGTGATAATTTAAAGACAAAATTGGTTATGCAAGAATCACTTGTGTTTATGAAAGAACATAGGCTCATTTAAGATTCTTTTTAATGTTAAACTCTGTACAAACAATTTTAACAATATTTTAAATATTTACTTCAGTGATTCTGAACGAGGGATTGAGACAAACGTAGTCATATTTAGAATACATCCTTTTTTCTTTCTTTTTTTGATCCTTTCCTGCATGCAACTAACTGCTACTGTACCTATATACTTATCTTTTCAGTCCCGGGCTAAGGAATTCCTCTTTTTCTAAGGATTTGAGATTTTAACACATTAATTTTGGAATTTTAACTATGGAATCTACCCAGAAATGCTTGTAATTGCATGGGTTAAAATTTTATTATATAAATTTGGAGCTAGTTATATAAATACATAGCTTCACATGTATAAGTAAACAAATTTCCAACAGCTACCTATTTTAATAAAGTTGAAGCATCTGAGAATCATGACCGGGAAATCACAATCCAAGGTTGTTACCTGTCAAGATGAGAAATAATGAATTCTGTCCAATTGCCAGAATGGGAAACTTATTTTTTCCCTCTTTTGTTATATACTTATTACATACTTCTTGCACACATTCTTCTCATTTACCATACACTTTGTGCCTTGACAGTTAATACAGTGTTAACTTTTGTATAGAAAGCATATGCAACAATCCTGCAACAAAGCACACAAATTCATACTTGGAAAATGCTACAATCCTTTCCTCAGATAGCATACCTACTGGTGTGATAACCAATATGTTGTGTGGAATGTGGTTGTGTGAGTCTCACAGAAACCTATTGGATATTTCCTCTGGTGCCCCTGATAAAGAGTGACTCCTCCTCCTTTCTCTATCTGTGCACCATTTTTGCAATTTTTCTATCAATAACTTAATATGTTGCTTTGATGTTTGGCATCATTTTTGTTTGTGTAGCCCAGCATATCTATCTATTTGTCCATTGGTCTCTCTATTTTTATCTGAATTTCGCTGCTCAACTGCAAAGGACTCTGGGCAGCATACAAAACTAGCAAAAACATAAAAACAGATAAAAACATCAAATAAGTCAGCCCACACTAAAGTAATTTTATACAAATTTTTTTATAAATAAAACAAAATGAAACAGGGGCCCTAACAAATAATAAAACACCATCCCAGGCCTGAGACCAAACACAGGTTCTCAAAGCACAAGAATCCTCCTCCTCTTTCATGTGTATCTGTTTATACACGCACACATGTGTATCTGTTTATACACGCACACACTAAGAACAATGAAGCAATTCTCTCCTCCTATTCTACACTACAGTATATACCAGGGGTGTCAAACTGCCAGCCCATGGGCCGGATGCGTCATGCCGAAACCGCGCCCACCCCATTGCTGGCAATGGAAAAAAAGTCACGACACATCGCAACACGTCACGTGACGTTGCAAGTTTGACACCCCTGGTATATACTATTATAGTACTGTAGTCAGTTGAATAGGTCACTTATTGAGGCCCAAACTTAGTGACCTCTTTGAGGATACGTCTTCTGCACACCCCATAACTATGTAGTTGGTGACAGAGCTGCAGACTCCTGACTATATTTTATCTACCCCCAGCAGACCTTAGAAAGGTGCTCTCATCATCATCATCTAATCCAATTTGCATTGTGTCATCATCATCATTTGGAGGACTTTTCAGCTGTAATATATAGCATTGGTTTACAAACAGGCAAAGGAGGACAAATTCATTTGGGAAATTTCATTCCTCTCTCACTGCTTTCAAAGAGCTTGCTCAGTTTTTTTTTACAGCCATAATGTGAATTATACTTCTTAAAGCAGAATGTTGTGCACCTGTTGTTTCTTTGACTCCATAAACTGATTTCAATAGGTGCTTGGTACTTCTTGTGTAGTGTCATGTTGCCATGGGCGAGGCATTCTTATTCCTGAATCTCTCTATTCATCTCTGTTTTGACATTCCACTTGAGCAAATAATTCTTAAAGCAGCATTTACCTCTGGGAGACTAGTTGTCCCTCCATGCTAAGAACGTGCCTGGCTCAGCAGAGCTGTTATTTTATTAACATTGTTTGAAGACTGTTTGTGCAACTCAATTGCCAAATCTTATTATTCCTGATTTTTATCTCATTGCTTGACATGCATGATAGCTCTGAGGTGTCAACAATGAAACTCCTAAAGCTCTTGGATACACGAGCAAAGACTATTCTCAGTTTCACAGTATCTGAGATCTTCCTCACCTTTACATCTGCCACCATAATCTGTCTTTCAGCCTGGCTGTTTCTTTTCCACCCATTCTCAATTGACATGCAATGGAAAGTATATACGTACCCTAAATAGGTTTGCCACACAGCTGGATTACTAATAGTTTTCTCCTACATAACCCAATGATTGAGTCCACTGATGCTCAAAGGCTCGGTTCCCAGGTCATACTACGCCATAAGGAGAAGAGGGATGTTTTTATTTGTTTAATATGAAGTTTGAATGCAGTCAATGTGGCTGTTTAAAAAATTGTGGCTGGAAGAAACCAAGGCTTACTACACTATGGAAACTTAATCAAATAATCACAGGTAGGCTTTGATTCTGAACACAGCAGAATCAGCAGGGCTGGAAAACTTGATTCTGTATTGCCAAGCATGCGGTATACTTTCTGCTTAGCATGTCTGCTTGAATTTATCATGTCAATTCTAGTGCCAACTTTAAGAACCTTTTGTTTCCTCATTGCTCTATCATCTGGTGCTGACTGGGGCAGTAGCTAGGGTGGAGGAAAGGAATTCATCACATATCTGCTAGCCTGAACATCCCATCATTTCAGAAGCTTTCCTCTCTCTTCCTCTTTTCAACCTCTACCTTCTAGTCCTGCCCAGTTCCTTGATCTTTGCAGCCTCAACTCTGCTGCTCAACTCAACCACCCATCAATCTTCCTGATACCTTTCCTCCTTCCTTTCCCAGGAATTCAAAGAAGGGTGTTCATATCCCTCAGGTCCATTCATTTTTTCTAACACCTTTCCTCCTTTACTCAGACATTAAAACATAAGCATGTATGCCAGCATGCCTACTTTTTAGGGTAGTGTTTCTCAAACTTGGCAACTAACGTATGTGGACTTCAACTCGCAGAGTCAGCCAGCTGCCATACACATTTTGGATGCTTTTTCCTTTGAGGTCCCCAAATCCTCAATACACTTTACCACTGAAGTATAGCAACAAACCTTTGGCAATGTTATTTCCTAACTTTTCCCACCATATTAAAAATAAAATAAAATAAAATAATAAAATAAAATAAAATAAAATAAAATAAAATAAAATAAAATAAAATAAAATAAAATAAAATAAAATAAAATAAAATAAATAAAATAAAATAAAATAATAAAATAAAATAAAATAAATATAAAATAAAATAATAAAATAAAATAATAAAATAAAATAATAAAATAAAATAAAATAAAATAAAATAAAATAAAATAAAATAAAAAAATAAAATACTAGGTAAGTCTTTAATTAGGCTTAGCACACCCAAGAAGCTTAGCATCTCTGTACCTTCTGCACGTGCCATCCACAGAAATACAGACCTTCCTTACTCATTTCATGCAGTCACAGTATCATGTCCCTTTTGATTGTGTCCCTCAAAGAATAACAGTAACAACAACAGCACATGCCCCCTGGCCACCAAAGCTTTGCCACCCCAGCTCTAATGACCATTCTCCATTTAAAAGCATCACTATCTGCATAGGTTCACCTTGCCTGGGGACCAGTATACTTTATATATTCTAAACAAAGCACCTTGAGCCGTTTGTTTCTGAGACTTATCCAACTATATGATTGCTTGGTCACCTTTACAGAGTTGACATGCGAATTTACTTTGGTAATAGCAGCAGAAACAAATATTTCCCACACTGTCAAGTAAAGTATACATCCTGCTTCAAGCAAAGCCATGCCCCCTGCTGGGGCATTTTCATCATTTTCACAAACAGACACCTATGGGGAATTCTAACCACGCTGAAGCAGACTGGGGAAAAAAATCAACCAGAAAGAAGGCACCAATTCTCTTCCTGCAACTAACATAACAACAAATGACACATTGGAACTGCCAAAGAGGCAAAGGAGTTTCTCACCGGAAGATGCAATTTCATCTGAATTCAAGGATACCGCTTCATGAGCTGGTTGTTCATAGAGGAGGAACTGGTAGCGGTGGTAACCACTTTCGGGTGGTGGTGTGGGTCGGACGTAGTCTGGATACCAGAAATAAAAGTAAAATAAAAGGCTGGTTGTATATGTGTATATACACCCCCTTAAAACATTTATCTAAGCTTGAGACACAGCCACTTTGGAAAAGGAATGAGCCTATTGTTCTTTCTTAATAACCATCTTATTTGTTGAATTTATCTATACTGGGCCTCTTTGACTTATAATTTTGCTGAGACTTTTTTTTCCTATTTCTCAGAGGGATTTTTTTTTTTACAGCTCTATAATTCTGAGTTTGTTTGCATTTATACACTACACCAGACGTAGGACTAGAATTCTTTATTTTCTTCCACTGTGATCCCTATTTAGAGGGGCATTATTAAACATTCTTAATAAGGAATATAATGATGGAAGCAAATGAGGATTGATGGCATAGATTTCAATCTTTCTTTAGAGCACCTGGTGTGTATGTACAATTTCTGAACATGTTGCCACCCTTTCTCTCTATCTGGCTGTTTTCCATCAAGTTGCAAGCATGTGCTTGTCTTTTCTTTGTTGGAAAAAAACTCCCTTTAACCTCACCTGGTTTTCCCAACCACTCAAGCTTAGATTGGTTCTTTTTCTTTCCAAATCCATCTCTTGTTACCTCTCCTAACCCACCTTCCAGATGGATGACACCCAAGCCCCAAAGCACTACCTAATTTTAGACTCGTTCCAGTTTGTCTGCCTCTCATTATTATGTTCACAAATATTTATTTAAATAAAATAACTCACAACATGTGATTCTCTGTGGCTAATATAAGATTAAAAACAAAACAAGATAAATAATAAATGCAAAACACACAATGCATTAAAAACAGGTTAAATAATAAATAGTAAAACAAGATTTAAAAACATGACATCTTCTAAATTATAAGTGAAGGATTCTCAGTGCCCTAACCCAGTTCACAGGGGAAAAGCCAAGTTTTAAAAACTTAAGGAGGCAGGAGAGGGTGGGTTTTCTGGATCCCATTAATGGCATTCTTACACAGAGAGGACCTGGAGTGTCAACCTATCAGCTCTTGTAGTAGGGGCAGATAATAATTGGAGATAGGTAGTCTCACAACTAACCCAGCTGAGCCGTGCTGGGTTTCATAGGTGATAATCATTGTCTTGAATTGCAATCTGAAACCTATAAGCCAGTACAACTCACAAGTTATAGTATTACATGAGCATACCATGGTACGCTGCCAACTATCTGCGCCACGGTTTTACAGACCAATTGTAGCTCTAGGATGGTCTTCAAGGCATATAGAGCACAATGCTAGAGTTCAAGTAGGAAATGATCAAAGTAGTAATTACTGTCAGCAGGGCCTTCTGATCTAGAAACAGGTGCAATTGGCACACAATACAGTGCAAAGGCCCTCTTGGCTGTATTGGCCACCTGTTCTTCAGGCAGGATTTGAGTCAAGGATGACTCCCCAAATGGGCATCAAATTTATCTGTGGCATTGCAACTTCATTTAGAGCTAAAGATGGAAAGCCTGCAGATTTGGGGGTTAGTCTGTTTTTAAATCATGGCCAATCTTGCCTGGGTTTTGCTGAAGCTTGTCTTTCTTCACCCAAACCTTCACCCATCCTCAACTTTCACACTGGGAAAAAACTTTAATAGCATCTTTTGATCAATGCAGGGTTGAGATGCAAACTGGTGTAACATCATCAAAATGGGCCAATGTACAACTTTATCTAGCAGCTTCATGTAGAATTCAACAGGAATGGAGAAAGAGAGGAGTCCTCAGGTAGTCCCAAAAGTGCTTTTTCTAAAAGGCAACTGGACTTTCTTTGGATTTTTTTTTCTTTGAAAACATTTCACTTCTCATCCAAGAAGCGTCTTCAGTTCTAACTGCATCCTCTCTGTCACCTGAATTAGAGTGTAAATGGGTGTGGAACCTTCTTGTGACTGCTGAAAGGACTGCCTTGTAAACAGGAGATAGGTGGTGTCCCCTTGTGTTGAGGGAGGGCTATTCAGTTTTAACATAGATGGCTTCTTTGACTCCTTTTCAAACCAGTCCTCTCTATCCAGAATGTGAATTTTGCTGGACAAAATAAATGGTTCTGTCTCTGTCATTCTGGACAGGCAGGATCACTAAAGAAGCTTCTTGAATGAGAAATGAAATTTTCAAAGAAAAAAAAAAGAGAGTCCACTTTTGGAAAAAGCACCTTTAGGACAACCATTACCTGAATGATTAAGAATCTACATAGACATTTGAGTCCTCAGGTATCTCACAAAATGGAGGTCCAGGGTTAGGTCTTTTATCTCCTACCAATGCTGACTGGAACTGGCCCCAGAAGGAGGACAATCTTCACAACATTATATCTTGCACACTACATCCCTGATCCTGATCCAGAAATATACATAATCAATAGTATGACATTTTCTGACTGTTGATTTTGTATTTTTAATTTTTATTGCTTTAAATGTTGAAAGTCTATATGTAATTGCGGAGGGCAAGGTATAAATGTGAATCTAAATAAATGAATAAAGAATACTGTAACTTAGTTAAGTTGGAATGAGACCTCAACTGAAGAATTCCAGGCAAATCTTGGATGTGTGTACTGGGTTGGCTGCTGACCTGTATAAGTGCAATCCTCTATTTTAATGTTGCTTCAATAACGTTTTCATTTGTGTTTGCCTTTTATTTTACTCTTGTTAGGCACCTTAAACACTGTCCTTTAATGAAAAAGCAGATAATTAATGCATTGATGTTCTTATCGCCATAATTCCCTGACCTGTGGGGAATTATTTTAATATCTTTCTTCCCATCATTTTTTCATTACTAACCCGAACTCTCCAAGTTTCAACTTTGGGCCAAAATAGCCTTGCAAAAGAATAATTTGGAGGTGAGAAATGAATATTTTTTTTTCATCTTGCTTCTCTTCAATTGGATATTATTAGAGAGAAAAATATATTGGGAAAAATAGGCCATTTTTACATTAAGTTCTCCCTGGGGAATGTAATCTGGTTTAATTAATTAACCCAGTAATCCAATATACTCAACATTCAGCTAATCATATAGGCTGAGTTTGTATTTCATCCTAGGTTATAATGTGGTTGCCAATTTGTGCCTCAATATGATTTGAATACAGCTATAGAAATACTAAAATTTAAAGCTCTCCATATATCATAGAGTTACATGAGTCTGACCTTTGTGAATGGTGGTGCATTTATATAGAGACGGCTTTTAAAAAGGAAAATGATTACTTATTACTAGGAGGAAATGACTATTAGCAAGAGAGACTGAATGGCAAATTAACTATCTACACATTTTGGTCTAGTGTGTTGTGTGAACTCACTTGTTTTTGGTGAATTTTTTATGCAAACCTAGTAAATCAGGTTAATTACTTTACTCATGGATAAAAATGCCATGCAAACATATCCTCTGACTGCAGCAGGAGAGTGGCTTTTTTTGTACAGTACATTGATATATGGTTAAAGAAATCATGGTTTATTGAATTAACTATGCTGGGTGGATTCAGATAGCAATAGCACTTAGACTTATATACCACTTCACAGTGCTTGTCAGCCCTCTCTAAGCGGTTTACAAAGTCAGCATCTTGCCCCCAACAATCTGGGTACTCATTTTACCGACCTCAGAAGGATGGAAGGCTGAGTCAACCTTGAGCCGGTCAGGATCGAACTGCCGAACTGCTGGCAGCCAGCAGTCGACAGAAGTAGCCTGCAGTACTGCATTCTAACCACTGCACCACCATGGCTCATATAACTCAATGAGCCATACACCCATTCGCGATCCATATAATACCAACTAATTAAATTTTAGCCCACAAACACAGCCAGTATCTATATTAACTGTACTTTTTATTATTTTTATTATTAACTCTTATAAGTTCATAACATTTTAAAGATTCATAAGAAGATAAAAGGAAACATTCTAAATAGATTGTACCAATTAAGAAAGATAAAATTAAAATATATAAATGCAGATACTAGAATACTAAAGAACTAAAACTAAAAACTACTAAGTTGATAAGATACCCAAACATAGGATATGGAAATACTGTATGAAGCTACTAAGCTATTGATATACTTAAATATTAAATTAATTGCTGAGTTTTTATTATAGATAACACAAATCTTAAAAAGTGCTCCACTAACAATTTAGATAAGTAAAAAAATTATCAAGTTAATACTTTTCATTAAACTAACAAATTCTCTTGAAAGAACAGGATAAGATATTTTAAATATTTTTTAAGTTTTTCCCCCAGCATTTATTATTTTTTACATTTTTATCATACTTTTGACCCAGGTCCTTTCTCATAACATCCCTGTAGAGTAGAGTAAGCTGAGGAGAGTGATTGGCCTAAACTTGGTAAGATCCATGGCTGGATGGGTATTGGGAACTGGATCTTCTAAGCCTGTAACTAATGAAAGATAACGTCACAACACTACCATAATGTTTGAGTTTAGGACAGCAACTGGTTGCTGTAGGGTTCATAAAAGCACTATTTTCTGTTTTTGCAGAACTGGCAAACTATATAATAGCTTCCCTCTGATAGTATGCATTTGACCATGACAGGGGCTTAAAACATACATTCCTGTCTGACAAGATGTTAGTTAGAAAGCAGGAATCCAGACCTCCCCGTCAAGTTCCAACTTCAATCATCTCAACATTTCTAGCTAGTTTAGCTTCCATATGCTCTATCAATTGCATAGGTTGCCATAAGAACCAGCAAGAGAAAACTACACTTAATTTCTGAAGAGCTCAGATGTAAATGAAATCAGGGTATTACTTGCTGTCAATCTTTAATGCCGCACTAGTGGGTTGATGGCTTCCCCTCCCTCTGTGTTATGAAAAAAAGAATCAAATATCAAGCAGAGCTATTATGTATGCAGATGCTCCTTAATGGTTTAAAACCCCAATCTCAGCTCAAAGGGCATTTCAGATTGGATTCAAGAAGACAAGATGATGTAATGAAATTGAAGAGATAAAATTCTTCACAGCCTAATCAAAAGGGGGGGGGAGGTGGTACTCTTTCTTTTTGAATGTAATTATCACAAATTCACTTCCTGATGCACTTTTTTCACTTCAAAATTTTATGAGCAAAAAAAACTTAGCTTCCTTATGATTGTCCAGTCCTGCAAATCCACCAGCTGATGTAAAAGCCTTGTAGCTGGGGCCAGTGAAACTGGAATTTTAAGAATATATTTTCAGCACTCCCACAATAAAATGGTTGACATGATGGATATCGCCTATCACACCATATCCATACAGCAGAAAACAAAGCAGAAGGCTATGGCCAGTTCAAATCGTATTTTCTAAGAATTTATCTGGGACTCATATGAGACCCAAAGATATTGTTGAAGGTTAAGGTCATGCTATCTCACATTGCAGTGTGAATAAGCAGGAGGCACTAAACATCGAAGAATGCATTGATAGACTCATTATTACCTGGACCTTTTGAGGACCTCAAGTATAATCTATGTCTACTTTACAGAGTAACAGGATTGGAAGGGACCTTGGAGTTCCTTCTAGTGACTAGTCCAACCCCTTGCCATGACAGGAGATCTTATACCATCCAGGATAAATGGTTGTGCAATCCTTTCTTGAAAACCTCCAATGAGGGAGCATCCACAATTCCAGGAGACAAGCTATTTCACTGATTAACTGTTCTCACTCTCAGGAAATTCCTCCTTCATTCCAGATTGGGTTTCTCTTTAATGTAGAAACCACCTTTCTGTTTGTCACTTTATGTGTGTGAACTTAGAAAAAATACTCTTTGGGAAGCAGAATTAAATGCGGAAGATTATAGGAGGTAAAAGTAGGAAATACTTTGCTTTTTCTGTGATAGAAAAGTATACCTATTGCATAATGATGGCTCTTTTTTTGTATAAGATAAAGAATAAGTCACAATCTGCTGTCCAGCTTGAGAGTGAAATGATTCTTCTGATTTGCTGGTCCGATGCTGAAATTTCCTGAACTTTCTGAGCCTGTAGTCCTAGGAATCTTTCCTGTTATTATCTTCCCTCTCTGGAAATCTTGGAACCTGAACTGGGTCACCCAGAGCCTATCCACACTATTCTGCACAGGACATTTCAAAGCTATTCTCTCTGCCATTTTTCGGAGAACCCATAGTGCATATCTTGGTTCTCAGTTTATTGGGGTCTCATTTTTACAAGGAGGTCAATGGTATGTATGCAATAGTGTTTTTGAAAGCTAATGCAGCATCTTCTAAAATTGAATTTAAAAAATAGAGTAAAATCTTGCAGAATTTTGTTATGCTACCTTAAGAAGGGACATATTTGTTAAAATTCAACACCCTGCTTGTTTAAACAAGCTCAGAATCTATTGCTACTACTTTATAAAATGCCATCAGCAAATCTGTTTTGAATAGGCAAAACAAGTTCATAAAATGCAGTGCAAGCTTTCAAAGTTTCTCGATTTTTGTTTTCTTGGACCAGATGGAAAATACTTTAAAAATGGGGGTGGGAGTAGGAAAGAAAAAAACCCTGATGTTTAAGCTTTGAATCTACATTTAGTTACAGTCTTGATGAAATATAGGAGAAGGTTGCAGCCCTTGAAATCAGATTTTGAGCTGAACTGCACTTAAGACTCACTTAAGGACTGCTGGCATGAACAAGCAAATAAACAATGGCTGAATCTCCAATCCTTTATGTGAATACAAAATCCACTTGTTTTACTCAGACCAATCTCCATGGTTAGGCAAAGTGCACAAGGTCCTTGCTAGGTGGAAAAACCAGGCTGTTTTTAAGCAAGATATAAATTTAGAGGGTGCACTCTGTTCAAGCAAATTAGGACAAATATACAGACCATGCCTCTTGAGTTCTTTCCAGTCCCTTTATTAGCAGTGGCCATAATAGGCACAGTATTTGTATTTTACTCTGTAATGTATTGCATCTATGGCTAAATTGAGATTATCTTTTGATGATGGTGGTGGTTTTAATTTTACTTCACAAATTTTCAAATGTATCATTGGACTTCCTTCTTATTGGCTATATTTATTGGAATGAAAATACCTGTGGGCCTCGTTAGAAAGATTACTTATTTCCACAAAGATCTTGGCAATTACATGGATCAATGTATAATAAAAAGGATTTTTTATTTCTGGGATTGAAAAAAGCTAGACATATTTGGACCTTTTGGGTTGTAGTTTAGATTTTGATATTGAGGTTCAGTAATGTTTATCTTTATGGAAGAATCAGGCATGAGGAATTATTAAGAGAATTATTTTGAAAAAATTGGAAAAACCTTTATATGAAGGATTACATACAAGACATGTGTAATTATCCATTTTTGAAAAGGCAATCTACTAATCAACATGTTTACCTTTTGCACAGATTTTGTTATTTATTCAACAATAGTTTTTCTTTTTAAATTTGAAATGTTCATATATTGTTTAATACTTGATATTGCTCTAATATCGAGTTAGATGTTTACCTTACTCTTACATGCATTTTTAAAAGCAAAACAAATTCCAAATTCTGTAATGTAAGGTAAAGAAAGCAGAAGCAGACAGAAAAGTATAATGAGGGGAAAATATGCAAAATACTGTTATTCATACTTAGGAGTTTTTTAAATGTATTATTGAAAATGAGGACAGACATTGGCTATGTAAAATAGATGGGTTTTGTTGGAAAATTACTGTGGGTAATTTCCAGGTTAGTGTGCATCTAGCACATTCCCAGTCAAACTACATCAAGAAGAGCAAACACACCCACCGCTCAGTACAAATAGCCAAAATATAGGTTAATGTTTATTTATCAAACATAGAAATGGGGTTTCCCCATCTCCTGCCTGCCTGCAGCAGTTTTTTTTATATGGAAATTGCTCTAATGACCATACCTACTTCATTCCTATTGGAGAAGTAGCTTTTTGGACATTATAAATCCTCTGAAATGCATAAGTGCCTGTTTCCAATCAATTACCATGTGGAGATAAATACTTCCTTTTCTATAGGAGATGCTCTTTCATGAAATCAGTTGAAAGGGGTGGAATTTGGGAATGGCTTTTGTACTTTTGTGCTTCAGTTAGGTTGCACAAGAGACTAAAGTAATTTGCAGCAGCATCACAATTACCTGATGCATTTTTAAAAAAAGATTCAGGTGGGGGAAAATGAGGTGTTTTGGGATCATTCCTATATAAGATAATAGTTTTA
Organism: Azemiops feae; assembly: GCA_023970755.1. Lineage (NCBI taxonomy): Eukaryota > Metazoa > Chordata > Lepidosauria > Squamata > Viperidae > Azemiops > Azemiops feae. The sequence goes on along the minus strand of JALGBA010000475.1, from coordinate 147,807 downwards.
CAATTTCCCTGTTCCTTAGCAGACAAAAAAACATCTAGCTGTTGAATGACAGTGAGCAATGGGATCCATCTTGATGTGCTTTGAATGGATCTGACCTTCACTGACTTGCAGGCAATCAAGATCACAAAATCACACACATGAACAGGGATCCATACTTCCTATACAACTATAGAGGCCTCTGTAACAGATACCGAATGATACACAGACGTTCTTAGGAAGTATTGAGGGCTTCTGCTTACCTGCTAATACATGACCTTGCAGGTTCCCCGTCTTCAAATCAGCACCCTGAAAAGAGATAAATTCTGTAAAATGGAACAAGCTCTTTCCCAAGATTTCATAAATGTACATATATATGTAGATTTTGTTTAGAATATGTGGGCAGAAAAAAGGAAACAGGGTTTGGATTCACAACTATTGCTACCTGAAACAAACCATTCACTAGCAGCAAATTCACAGCCAAGGTAAAGTCCTGATCTCTTGACATGCCATGAATACTAGTAATCCTGATTCTTGAAATAACACTCTTCATACTATCATTAATTCTAGCACTTTTGGACAGCACCAGGACAACTATGCACTGAGATGCTTTTTTTTTTTTTTAGGAAGTCTATATTTGTATCAAAAATAAAATAAGTTTTAACATGGAAAACACTGATGTATAGAAGAAAGAACTGGAATATCAGATAATGAAACTCTGCTGTTACACCTGCCCACTGGAACATCTTCTCTCCTGCTTGAGAGATTGGCCCCAACTCTCCTGACTTTTCGTATGAGCCTAAAGACCCGGCTCTGCCAGTTAGCTTGGAGCCCCAATGGGGAGCATCACATGGAGGTGGTTGATCGATTAACAACAGATCACACCTCCCCTCCCCTTGCCCTCCCCATCTGTAATTGGAATATAGTGTTTTATATTAATTTAATATAAAATTAATTTAATATAAAATGTTTTTAATACATATGTTTTTTAATCTTTTTTAATCTTTATCTTTATCCCAGATTTACCTCATGGGAAAATGGGCGACCATTAAAATTTATAAATAAATAAATAGAAATAAATATGGAAGTTTAGAGATGAAGAAATATAATGATTGCATTGTGGCCTCAACATTACTAATTAAAGCGGTGACCCAGTTGAAGGGCTTCAGTTGAGTATGGAGCTAGTGAGGATGCGTCTAACATATTTCAACGCTGCTGTTGCATGCATGAAATCATACATCTTTTTTTTTTTTGCACCATTTTGAACTCCCAGAACCAAGGCAGAATTGATATGAAATAAATGAATTATCTCCCCACTGCGGATAATGAAGGCTGCTCGACTATAAAACAGGAATCTTACTTTGTCCTTATCAACTTAAGTACAATTTGTAACAACTTCCCATACTAAGAGATTAAAATGTCCTTTTCAATGATCTTGTTAGGGGGGAAAATGCAATGATATTTCGCCTGATTAAAGTTGTCCCAAGTTTGCTTCACTTCAGTTTACTTGTTTTTTTTCTAAAATTTGCCTTACACTTTGTTTTGTGCCTAATCAATACAGCAAAGATGTATATTTAAATGTATATGTATATTTAAAGTGTCATGGCTTTATAGATGGCAGCACAGCACCCTGTGGAATTCTCCTGAATCACAGGCTGTCACAGAGGGAGTGACAGACTGATAGCACTGGACCTGTTCTCTGGGCTCCAGGTTGCTAGGAAGGCTGCAAATGTTTTCCTTCCAACCTGTGAGGCCATTGTATGCACAGGAATTCAGGCAGTAGTTAATTATTGTCTTTGCCATGGCAAAAAGGTCGCCGTGGTTTTAAAAACAAATAAGCTAGTACACCAGGTAAAGTATGAGAAAAAAAAGGGAAATATGCAAGGACAATGCACATATTTCTCAGCTGTATCCCTAAGAGGTATTCACTGAAAACATTTCAGCTCTGTCAAAGACCATTTAGGTATTTAATACACGATGCTAAAAAGTACATTTAACTTTTTCTCATGGTTTTTTTTGTTAGATGTGCATGCTTTTAATGGAAAAATTATTTAAAAGTTATCAAATGGACTCTAAAGCCAAACTAATCTTGATTTGAAGTTAATTTAACTGTAAAAAGCATTTTGCAGATCTGTTTTCAGAATTATAGGCTTGAATTTAATCATAATTAAAACAGTGATATGTATTTGATTTGTGTTTTGAAAATATATTAAATTGTAACCAAGATAATAGTTTATATGTGGCATAAAATCATCATTTGAAACATTCATTTGGAACAATGAACTACCACCAATTTATTACTGTATTATCATTAAACCTACTAAGGCCAAATAGGAAAGATTAATGAGAGGATGTAGACCTATCTTGATCTTCTGGAGGATTGCAGAAGGTTATCTAGTAATGCTTTGAAAGGGGCAGGGGTGACTTTTTAAAGTCAATTTTTAAGTTTTGGAGAGGGGATTAAAATGGGAATTGGGTGCCGAAGCCTCTAAGTGGTAAGCTGATCCCAGGCTAACGTTACACTTCCAAATCTTCTCAACACATCCTGAAATCATGTCATCAAAATTTAACTGACTTGCTGCTAAATTTCAGAGGCATATCCAGGAGATGTACACGACTCTATCTTTTCTACAAAAGAAAAGAAGCAATTACGCTGTGACAAAGATTATGAATTACACATCCATACACTATGTACAGTATACACTCCTCTCAGCTCAGTTATGGAGTCCAAATAAAATGGTTAAACATAGGGTTATTTCATATATTACCCTGATTCCCTCTGATTATTATTCATTCAGTAAAGTTATTCTCAGTTCTGGAACAAATAAACTCTTCCTCCTCCCTTTATTCTAGGTCTAATTCCCTCACATATGTTCTTGTAGATGGTTCCTCTGCTTCCAAGCAGGTGTTTGTTGTATGAACACTTGTGGCTGTTACATGTATGAGGTGTTTTTTTTTTTTTTGCAGTCTCTGTCTCTCAGCCTAATCATACATTAGTTGTAAGGATAACAATGAGGGTGAGAGGGAATCATGTACATTGGTTGAATACCCATTAGAACATGTAAAGTTAATAATAATTTCAGAAGTCAACACAGCCATGAAGATTTATATCATCTACTTCCAGCAGCAGAATAAAATCATAACATTGGAAGAGACACGAAACGGGTGTGTTCAGTGATGTAAACAAATTAAACCATCCACAATAAATAGTTGTCCAGCTTCTGCTTACATGCATCTTATAAAGAGAATGAGGGATATTTAAGTAGCTTAGCATAGTATACATCTTGATATTCAGTTTCTGATTGAAAGCCTGTGGTCACTTTGAATTCAGTATGCGTGCAAAGCATATCCCATTAATACACAGTGGCAAATTCCCAGTTGATTTTAGTAGTTATGGATTATTTGTTAAGTGATAGTGCATTCCTACGCAGGGCTAGAAATACCTTAAGCACTTAAGTGTTTGTTGCATTCTCAGAGGATTGTCAATGCTTTTTCAGTTCTATACAGGGATGCTATCTAAAAAGCTCGTGCTAGCCCATAGCTTTGTAACTACTCTTCACAGAAGATTACAATGAGGTGGATGTATTTTTTTTAGATCAGATAGATTATCTTTGCACTTCATTTTAATCATACAATTTTAGCAGTCATCAAAATTCCTTCTGCATGAAAAATATGCCGCAAGTGTAGGTGAATGTCAGTTCTAATGTTTTGTTCAGTCCGCAAGCAAAGTGTTCCATATATTGGTATTAAAGGTTGGGACATTGTGCTTAAACTAGGTATGATGGTAGCAGAGCCAACTTTGATCTCTTTTCTCCTTTGTAAACATACAGGTTTCTGATACTGTACTATTTTGAATGGGAAGAAACCTGACAACACTGATTGCAAGTCAGTTTAGCAAAAAAATAATAATCTTATGATTAAAAAAAACCCTTCAATCTACCAGAAGTAGATAATTTATTTATCTCCTACTGATAGGCTGAAATAATTATAAAACAAAAATATAGCAGAAAACATTACAGCAGGATTAGCAGTATTAAAGAATAAGAAATTCATATGGCATGATATGATATAATTTAATAATATATGGTGTTTGTTGCACTAAATGCACCTGTCCTGTGGAACTTCCTGCCACACCTATTGCTACTTTAAATTCTTCCCTCCCATCCAGCTCTGATAAACCATATCAGTTTTGATTTGCAACATCTCTTATTAATCCTGTAGTGTGGACACACCTCTTTTCTACCAAAAAGATTCAAGTCTAACTTGATCCAGTAAGTTATCATTAGAAATAGTACGATGATAATCACTTCAGATAACTAGCCCAAGTTTTCAAAATATACTGAATAAAAAAAGAAAATAATATGAATTATGGTTTTTGAACTACTATGCCTTATTAAAAGTAACCACTTTTCGGCATCATTTCAATGCTTTTAATATTTTTACAATAGCAATTAAACAGGAAAGTCCATCACCAAACACCTAAAAAAGTTTCAATTAATTTCTGCCTGTCACAAGGATAGTCAAATCATAACAACAAAAAATGGCAATAGTGTTTATCAGATGAGATGCTATTTTAATGTTGTGTTCCAGATTGGCATGTAGCTATGCAAAAAAATCTCATGTAGAATATCAAATCTATTAGTTACCAATCTGATGGTGGAATCACCATTTTATGGAGAGAATGGCATAGGAAAACAAAACCAACCAACCAAAATGATTGGCAAAATAGATGTTTATTTATTTATTTCAAATACTGCATTATAGTATAAATTTTGAATAAGTAAATAAAAAATTCAATAGTCTCTATCTTACTGTGCCTTTTTCATATATAGAATTATAATGATTAATATGCTTCTGATGCATACCTGCTATTGTATTAAATCAGAACTGTGGGCAACAAGTACATATCTTGATAATATACATAAAACAAAACAAACAAAACAAAACAAAATCCTGGCATTCTTATGATAATAATCTCACGAAGCCCAGAACCTTTACACAGAGAAGTCTGGTAGTAATGCACAGTGGTAATCTAATTGCTTGCCCAAACTTCACATATTAGACAAGATAATCATTTGTCTACTATACACAGAACAGCTGGTTGCATCTTAGGGTCTTTCAAATGTGGTTATGACTACAACTTAGTCAATATAATCTAACAAAGGCCCAGCAGAACCAACTGACCTGAAATATTGTAGCTCTAACTAAATAATATACTTACCTCTACGTTGTTCTAATAATCTGGAACCAAATTATTTGGGAAGTATCACACTACCAGCCAAGTTTATCACCATATAATAATAGAAAAGAGAATGATTTGTGGCATAGAAACACATTTTAAACACCATCAAAGACTAAGTGAATATGACTGCTTCATGACAATAATACATTTGTCTTGTTTTGCAAATTAGCATTAGATGCTCAATTGTACTGAAGTATTTTGTGGGCTGCATTTTAACCGCTCCCATCAATACCTTTCTAATTTTGAAAAGAGCGACATAGTTGACTAGTCTGTCTTGAAATCTTAAGAGCCAAATTAAAAGGCATGCTGCTTTGAAAACTGTATTTTTTTGCAGTGAGTTATGCTACAGTACTGTTCAATTAGGCATACCATTTGGGCTATATAAATCAAGATAACCATCTCATGGACTCATCTTCAGTCCAGTTCAAAGTGCCTAAGCTTCATAAGCAAATACAATTCCTGGGAAAAATAGTTTTATTCTGAAGGTTAATTCAAATAGTTTGCTGCTAAGAAACATTTAACCTATGGCAACTCCACAATGGGGTCATACTATGGGTAACTAACTAGGTCATATGGAGTGATTTAAAGAGATGCTAGTGCATAGCATAAAGGAAGGCATTTGCTTGAGTTGAGTTCAGCTCCTGGTGACTTCATAGGCACAGCCATGTAACTTTCTTGGCAACAGTAAGGACGTGGCTTGGCACTATCTTCTTATCTTCTTCTGGAATATTTCTATCAACTTCCTTGTCTAGTTCTGGGAATTCTAAATGGTCTCCTATCCAAGTACTACATTGATCTGACTCAGCTTAACCTTTGAAGGTAAACTGAGGCCATCTATAAAGAAAGGATGAGCAAACATAGATTAAATCATGCTAATAATAACTGTGCCATGCCAAATCATTTCAAAACTAGTTAAGTGGCAGCTTCAGTTGACACTGAATCATTCACTATATATTTAGAATTAATGGATCTAGGTCAATACAGCAGGTTGATCTGAAGTGGGACCCTTCTTGTGGGGGAGGGGGTGGGATAAAGTATTACTAACTCTTGTTTCTTTTATTTCAATTGAGTTTGTAGCTAACATACTTATAACAGTTGTATGTTCTTCAAGCAAAATTTATTTCATTTGATGATAGCTTGAACGAGTCATATCTACTTCTGTACTTTTCTGGTTTTATGGCAGTGTCAGGGATTTTATCTGAGCATCCCTATAATTAAGGTGACCAACTTTTTTACAATGAAAAGGAGGACACAAATAAATTGAAGAAAAAAATATCGTAAATAAAAGAAACATTTTATTCATTGCAACAACAATACAGAATACACTATAATATGATAAATGCATAATAAAAACATTTGTAACAATAACATTTTATATTGTAATTATGCTTACATGCCTATTAATTATTATTTAAATGAGTACTTTTCCATTGAATGAATATTTTTTGTCAATGTATCATCTTCTACCAATATATTGGAAATATCTGAACAAGAAATATCCTTCATATTGAATTTTATGGCAAGTGCTGCAGCTAGAGTATCAACATTCAATCTCGATTTCTCACTTTTCCAAAAATCATTAGCAATTGAAAAAACCCTTTCAACTGCTGCATTAGTTCCAGGGCAGCACAACGTAAATTGAACAAGAATAAATAAATTTTCACATGGAATATGTTCATTTTTGAAATGGCTGAATATTTCCACCCATCTTTTATCAATTTCAACGTGTTTATTTTCCCATTGTATTAATTTTTCAGAATTTAAAAATACATTCAGTCTTCTAATTTCTTCAAAGAGACAATTGTCGTCTATTTTAATGTCTGGCATTTCTTTAGATAAAAACTCAACACAAGATTCAATATCTGTCCAATATACTTGCGATGAAGTCAAAAAACACCATTGAAAACTGTTATTTCCTGTGATGTTTGTTTCAGACCATTCTTCGATATATTGAAAACATGTTTGGTAAAAATTCTGCACTTCTTTGATAAACTTTTCCGTTATGCCCGGATTTGATTCCTCTAAGTCTGACAATTTTCTTTTTATAACTAAAGGAAGAAACTTTTCTTCAAATCGAGTTTTATATTGAAGGATAAAGTCATTCAAAATAAGATTAACTTCTGTAGCTGAAATGTGTTCACCTTCAATCTTTTGAATCGTTTTGTGAAAAATAGATGCTTGATTATTTACAAAATACATGAATATCTCAGATATTTCATTATTGAAAAACGATTCCAGGATTTTAGGACATTTGTCTAAACTTAAAAAATATGAACGGAGAGGCTCAAATAATTGTAGAACACGCTCTATAGCAGGTGTTAGAACAAGCCATCTAACTTTTGAATATCCTAAAAGTTTTTTGTATTGAACATTCGCTTCTTCACAAAATTGTTTTAAAGTAGCCACACGAACGGTAAAACGACTAAAATACAAATAAATTGTAGTTATTATTACTTCTACATCAATTGGCATGGCACATGATGCCGTGTTGATTGCATTTGACAAAATATGTGCATTACAACCTATTCCTAGTATTTTCTTTTGGAGTAAATCTTGTAATTTTACATACACATTATTCACCCCTTTGCGTCTTCGCCCACCAAAATTTGTGTTTGTATTATCAGCTGTTAGTGCAACAACTTTGGATTTCAAATTGTTTTCATTTATTACTCTGTATAGATGGTTTGACAAAATTTCAGCAGTTTCGCCCTCAATGGATTCTAAATTTAAAATTTTTACTTGAATGCCCTTGGTAACATTAAAATATCTTACTAGTATTGGATACAATTTAGTTTCATTATGATTGGATGCATCAGATAAAACCGTTACAAATGCTGCAGTTTCCAAGTCTTCTGTAAGTATTTTGTCACAGTAATTTTTAAATACTGATTTAATAATAGCCTCGCATTTTGTCCAGGCGCATGAAAATTTAGCATCGTGAAACTTTTTCAATAATTTAGTTGTACAATCCATACTACGAAAACTTTGTGAATTATGGTATGGAATGCAAATGTTCCCTCCATTGCAGCTAACTGTTTTTCATCTTCAGAATACTTTGAAGTTTTAAAAAAACAGCTCATGCAAAAGTTGAAAAAAAAACCCATCAAAAAAAGGTGCCGGAACGCCGTTCTGAGCGTTCTATGAGGAAAAAAAAAGCCCTGCAGATTAGTTTTCAAATATTGAAAAGGAGGACATGTAGGAGGACACTTTTCGAGGGAGGACAGAACTTACAAAAGGAGGACTGTCCCCCCTAAAGGAGGACGGTTGGTCACCTTACTATAATGTACTTATTACAAATCCTTATTGTATTGTCAAATAATTTAGTAATATACTCCTAGGCCCACAAAGAGGTACATTTCCTTCAGTGATATTTGATGCCTTGCCTTACCCTTGAAGGTGATGGAAGAGAGATTTCACAAAATCCCACAAAGGCCTTAGGAACAGCAGTAGCAGTTAGACTTATATACTGCTCCATAGTGCTTTACAGAGCGCTCTAAGTGGTTTACAGTGTCAGCATATTATCCCCAACAATCTGGGTCCTCGTCTTACCAAACTCGGAAGGATAGAAAGCTGAGTCAACCTCGAGCTCGTCAGGATTGAACTCCAGACTGAGGGCAGTGTTAGCCTGCAATACTGCATTCCTACCACTGTGCCACAGCTTCTATCACGCATATGTATGCATATGCTTGGACTCAGAGATTGAATCAATGATATGTGCTCTTCTCAGATGCACTTGGCACCTAGTCTTAATTTCCCCACTTATTAAAAGATGCTCTGGCTGTGTGCAGTAAGATATAGATCTTTTTCTATGAAGGGAAAAGGCTAGAGAAATCTCCTAAAAATGCACATATTTTTCCCTAGCAATTGCAATTAGGAGATGCAAGGTGTGACTAGTTGGATCATCAATTTTGATATTGGTTTATGAAGCTCTAAAGACCCTTTGTTAATGTTTACATGATTATTGCTATTTGTTTTGGGTGATTTCTTATTCTTTTGATCTATAACTGTACTTTTAACAACTAAATAAATAAACATCTGTTACTTTGCATGTTCAACCATCAGAAGATAAACCTCCTAATATTTTTTTTTGCCGGTTTCTTAGAACAATAGTTATCTCCAGGGCCCATGACAATTACCATAAGCGTTCAGATCCTACATTAGTCATATTGCCTTTATTAAGAATGCTAAGGCAAAAAATCATTTCATTTTTATTTGTGTGTAAACTACATTAAGTTCTTAATAAGCTGATGTAAATAAGATCACTAACTCCTTGTAAGTCTCAATGAGTTTGAGATTACTCTCCTCCCCTCCTTGATAAGAAAACGAAAAGTTTCATAGCTTCAATTCATTCACTACAGAAAGTAGATGCCGTCCTCCTATTTTGGACACCCAGGGTCCTGGCAGTGGCGTAAAGCATTTCCTCATTTCACTTCAATTACTAACTGCAAACTGCCCGCCCACTATGGAGCATCCAAGTCCCTCACTGCTGCCTCCTCTTGACCCTGCCTCCATCAAGGGTCAGCAGCATATTTCTGTGAGTGCAGCAAGAGATGATTTAATCTTTTCATCCACTTCTTCCCATTTATCAGGAGGAATAAATCATTTTTCTTTAGCTGCCAAGTGCAGGAGTGAACAGTGAAAGATGGAGTCAAGCTTTCTGTCTGGAGTTTGTCTCATTTGAAAACAACTTCCTGGTATTTGTTCCCAGCTTTAGGATGGGATGCAGAGCTATCCATTCTCATGAATGTGTGCTCATGAACTTCTCGGAACAACAGTAAACAGCACCAGTATATAGAGGAATATTTCAAAAGTAAATAATGAACTTTCCCTGGTGTTAGAGAAGCCTTCTGCTCCAGAACATCCAGTGCTTATGGGTGTGGATTTAACTTAATGCGTCTAAACTGTGGAGTTTGTCTTGCAGAAACAGAAGCATCACTTGGTTAAAGGACCTTAACTATCCTGATGCCTGATTAAGTCTACTACTGAGGCAAGGTTTGCCACCAACCATATTGCTAGGTTTGCCACCAACCATATTGTGAAGTTCGCAGATGATACAACAGTAGTGGGCCTTATTCAGGATGACAAGGTGGAAGCTTACTGCAAGGAGGTTGAGGGGTTGGTGAACTGGTGTAAGGAAAACAGCCTAGTTTTAAATACAGGAAAAACCAAAGAGATCATTGTTGATTTCAGAAAAGGCAGGCACAGCCACACTTCTCTGTGCATTAATGATTCACCTGTGGAGATGGTTACCAGCATCAAATTCCTGGGTGTGCAGCTAACGAGTAGGCTGACTTGGTCGCTCAACAGTGAGAAACTGGTGAAGCGGGCACAGCAGCGCCTGCATTTTCTGCGCCGCATGAGAAAAGCACATCTTCCTTCCCCTGTCCTGACCACTTTCTACAGGGGGACGATCGAGAGCCTCCTGTCATACAGCATCAGTCTGGTTTGGAGGCATCACTGCTTCGGACAGGAAGGCGGTGCAGAGAGTGGTGAGGACGGCCGAAAAGATCATTGGCAGTTCCCTCCCTCCCATCCAGGACATAGCACAGAAGCGCTGCTTCAGCAGGGTCCGTAAGATTATCTGGGACACTACACATCCTCTTCACGACCTGTTTTCCTTGTTACCTTCTGGGAGGAGGGGGCTTCGTGGTATCCGTAGCAGAACATCCAGATTCAGCCATAGTTTCATTCCATATAGCATTAACCTTGCGAACTCTCAAACTTCCTCCTTACGTTATATATTCAAGATGGACAGTATTTAATATTTAGTTGCTATGTATATGTAGGGATGTGGGTCTATATATATGTTGTAGATAGTATGTTTAGGTGTGTGTCATGTATGTGTTTCACTTTGAGAGCGGGCAACTAAATTTCATTTTTGATGTGTGCCATTGTGCCCACAATATAAAAATGACAATAAAGGTTATCTTATCTTAACAGTTTAAAGATGATAATAAAAGAAATGTATTGGAAAGTCTTTAATGAGTACAAAGCTAGCACCTATTGAACCTAAAGGGCATCTTTCTCAAAACAATATCTTCAACAATAGTTCAATTTTATAGGATTCTTGTTATAAGCTCTTGTTATAAGCTTTTTATTCTATACTGTCATTTGTATTTTCATATTGCTTTTTGCCATCACTTATTTTTTCATATAAGAAAGGTAGAATATAACTCTCTTCCACAATGAATTGTATTTAATAAATAAGTACAATTCTTTGGAAATACCTAACAGCATCAATATCAGAGTAATCTGATTCCTATTAATTACTTCTTGGGATAAATATTTCAGGATACTACACCAACAAGATTTATATTCAAAGGACTTCTTTCAAAAGTTGTTGATATATATAATATCTTGAATTTTTTCATTAAGTATCATTAGAGTTGAATCCAGTGGAACCAGTCTTTTAGGAAATATGTTGAGGGCTGTACTGTTTGATTGTGTATTTCATGTGATCCACAATGTGTTGGGAGCATCTGCATTTTAAAATTCTCTCTCATGCAATCAAAAATTCTGAATGAAGTAGCCCAAGCCCCTTTAGGTCTTTCTGAATGAGACAGCCTGTTTTATCTCCTCTGCTCTCCCCCCCCCTTTTCTCTTTGGTGCAGCTCCAGCTGACTCCTCTTCCCAACGCTGTGTCTTTTTTCTCTCTCCCTCTCCCACCAAAACTGCCTGCTTTCATAGCCTCCCCTGTCTCTGCCCTCCTCCTTTCTCTTCTGGGTATGCTGGAAGTGCCGATCCTGGGGTCTTTGTCTGGCCCCAGCAGCCCTGCAACTCCTGATGACTCTCTCAAGTCCTGCGCTGCGCCGCTTTAGCTCATTCCCTCCCCCGCTACACTTATCTAGGCTAGGCAGGTCGTGTACCACCTGCCAGGTGCCAGCGTACCACAGGTTGAAAATCCCTGCACTATACCACCAACGTTCGCCCAGTGGGCTGGATAAAAAGACAAGACGGGCCACATCTGGCCCACAGGCCATAGTTTGAGGACCCCTGGTCTAGTCTAACAAAGAGAAGGACTAGGGGTGACATGATAGCAGTCTTCCAGTATTTGAGGGGCTGCCACAAAGAAGAGGGGGTCAACCTATTCTTCAAAACATTTGAAGGCCAGACAGGTAGTAAATATGGAAACTAAACAAGGAGAGAAGCAACGTAGAAGTAAGGAAAATTTTCCTAACAGTGAGAACAATTAACCAGTGGAACGGCTTGCCTTCAGAACATCGGAGGCTTTTAAGAAGAGATTGAACAGCCATTTGTCTGAAATGGTATAGGATCTCCTGCTCAAGCAGGGGGTTGGACTAGATGACCTCCAAGGTCCCTTCCAACTCTATTAGTCTACATTCTGTGTTCTAACTTCATTTTCTAGTACTTATACATTCCAGAATTAGAAAAACAAAACTTCAAAAGAGCAGTCTTAAATTCAAATATAGCTTTAAACATATCTTTTTATATTGCAAAGCAAAAAGCAAACAAACTGAAAAACTCAAACCTAAATCAAAATCTTACAATGTGTCAAATGGATAAAGCATCTCAGTTAAGCAGATGTATAGAACAATCCTCTGCCTGCTATGAAAAAAGCCCATTGTGTTCACAACAGCTTCCTCCCAGCTAAAAATAAAGAATTTCAGCCTGAGATTGCAGTTCCAGTAATTGAATACAGGTCCAATCAGCAGAATTGTAAATTCTTTTGTATTATTTATTTTTACTGCTGTAAAGTATGAAGAATAGAGAAGAAAGAATCCCACTGAATTTTCAAAAGTCCCAAAACAATGCTAAAGCATCACCACCAACATATTAATTTAAGGAATCTCCCTGTAATACCACATACTCTCGCATGACTCATAGCTGCTTAACTATCACTGATGATAAATTAAAACTAATAGTAAAGTTATATTGACCATAGGTTTCTACTAGTTTATGTACCTCCCAACAAAGCTGAGCAGTTCACAACATATCTATCTATCTATCTATCTATCTATCTATCTATCTATCTATCTATCTATCTATCTATCTATCTATCTATCTATCTATCTATCTATCTATCTATCTATCTATCTATCTATCTATCTATCTATCTATCTATCTATCTATCTATCTATCTACCTACCTACCTACCTACCTACCTACCTACCTACCTACCTATCATAGAATCATAAAATCATAGGGCTGGAAGGGTGTTCTAGTCCCAACTCGCAGCTCGAGGCAGGAAACCTTATACCATTCTGGACAAATGGCTGCCAAATCACTTCTTAAAAACCTCCAGTGATGGAGCACCTACGACTCCCGGATGATTAATTGGTCTCAGTGTCAGAAAGTTTCTTCTTACTTCTAAGGTTGGATCTCTCTACAACATTATTTCTTGTCCTCCATGGAGAATAAGTCAATCCCCTTATCTGTCTGTCTGTCTGTCTAGCTTGGGGTGGGCTATTCAGAGCAGGGTCCATGAATAAAAGTCACCTTCCCTCCATTTCTCTACAAGAAATCATTTCCAAAAGAACAAGACTGTTCTTGCTACTGTTGCAAGCAAGTAGGGAAGAGAGAATTAGGCAAAGGGATGATGGCTTTCTATAAGGCAATGATTCAGGATGAAGGAAAGTGGGTGTGGGAATTGACACAATCATTGGCAGCAGCCCAGGACAAACAGTGACTGATTGATTGGACTGTGAATGAAAAGAGAGTTCGTGTGTTATCTCTCCCCCTCCCAAATCACGTAGCACTGGGAAACCAAGAGAATGAGTAATAAACGAAGCAGCCCAAAACATAGTACAGCACCTCATTTCATGGACTGCTAATTCTTGGTTGGGCTTCATTCCATAATATAGTTGCATTGCACATTGATGTGATTAAGTGTCTGGCAATATTAATTGCAAAATAAGGTGGTATAGCTCCATTATCTGTCTAGGTTATGGTAGATTACTACCGGAAAACATTTTACATATTTATCTGTAAATCATTACTTTTCCTTTTTGTTTGGTCACTTCCTCACAACTCCCTCACCATGAATTTGTTTAACTATATTTAGAAGATTCATGACACAACCTTTGTCTCACTGCCAGCCCACTATGAAAGCAGCTTAAATTTGTTCTCAACTGTTCCAGATTGAAAGTAGATTTTCAACCTCTCCTGACACAGCTCTTGGTGTATGTACAATCTACCATGCCTCATTCAAAATTTGGTAATTACATGGTCAGGGGATGCCCTTGCTCCTCCCCATGACTAGGCACTTGACCACCACAGAGGCATAATGCCTTGCCCATTCTTAAAGCTCTCTTCAGATAGTATAGGGGATCCTTATATATGTTACTATGCCGGTCTTGCAGAAACTACTATAGTATAATAACAGTATAATAATTATACAGAGTAAAACAATAATTTATAGTTTTAATGTTTCAGTATTTTATACTGGTGTTTCATCAATTGTAAGCCACCTAGAATTACCTCCAGGTGAGATGGGTGGCCATTTAAGTTTAATAAATAAATAATGGTATTATTAAAATGTGTTCAATGATCTCCCAAAAGACTAGTAGATCTATCTATCTATCTATCTATCTATCTATCTATCTATCTATCTATCTATCTATCTATCTATCTATCTATCTATCTATCTATCTATCTATCTATCTATCTATCTATCTATCTATCTATCTATCTATCTATCTATCTATCTATCTATCTATCTATATCTATCTACCTACCTACCTACCTACCTACCTACCTACCTATCTACCCAATGGACTTGGGATATTTAGCAGTTAAGCTGAAATCTTTCCTTCTGGCCCAAGTGATGGGGACGCTGGCAAACTGTTTACCACTCTTTTTAAAATCTAATAAACCTCTGTCCAAATATAGACCTGATTATAGATTGCCGAGGTGGAGAGATCTCTTTCAATGAATCATGTGAGCTCTCTCCTACCTTATCTTGCAGTCCCATTGATAACTGTCAACCTCAGTTACCTGTACTTGGGATATTTCTGGATACAGATCTACCTTTCTTTCAGAAGACAAGTAGACTTGTCTTCAGAAATAACTCAAGCAAAGCTTGCTAGCACAAGCATTTCTATGACAGTGTAGAGAGCCATAAAGATGAGGTTGGAGAAACTATGCAGAATTACAAATTCAAAACAATTACTAAAACAAAAGTATGCTTTAAGCTCAGGAAACAGAAAAACAGAAAAAACAATAGAAAGAAAGTCTGGTTCCACTCAAATTCATTGTGGCAGTAAAGGAGGGAAAGGAAATCAAAGCCAAGCTGTCAAGATTCTATTGCTATAACTTATCAATAAAATATAGTTCCATTTAAATTTGTGCACCTAGTTTCCTGACTTGGTCTACCTCGAAGGACTGACAATCAGAGACTTGTCAGTGGGCAACCTGAAAGACAACTTCACTCCTTTATAACAATCATGAAAGACAGAAGTAGGGTTAAATAAGAATTAGTAAAACTTATATCGGCAAGCTGGGTGGTGTGTATTTCATCAAATCTACCATATGTCTTCTCAGCGCATTGTTCCAAGGTATTGATGGTGGTGGGATTTGCTATAAACCATAGGAACACATTCTCCTGACTGCCCTGCCCACAAAAACTCCTCTCTTTAAACTGGGACAAGTGTATTGGGAAATGCAACAGATTGAGAAAAGTATTGGTAGAACCCCACCCAATGTCTAATATTTTCCCTGACCAAGCTGGCTGAAGTGGACTGGAGTGGTAAAGTTTGACTTCATAGTGCTATCCTTATTCTGTACAGGTAATGGGCCATAAGCTTCTAGATGCTTATGAAATTTGACTGGTTTTTGAATGTGGGATGCTCCCAATGCTAGAGATGGAGAGCATATTGATGTGCTTATTGACTTATGGAATAAGGGATTATGGTCTGATTATGGTCACTGTAATTGCACTTTCCAGTCCAATGGAACCTAGGACTCTTTTTTGCTTTTGGTCCTCTGAAGGATGAAGCTAGCCAGGAGATAGCCAGAGCATAAATTATGTAAGCTCTGTCTTGAAAATGATTGCACACATAATATATAATTATGCCCAACATGATGGTATGGAGACCAAAAATTGTTTTGCAGCTTCCACTGCATTGTCAAGTAGCCATCCAACCAAATATTTTAAGATGGTCAAAGGCCTTTTGTCATATTCTCTGGAGAGCCTGATGTTGAAGTATTCAGCCCTGCTGTGACAAATCAGTGAGGCAATATGAGGATAAAACTGTTCATCTTCATAACAATTTGACTTCTGCTTTTGACACAAATCATACTGAGCTGTTCAGAGCACCATCTGGTTTAGCTGCATGGGATCACTTTCAGTTTATAAGGCCTGGGATGTGGACAAGATGCTTGTAGCTATCAGGACTTCCACAAGCTCTGTTGACCCTTTCCCATGTTGCCTTATTACTTCTAACTGAAGCAGTGAACATATGTTGGAAGGGTGCTAGTGGACTTAAAAGAAACAGTAGCCCATCTGCTTGAAGAAACTCTCCTTGGCTTCAGAGAAACCCACCAACTATTGCTCAAATATCCTTTTACCATTTTTATCAGTTGTGGAATAGAGGCATTTTGTGTAAAATTCCTAGGGAAATTTGCTGATTATTAATTGGATTATAAGACACATGGTCACCCTCTATGATGTAAAGCATGGGGACATTTTGGGTGCATTTATCACACATTCTCACTTTTTGCAAGGGAACAATTATTCCTGATGGAACTATCCGGCTGAATAGTTGTCCAAGCCATATCTTTAATCATCTGTTACACATATGAGTTCTACAGCAGATGTTTAGAATCCTTCACAAAACAATTTTAAGATAAATTATTTCCTGAATTTTGAAAAATGTCATCCTAAAAACTTTCAACATATCTCTATTTTAAAAGTATATAATTCAATTTGAACTATTCTCGTGTTAACATATTAATAGATCCAATCAAAAACCAATGTTCTAATGTGAGATACAATGCTCAACAGCATTTGATGAATTTTGAATTTGAATTCTGTGGGAACTGGAAGCACCTGATTATTCTTAAGATTATGGAACCATGTAGGAGGGCTACATGTACAGTTCACACTTTAATGGTATGCACGTGTAACACTCCTCTACCTACTCTCAGAACTCTTTTGTACGTCTATATTTTGTTTTCTATGTACTATGAAGTGCTAATTTTCCCATTGTTTGCTGATGAGTACTAAGATTACATATCCTACTCATTTGAGGATCTAATTAAACGAGCCTGTCTGGAAAACATTGAGCAGTGGAATCCCACACAGATAGTTCCATCCTTTGGATGACTCAGATCTAGCTGGATTCTAATATAGGACAGGAGAATTGCCTGGTGAGGGAGGGGAAAGAAAATCCTGTGGAGGTTGAGGCTGCCCTACAGGCCCCGGGAATAGTTTGGTGAATCTAGCAATACTTGTAATTTTCCCTTATTCAGAGGCAGGTCATAGTGGTTATGGTTTCCTGATGTTTACAATTATCTGCAGCTTTCCTGTACTCGGGAACATGCTAATGTTTAATCACACCTCATTCCCAGACAAACAAATACATTTCAGACATTTACTATTGAAAATGAAATAAAGCAGATCCTTCTGATTGGGTATTGTTTGCTGCGGGCTGTGATTATATTTTATGATGTGATGATCATCATACAAATTATTAGATTCTTCCTTAACTTCTAGCTTTTAATCCTCCCAACTAGAAGAGTCCTCAGTGACCAAGTACTGTATATGAGGAGCAGAATTCACCCTATGGTAGCTTGATGAGCGAAGGTTCTCTAGCAATCCTGTTGCAATTAAGGAAGGTTAGAACTCATAAACTGTAGAATATGCTTAAGGATATTGTGGAATTCCACTTCCTGGTATCTTTACAGGTAGACTTCAATTTGTGACCATTTGCTTAATGACTTACAATTGGTCCTCGCTTGACAACCGTTGCAGCATACCCATGATCACGTGATCAAAATTCAGGTGCTTGGCAACTGGCATGTGTTTATGAGAGTTGCAGCATCCCAGGTTCGCATGATTGCCATTCGTGACATTCCTATGGGGGCTTCTAACAAGCAAAGTCAATGTGGGAAGCAGGAGTCACTTAATGACCACGGCAAAAAAGGTCATAAAAGTGGGCACAACTCAGTTAACAGATGCATCATTTAGTGATGGAAGTACCTGTTCCAACTGTGGTCGTAAGCTGAGGATTACTGAATTCAGATCACGAGAAACACACAAGAGATCATTAGAAATAAGGTCAGAGTAGGTCAAGTTACATTCCAGATATTGAGTCTTTACAATAAAGTGGGCAGTTAAATTACGGCCAGTTGAGGAGTGATCTTTATTTGATATGTTTTCACAAGCACTACAAGTCTCAGAATCCCTTGTTGTCAGGCTCCAAGAAAGACACGATGAGATTCTTCTAAGCAGTTTCGTTTATTGTTTCTTATCGACTGTATAGATAGAAATCTTGCCAAACTTAAGCAGATTACTTGCCTCATAAATCATATACTCTAGGAACTATTAGGGAGGAACTGTCTTCACTCTCTTTCTCTCACAGAAACTATCTAAACAGTTCTGTCTTTTGCTCTTCTGGAATGCATTATCTCCCTCCTGGCAATCCAGACAACATTCCATCATATTTGTACAAAAACAAGAACAAAGGGCACTTCACAGGAAAGACAAAGCAATAATAATCATGAGCACTAAACTCATGTGGGAACTAGAATTGCAGCCAATTCAAAATAATCAGCAAAATCTATAGAATTTCCACAAAACTGTGGAGAGAAGCAGGGATTGTTTTAAGGTACGATAGAAAGTTTTCATTATGGGCCATGCTGCAATTTCAACCATGCAAAAAATACAACTCAAGAATTAAAACAGAAAATGTTTATTTCATAACTTACCATATATAATAGCACAGGTCCATGATAATTGCATACTAGGGAGGCCATGTTAAAAGTTTCTACTCGTCCTCCAAAAATTATGATGGAGCTCTTAATGGTTTAGTTTTGGTTTTGGCACTGGGCTTTCTTGTTTTGAAATGCTTAGAAAAACACCATCTCAAGAACTAGATCCTCTTTCTTCTCTAATGTGTACCATTATTTTAATTACTACATTAAGTGAACAGTTCTGCTCAAATTATTGAAACCTCACAGAAATGTAATTATCGTATCATTATGATAAACAAAGCAAACATGAGAGGTAAGATCCCTCTGCACTATGTCAAGAGATTATACAATAGAAGACCAGAATGGCTATAATGCCAAATATGTGTTCTAAGGGAGAAGTGAAATTACTTCTCCAGAATGCAATATCTTAATGAATTTAAAAAAAATGCCTGTCTTTATTGGTTTAATAAGAATGGCAGTGATAAGAGAAAGATCCACAATCTGAATAGGGTGCATGACAACATACGACATTCCCAAATCATTCTGACATGTAAAGAATCTGTAATAAAAACGTTTGCTGGTTTTGTTTTTATTATAGATTTTTTTACATATCAGAATGATTTGGGAATGTCACATGTTGTCATTCAGCCTCTTCAGATTATAGGTCTTTCTCTCATCACTGCCTTTATAATCAATGTTGATTATAGTCAATGTTGAATACTAAGAGCAGTTCTACAGAGCAACCAGGGTCTGCCACGTAGACCTTACAAGAGTTGTTATGCTGTTCAGTGTCCTCACAATTGTCTCCTCAGAAGCTGCTCAGCACAATGTCACTCTCTTCATATTTGTTCTTGGTTTCTTGTGGCTTAAAAACCTGGTGAAATGATGGATCAAAGAAAATGCCACATTTCCTTAATATATTCAAAGACACACAGTCCCATTTTGTGGAGGCAGGGAGGGGGGATTTCCCATTTTTAGATGGTTGGCCCAGGATTCAAAGAACTGTACCTACATCCTTATGTATCAGATAAAGATGCGTTTTAGTAAGTTGTAAGTTCTCTGTGCTGTATAATACACTACAACTGAATTTACAGCAATTTTAAGGTAGATGTTTAAAACAAAACAACAACATCAACCATAGGTATCCTAGATATCATAACTCCATGGTATACCAAAGTAGCTTTGTGGATCCTTGGACTTGACTTAATAAATTTCTGATAAACTTAATTTTGAAATAGTATTTAGTAGTACTAAATCTGCTCTTACAGCAAATGTACTGGTCAGGTAAGCATTTTTCACGAATAAATCATGTGAGATTATAAAAACATTTCCGAAATGTGAACGTCTTATACAGAAACTGCAACCAGGAATCATTGGAGAAAGCATTACTGCAGGCAATATATCTACAGATAGGCATAATCCACAATAATTGCTGCAGCTGACATGTATCTCAGCAACTATTGAGCACCATATATGATAGGAGATGATGCCATTGAGACATGAAATGCTAGTGCTGAGATTGTTAATATATTGTCATGACTTGTTGCCTGGAAGCTGTGAAAAATTGGATGGGAAGGGGAAAAAAAATCTGAAACTAAATTCTGGTAAGATGGCAATACCATCTGTCCAGAAACTGTCTGATTTTCTTTTGGCTCCAGTTACTATTCTGGACAACAAAGCACACTCCCTGAAGGAACAGTTTTGCTATTTGGGAAATTGTCCTGAACTCATAGTTATTGTTAAATAGGCAGGTGGGTCCTGTGGCTGGTGGGGGGCTTTTGCTCAACTTTTCTGGTGCGCTATTCTGGCTCTATCTGGAGCAGGAGGCCATGGAAATCTTTTCACCTCAACACTGGACTACTGTAATACTTTCTAGAAAGGGCTGCTTTTCAAGACTAGCCAAAAGCTGTCATTAGAACAGAATGCCGCAATCAATCTTCTGGCTGCATGGGTATGTTGGAATGACCTGGGAGATTGGGTCTAGAGATGCTGCCTAGGGACTAGTCAGATAAGAGACAGCATAGTCCACAGCTGGATTAGTGGGTGGAGCGATAGGCTCATAAAGGCCCTCCTTAATTTCTTGGGATATAAAGGAGATGGGGGATTTGTACCTTCAGACTTGCAAGCTTTTGTTTGAGTAGCCTTACAATAAAGTAGAATTAGCTCATCAGGTTGTGTTTCCTGTCTAGTCCATTGTGTGATAGAATGTAGTAAGGAACTGGATTCCCAGGAGCGAGAGGGTGTATTCTGGAGGAGAAAGAGGCAACTCAGTCCAAATGTTATGTTTGTGAGGAAGAGGGTGAAGACGGTCCCTCCCTAAAAGTTCACAGAGTATATTGTAAATGCAAATAATAAAGTCCTTAGTCCAGCAAGATTTTGTCTATGGATGTGAAAACAATAAAGAACTCAGATATGTCATTCTTAGTTTTGAGCCTGACAGCCTGCTAAGGCTGAACTAGCAGACAAGAGCCACTGGAATTTCTAACAGTGCAGTGGCTTCTGAGTACAATTCAGACTGCTGCTTATTACCTAGAACGTTCTTTATGGGTTGGGCATCAAGGTGCTTTTAGGATCACCAGCTCTGAGTTAACCCATCTGGTGTGCACTTCTCTCCCCATGTGGAATAGCAATAGCAATAACACCTATATTTATATATCACTTTATAGCGCTTTACAGCACCCTCCAAGCGGTTTACAGAGTCAGCATATTGCCCCAATGGATTCCATTTCAATATAAGCATCTCTCCCCATGTGAAATCCAGGAAGGGAGAGCAAGGAAACAAAATTTCACAGTATGAACTATACAATACAATAGTTTATCCACAGAGGCTCATTACTGTTCCTGTTCACTTTCAGGAACAGGAAAGTATTTGACTCTTAATGATGTTGGATATGGATATGGATATGGATATGGATACCACGGGGACTATTATTTAGCTAGTAGTATATTTTAATGAATGATTAATGATTTGATTAGGGTAAATTTATGTAAACCACTGAGCTTCTATCGTGTATCAGTAATTTAGAGTGCTGTCATACATATATACATACATACATACTTACATACATACATAGTATGTGTATAAAGTGTCCTGAAGGAGAAATGTTGATTATGAACTTTATTATCTAGAAGATTCCTAAAACTAAAGTGCCTGAGTAGAAGTTAGACAATTTCTCCAAATTGATGGAGATTCCCAGATTGGCAAGATAATTTTAAAATGATGTCCACTTTAAAATGAAAGCTAATATTCAAAATAGGTGCAACTGAATGTAGTAGCAACATAATAATAGCTGTTACTTTGTCTTTTATATTAGAAATGAAGCCTAAATGTGGATTGTTATTATTTCTCTGGTTTATGACCATTTGCTAAATGGATAAATCTTCAGAGATCCTGTGAAGAAATTTGAATGAAATCAAAACATAGAAGAAACTGTCCGGTAGACTACTTCTGTTGATGCATTGAGAACTGCAGATTTCCCAACCAATATTAGCAAAATAAATTCATCCCATCTTTACAGATTAAGCTATGGTTAATCAAGAGGCCTAGAATTCCACATGATGTACTATTTATTTTGCAATTTCTAAATCTCAAGCTTTTGTGATGACTTGAAACAATCTTTCACCATTAATCATAAATTATGCATTGATCCATATACAGGCTGACGGAACACAACTAAACAGGTTGGTCATAATGTGGTCATAATGTGGGATGAACAACTGGTCATAATGTGGGATGAACAACTGGAATGGTGCCTGGCCTTATTAATTTGCTCCCCACCAAATCTAATTTCCTCCTCTCGCATAAGGTTCACTATTATCACGAAACCTATATGAGTCGCAAACAGTTTGGGGCATGCAACTTGAGGGAATAAGAAGCATTTGGATTTCTAAAAGATCTTTAGTGCTAGTAGGTATTATGACATAATTTTGAAGCCTGCCACAGTAATTCTCCAGCTCAACTTAAAAGCAGCATAATTAAGGCAGCTATTGAGTCTGTTTCCTATGCTTTTGCCCTCTCCTGGACCAAGAGATTTTTCTATAATGACCCTGCTATCAACTGGGCTCCCGTCTCCATGTTCTGGTTACATATTCCATCACAAAAATGTACAATGCAAAATGACAGGTACCGCTGAGAATTTCTACCAATGCTATTTCTATTTCTCCCACTTTCTGAAAACAAATTATCCTCACATAAGGAGAAATACCCTATCCAAAATCCCATCGATATACTTTTGATTAAAACACTCTTTCAATGGGGCTCAAGCCTGGGCCCCACTTGGTGATTTTAGTTGGGGAATGAGTAGTAGCCCTTATGACATAAACTAAAATTATAACATAACTGCAACCTTCAAACCACAATGCCAACTGCCTTGTCGGTGGACAATGTAAGCCACAATTACTGAAATAATAGAAAATATTCCAGGAACATAATATTTTCCTCTGGAGACTAAATCACATGGCCTTCTGAGAATTTTCATTAAAGCACAGAGTACTGTACATCATATTCCTATAATGGAGAAAATAAAATGTAGACTTCGGAACTCTAAACAATCAGACTCCCAAATTGCATAAAGTAACTCACTTATTAGCTTCTTCATATACGGTTTCTCATTTAAGGACATTGTTTTGCAGAAAATGTGCATTTTTATCATCCTTGAGTGTGTTCAGTGTAAGATGTGTTGATAAAAAAGTAAGTTCAATAAGCTCGGTTTCATATGACTGATTTTAATTGGTCCATCTATTTGTACATTCTTTTTGGCAAGTGATGTCATTATTTGCTAAGAATGACTTCACAGAGGTATCCCTGACATTGTTTTAATTGATTAGCAGAAGAGGCTACCTACTAGCCTTTTTTTGAAACAGTTCAAAACTCCATAACAATCCAAAAACAAAAAAAATAAAGGAAACATAAAATAAACAGATAAACCCAAGAAAGTGGAAGAACATACATCACATTTAACGCAGTCACCTTGCAAGCTCTCCCTGGGATCCCCAAGGCTGCTGGAAAAACATGATTTAAAGGCCTTCTGGAAGGCTAACAGTGATGGGACGAATGTTCCAGAGGGCAGAGGCCACAGCAGAAAAGGCATGACGCCTGGATCCCACAAGATGGAGCTCCTTTGGAGATGGAGTATGAGAAAATAGGAACCTATCTGTCTCTCAGTCACAGCTTATTGTAGTTGATGGAACTATTGTAGAAGAAGGACTTCTGAGATGCTTAGAAATTGGGGTCTAACTTTTGACCTATAGTTAATTGTCCGTGCACTTTGATCCATCCTATCTGAATTGGCTATAATGAATTTATGTGACAGGAGATTAATCAACATCTTGAGAACTACTGCTTATCTCTGCTGGGTACCCCCATACTTCATTCAGTATTATATTCCATTACAGCCAGACAGTTCACTTATTAACATCTAACTCATAGGCTTAATGTTACAATAGGAGAAGCATGCAGGGTCTGAATTTCATAGCTGCCTTGTTGCTATGAAATGTGAATCTTGGTTGGCCTTTTAATATTATTTGTTCACTGAAAATTTCACAATTGAATGGAATTAGTCAACTTAAACTTCTCTGAACAGTTTTTGCCAATGAGTAGAAAACAGTTTGGGTTCTTAAACCACTGCATCTTTCTTTCAAACTGCAGCAGCTTACACAAATATATATAGCTCTTTGGAGAAGCTTGGTGTTTTCCTGTGATTTTACTAGTTTCTCTAATGTTTCAGCAGGAGTGATGGTATTGGGTTGTTTTTCCTAGATGTTTTTCTCACCTGTGATACCTTCAGGCTGTAATACCTAATTATGAGTAACCTCCACCAAACATTGTAACATTTAGTTCTAAATGCATGTATATAAGATTGTACAATTATTTTTACTTCTTTGCATGAACTTTTCTGATTTCAATATAATTCATTTATCTTTCAAATTTAATGCAGATGATCTTTCCTTCTTTCTTCCTTTGATATTGTTGTATCTATACTGATGATATTCCAATGCTTGAATTAAAGTAGAGTCAGACTGAATTAACCTCTTTTAGGAGTCTGCCAGCTACTACTTTTAGAAGGCTATAATGGAGTGACAATTTTGCCACAATTAAAGGGTGAAATTTTATCTTTCTAATTTTTTTCTATAATGAAGTTATGTTTTTAATGTGTCAGTTCTTTAACATTTTTATGTTTCATTTTTTTATTTCTGCACATTCACTTTCTTCAGCATTGCGTTCTGTGGTTCTGTGTTGTTCATTAAAGCTTGCATTTTTCTTTGTTTTTCATCTTGATTTTTGCCTTATTAGTGCTTATTTATGGAATTCATTGCTCATGGGTATTTAATTAATTCTCTCTCCTCTTTCCCCAACTTTTTAAAGAAACAAAATTGTCTATTTATGCTAGCCTATGACTAAGTTGCTATGGTTTAATTTTGGCATTCTCTTTTTGTTCCTGTAGTTTTTAATTATTTTGGTTTTTTTATTGCCTGTATTACACAGCAAGATGATTCAGATAATGCCTGTTTTCATATTTGTTTGGTATTATGAATGGGTTATGTCAAAGAAGAGTGATTTAAAATACATAGAGAACTACCAAAAGAATACTACTACCTGGCTGCAGGTTGGGAGGAACACAAGCTAAGGTGTGCCAACAAAAGATGTGATTGCCTTCACTTTGTAACTCTTCCACAAACAGCAAAATTTGAACCTGTTCCTAAGAAATCACAAAAACTGGGGACAAGGTTTCTATAAAAATTAAATGAAAAATGTTATAAAATATTTGCTTGGCTCAAACAATTTGTAAAATTAATATATATTGTTAATTACTGTACAATGTGTGAATTAGGGTCAGAAGTGAGTCAGACTAGTGACACACCCATCATTTTTATTTGTAGGTTTGTATAAGAAAGAAAAGCAGACAACTAAATAAATATGTTTTTATTTAATTATTGCATAGAAGAGGGAATTTAAATGGCTTCATTTTTAATTTTTCTTACCCTATTCTGCCTGAACAAGTAGAGTCTTGAGAAAGATTATAGAAGGCCAATCTAATTGTCTGAAAAAGTAACTTAATAGTTAATTTTATCTTTTTCCCACATGAAATTGCCTGTAAAAATAAGAGAAATGCAAGATATTTATATAGCTGTGATGGACCATCAGTGTGTTCATCACAAAGTGCTGTAAAGACTAACATAAATAAGAATTTGTTTCTTCCACTTCTTATAATGCATTGTTTACTTAACTATTAGGAGACTTAATATCCTATCAAGACATAGGTACTGTATTTAGTCTCTAAATTTACTCTCTCTCTAAAGCAAGAGAAGATTAAGCAATAATAACAGAAATAAAATTATTTGAGATTAAAAGCAAGCTATTGTTTTAAATGGTTATAACTGTTCACTTTTCTGAAAGTAAAAATAATATATATTCCTTTGTATGGTACTGTATGAAGGAAGATTATGGCAACAAGCTTTGGAGGTGGGATTCCTGGACTTATCTCTGAGAATTTATCTATTTAAAACATTTATATAGCTGTCCATCTTATACTGAACTCTGGGTAAAGACCGGAAAGTTTTCTGGCCTAAATATTATAAAAATGTACTAATTTTTGACTGACAATTTTCACAGCATGATAGGTTGGTTCTTCTGAAGATTCATGTAGGTAACAGCCATGGATTGCTCACCTTTGCTATGAATTATTACATCTCCACCACCTATCTTCATCTGAGATCCTTAAGGTTGAGCATTTTTCCAGTGTCCATTATGCCCTGCTTAATATTCATTATTTTCCTATAAATCTCAAGCATCAACTCTATGCCTTCATTCTGCTCTACCTGGGGAAACACCTCACCATGCCAAGTGGCTTTGCTTTATATTGACAAGGCATTTCATATGACAGAGATAGCACAATTCAACTTGAAGTGATTTTTCTTAATGAAGTGCTTGGCATCTCTCCGAGCCTCTTATTTAGCATTTCCAGTACACAGTAGAAGCCTCTTTTGGCTAACATTAACTCCTGGCTGAGAGCCTTGGAGAAGTAGAACACATTTACTTTTAAAAGTGAGGAGGAAGTGGATTACTTTATGAAACAGCCCCAAAGGGGGTCTTACCAAGATCCTTCTCCCAAGGAAAACACTCTTTTGAGTTTTGCACAACCTTAGAAAAAACTACCCTCTTGTTGGAGAAGGCAGGCAAATTAGAAGTTGAGTAATTCTATATTTTCTTTGTCTCTCAATAATATTTTTCTTCTTCTTCTTCTTCTTCTTCTTCTTCTTCTTCTTCTTCTTCTTCTTCTTCTTCTTCTTCTTCTTCTTCTTCTTCTTCTTCTTCTTCTTCTTCTTCTTCTTCTTCTTCTTCTTCTGTTTCTTCTCTCCTCCTCCTCTCCTCCTCTACTCCTCCTCCTCCCTCTCCTCCTTCTTCTTCTTCTTCTTCTTCTTCTCCTTCTTCTCCTCCTCCTCCTCATCATCCCTCTTCCTCTTTTCCCTCTTCACCTCCGTCTCCTCTCAGCCTTTTTCACAACATCTATAAAATTGCAGGCAATCTCTGTACGTTTTATTTGTGATCTCCCTCTCCTATTATTTTTTCCTACTAGAATTATTTTCAACTGTGCTTTTAATCTCTCTTTCTCTATCTCTTTTGAATTCCCACCTACCCTTGAGCCTCTTTTCTTATTAGCTTCTTCTGCCATGGAATCTTACCTGAAAATTTTTTGAGGATTAAAACCAACTTTTAAAAAGCCCACAGTGTGTCAGATTCCCTTAAAATGAAGAACTCTAACACTACATGTTTATTTCCCCAATTTTCCTGCTATTTCCACTTAATAAATTAAGTAGAAATCAGTTGGCAAACATTCTATAAAAATAGATCCTCTTATGCCTTCCTACATTTTTTGACAATTAAAGGTGTCAATATGACATATCAGCAGTTTCTTGGAAAAATTTGTCTTTCAATAGATCTCAATAGTATTCCTCATTATCACTAGTTCTCATAACTTTGAAATAACTGCAATTTCTTTCTAAAAGACAACTTTCTCCTTGTGCAGGTGGTAGTAAACACCAACAGCAGGATTATTTTTATTCAACTCTCCCTTTATTTTATTCCTGATCTCCAAATTTCTTTACTTAAAATTCAGTTGTGGATACTTTTAACACAAAATGCAATTCCTTCTTCATTTTATTGCCTCCTGTTCCTTTTGAACCAATTATATCTTTGATTGCTATACTACAATCTTAGGACATGCAGATTTTGACCATGTTCTTTATGAATTTTTGGTGGTTTAATGTGTCTCCCTTATAGAATCATTCACACTACCTTCTATAGAGCCCAGACTGCTACTGAATGTACTTTTTACAGGTTATTCCACAAATATTAGAAATCCATCAATTAAGCATGCCCTGCTTTGGCCATACATATTTAAGTCAGTCTTTTTCAGATTCAACCTGTCTCATGCTAGTAGCCCATCATATTGATAATTCAGATTATTATTTACTTGCCATATTCTTTTTCTGTTTCTTATCTTGGATGAGAATGCTATCTGCTTCTGCCAATTCTCGAGCTTCATTTTTAGACCTTCAAAATCTTTAGTGATATGGTTGAATTTGCAGTAGCAGTAGATAATAATTGCCAGTGGATTTTATAAAACTTGCAATTGTTTTATGTCTATAGAGATTCTCAGTCATCCAAGTAATGGTTGTCCCAAAGGTGCTTTTTCAAAAGGCAACTGGATTTCATTTTTCCTTAAAGACGTCTCGCTTCTCATCCAAGAAGCTTCTTCAGTTCTGACTCAGTCTTCAGTCAGAACTCAAAAAGCTTATTGGATGAGAAGCGAAACGTCTTCAAGGAAAAATGAAATCCAGTTGCCTTTTGAAAAAGCACCTTTGGATCGCAATTGTTTTATTATATTTCTGATCCATTCTCCTGATAGAAAGCACAGACAATAGTTGTCTTCTTTGTTAGCACTGAGCTATCCTGAACTATTGTTTTAAACTCATCTTGCCACTATTGGCCATGGCTACCAGACAAAATATCACCTTCTCTGTGTTTTTCCTGGAGCTTGTGTGTGACTGCTCGTCTGAGCAGTCTGAGGGCATATATTTGTAAGTACCTGATTTTTTTTAATATAAATGAAGTTGTGCTTCAATGGTTAGATGACCTAGACATTGGTATTTGAATATACTGTACATCTTTTTAACATTTATATTTTATTGAGTTCTACTAATCTAGATGAAATGTTAATATATATTGCTAGTCCATGTATGATATGCCATATGCTACATAAATAAATAAACAAGCAATCCACTCACCTTCTTAGTTTTTTGAATTATGATCCCATCATTACAACTGTTACAACCTCTTAATCTGTGATTCAGTCAGGACACAGATTATACTCAATATGATTTTTACTTTGATTCCTTCTCTCTAAGATATTATTTGTCATTTATGAAAGATCTGGTAACACATCCTATCATGCTAGAGTTGCTGACTGAAAATTCTAAGGCTTGGCTAGAATGTGACTTTTTTTAACCTGGATGCAAAGTCACAAAAAATAGAGTCCAGGTGGTTTTTGTTCTGAGCATAAGGAAACTTAAGCCGTGCTTACTTAAATTGCTGCTGCTGCTTCTTTTAAATACAGAAGATCAGCAAATCTTTCTGTACCTTTAATTACAGTTTATTATTTAAGCTTTTAGGTGTATAATAAAATAATAATCAAAGATGGCAATTTATAATCATCTTTCACTCTGAAGCATACCAGAATGATTTATCACTAGTTATATCACAACAATATACTTGTTGTTTTACAGGTAGTTCCCGTATAGTGACAATTGGGATTGGCAACTTGGTTGTTAAGTGAAGTAGTCACTAAGTGAAACCACAACTGTACTTATGATGTTACTTCAGGTTTCCTTTGCTTTACAGACCTGAGAATGTTGTAAACACGTGGATTGGTTGTGAAGCTACTTTTTCATCATTGTTGTAACTGTGAATGATCATTAAATGAGGCCTGTATTATTTCTACAAAGGTTTGTACATACTTTCCATAATCAATTATTCCACATGTACCTGGTCAATGAGAATTGTTGTGATATGAAACATACATCCATTCTGGATTAATTCAGAAGATTTTATAACTGAATGAATTAAAATCTCTTCTATGCAAAGAAAAGGAAATGAAAGAATATGAGAAAAGTATTCACTTATTCATTAATCCCTTATGTAATGTTAGAACAATAAAATGTTATGAGATAAATGATATCAATTCAGGGAACTTGTAAATAAATCAAATAATGAAATAGTAGCATATGCAGCAACTGTTGAACATTTTAATAGGAAATACTGTATCCTTACTGTGCATATGTACATATCCTAACTGTCTTTTTCAATCTTGCAGGACAAACTGATGTCAATGCTGCTAACATCAGATGTTCTTGCTTTGACAACAGATGGAAATGCAGCCATTTTACTCTTTTGCTTTTAGAGTTAGTTGATGCTGGGAGGGGGAATGTGGATGAGAGTCCAGCTAGTCATAACAATAATAACTCAGCCGTGGGAATCCAAGGTTATTGCGCTCAGAGTTGATAAAGATTTGGCGGGCTGGAGAGCTGGGGAGAAAGCCCGCACTTCAAGCTAATTGGGGAATGTGATTTATGACTGTTAATTGGAGGAGGGAATTGTGCTTTGCTACTTTGTGCCCAGGGGAGGGGAATTCAGTTTTTGGCTTTAACTATGTAGTGCCGATACTTTGTTTCTCGAATAAAAGATTCTTTAAGGTAAACAATGCCTCGAAGTTCTTTTGAAGAGTTTCATCTGTCGGAACCATGACAACTGCATTGCAAGCCTTTAGGTGTGAAAGAAAGAAACAAACTCTAGGGCTAATTCAGATGGCCAGTTTTTATAAAATGGTGTCTATATGAATCTGCCTGAACATTAAGATCAATGTCCAAGCCCTTTCTTTGAGTCCCAACACCACTAGTAATGGGATTAATTGTTGAAGGTGATGTTTCTAATTGTTGTATTCTCTTTCTGGAATTCCTTCTAAAATATAATCATCATCATTATTGTATTGCTCAAAATATCTTTTTTTATTGTGATACATTAGCGACTCATTATTTTAAAAATATAACTTTGCTACTCTGGTAATATTGTTGGTGGACGATCTATAAACAACCTAAAATAATTTCCTTGAAATAGTTTATGTATTGTACAGTGTAGTCGTTGAAAATATAGAATCCCAACTCGGTCATGACTTTTATCTCCATACTTATTTTGCAATAAGGAGATAATAAAGTAGCCCATTTTACAAGGTTCTCAGAAGGATTCTGGGGGTTGTATATATTTTCACCTTTGAGAAAAAGGGATCATGTGAACTGCCATACTTGTAAATGAGGAATGAGCAATCTGCAGCCCTCTAAATGTAGTTGGACTTTTATTTTCAGCAGCTCCAAATGGAAAGGCATGCTAGGAAATATAGTTTGGTAAGAACTGGGAGAGACCTTGCTTGCTTTCTCTTGTATATGCTGAAATGTGTATGGCTCACTATTACTTGAGCTCAGTTTGTTGTGAATATCTTTCAGGCTACACAACTCAGAGCCAAAATAGTTTTCAGAGTGTTAGAACATATGTGGTCTGTATTTTTGAAGAAACTAAAATAAGACTTGGCTAACTACATACCACACACATATCATAATCTCAGAAGTTGGCACCAGCTGGCTGAGTTTGGACTCAGAGGTTAAGCAGGTTTGGACATGGCTAATGCATGGATGGCAGATGTGGAAAAATGAACTCATCACTTGGAGTGAGCAGGAATTTTTTTTTTAGAGCTATTTAATATAGTGATTAAGGCATCAGGCTAGAAACCAAGAGATTGTGAGTTCTAGTCTCGCCTTAAGAGCAGTGGTGGCGCACTGGTTAGAATGCAGCATTGCAGGCTAATTCTGCCGACTGCTGACTGTCAGCAGTTCGAGTCTCCACAGGCTCAAGGTTGACTCAGCCTTCCATCCTTCCGAGGTCAGTAAAATGAGGACCCAGATTGTTGGGGGCAATAGGCTGACTCTGTAAACCGCTTAGAGAGGGTTGTGAAGCTCTGTGAAACGGTATATAAGTCTAAGTGCTATCGCTGTTGCTTAAATACAAAACTGACTTTGGGCTAGTTCCTTTCTCTCAGTCCTAGAAAGGAGGCAATGGCAAACCACTTCTGAAAAACCTTGCCAAGAACTTTGCAGGGACTTGTCTAGACAGTCTCAGAGAACTGGGCACAACTGAACAGATGGAGAAAAGATATCTGATAGAGTTTTCTGCTTAGTGTTGTTGTTGTTAGTTGCGAAGTCGTGTCCAACCCATCGCGACCCCATGGACAACGTTCCTCCAGGCCTTCCTGTCCTCTACCATCTTCTGGAGTCCATTTAAGCTCACGCCTACTGCTTCAGTGACTCCATCCAGCCACCTCATTCTCTGTCGTCCCCTTCTTCTATTGCCCTCAATCTTTCCCAGCATTAGGCTCTTCTCCAGTGAGTCCTTCCTTCTCATTAGGTGGCCAAAGTACTTGAGTTTCAACTTCAGGATCTGGCCTTCTAAAGAGCAGTCAGGGTTGATCTCCTCTAGGACTGACCGGTTTGATCACCTTGCAGTCCAGGGGACTCGCAGGAGTCTTCTCCAGCACCATAGTTCAAAGGCCTCAATTCTTTTGCGCTCAGCCTTTCTTATGGTCCAACTTTCACAGCCATACATTGCAACTGGGAAAACCATGGCCTTGACTATACGTACTTTTGTTGGCAGGGTGATGTCTCTGCTTTTTAGTATGCTGTCTAAATTTGCCATAGCTTTCCTCCCAGGAGCAAGCGTCTTTTAATTTCTTGGCTGCAGTCCCCATCTGTGGTGATCTTAGAGCCCAGGAAGATAAAATCTGTCACTACCTCCATTTCTTCCCCATCTATTTGCCAGGAATTGAGAGGGCCAGATGCCATGATCTTGGTTTTCTTAATGTTGAGTTTCAAGCCAACTTTTGCACTCTCCTTCTTCACCCGCATCAAGAGGCTCTTTAGTTCCTCTTCACTTTCTGCCATTAGAGTGGTATCATCTGCATATCTTAGGTTGTTGATATTTCTCCCGGCAATCTTAATTCCAACTTTTGATTCATCTAGCCCTGCCTTTCTCATGATGTGCTCTGCATATAAGTTAAATAGGCAGTTAAATTCTGCTTAGTAAATGTCTGTTATTAATTAGTATTTTTAATGTATTTATTTCTGTGTTTCTTTTATCATTGTAAATCACTTTGATTGGGATTTACAGAGGACACAGAATTCCTTTAAGGGTGTCTCTCACCTAAGTATGGAGGAAGAGAGGTGGAGAGGAAGCTCGTATGCTTTTCTGAACATATTGCATGAAATATAGGAGAAGCAATTAATAAACGTAATTCAAAAATTAATTACAAAAGAGTCCCAGAATGTTCATAATACATTTAGCATGTTTTAAATGGCCATCATGATTTTAAAATCATTAAAAGAAATCAAGGACTGCAGCTAAATTTATATAATGAATGTAGCACTTAAGGCAAATATGTAATATACGAAAACTGCCTGAGCGTATTTATGAGATTGCTTCATCTCATTTATTCCAGTATTATCCTCTTGAGGCTATTTCCATATTATACTTTCAAGCCGTGGGAATGTTTGCAGAGCTTTGCAGAGAGAGGGCTTATATAAATGACCGTGCTAAGCTACAGACAGTTTTTAGCAAGCTGGTCTTCTTGGTATATTTGTGGTTTCTTATAGATATTCAAGAAGCCTTTGTTCAAGGTGCTTCTGACACTTTCAGCTTCTGGAAGCATTATTTATTATTGTAACTTAAAAACATCTCAAACATTCAGTTTAGCATACTACATGCACTTCAGATCCAAATGTGAAGTGTCACATTCATATTTAAATGTTAAAACATTTTAAAGCATGCATACAAAAATGAGAAATGGCTGTAAATGTTTAAACACACTTTCTTAGCTCATATTGACTACCATCACATGCAGAAATAAATTGTAGATTTTTCCTCTTTCCTTCCATAAAATGAGAATAATTATTTAATAATTAAGGTTGAATTGTGTGCAGAAATGCTGACTGTAACACAGTAATGTTAGATGATGCAATTTGGGATGAGATTACAAACCCTTGTTTATTATGAATCATTGTGACCTTCTGGTCTCAAGATTCTCCACTAAATGATGAAATCCCAAGGAAAAGATTTTTTCATGTGGGATTCAATATGCTTTGCCTTTGAACTCTTTTTGATAAGGAGGGTGTAAACCAAGAGTAAAGATCCTGTAAAGCTTGTCTGAATCCATATTTGTAAAATATGAAATGGGTGTAGTGCCCTGGACTGGGATAATTATTATTATCGTATATACATTTTCTAAGGAGAGGATAAATGGCTGGGAATTAAGAGGCCTCTGGGGGAAGAATCAGAAAAGCTTAGGTTTCCCCAATCTCAAGTTGTTTTCTGCAGATGAATCAGAGACAGAATGGTGGGAAAAACAGAAAATATAGACAGAGGCTGAAATGAAGTTGGAGGTGGACAGAACATCATGTCATCCTCTCCTGGATTATTGTCTCAGTTATCTTGAATGAAGACAGAATATAGCACAGAGAAGTTAGAAGTCTGCCGCCTATCAAAATTCTTTTGGAAATACAAGAAAAGAAAACATAGTACTGTATATCCTCTTGGAGCCCTTCAAATAGGCTTATTCCCAAGCATGATGGTTTTTGGCCATGCTAATCAAATAAGAGTTGCAGTCCTACACATCTGGACATCACTAGCTTGAAGAAAGCTGTCATTGCTTCAACTTTGTTTTTAAAAGGCTAACTATGATGAGGCCTCATTCACCAAATGCAAACTCAAGGAGCTCTTCAATGTTCTTTCTCTAGATAACTATTAGGAACCTGAAAAAAAGTGTTGTTCAATCAATGTCCCACTCAAGCAACTACCAATCCTAGAGGAGCAAAATATCCCAAGCCTCCACTGGGAAAGGAAATGAAGTAAATTGCTAAGGCTTATGTTAACCCTCCCCATTTTTACTTTTCAGAACATGTTGGGTCATTTGTTTGGTCACTTGGAAACACAATCTGAACATTGACTAAGCTGTTGTTCCTAGTATATTAAAATCTCAATGCGAGTCATGAAGTTAGCATGATATTGTGTCAATTTTGTAACAGTTTTTTCAACACCTTTGACCATCACTACAGGCCTAAGCAGAAGCTGAAGAAGAAGAAGAGAGGAGTTCCTATATTTTAAACAGAACTGTTGTGTTTAGTTTTAAGAACTGAAACTAACTGTAAGGATATTTTCATAGTGCCATTTCTAGTCTTCATTAGAATAATAAAAAATGACTCATCACACCACCATTCCCATTCCACACAAATGATGGAA
This sequence comes from Azemiops feae, assembly GCA_023970755.1. NCBI lineage: Eukaryota > Metazoa > Chordata > Lepidosauria > Squamata > Viperidae > Azemiops > Azemiops feae. The sequence goes on along the minus strand of JALGBA010000475.1, from coordinate 112,324 downwards.
AGGAAATAATAACAACACATTCAAGCGGTCTGACTCATTTAACGCTCTGCAGACATGCAGAGAAAAGTAGAACTCCTATCACATTCACTCAGCTAAGTCAAAGTCAATATTTCTCTTAAAGAGACCTGCTAACTAGAGGAGCTGAAGCTCCAAGCCCAGATGGGATGAGGGAATAATTTCCTTGAATGGGGGAAATAGACCACTCACAAGAACTGCAGAGCTTTGCGATACTGTAAATAAAAGAGCATTGACACAGACAACCCCTAAACGCCGCTGAAGATGTTACCTAGCCTGGTAATGAAACGTTCAGAAACCAACCCACAAGCTCGGAGAACAAACCTCCACCTTCAGCTGCAGAGCTTTCTCATTGCAAAATAAAAAAAAAAATTGGGGGGGACATTGTTGTATGGCAGAACATTGGCTTGATTACCTTAGTGATTTCATAGTCCTATTAAACTGTAATATATCACAAGTGGTTGGGGTACAGCTTATTTTTGGAGCTCATTTGGGTCCCTAGTACTCAATCCTTCCTTTGGAAAGAGTTCAGTCCAGGTTTTGAGAAAATGTTTCAAGCACTTCATTGTGTTTCGAACATGGTCCTACACCGTTACGCTGGCCTACTTAAAATAGAAACTTCTCCGTGGATTTTCACCTTCTCCTATTGGCTTATGTTCTTTTTTTTCCCAGCTGGCTTGGCTCCTTTAATTATGATCGACAGCTTTCAGCATTCCTGGTGCCAGGTAATACATGCCAAATTACAACTTTATGGCTTTTCATTGCCAGCCATCATTTTGATAGGCCATGAACGCACACTAGCTGAATTCAAACAGTGGGCCATTGATTTAGAGCTGCAAGCAGTATGCTGTAGTATTTCTTCTAATCCTTTTTAGGTATGTTAGAACAATTATATTTTTCCTTTTTTTATCCTAATTAATTGTGATTTTTATGTTTTATCTGCTGTTTTTTGACCAAATAAAGTTTGATTGATTGACTGATTGATTGATTGCAGTTGGGGTTGCATGCCACTTTCTACAAAGGCTAAACCCAGCTTCTACTAGTGTTACTTTCACCTCCTCCATCTGGAGTTCAGCCACCTATCTCCGTATCTATCCTTTCCCTTTCAGTTGGAGAAGATGACTCCATCTTCTCCAACTGAAAGGGAAAGGATAGATACGGAGATAGGTGGCTGATCATGTTGCTTCATCAACACAAAGAAATTTAGCAACCATGATGAAATTTACTTAGGCAAAATGCAGGGATTGTACACTCCAAAACTCTTCATATCAAACCCTATGCTTATAGTGCCCAGTTGGGACCATTTTCCATTATAAACCACTTGAGACCATACAAACTAAGTTTTTGGGAATCTTTTTCCAAGGACCAAGATGCATATTTAATGGGAATGGGAGCAGTACAACGGAAAGGTGAGGTGACTGCATACCATTGTCTTTCCAATCAGAACTGATTCCAATATTAGTTCTAATGGCAACAAGCAATTTGGAGAAAACTCACTCATTATGGTGGCCACTGAAGCAACTGCTTCTATTGAAAAGAAGAGTTAGACAAGGAGTCTTAGACAGCAAACTTCAGAATATAACACACTTTAGATAGGAACCAAATAGTTATTCCTTCTTTACTGACATGCTTTATAGGTCAAAATGAAAGTTTTTCAATGATGTATTTTATCAGACAAGAGACTGATTATCACCTTTGCTGGGTTTGGCATCATGGCAATTAAATAACAGCTAATTATTAGGTCAGGCCATGGACAAAAATACTTCAGTTCTTTGATTTAATAATTAAATACAATAATTAAATAAGTGGTATTAGGAGATAAATTGATAGCATTTTAAGTCTGAGAAATAGCATTGATAAAATACTGTTGAGGTCAACCTTTTTAAATTTATTACATTTTAAAAAAGTTTTATTGATGCTGAGATTTGTAAACTTTTAAAACCTATTAGTATTTAAGTAGCCCTTTAATTTAATGTTGAACATTTAATAAATTTAATTTAAATTAATAGTCTATCAATATCTTAGTTCATTTTTATATTATTATTTTTAATATCCTAAGGCACAGGTGTCAAACTTGCCGCATCATGTGATGTGTTGTGAGGTATCACAACTTTTTTCTCATTGCCGGAGCTGGAGTGGGTGTGGCCTCCGCATGATGTAACCGGCCCATGGGCCGGCAGTTTGACATCCCTGTCCTCAGGACTGTACCAATATCTTTTATTCTGTTTATCCATGAATTTAATATTTTTATTAAGTATTCAATTTGTCTAGCATTTTATAATTTTTGTTATATAATTTACATTGCACTGGTCAATGACCATAATAAATAAACTAAAAAAAATAAGAGAGACAGAGACATAGGCATGTTCCTCCTGGAACAGAGCTATGAAAATAAATATTCCACTTATTTTGCAAAGAGTGTTGAGAAACAGTCCTTAAAAATGCCAGGGAAGACATGAAAGAAGAGATGGAAACTGTAAAATGGGGCATTTTCTTCATGTGATATATCTTTCAAACAATGGTTCATAAGAATTTGAACTAACTACCCTATAACAACTGGGTTCAGATTTTAGAATTAGAAACTTGCACATTATATACATTAGTCTACAAATGCGTAGCATGCCCTCCCCTAGTTGGTCAATAGAATCAGCTTCCTGTTGGCTGTAATTCAGGGACATATCTTTTAAGCAAGATTGACCACTCCTGGTTCTCCTTTTAAGAAATCAAATAGAATTTTTAAATTTTATATACTGACATTCTAGTGGGCTCCTTGGAGAAATTGCTTTCTGATTGGGAAAGGCTGTTTTGGCAGACTACAAAATAAAAAAATTGAACTGCCGTTGGGACCTTATAAGCTAAACAGGAAAAGGCTGTAATTTGAGTAACATAACCGTATTCCCATCCGTTCCATTATTTTATTGATGGGAACTTTTGTGAAAAACTGAACTTTTCAACCTGGGTTTCTCTGAGGTCAGTTCAGGTGATCCACTTTATTTTTCCAAGCTATTCACACCTTCATGTTATACAGCCTAACTTCATCTTCTCCCTGTAGAGAAGGGGCGTTGTCTTACCTGAACGCCTTTTCTCAGCAGGAGGATGGAGAATCCACCAATGGGTTAGGACTATCTTCCTGCCCAATAAGAGACTAAGTTTGCCAGAGTTAACACGCCTCCTGCTGGGCTGATATCCCAGACACGACGAAGGCGAAGCTGCTGACAATGGACCGCTGTGTTGGCTCTCTGTGCCCCTAACACAGGACCTGATGGTCCTAAGGGGATGGGCGTGGATTCTCCATCCTCCTGCTGAGAAAAGGCGTTCAGGTAAGACAACGCCCCTTCTCCAGCAGGACGATGGAGAATCCACCAATGGGACATACCAAAGCCGAGCTGTCCCTATGGGAGGGAATCAGTCAGGGCCTGCGTCCCACGTGATGACGCCACTTGTCGGAGTACCCTCCGGTCAAATGATGCCTCCGCGGAGGCGAATTTGTCCAGCCTGTAATGCCGCACAAAGGGGGAAGGCGAGGACCAGGTCGCCGCCCTGCAAATATCCCCGATGGGCGCCTGCGGAGCCCACGCTGCTGAAGTAGCGGCACTGCGGGTAGAGTGAGCAGTGATACGGCCTGGCAGTGGCAGGGACCGTGCCTGGTAGGCTCGTGCGATGCAGGATCTGATCCACCTGCCAACAGTGGACGAGGAGACAGCCTTCCCCATCGAAGAAGGCTGGAAGGAGATAAAAAGCGCTTCCGATTTGCGGAAGGCAGAAGTCCTCTTAATATAGTGGCGTAACGCCCCACGAACGTCCAAGGTGTGCCACTGGCGTCCTAAGTTGTGAGCAGGCTGGGGACAAAGTTCGGTAGGACCACCTCTTGTGCCCTATGGAACAACGAGTTCACCTTTGGTACAAAGGCCAGGTCCAGTCGAAGGACTATCCTATCGCTGTGAAAGACGCATAGGTCCTCCCGGACTGAGGGAGCAGCCAGCTCCGAGATGCGTCTAGCGGATGTGATCGCCACAAGAAAGGCCACCGTCATGGACAAGAACTGTAGTGAACAGGTCTTGACCGACTCGAATGGTGGCAAGGCAAGGGCCCGTAGCACCCGTGGGAGATCCCAAGAGGGATAACGGTGAACCACGGGAGGTCTGGTGTTGGTAGCACCCTTGAGGAAGGACCGTACCAGTGGATGCTGGGTCAAAGGAATGGAATCCTGGCACATGAGTACCGTGGAGAGAGCCGCCAGTTGCCTGCGGATGGTATTGGGCGACAAGCCCTTGTTAAATCCCTCCAGCAAGTACTCAAGGATGTGCGAGATAGTGACAGCCGAGATGTCCAGGCGATTCCTGGAACACCAGGCACAAAAACTCTTCCACGAGGAGTCATAAATTCCGTGCTTCGGACTTCAAAGTCCTGGAGCGAGTGCCGCCCTGCCGGTTCACGTGGGCCTTTGCAGCCACGTTGTCTGTGAGCACTAGGACGTGTTGACCCACCACCTCATCGCTGAAGTGAAGCAGTGACAGATGAATGGCCCTGAGCTCCAGCCAATTTATGTTGTGACTGAGGTCCATGGGTGACCATCGTCCCTGTGCTAAGTGACAACCCAGGTGCGCACTCCATGCGAACAGACTTGCATCTGTCGTTAAGGTGAGTCTGTTTGGTTCCCGGAATAGGGAGCCTCTGTCTACAGCAGGGGAGAGCCACCATCGAAGGGAATCCAGAACTCGGGGTGTAACCCCGCCCCTCGGTACGGAGTAGCTCGCCTATCTGGCCTCCTAGTAAGGTGGGCCAACACCTTACGTTTATCCCCGTTCTCAATAAGGTAAGGCTCTAGCGCCTCCCCAAAGAGGCGTCCGTCCCTGCAGGGAGCAGAAGCCAGGTGCCACTTTGACTTCAAATCCGCTTGCCATTGTTTTAGCCATAGAAGCCTGCGGGCTGCAGTATTAGCGGCCATGGAGCGCGCTGAAAATCTGGCGGCATGGAGGGAAGTATCCGCCATGTATTCTGCCGATGCCACCAACTTACCCAGATTCTGATGGGCACGAACCTGATCCGGGGGAAGTAACGCTTGGAGTTCCCTGAGCCAGAGAATTGACGTTCTGGCAAAGAAGGAAGTAGAGGTGGACGCCCGCACGGCCCATGCCGATGCCAGGTGAGACCTGCGGAGAGAGAGCTCGGACTTCCTGTCCTCTGCCCTCAAGGCCGCAGACGTGTCACCTGACACAGTGGAGGAGGAAAAAAGAGAGGTTAGTGGTTCGTCCACCCTGGGAACCTCTAGGAGATCTGACAAGGCCGGGGCTACGGCCATCAGTCTCTTATCAGTTACCCCCGGCATTGGTAGAGTACCCGGATTTCCCCATTGTTTCCTGATAGTTTCCAGGAAAAAGGGAGGGCAAGGGATATAGCGCTCCGTCACCGTAGGTTCGGAGAAGAGTGGCTTGGGGTCCTGACTAGTTGAGGCAGTCGGCTGCTTTTCCTGCTCCGGCTCAATATTGGCCGACGTGGTGGCCTTTAGCAGGAGGGATCTAAATAGACCCGGGTCAAAGAGGCCTATGAAAGGCGACGGGTCTGGGGCCGACTCCTCATCCTCTGACAGCTGGAAGTCAGTTGACCCATAACCTTCGGAACCAGAGTCCCGTGTTCGGGAGGAATGGTCCGAATAAACGGACTCTGGGTAGTCCGGCCTCTCCGCCCGTGCTTGAGGTGGCACCACGGGCATGACGAACTCCGGCCTGGGGTTCTTGTAGAACGAGGAGGCCCTACCCTGAGCATACGCCTGGGCGATTAATGCCTCAAGCTGCTCAGGCCCAACCCCTTGATGTTCAGGGGGGCGAAGTCCAGCCGCTGTGGGCGTGAACGTGGCCTCGGGCGGGGGACGGGGTCTAGCCGGTGAAGCTCCCATTAGGGGGATCAATCCCTTGTCAGAGGACAGAGTAGTACTCTGTGCCATGGGGCCCTGATGGGAAAGGGCCCGCGAGTCAGTGGGAACTGGCAGGGCCGGTTGGGGGTTGAAGAGTGAGCTCTCCTGGGGGGCAAGGGGAACCAAAGGTTGGCCTCCCGCAGACATACGTTGTGCCCTGGAGAACTGCGTCTCCAGAGCCGTGTTACGCCTTTCGGCTGCCTTGTCTGCGGCCCTTGAGGTCTTTTTTCCAGCGATGGCCTTGGACCTGGCCTTGGCCTTTATCCTGCCTGCTGCCTCTAGTTTAGAGGACTTGCGCTTCCCTGAGACGGGAGTGCCGGAAGCGCCCTGTGCAGATTGATTAGCTGCGTCATCAGCCATTGCAAGGGAAGCCTGAGGCCTATTGCAACTCAGGAGCAGGAGCGGATTGCCCAGTTGTTAGTATAGCCAAAGCTGATGAACAGCGTCCGCTCCGAGTTTGGTGCTACACTGAGCGCCCTACTGCCCTAGGCAGAGCTCCGAGAGGCTGGAAACTGCCCAGTGATGCACTGAGGCGTATTAGTCAGGCGTCTTGTGGCGACGAGACCCAATGGGTGAGTCGCAATCGGCAAGTGCCGGCACGCACGTTGACCGATCAGTGGCGGCGATCACCTTGGTGATATGTGCCTGCACACTCCTCTCCTTGTTGGTGGCGGCAATCACCTGAGTGATATGTGCCTGCACACAAAGCCTAGGTGGTGGCGGCGGTGCCCGAAGGCGTGCCAGCTCACGCTAAAGGTGAAATCCTCTCCAAGTTGTGCCCTGGGGTTGGTTGTGCCAGATCAGAATCTGAGCAGGTGACCAATGGCAGCTTTGAAGCTGCAAAATGGTGGCTGTGAGCAGTCCGCAAAATGGCTGCCGCTGCAATGGCAAGGCGGCTTGTTAGGCCTGGGCTAGGCTGAGATAATTCCCTGCAGGGAAGGAGAGGTGAGGTCAGACCTTTGAGCCAATGGCCTCCGTAAGCAGACTGCAAGATCTTGTGCAGTGGCTGCTGCCTGTTTGGGCCGTCCCTGTCAGGCCTGCAAGGCCGCAGTCGTTCAAAATGGCGGCCGCGAATAGCGCGCCAAGAAAAATGGTCTGAGGCCTCAAATTTGGCAATCAGTTGCAGAGGGCTTGCCCTAAAATGCCCTCCAGTCGCGCCGTGGCAGCTGGGTGATCAAATCACAGCACAGTCTCGCTAGAGAGGGCTGAAGGGCCGTGGAGAGGAACGGCCTGGCTGGGCCCGAAGGCCGACGGCACGTAGCGGGGCGGCTGAGGCGAGCTCTGACACTCAGCCTCGAGGAGTCCTGGAGCTTTCCGCAGCGCTTGGCAATTGCGAGCGCGCCCGGAGGCCGACGCTCAGCTGCGCGGGGAGGCCGACGCTCAGCTGCGCCGCGGCTAAATCGAGAGCTCCGACGATCAGCTGATGCGGCCGAGGGATCCCCCTGCTATCAACTGTGAGCCCTTCGCACCTTACAGGAGCTATGGGGGCTTGAGCTGGCCGCCCGCTGCTGCTGCGGCTGGAAATTCGCCGAAAATCAGCTGTGCCCTTCGCCTTTAACCGGCGGGGCCTGACAATAGCGTCAATAGCCTCCTGAACGGCGTTTGCAAGCCTATTTCAGAGGCTGCAGCCTATACAGGCCGTCCCTATCGGGCCAGTTAGGCCGTTTTGGTCTTCAAAATGGCGGCCGCGAGTTGCGCGCCGACAGAAAAGGCCTCAACTCGACCAATTTTCAAAGGAGGCTTTCAGAACCGGCGGGGTCTGACAATAGCGTCAATAGCCCCCTGTGCCAAAATCTTTCTGCCCAATGCCAGCGGCAGCGATGTTCGCGTCGCGTAGCGATTTTGAGGGGCTGCGCCGGCTGTTCGCTGTTCTAACGGCTGCTGCAATCGCCGCCTGAGCGCTCCCGGAGGCCGACGCTCAGCTGGGATGCGGCTAACTGTCCCGACGATCAGCTGAGTGATTGCCGGGATCCCCCTGTGGCAGAGCCTCAAGTTTGGAGGGCCTGAGAAGGCCCGTTGCTGGGCGACCCGGAGGCCGACGCTCAGCTGTTTTGGGGCTATGAATTTGCCGAAATCCAATTATCCTTCAAATTTTGCTTCTGGTTTGCCTAACTAAAGGAGATGTGAGAATCCACCAATAATTAACTATACGACCTGTCCAGAGCCAACACAAACGTCCTAGCTGGGCTGAAGACTAAGTCGTGTCTGGGATATCAGCCCAGCAGGAGGCGTGTTAACTCTGGCAAACTTAGTCTCTTATTGGGCAGGAAGATAGTCCTAACCCATTGGTGGATTCTCCATCGTCCTGCTGGAGAATGTAAGGATCCCCGCGGGGGGGGGGGGATTGCTTCAGGAACTGCTTAAACCTTACTTTGAGGATTTAACTACAAGATTAGGTCTGATCATGTACAGTACATAAATTAATGGAACCAAACCAGAACAGATTAGTAACAGAATTCCTATACAATACCTACACAAAAATAAAATTAGTGTGTACACTTTGTCATTTTTATCTCTCTTAATGTGATCTTCTAGACTAGAGCTCTTTATGTAGCAAAGAGGTTAGTGCTAAAAACTATTTTTTTTTATTGTGGCTTTATTTTACTGTAATGCTGGCAGGCCTGAACAGCTGGTCTTGCCAAGATTACTCAACATCCTATACTTCCTGGTTCTCCTTAAAAGACAACCGGAACATGCTTCCCATAGGATTCAGGGCTTTCTCAGCAGACAGAAAATTTGGCAGAAAGAACTCACTTCCTGTGGTTCTGAGGGAGCTCACAAGAGATACAATGAAGACTCATACTTCTATGGAGATTATAAGATCTAATGCTAACTTTAAAAAAAACACCAAACCTAAACACATGTGTCTTTTTTGACTGAACCTATCTAGGCTGCAAAGGTTCCTTTGGGAATCCATTTCCTGTTCGTATAATGATACTGTTTTCCTCTCCAGCTTGCAAAGAATACTTATTCCTGAGACTTTGTTGCAATCAATGCTGCACTCCAGGAAGCTGTATCTTTCTCTCCCAGCAATCTCTGCAACTTCAGAGATTGTGAGGGGAGTCCTTAACTTATGTAAAGTCATAACATAATGGAACATGACAAAAATTTCCACTTGTGAGGCATACACTATAGTTAACATCACTTGAGAAAAGTTTTTATTTGTTCATCTATTAAATGTGCATCTTGGCTCAGATACATGTGTATGAATGTATGTATGCACTTCCAATATTACTGATTTGGCACTGACTACTAAATCTATAATAATGCTAAGAATAAAAATGAAATCCAGAAAGTCAAAAATATCAATAACTATTAGGAAAAATAACTTTTAAATTATATTGACTAATTATTTCCCTGTGTACAAATTGTAACAACAGTATCAAGAACTTCATCTCATAGTGAATGCAAGGTTACTGTTAAATAGGGATAGATTTTATAATAACATTGTAATTGCAGATTTATGTTAGAAGATAAAGATTTTGACCCTAATTTACCCAACATCAGATGTTTTGCTTTTTTATTTTTGGATTTGGATTTTCCACAACCTTTACTAAAATGATGAATCGTGTCCCACTAGCTTGTTTAGTGCTCAAAAATGAAAAGACAAAATTGCAACTTTTCTTAAAGTGCTGAAATAATTCACAGATGAGATCATTAGAAATTAAGCAAGGTAAATTGGAGCAAAATGTTTTTGAAGATACAGATTATCCTTTCCCAAAGTTTAAAGGCATGGAATGGCATCTCTACTCAATAGATGTTTTATGTGAGACAATCTGCCACAGGGAAAATTTAGACATAATTGCTTGTGATTTTATGCCTGTAGAAAGTGCTAAATTCAGTTTGACATATAATTGTGTAAAATATCACATTTTACTGTATTGTTTCTGAATTATCATTATTTTAACCAAAAACATACTGCACAAATCTCTCCAAATTTCATGCCTTGATATGGCAAGGATGAACAATCTAGCACAGAGAATATTAGTTAGTTTTACAGAATGTTTGAGATGATAGCCTAAGATCCAAAAAATAATGAAAAAAACCCTGTTCTCTGAAATATACTTAAGACAAAAAGGCTTTAATATGGAAACAGATGTAGATAAATAGTCACTCACTAAAAAGTGGGTGTGAATATAGTCACTGAATACATCAAAATGTTCCATGTTATGTGTTATAAGATCAGCCAAGTCTCTCAGGATTCCCCCATATTTCTGAAGTTCATTGAACATTGTGCTACTCATTTTAAAATACAGGAACCAGTAAGGTAGAGTAGACCATTGTGAAATAAGAAACTTAACATATTTTATTTTCATCTTATTAATAATTATATTTCGAAATCAGAATAAATTATTAACTCATTACTGAATGAATTTGGCAAACTTTTGATAGTATGAGCATGAATCACTGCTTAGTCTCTTGAGTTGGCAGCTTATAGATCTAAATAAACAAACATTATCATTAATGTGTCTTCCTTAAGTCATATAAGGCAAAGGAAATAACAATAGGACTTAGACTTATATACCGCTTCACAGTGCTTTACAGCACACTCTAAGTGGTTTACAGAGTCAGTATATTGCCCCCAACAATCTGGATCCTCGTTTTACTGGCAGTAGGTGGTTCTTGGTAGCTTTTCTATAGGTATTTCTAATGTGAATCTTGAAAGCAACCTCTTCTGAACAAAAAGTTGCTTAAAAGAGTTAGAAGTGCCCTAGTATTGCATAATTATGTTTCCCATTCTTACAGAGTGGGGGGAGAAGAGTGAACCTCTGTTTACCTCTCTTAATCTGGTTGAAAGTCTGGAGAGAAGCTCATTTAAAAGCAGAGAAGGAAAAGTGACTAAATGGATAATGGATATGAAATATGAGCATTTGTATATGAAATGAACTCAGGAAACATAGCTCTATTTGAGGAGCAAAGGCTGGGACAGAAATGGCTAAGGTGACGCTTGATCAGTGACTAGAGCGGAAGTATGTTCATACCTACTAAGATAGTCGAAGCACAGCTCCAGGGTCACACCTGCAATAGGTCATCTGATCTCATTTCTAAAGTAATGGCTGGCAAAGTATTATAGATTTCACAAGCCACAAAACTGTGGTGGGACAGTGTAAGATTAAGGTGGACAGCCCTCTATAGGTGGTGTGGCAACATATAATTATTTAAATTATTATTTAGGAAAGACCTTCATTTGGGATGAAAACAGAAGACTGGCATAGTTAGGGCATGATAGTGTTTTTGTAAATTGCAAGTGAGTACAAGGCCTATTAACAAACAAAAAACAAACAAGCAATATATAAATGCAGGCTTATTGTGCCTTCTGGTCCTGGCAGATTCAACCATTGTTTTGCTATGTTTGCACAGAGGAAGAACTATTCCTGTGAACAAACAATTCTTTAAGACAAACTCTTTCACAATATATGTTTCAAACTTCTACTTAGACTGCCATTAATCCAAGAAACTCAGTGTATTTTGAAAGCCACAGTTAAACCTAAACATTCATGTGAAGCTAGCATGTCTATTATTTATTCCCTTTATTCCCTTTTTAAACCACTAAGAACACTGAAACACCAAAAGGTTAAGTGACAGTTGGGGCAGGCTCTCTGTTCTGCAGAATACTGTACAGGCAATCAGAAGTACAATATTCTTTTGTGAAAACATTTCATGATTGTATCCTGAGTAATTTTTGGATACTGGGTGGAGTATGCATTAATTACTTGCATTAAAGTATAGCACAGTATTATGCAAATCCATCGTATTCTCAGATGGTTTCTAAAGTAAAGACGTTTATGCTGATGCTATCTCTAACCTGTTTTTTCTCTTTTCAGTATCTACTTTTCTCTCTCTCATATGCTTAGGACATATTTTTTATTATGAACTTTATATTTCCTCTGCATTTCTCCAACATTCCTATTTCTGAGGGGGTTTTTTTGGACAGTCATAGAGCAACTTCATTCACATCAACTTGCCAACTGCAAGCTGGATTTGTTTTTGTTGGATCTGTTGTCCAAGTCTTATTTAATCTAATCTTCATAATTTTTTCAACAAATGTTATTTGCACATTTCCTCTTTTGCTATATTGACCATAAACATTTTTTAAGAGGAGCATGTTGTCTTTGCAGTCTAAATAATGCCCATGTTACAGGATTATTGTATTGGGAGAGATATTTTTTGTCTGGTGTCTCTAGAAGAAATATCCATGTTCTTATGGATATTTCCACACCCAAAGAATATATAAGCTAAGCCAAAGCCTGTTTTTCAAAGAGAGAGCGTTTTATTTGTCAAGGAGGGTTACACAAGATGCAAAGCACTGGGATACGTTCCACTGGAGTAAGGATTTTAGTTGCAACCTAATTCTACATTATCTGGGAATTAAAGATTTACCTGTTAGTGCTATAGGCTTAGAAAACCACAAGCTTGGATATGTTTCATCAGAACCTGATTTTCCTAATCAAATAAGTTCTCATCCTTTATCTGATCCTTGCACTATTAAAAATCACTTCATGCTATTTTTCCTCTGTAAATAATAGGACAGAGTCACAGAAACATCTGGAAAATACGGGCTTGAAGCTTAACACCTCAAAAACCAAGATCATGGTCATCAGCAAACAACCCGTTAACTTACCACCAGTAAATTCAGAAGGAACACCACTAGAAAAAGTTGAAAGGATCACGCACCTCGGTTCTAATTTACATGAAAGCTGGGACATGACCGCTGAAGTAAAGACAAGGATAGAGAAAGCTCGAACAGCATTCTTCAAAATGAAAAAGGTCTTCTGCAGTCACGACATAAGCCTAAGACTGAAAATCAGGCTTGTCAGATGCTATATTTTTTCCTATCCTGCTCTATGGAGTAGAGAGTTGGTCTCTGACAGAAGGCCACCTGAAGAGACTAGAAGCATTTGAAATGTGGATTTACAGGCGGCTGTTACGTATAAGCTGGGTTGACAAGATCAGAAATGAGGAGGTTTTAAGCCGCCTGGGAAAGCCCAGGGAAATCATCAAAACAATTAAAAAACGAAAGTTAGAATATTTCGGACATGTGATGCGACACCCAGAAAAATACAGCATACTCCATTTAATCCTCCAGGGAAAGATTGAAGGCAAACGAGGTCCAGGCAGAAGAAGAACATCATGGCTTCAAAATCTAAGGGACTGGTTTGAACAAAACACAGCAGCACTTTTTCATGATCGCCAACATGATCGCCAACGTCCGATAACGGATATGGCAGAAGAAGAAGAAGAAATAATAGGACCAGTATGCGATACGTGCATGTATATGTATATAATTATGTATACAGTATGAAAAACAAATGAATTCAAGGAACCCCAATACAAAATAATAAACAAAAGAATTCAGAGTATGAGAATTTTTGTAATCAAACAGGGTGATTTTATCCAAATCAGATGATAAATTATGTCACAAGATAAATTGGAGTTCTTATCAGACTTACACCAATAGACAGCAAAAAAGCAGCATATTCTTGTGGCAAAACTGTAGACCCTCAATTGTCTCTGAATGAAACTTTCACCTGAAACATACTGTTTTATAGTATTTTTTTTAATATAGAAAATCTCAATCTTTGGTCTGTTTTAGTCCTGCCAAGGTTTCTTACAATTAAACTAAAAGTAATCAACTATAAGCACAAAAGATTACATAAATTAATTATTCCATTAAAAAACAGTTCATAAGAGATGTAACCAACTTCAATAATAAATATTATCATTATGACTCTGCTAAAGAACTGCATAAATGTTTTTGTAACAGCTGTTTAAAAAATCAATATGGGTGTTACTACTGATAGGTTTCTCTCCATATTTCAAGGCAGGCAGACCAGGGGCTTTGCTTTTCCTCCCACACCATTAGATGGTTGTTCAGAGAGTTCAGGCTCTGATTATTTTGAAGTATTTCCTTCCTCTACCCATCCTCCATTTTTTATCTTTGATTTTGAGTGAAACCTCAAACAAGTGTATAGAAACTTGTACATTTCAAATTGTAATCAGACTGGAAGTCCCAAGAGCTTTTTATCTTTCTACTGGACACAGTTTTCTCTATTATGTATGATATTTTACTTAAAAATGTTGTGCCTTTGTATAACTCTACAGAACAGCATGAAAAGGAAACAGTTTTAGTGGGCTATCTATTGTAGCATGAGGCAAAAAAAAAAAGGGGGGGGGACCGAAAGTATGAAAGTATCTAGAATGTTAGGGCTGGTATCCATTCCATCCATCTATGGAAAACATCCACTTGAAAACCGCCATTTACAAAGAGAGTAAACTGAAGGTATTTTGAAATACGCAACCCCTTCTTCCATCTCACAAGATGGCACAGAAACAGCTAGATTCCTATGAATTCTTCACTGCAGTGGGTTAAGTCATAGTATCACCAATCACCAACCATTCCTGTTGAGACAGCTCAAGGAAAACTAGGGAAAATATCAGAGCCAAACCAGCCTGCCCTCTACTGACCATATTGAGTAAGTATTTTTCTGTCTACATGAGAGAAATTAACTTCCCTTAACATTTTATTTCCAAATTCAGATGAAGGGAATGGCAGAGGAGTCTGAATGAAAAATTGGACCAATTGAAATGATGTCATGATCTTGCTTTCTAAAGGTTCACACCTTTGAATATACAAATTCTACTTGAATTTATCTATTAGACTGACAGTACAGTATTTTAGTATGCCACAGAAACATAAAGAAGGAACTTGGCCACTAGTTTACTGTGTGTGTGTGTTATTCTGAGTAATGTATTGAAGTTTGATGTCAACTGCAATATGTAAGGGTGAAAAGTCTGTGAAAATTTATTACAGAATTGGAAAGTCAAGCAACTTCAGCATCTAACTTTGGCTATTGAAAACAAATGCTCTATAGAAATCTGGAGGTTTTCTATCTGACCAGAGTAGACATGGACTCTGCTGGGCTGATCTTATTGCCTGCAAAATGCCATTAGTGTACTTCTTTCACAGAAAGGAAGAAGCCTGAATGGACAGCCCCTACTTTCATTGAACTGAGTGGGTTTTTTTTTTTATGCAGCAGAATCCACATCTAACTTGAAATGTATTGAGCATTCTATACTATATTTGCTTTTGATGGCTAAGGCTAGATAGTAAAGTTGTTATATTTTCCAGATTTGCATCCAAATCTCAGGAGGAAGCTGCGCTTGGCATGAACTTACAGTATTTTTACTTTGTATATGGCAACAACAAACTGCCATGGCAGTATATATCCATACAATTAGATTCCAGTCAAATGAGATTGTGCTGGTTCTGCCAAGGAATTTTCACACTCACACATTGCTGTTGGGATCAAACTGACCTGATGCTCTGATCAAACAGAAACATCAGCCAGACCATGTGGAACATTATCAGAATAGCTATATTAATTCACTTGCATATGCTAAGTTCACATATCATGCTAAACCAAACAAACAAATCACATTGGTATTTACTAAGCCACATGAATGCAACCATTGAGTAACAGCTTGGGCTTCCAATCAGCTAAAATTGTTTGTAGTTGATCAGCCATTTGACTTTCAGTCAATAAAATATAGAATAACAACTTAATAGTGTCTTTAACACTCAGACTTATTTTTTTGTTTGCACTTATCAAATGAACTTATTATTTTGATTTGTATTGTATTACCACTCATCTTGCAATTAATTAGCTCAAAGGTAGACTAAGCTATTGATTAAAGCTTGCATTGGCTTAAAAATAGTTTAATATTAACATTTAGTAACTCCAAATTATCTTGTGAAGCAGTTTTATTTGTTCAGGTTTTAGCAAAATCTCATGTTAAATCAATGACTGGTTTATTTTCATTCATTAACATACATAATCCCAATATTCTCTATACATACATGTATATATATATCTTTCAATAGCTATTTCTCCAGTCCCATTTAACTTAACAATGTTAAAACTAATAGCCTTTCTGCATCCCATCCAATGCTTCTTTGAAGTTAAAAATTACAACACAATCCCTGAACAGTAGAAAGACTTACAGCTTGTACACTCAGCTATCCCACCAAGATCATTCAAACTTAACGCATGTAAATAGGGGATCAAAAAGAATGAATGAATTGAAAACTTGTAGGGAGACGAGAGCGACAAAAGGCTATGGACTAACCAAGTGGTCAGAGCAGGGTGTTGCAGGGCCGGTAAGACCCCTCACAGGCTGTGAAACCTAGGCTGACCAAATATCTAAAAGGCCTCTGGGAAACCTTGCAAAATATGATGTTTGGCTTAATGTTATGCAGCAATGGCCCCATGGAAGTAATAACCTGCTTTTAGTAACAGCAGCCATGTTCTTGATAGTATTCAGAGAAAACACCAGCATCATCAGCTTAAAAAAGGCTAATGGCCCTATCTGGTAGAACATAGCCTTGTGCAAAGGCTATTGGCAAATATACTTCTGTAGAATTCTCTTTGTCATCTCTTGCTTACCATATGGGCAGTCAAGTATATCTCCCTATTGCCTAGATCTATGGTTATGCCTGATACAGGGAAGGTACGACTGATTTTTCTGTGCGGTTCTAGGAACAGAATCAGGACTAGAAAAATAAGCTTCTCACAATCTATCCCTCTAGAAAATTAATGAAAAGATACTGAATTTGATCTGAAATATATCTTTTTCTCCTCTCTGCTTGAACAGGAAAAGTAAAGCTACTATGGCAATTATACGGGCATGTTTTATATGAATAAAATTTACACATACTAATTTATAGACCTGCCAGCTTAGGCTGTCATGATGTTTAATGATCATTTGGACAAAGATGAATGAATAACAACCAAAGTGGAAATGGTGTGCAGAAAGGAATGACAAAACAGTTGTAAATGGTCTCCTCTTTCTCAAAGTGATAGGATCTCTTGCGTTGCATATGGAAATATTACAATACATTGAAAGCTACAATTAGAACAGGGCCAAGTAACTCGAGGTGATCTCCCATGATTTCTGCCTGATCACTAAATGCCAGCAAAGTTGGCCTCTCTGGTTCTTGGATTAATCAGTACCATTTATTGGGACTCAGAACACGTGCCCTCTGGAATGAGAGTTCCTGCCTCTGTAAGGCTTTAAGGATCTAGTAGTTGTTGGGTGGATGGAATCCCTTGTTGGATATGATTTTGTCTATTTTTAAATGTAGTATCTGGATCCCATCTGGTTTTGTACTGTATTGTGTTTTTATTGTTTATTACTATAGAGAATCAAGTAGGTGACCTTGAGGGAAATAGGCAAGAATCATTATATCAGCCAAGAAGGCAGAAAGATTCCTTAGGCCCTGAGAAACATCATAGTATTCAGAAGATTTACTGAGATATAAAGGGGTGGGGAGGTAAAGCCTAGTCAGACTCACAAGAACCTGTTATTACAGCTTGTTTCAATTAAGTATAGTTCAGTTCTTTTCCTGATCTGGTCTACCTCAAAGGGCTGGCATCAGTCTCATTATGCTTTACCGCCCCTCCCTCTTATATCTACCTCAGCCATGGAAATTCATGGGGATTTTGGGGACAAGCATGGTCTCTCAACCCAACCTACCTGACAGAGTTATTGTTATGGGGAAAAACTGAAAGAGCAGTGCTATATACTGTATGGCTCCTTAGTTCCTGAAGGAAAAGTGGAATAAGCAAGCAAGCAAAGAGAAAGAAAAGGCCATTTATTTTGTCCACACACAAACACACACCCACATCTATATTCAGATTTCCATGCACGATAGCCCGCCTAATTCTTTTAAGAAATAAAGGAACTAACATGTACAGAAATGCATCGGCCTATGTGTCTTTGGCCTGTTGAAGCCCCTTCTGCTCACCGCTCTGTTTATACATGATAGACAACTAATTAACATCCAAGCCTCTTGAAAGGTCTTTTCAGAGGTAATGTACTGACAGATTATGTCAGTAAGGAGCACTGATTTGTCTAAGCAGTGATCACATTGTTTCAGACTGAATGAGGTGAATATTAAACTGCTTTAAATGCACTCTTCATAAAGCACTAATTACATACTCCCAGGAGAGAACAGGCAAGGAATACTAAACAGCGGAAAAGTCAACAGAGTTCTTTTTATAGTATGTTGCTGGGTTCTATGTTTTTTCTTTCTTTCTCTCACTCTTACAGTAAAATCACAGCATGCTGAAGAATACACATTTATAGCACAATGGTTCACATCTAATTATATGGCAATCATTAGTTTTAAACTGGCTGTATTATATTTTCTTTGATATATTGTGCCCCCCAGCATCACTCTGCATCAAACATTTCCAATGGCAGATTTCTAACAAATGATTTTTTTTACTAGAATTTGCTTATTGTCCTTGGTGTTTTTTTTTAAAGTCTGATTTAAATTGGCAGGAATAAAAAGGGCAAAAGGGAGGGGGGGAACGTCTGTTTAAGCAAAATACAAATCTGTATGCTCCCTTTAGGAATAGTACATTTTATTAACTGCTAGATACTGTATTTGTTTTTTTAAATTAAAAAGAGGCTGTAATCATCTAGCAGTACTTTCCCATGGCTTTTGCTGAATCTCTGGGTTAAACTATACAGCTGTTCCAAAAGTTTTTTTTAAAAAGTATGTTTTGCTCCTTTTTTATTTTTTCAACTGCAGCTGAGGAATTAAAGTATTCATGAGCCAGATGCTAACTGCTGCAACTGTTGTGTAATTCTACTATTTTAAAGGCATCAAAAGAAACAGCAAACAATAGAAAACATCTGTGTTTCCGCCATTTTATTGAAATTTGACTTGTGAGTTTATGGAATGCAAAGAGCCAAAAGAAAGAACAAGATGGACATAGTCAAGTAATATGTCCATCCAATCAAAGGAGAACTATGTATCACCATGTTTACCAGTTATTAATCTCATCACATTTTTTATATTAAAAGTTCAAACATCACAATACTCCGCATTTGCTGAAACATGCAAATAGTCAGTGCTTTTTTTGTAAAAAGAAAAGGTGCCGGAACTCACACATGTCATACAACCTGCCTTGCCTACCCTACAAGGTTCCATCCAAAAAAGGTGCTGGAACTCCATTCTGGGCATTCTATGACAAAAAAAGCCCTGCAAATAGTTAAATATACTAATGGGAGTAACAGTCAATGAGATTAATAAATGAAAATAAATGTGGGATTTTAATAGATTTGTAATTTCTTTTACCTTCCCAACTCTTTTTGAATGGAACTGCTGGATTGATGAACATTCCTTTTCTATTTATCAATATGATATAAAATAATATATCAAAAAATGCTACTTTAAATTAAGATACTTAATGTTTAAATAGTATTCTATACATTCAAAATTCAATCAACATATAAGATAGGTTTAAGGAACAAATCTAAAAGACTGAATAGAACTGGAGGCATGCGATATTGTGCAAAACAAAATAAAAAAAATATTTCAATATTTCAGGAGAAAATGTCCGTGTAATTTTTGAAAGCCAGGGAAATGGCATATGACAAGGTCAGACTTTCAGCATCAAACAAGGAAAAAGTTAAGAAAGTCAGCCTAAAGGAAAATATTAAAGAAAATGGGAGCTATTTTTCAGAACATGAGAGAAATCACAGAAAATATAAAGCTGTATCAAAGAATACTTATGGAAAAGATCTATTCAAAGCAAAGTAGGTTCAAAGACAATACAAAAAACTATACTGAAACTCTTTACCAATAGGATTATAGAATGTAGCTTTTTAAAAGAGGGTCAATATACTACAGAACAGATCCTACTAAAAGATGAGATACGAGAGCAACAAACTAGCTGTCAAATAGGGAAGCAGTGGGCACAGGTCAAAAATCCACCAAACATTTTAAAGCTGTAAGAAAAGAAGCAAAGTATTAACAGCTCTGTGTCTGGAAGGGAAGGGAAGGGAAGGGAAGGGAAGGGAAGGGAAGGGAAGGAAGGAAGGAAGGAAGGAAGGAAGGAAGGAAGGAAGGAAGGAAGGAAGGAAGGAAGGAAGGAAGGAAGGAAAGAAAGAAAGAAAGAAAGAAGGAAGGAAGGAAGGAAGGAAGGAAGGAAGGAAGGAAGGAAGGAAGGAAGGAAGGAAGGAAGGATTATGTAGAAAGAGAAATGATACCAGTCAACATTCTTTAAATAACAGGGTCTGCAACATACCCTCCCTGCCTGACTGCATAGGACAGGATGAAGTCATTGAAACAAGATGGTTCCTTGGGTAATCTGATCTTATGAGATGAAAGACTTTGAAAGTGATAACCATAACTTTGAATTAAACCCAAAGCAAACTGGTACCCAATGCAGCTCACGTAGCAGACGTATTACATGCACAACTCGAGAGGCACCCCCAAACTGTTTGTGCCGTTGGGTTCTGCACTCGTTGTACTTCCGGATACACTTCATGGTAGCTCCGTGTAGAATACATTGCAGTAGTCCATGCAGGAGATTGGTTTACAGAGTTAGCATATTGCCCCCAACAATCTGGGTCCTCATTTTACCGACCTTGAAAGGATGGAAGGCTGAGTCAACCTTGAGTCCATCAGGATTGAACTCCTGGCTCTGGGCAGAGTTAGCCTGCAATACTGCATTCTAACGACTCCGCCACCATGGTAGATGACTCCATTTCATGCATTTTGATATCCATTTTAGATTTTTCACTTACTAATTACCCAAGAATTTCTCTTCCATGCATATTTCATCAAAAAAACCTCCACAAAATAAGACTACCTTCATTCACATGTGTTATATCCTTTGCTTTTCTCTCAATTCCACCCAAAATAACATATTTAGTTCCTCTTCTTACATTTGTTAATCCATAATCTTTGGATTAACAAATGTAAGAAGAGGGTCTTCCAAGTCACAGTTTTCTAAAAGTCAGAAGTGTCAGAAGTGTCAACTGATAGGCCCATGCTTTCACATAATAATTCTTTAATTAGAGAGTAAACTACACTACCAGCCTTAGTTGCATCTATGCCACATGTAGCATTCCTAGCTAATGGTAACCACTGGTCAATTTTGGCCACATCTTTGGTTGCAACAAATGCAACTAAAGCCCAATTTTACTCCAAGATAGGATCTTTAATGTACAGATACCGTGCAACTCAACAAAATGTTGTCAACATTCCATTAACGTGGAGTAAGTATTCAATGTTACTTTCTTTATGATATGATTGATTTAGAATTATGTCCTGTAGCTTCCAACTAATAAAATTCATTTGATATTTTACTATCCTTTGTTACAGCCAATGTACTCTAGAGTTTCTTTGTGATATTGCCATATCTGACTTATTTGTATTGCCCATGTTACTTTCTTCAATTATTTCTCTTTATGTTTTTTCTCTGTGAATATATCCATGTTTTCCAGTCCATTTTTATCATTTCATTATGCTGGTAACTCTTATTTCTACCTATTACTGAGCTGTGCAGTTTCCAGTCTAATCAGTTTAAATATCTAATTGATATTTAATTGGTAGTAGTGTCTTCAAACCTGCAGAACTAATTTTGAATCATAATCTTTCCAACTTCATCTTTGACAGGGAGAAGATATTTACTGGGTGGAAATCCATGACTATCTTCCATTTTCTTTTTTTCAATGGGAATTCTTGGTAAGTACCACTTTGGGGAAGTAAATGTTTCTTCATAGTTGTGAATAACTGTGTACCTTTTTATTTTAAAACCTTTTTTTAAAGGAACATGGAAAAGAGAGTGTGAGCTCCCATTTTAGCAGTTGTAGTTGCAGCATCTGCTCTTCTTGTAAAGCCACATTATCTTTCAAACTTTTCCTACCTCTCCCACAATTACAATGTTTGGCTTTAGTGTGGCACTTGATTGCATTAGAGCTACCGAAGATACTGCACCATATTAATGTATGAACACTGAATAATAGCAATGCCTCAGAAATAAAAAAAAGTTCTAGTGCAAAAACTCTAAAATATGGAAAACTAAACTCTGAAAAAAAAAGCTGATGTGCTTCTAACAAAATGAATTGGCAAATTGAATCCTAAGGGAGCTATCATCCAGAAAAGGAGCCTAGTCAGGAAGGGAATTGACTCTCACAGATATGAACACAGGCTTAATAGCAAGATGAGCTTCAGGTCACCTCTTATCCAGACCTTTATGTCCCAAGCCCTTTAGCCATAGACACTGACATTTTCAGTTACCATCAGCTCTTAATATTTATGAACCTGGTTCAAAAAATGCTTTGGGTTATAATAAGGTCTAAAAGTACTCTTTGAGGCTGTGATTTTCTAGTATTAAGACAACATGGTATCAAACTATCATAATAATTATGAGACAGAAAACTGCACTTATCTGTGACAACCGAAAAGAGCAAAGGTTGAAGAGGGAGATGTGTTGCCTTCCCTTTAAGTCCAATGACAGTCTCATACTTGCCATCCAGACAACTCTTGGCGTGAATATTAATAAAATTGCCTCTATTAGAATACTGAATATTCTTTGTACAGGGTTCTGTAGGTTGACAATCCAATCAAATGAATGAATAAATAAAAGAGGCGATTAGATGCTTATTACCTACTGACAGTCAACAAAAGTTCAGCATCTAAATGATATGTTTGCATTTTGAAAAGTGGAAGCCCTTCTGTGCTTCCTAAAGTTATGAGCTTCAATATGCCACTTACATGATTTTTATTAAGTTTATCTGCTTCCTGCCAAAAGTTCTGAAAGGAAGTATTTTTCATAAAAGCAAATAGTCTTTACAAAGGCCTCCTAAATCCTTATCCAGTGTAATGTTTCTGTTTGATATCAAGAGGATCTGCAATTTTATGATCCTTTCATTCATTCTGCACCAAAAGTGTGGTTATCTGTTTCATGTTTCATAAGGCTGTTAGAGGAGGCAGAGCAAGATCGATAGGATAGCAATAAGAGTAAGGACAATATATTGCTATATCAGTGGGATGTTATTTCATCATCATAAGTGCTGGTTTGACTACTGTGGAAAGATTGCTAAAAATCTTTGGAATAAATAATACATAGAATTAATCATCTGGAATAAAGTGTTCCCTAAACTATGCTTCAGCAGAATATTCAAGATTACTACCTATGTATGGACGAATAGATTAGTTTTTCCATCCACCAACAGAAGGGGAAAAACACCTCTGAAGACAGAATCAAACATACAGATCAGAAGACAATGATAATGGAAAGAAGCATCCTCAACTAAGCAATGTTATTATTTTATATGATGCACTCCATGTATTTACTAAACATATTACACCCTTGAAGCTGAAACGCAGGAAGTGAATTCCAGTTGGAATATATATCAAACAACTACTAGGAATTCAAAATTATGGGATAAATCTAACCTTTTGTAGAAATACAGAAAATCTTTAAGGGAGAAAACTCACATAAGTACTCCAAAAATATCCCATTGACAAATAAATAGGATAAATGCTGAAATATATTTGGGGGGAAATACTGCATTTTTAAAAAAATTCCCCGTTTGAGCTCCTTACAGCTTACACTCAGGGCATCGTGTCGAAGGCTACAAATTGCATACACATTTTAGTCAGAACATTCACTTTAGTAAGAACATCCCTATTTTTCTTTAAGATTTCTCCAATTTTAATTTTTTTATGCCTCTCAAAGAACTTGTTAAACCAAAAAGTGGTTGGCATGCTGATAAATTGTTATGCTGCTATTGTTACTAGGAAGTCTTTAGTCACAAATCCTAGTTTAGATAACAGGATTGTAATTCTGTATGTGTGAGAGAGAGCTGAACGCCACGATCTGAAAGGTGAGATATAAATAAACATAAATAAATGAATGACATGGTTCTAGCTGTGTGACCGCTCACTGCGTTCCTTCTAGGTGCAAACATTCCTTGGAAAGGAAGAGTCATCCAACCCCTCTTTTCCTCTGTCTCTTTCTCTCTCTCAAGAACATGAAAGAATCTGATAATTACTTTTATCTACCACTCAACTGTACTAATTACCAACCTATTTCTTCACAGTATGACAGACACAGTCTCTCCAAAACACATAGAGATAAATTAGCACTAATTGGTTTTTCTCTGGCTGTTTGAATTAGTATTTAAAGCTCCAATTACAAAGCAGAATAATTACTATTAATGTCCTGTCGCAGTACAAAAGGCAGATAGCGCAAGAACAAACCCAGGTGTGTTATTACACTGATTACAGAATATTTAACCTGGCTCGTTAAGACAAAGGCATAAGGAAAAGGAAAGACAATTAAAAAGCAGAAGACTGGAGAGATTCCTATTGGGCCTGAAGCCTTTCATAACCTGGCGCAGTGGTGATTCACTGTTGTCGATGTCAAAAACAAATAGCAGCCACCAGCACAAAAACCTGCTATTATGACAGAAAATAAGAAGCAGTGGTATCATTCTGGAAGGTGAGCTGGCTCTGCAATAGGAAGGTTTTGAAATATCTTTGTATAACTTGGGTGGGAACAATGAGGAAAAAACCTGCATGGTCCCCAAGTGTGCTTTCCATCTTCTACTTCCTTGACATTTCAATCACACTAAATTGAGAGGCATTGGGGAATACAAATAGCTGCCATTTCTGTTAAAGCTCTGAAGTATAAAAGACAATGAGACTTGGAACTCAAAAATTGTTTTTCCCCTGGCTTCCTCATTTGTCATTTCTCATGCTATTTCTATTCCCAAAGTCTAGGGTTGTGGGTTACTTTTCTCTTTCCCTCTGCTGTGTATGTTGAGGGAGGGTGTGGGATTCAGAAGGTCTCCACCATCCCTTCAGGAAATGGTAGAGCAGAAGCGCATATATGTTGAATAATGTACAGTAGACTAAAACAGTAGATCAGTATTTATATTTAGTTGGTAAGCTTTCAAATCTGCTCTGGTGGATGGCCTCCATGGTGAATTGGATGAGGTGGATATCTGGATCTGGTGACCTAGCCATGAAAAATATACTTATCTATAAAGTCTAATTATTTATTCTGATTTTTGAATTACCTTAAGAGTGGCTGCTCTTAGCCTTCAGTTGTGCTGTAGTTTAATTCTTACCATCCCTAGGAAGCATGACGTTACCTTAGTCCCAAATGATTCTTCCAACTTGACCCAATGAAAGTTAAATACAACATAGTCTAGGATGCAGTGGACTGTTAATGAAAAATTTCAACTCTCTTCAGTCAGGAAATAAAGTATATAAGAAACCCCAAAGTGGTCAAAAATTCACTTCTTTTTAGTGTCTAAGAGAGAAAAAAATCTGTATGAAGAGGAAGATACAAAGACCTTCCCAAGGCAGAAATGCACATTTATATTTATCACGTCTACCATTAAGATGACACACATTTTCAGTAATTCTGTGATTATTCTCAACTAGAAATGTATTTTAGCTGTTAACATTCACTACGAACCCCACTTAATAGTTTTAAGAAAAACCCTGATTTGGGCTCAGATGATTTCAGAGAATGTCTGACTTGAGTTCAGTTCAAAACCTCACTTCAGGAAATGGGAGACTTTCTCAATGGCAAACGAATATCTAGGTATAGCCCTTTTCCCACTTTTGATAAAAATGGGATATTTGCAAGTATGATTATCTTAAGTGGTTAATGTTTCAACATTTCAAACAAATAAATGGAAGAACTTTATGGAAAAGTAGCCTTTTAGTCTTCACTCTTTCTTTTAAAGGAACTGTGAATAACTTGGGGCTTTTTTTAGCAGAATTGGATGAAATTTGCATATATAATTACATTTTCTGAGGGAATGATTTCTGCCAAATTTCAGTCACAGTAATGCAGGTTTGTTAGTCTGCTTTTGGAAGAGCAGCCTTTACAATCTGTTTTTTAAAAAAAATGATTTATCCCCTTTTGTTTTGGTGGAAGGCGATTTGTATGTCTGTACAATTCTTTTCTTTGTGGGAAATACGTATATCTGTGTCTCTGTGGTTCTCTGAAGTCACTCCCCATAGTTGAATTCAGAGCAACTTAGAGCAATTTATTTCACTTCAGGTGAAATCTAAGCATGAAAACAGTATTGGTAGTTTAATGGCAATAATTTGTGTAAACTAGCACTAGTTTCTGGGGCTAAGAACATTGCTGCCCATCCCTTAGGATGATGTGGGTTAGATCCAAAGTAAAAAAACAAATCACAGTAACATATCTAAATTGTTCTTGAAAGTCAGATTATAGCTTTTGGATATGTTTCAATGTTTTTTGCATGATGCCACTGTGTACTTCCAGCTGGTATCAAATGTAGACTTTTCTACTCAAGGAAACCAAGCTTTGATACCATTTAAACTTAGTGCATTATTTCTGCTCATCTAACCTGACTTTCAGGAAACAGTTAAAGATGCTGTTTCAATTTTTAAATTGCAGGGTGAGACTAGGTTCAATTCTACTAATTTAAAATGGATCTTCTGTATTACGTTGGAAATGTTTTTATTTTATTAGAAAACTTATTTAGAAAAATCTTTGTGTAACAATCAATGGAAATACGTAGCGTGTATGCCTAAGCAAATAAATTCAGTATGTTTAGCTTGACAGTCTTCCCAACTCTAGAGAAACTAAGGTGGGCATAGGGAAGTTGGCTCTCATTCATCCAGGTAGTGAAAAATGAAGGGTGAATTGACAGTTTATTAAGTGCCTCCTATAAGGGGAAAAACCCTAGTTATTTCTGGAGGGATGTGAATTCAGAATCAAGCAGTACAAAAATGTATGAATTTCTTGATATATCATTACAGAGGAGGAAGATTGTAGAGCCATCCATTGCAATATTAGAGGGATGAGCTTATGCTAATTTAGAAGTTATAGTGCAACTGAAAATAAATATTTGTTTGAAATAAGAAAACAGATTCATACTGCCATATGTATTATACAGACCATTAGATTTGAAAGCAATTATGACCACGAACAGCTCTGTCTTATAACAGAGGATATTCCTTATGACAATTTGTATAAGGTCTTTCATATGATTATAGTTCTTTTCATATATTTTTTTCTTACATGTTTCACACTAGAGCTTGATCTTCATTCAACTTTCTATTTTTCTATAAAATAACATACTTATTTCACTATTCCAAAGCTAACCTTTGAAACAGATGTGTAGAATAAAAAGTATTTTTTAAATCCTAAAATAACAACAGAAACAAAGGTGCAAGTGAGCTTTCATACAAGCAGTATCTCTTTACAATTCTTACAATTTTTTGTAATCTGAACAGTCCTTTCTCAACAAAGGGGGAGGGATACCACAGTCCTTTCAGCAGTTCCAAGAAGGTTCCACACCCATTTGCACTATTCAGGTGGTCCTGAGGGCATAGACAAACCTCCAAGTAGCTTCAACAACTCTCAGAAAGAGTGTGTCAAATGAATGGGGGGGGGGTGTCAGAATGAACGGACTCAGTTCTAGAACAATATCTTAGATGTTTCATCAACTATCAACAAGATAATTGGACTGACCTCTTGCCATTTGCTGAAGTGGCATATAACAATGCCATCCATTCCAGTACCGGATATACTCCTTTCCAAGTAGCTACAGGGCCAGTGTTTAACCCAATGCCAGAACTGCCTGCTATTGAACTCACCATCCCTTCCCTTAAGGAATGGATGAGTCAGTTACAAAACCTTTGGCCAACAGTAAGGGAAGCCCTGGACGAAGCCAGGGATGCTTAAACAGTCCAAGCAGATAAGAAACGAATAGAACCAAAACCTTTCCACATTGGGGACAGGGTTTACCTGTCCACTAGATTCCTTCAGTCATTGCAACCCTCAAAGAAGCTGAGCCCCAAGTTTGTAGGGCCCTTTCCCATCAAACGTATTATAAACCCAGTTACTGTGGAGTTGGACCTCCCAAAACCTTTAAGACAACTGCACCCAGTATTCCATTGTAGCCTACTAAAACCAGAAATAAACTCACCTTTAAGGGCAAAAGCTCCTCCTGCACCACAACCTGTTATGATTGAAGGGGCTACTCAGTACTTAGTGGCCTGGAAAGACCTTCCCAAAATGAGTGGGTACATAAAAAGCATGTTACGGCCCCTAGATTACTTAAACGGTTTCATGCCCGTTATCCAGATAAACCTAATTAACCTGTTATTCTTTCTCTCTTTGTTTTGTGTTTGTCTCTGTAGGCGGATTTCTCCTTCTATTAAGTCCTTCAGTCCTTCTTTCGGGGCTCTGCCATTCTAGTGGGAGGGGGGAGGTTTTCCTTTTCTTTGCTGGGAGGGGGGCTCTTGGGTGTTCTTCCTTTGCTTTGTTCCTCTGACCTTTGATGTATCTCTTTGGGGGTGAAAAGTGGAATGGAATGTGCCAGGGGCCATCTGCCTTATCTCCAGATGTTGCATGATCCGGTGAAGAGCCTGGGAACCGTCTCTTATCAGCTCCGGTTCCCATAATAACCTTGCACCTGTGGATTGGCTGGGAATGAACTGGACAGTTGGGCTCTGGGGTGGGATTTTGAAATGACTGTTTTAATGTAATAATTTGCACAGGAAATCTTCAGACCTTGCTTTGCTCTCTTGCCATCACTGTCTCTCAATAAAAGTTCCTTTTGAAACAATGCCTGTTTCAAGAGTTCTGCTTTCTTGGGAGGAGTAGTTGAGGCAGGACCTTACATTGTGCTAAGGACCAGATGATTGCAAGGAATATAAATCCTTCCATCCTCCACCATTCAGTCAGAACTCAAGAAGCTTCTTAGATGAGAAGCGAAACGTCTTTAAGGAAAAAGTTGCCTTTTGAAAAAGTACCTTGGGACTGTCTGTGAAGTCTAACTGATATTGTTTGGCCATTGACTGCATTTCTAGCTAAATGCTGTTCTTGCTATAACCTTCCTAACTATAAAAGCAACACCATTCCTTCTTTGCTTTTTTATGTCTTGAGTAATAAAAGTGTGATTTTCTGACTGAAAGCGTCTGATCAGTCCATCTTAATTCACTGATGCCTAAGATGTCAATTTGTAGTTGTTTCATTTCATCTTTCACAGTGTTAAGCTTTCCTGTATTCATGCTTCTTGTGTTGCATGTTCCCATTGTAAACCTGCCTTTGCAGCTTCAGATTTTCTTTTCCTGAATGGCAACATTAGCAACTAGGCACCGCAAAGACTTTTAATCTAGTGATTTAAACACCATTGCTAATCCGAGAGATCCTCAGCAATTCCTTAGTAGCATGCTGAGTGCCATTTGACTCGAGGGACCTATCATTCAGCACTATAATATCAATCATTTAATATTTTCTATCTGTGTGGTTTTGTTGATAAAAGATACAGGAGTAATTTACCATCGCCCTTTTCTGCCTCTACCATGAGCCTATATTGCTGCTGCCCACTACAGGTGTCTGCTTGTGTTAGCTGGACAGCTGGGATGACTCTTATGTCTTGGGTGACCTGCTAGGAATATATAATCTTGGCACACATTTTCAGTGTTCTTCACTCATTCCTCCCAGGAATATCCCCCCTCTCTGCTATGATAAGGCAGACCAGCAGGAACTGGGAGAAGGGACAGGAAAGGAATAGAAGATAAATTTTGTACATTAGAAAGAAGTGACACTGGTTCAGAATGTCAAGATGAATTCTTGTTATAAAGCTTGGAAAATCCCTTTAATATACAGATAGTCCTTGACTTACGACTACAATTGAGCCCAAAGTTTTTGTTGTTAAGTGAGACATTTGTTAATTTTGCCCCCTTTTACAATTTTACTTGCCACAGTTGTTAAATGAATCACTGCAATTGATACGTTAATAACCCAGTTGTTAATTGAATCTGGCCTCCCCATTGACTTTGCTTGTCAAAAGGTTGCAAAAGGTGATCACATGACCTTGGGACACAGCAATGGTCAGAAATATGAACCAGTTGCCAAGCATCTGAATTTTGATCACATGATCATGGGGATGTTACAAAGGTTGTAATTGTGAAAAATGGTCATAAGTCACATTTTTCAATGCTGTTGTAACTTTGAACGGTCACTAAATGAACCGTTGTAAGTCGAGAACTACCTTTAGAGAGTAGCGTAGCTGTTTCATGGTAATGATTTAGTATATTCATTGTGATGTCTGGACATCATATATACCTAAGACTATTCAATAGCAACTTATTAAATTTAAAACTTCTTTTGCCCATACTATTTGCATACCTCTCAATGCATCACATGTACAAATGCCTAGAACCTGAATTAAAACTTTTCCTGTGCAATGAGAACTGTTGCAATGAGAACTGCCTTCCTAATATGCAAATGCAAGGCCATTCTTGCCTTTCCCCCCAGTTCTCTTTCAACCACTGTGTCACAGTGGCTTAACCACTAGACCAAACTGGCTCATTTTCTTTAACAACCAATTCAAACCACCAAGCAGTTTGGATAACTAATGAGCTTCCTTGCTTGGCCCTAAGGCTCATGGCCACTAAAGTCCATTACTAAATATATATTAAGCATGGAGATATAGTCACCTCTAGACTATGGAAAACTATGAGTGTCAGTGTTCTTCTGTTTATAAGGGCTTCAGGTGGGGTGTGTCACGTGAGGGTCTTGTGAAGGTTCTATACAGACATCTATAGACCATTCAAAAGAGACAATCAAAAAGGGAACAAAAAGACCAGAACATTTCCGCACCAGCAATCAATACCCAGATAAACAGATTAACACCAAGATTAACACTAGACCAACAATCAAGAAACAAACAATACCACAACCAAGGAACTGTAAAACAAGATAACAGTAAACAACCCAATCAAAGAACCACCAAGACCATTCCCACAAACACAGACACTAGAATACAAACCACTAGAATATAAAATGAGAGCAAACCCCACTACTCCCTACTAGCACTGACGATGTTACTTAGTTTGGGTAATGAAACGTCTGCAAGCAAACAACCAAGATCCAAGAGCATCAAGGACTCCACAGTTCAACCTTGAGCTGCAAATATTCTCCTCTATTGGTAGCTGTGTTCATCTCTGCCTCATCACTTATACAACATCAATATAACCACAGGATAGAAGAGACTGTTGTTCATTATTTTCTTAGAGTTGACATTGGATTGGTCTGCCTTTGGCATCTAATAGATCTTGAGGTATCTGGCTATTTCTATTGATAATCCCTGTCAAATAGAAAAAGTAAAAAACAATAATGGAAAAGTGTTTGCATATACTCACACAGGCTTTCCAGAGAACACAGAACTGGCATAGCAGTTCCCAGACATTTTTGTGCTCTATTGTTTTTTGTCATGAAAATACCAATAAAAAAACTTTTTTCCCCCTAATGCATTGTTTTCTTACCATTTGGTCTCCTTTAGGCTTTTCTGTGAGTCTTTAGATATCATTTTGCTTTGCAAGCAATTCAGCCATCTAGGTGGACTTTTCATCATTTGCTAGTTACAATCCCAAAAGTTTTTACTTCTTTTTGTAGAAGCAGGATGTGTGAAGGGATTTTCATCAGTTGGTCAGATTAGAAAACAGTGACAATCCATTCACAAAGAAAGAAAGTCCTAGCCTCTGGTTTGCCTAGTGTCTTCAACCTCTCTCCATATAATTTCTGCACTCTTGAAATTTTCTGTTTACTTGAGTTGCTAGCTTACAAATATGTTGTGTTTTGTTCACAGCAGACAAAATATACCAGTCATCCAGAGTTGTGGTCTTCAAGAATATCCACTTAATAGAGTGATTGCTGAGAACTCTGAATGTGGGAGTTCAGAGTTAGAAAATCTCAGCTTCACAAAATTAATCAGAGGGCATTTAGCCCCCTCCGCTCCAACCATACATAATCTAATAGCTTGAGTCAAATAGAAATATAGGTTTATACTTTTACCAGGAATTAAATCTCAAAATATTAAATGATACTGCTTGCATGCCAATCAGGAAAAAACAATATGAGAAGGTTCTCACACCTATCCTTTGTTTTAGGCACAGATGCCAAAGCTCGCTTGTTTAATAGCAGGGGCATATCTGCTGATAAAAACAAGATCGCCAACATGATCGCCAACGTCCGATAATGGATATGGCACAAGAAGAAGAAGAAGATATCTGCTTAGATACCTAGGAAGTTTCAGAACTACTATTTATAGCCATTGAACATATTCCTAACTTGCTGCTGGAAAATGTTAAATCAGGAAAGATACTCTTCAGAGATATACAGTATACACTTATTCAGTATGTAGAATAACGCATGTGCCTCACATATATAGTGTACACCCCTGATCTGATAATGTCCTAATTGTTCTGAGAAAACAGGCATACACACATCCTATCTGTTCTTAGGAAATACCAAGATCAGTTCAGAGAGTAACCTTCCCTGAGTTAGTACAGCTTTCCTCAAATTCAAAACTGCATTGAACTGAATCTGTACAGACTCGTGGGTGTGGACTGGGGGGGGGGGAGGAGGCGGGAAGGATTTCTTTTTAAGAGATAAGGTGGGTGGAGTGCAGGGATTCAAGCTGGCAATGGTCTATATTT
Organism: Azemiops feae; assembly: GCA_023970755.1. Classification (NCBI taxonomy): domain Eukaryota; kingdom Metazoa; phylum Chordata; class Lepidosauria; order Squamata; family Viperidae; genus Azemiops; species Azemiops feae. Next base: position 80,084 of record JALGBA010000475.1, on the reverse strand, counting down.
CTACTGACAAGGCTTTACCCTGTAGGTGTAAGGAATTCCAATTAAATATGCAGCCTTTTTGTCTGTGTGGGAGAAGGTTTGCTATGAAGGAGGGAAACCTCATATTCAGCTATGGAGCTGGCCACTAAAACAAAATTGAAATTCATTTATCAAGGGAAAAGATGGAGGCTTTCTTCAGTCTCATCTCTTGCTTCCTGTAGACACACAGCTTGTAGTTAATCTTAATTCTGCCTTCAGGTCAGGGTTGGCTCCAGGCCATTCAAAGTTTAAAGCTTCTCTGGCAGTAGAGGAGCTTTTACTTCCACCACTCAATTCATACTTGGTATAACACATGCAGATATGTATGTATGTAAAGTAAAACTTTCACGTGCAAAAGTAACACAAAATTAAAGTTCTGTTCCATTATCTTTCCTCTAGGCAAGACTAATGCTTTGAGTATGGTAAAAAAATTCAAACAGGAACAAGATTTCCCATTAATCACTTAATGAATCATACAGAATCGGGAGTCATGTGTATCTAGAGACCCTCTCCCAAACATATACACCCTACAGAAAAAGAGACATATATTTTTATATATATTTAATATGTTATTTAAATAAAACAGTATGGATCAATATTATTGATAATAATCAATTTCAATCATTTCCTAGTCCTAGCAGAACAATAATTTTAAATCATTATCAAATACTGTGACTGGAAAGAAAGCCCCCCCCCCCATAAGCATTTTAAAAACTCGGAGCATTTTTATACCTCTGGAGTTCAAGGGAGAGTTGATTCCAGAGAATAGGAGTTATGTGGGAAGAAGCTGTCAAATGTGAGGTCAACATTCTGACATGAGGAAAAAATATGTGACCCTGACTGCATGAATTAGCCAAGCACACAGGAATATGAATCATAATTGACTGTTCAAATAAATGGTTGTTCCTGTATGCATGTGCCAGAACTGTACCAACAATTTAAATTGGTAATGTTCCTGAACACCCAGCCAATGTAAGAATTTAATGGAAAGAAGTAAACATGAAACCAAAGATGCCCAGGATCACATAAACTGTATGATTCTGGACTAGGATGTGGAGAGCTGCAGAGGGCTTAGGATGTATGGCCTTGAAGGACAGCAGGAAGAGCTGTTACTGAGGCAATGATGAGACAAGTGTGGCATGAGCCCATGCCAAGAAACAAGTTTGAATAAGCATCTCACACTAAGATAAAGTGAGGCAGGGGAAAAGCATGTTCAGAATGGCAAGAATAGTTGTTACAATAAAAGTTGCCTTGATCTATATAACATTGGTTTCTTGGTCCTATAAAAACCCTATAGGTCCTATTATTATCTAGCCCATATTTTACTGAAGAAGAAGATCATGAGACACTATGGAAGGTTTTGTTGAGATCCAGATACACAAGATCTATGGCATTCCTCTGATCTACTAAAACAGTAGTTCTGTCAAAGAAGATGAGGTTGGTATGACACATTTTGTTTGTGACAAACACATGCTGGCTCTTGTTAATTGTAGCATGCCTATCCAAGTAGTCACAAACATACTGTTTGGTAATCTTGAGGACTTTGCCCAGATAGATAGGTCTCCAGTTTCCTGCATCCAGCTTTCTCCTCTTTTTGAAGATGGAGATGACATTTGACCTCCTCTGGTCTTCTATGGCTTCATTAGTCCCGACTAGGAATACCTTAACTCTCTTTTGCTTTTGATCTAATCATTTTAATTGAAAATAAGACTTATGTATTCAATATCTCTGCAAATTATTAAACAGATAAGGATTAATGATTTATTATAAACACTGGAATCCAGAATTATATACAGAGTGATTTAGGCGGGGGGGGGGATGAGGGGGTAATGTATTGGTAAAAAAAATAATTTCAGATATGAAAAGTTAACCATCAAGAATTGTTACAATTCATACTCACAGTTATCATAGAAAACTCCCTATTGCAAATCCTCAGGGCCCTGATCAATGAAGAACGATGGTCACACTTTAATAGATTATACTGAATTAATTGCTCTTGTAAACAGTCAATCTCATTAGCAAGATATTCATAGATGAAGATTATTTTTAATGAGGATTAGTTTCTGTAATCTTATTAACTATGCCCCTCAGCAACAAAAGCTTTATTGACTGAACCCTTTTCCTCAATAAGACTGGCATTCACAAATGAAATCAATGGCCTGTACTGAGTTTTCAAAAATTTGTGCACAGGAAAAATTGCAGAACAGTAAATGTTGAGATCTCTATTACAAGAATTGGAAAAAAAACACCCCATGTCAAGGGTGAAACTTTGGCAGCTACATGTCTCTGCTTTTCATCTTGCCTTTAGATTAAGGGGGGGGGGAGATGTTACTTTCAAATGGGTTAAATGGAGAAATGAAACCTCTTTGATTCAGCTGAAGACCATGAGAGCCTGAAGGCTTGCCAAGGACACCAGAACAGGTGTGGATTTGAAGCAGACAGTTCCCATAACAAAGTGAACTTGTTGATATGAATTACATAAGATGTTGGGGATTTGGCTGGGAAAGTTATTGTTTAAGTCCATGAATTGGTGTTGGAACCTCAGAGTTAGTTTTGCTTTGACAAAACCATGCAGTGTATTCAATAGACAGTAAGATTTTCGGAAACTGAATGAACCTGGAGTTTTATGTGGATTCTTGAGCTGGATGTTGACAGTCCTCCAATAGCAATCATTGTTACTCCTAAGTCAAAGTGCACCCGCACATCACCAAGCAGTGATATACTGCTAGATAAACATAAGAAACTGTCTATTAGCCAAACTAGGTAAAGATCCTCACATACCAACAAAGAGGCAACTCTTAGGAAAAATGAAGACCTGGTTGTTGAATTTCTGTACCATAATGAAATATACGTGTGCAAATTGTTAATCAGCTTATTTCTTTAACATTCTCCCAGAAAGCAAAATGTTGGAGTCCATCTTCTATTAGACTTTATCATGTCACCTATAAACTTTACATCCCATCTATCAAATTACTAATACACCAAAGCTAGTGGTAAAAATAATTGATAGAAAAATAAATTGGAATAAAGAACTTGAAAAACTGATTTATTTGTCCTGACCATTTCCTAGTTTCCTAGCAATATGTTGTTGCTTACATGCAAATTATATAGATGAATCTAGATTTCATTTTTTCAGAACACATACAGTGACCTCATATTGATACTGAAGCTGTTCTGGTTCTTTCCCATTTCATTATGTATATACTACCCATGATATATGTTTGTATGTGCATTTAATTCCAAAGCTAGAAACTCCATAGCAACCTAGAGCTCCAGGTTCCAATTGTGGTGCTTTGATCATCCTGTCATTTCAGTTAAGATTTTACAGTACATCTAAGAGCGTTAGGTACTCCAATTAAGGAAAGAAGTCTTGGCTTTATTGCAGTGACTAATCGTTTAGACACCAACTGTCTGCTACATGGAGTAAAAGCACAGAAGGGGGTTTTCCTCAGAATTCAGCTGCCCCTGCATTTCTTTTTATATAATTTTTTTTAAAAAAATGTTTCTGACATTGTCAAGAGGTTACATTCACCATCCCAGTAGATTATAAGGATCCACTGAATGAGGAAGAAATACAGCAACGTATACACTCTTCTTTTTATACAAACTGTAGGAGTCTAGGAACACAATGTTGCTCCATAATTAGGCCTTCCTCACAAGCCCATTAGGTTCCTGTCTCCTTAACTTCATTCTGGTTAGTTGTTGTTAGCATAATAACCATCACTTTGCTACATCATAGTTACCCATTTTTATTTCATATACTGAAGGTCATTGCATCCACAAGACAAAATAATTACTCTGAATAAAAGATAACACTACTATCAATAACATCTTTTCAAGATCCTAAGTAACATAGTTGTTTTATTGTTGTGATATTATTATGAACTTTGACACATTATTCAAGCCTGAAGCTGAATAGAAAGAGACACTAGATTTCCTGAAGACAATACTAAAACTAGCAGGTACATCTAGAATTCAATACTTCAATACAGTTTATATGAGGAGAAAGGAAAAGATGGAGCATATATTGCCATATATATCGGAGGCACTCTTGCTTTAATTTTACAATTAGAATAAAGACTCATTCCTAACAATGTCATGTGGAGTCTCTTGAAAGGTCCAGTCATGTCTGAACCAGATACATGGCCCCACAGCTTTTGGTGTAAGATATAATCAATTGAAGGGAAGGCAAACTATTTCATTTGCATGAAGTATTTACATTTTCGAAGTGTAAAAAAAATCAACTAATAGCAATATACTAAAAAATGAGCCAGATGTTATATCTAGAGTTCTTCTAAGGAATACTTACCAGTATTTGGCTCTTGATCTCATGCTTATTACTAAATATGACAAGCCTGGTTGTTTTAGCAAGCAGAAGCAAAGACAATTCCTATAAAACATAAATTATGCTGTTTCTAGGCATCAGAACTAATTGAACACCCATCCCATCCCTGAGTAAATATTTAACACTGCATACGATTTTCTATTAGATGGGTCTGTGAAAAACATGTCTGCATTGTTCATCAAATATGCCAAGAATTCTAGAAACTAGATATGTTCTTTTTTTCTAGTGGTCCAAATAGTACAACAATAACTTGAACTGCTTCCTTTTTGTCCCAAAGTATCTTAATCCTCATATTATATGGAGGCCATTTGAAACTTGAACAGCCTGGCTGCATCCTTTTCTTAATTCTTTCTGCAATCCTTAAATGGCACCTAAAAGTAAGAGTAAGCATACCAATGCTGAGTGCAGCATGTGTTGCCATGGGGATGAATGTAGTGTCACACAAAATTATTTCTAACACTTCCTTCAAAGCTTCACATTGGTGAGGCAAGAGACCACAAATATGTGTAACAGTTTGGAAATCTGCTCAACGAAAGTTGTTGGGGGCTCTCTGCACTCCACTGTTGGAATTATCCACAGCAGAGAGAACTCTTTCAAAATTGATGGGTGATAACTTATGTGTCAATCTTGGTCACATTTTTTATACTACTAAAATACAACGTTTAAGAGGGCCTTGTTTGCTGCTAGAGCCGCTTAAAATGTCAAACCCCGGAGAGCAGAAGGTTCATTGCAATGGAGATGATGGATATTTTCTTTACCCCAGGCCCCTGCTCCTACATAAGGAAGCTTATCCCATATGTTAGGGCAACGTCCATTTGGAATATGAATAACCCCCATAGTAAAATTTCAGAAGTAGGAATATAAAGATACCAGACAATTGTGTGAGAATATTTCCCTCCATTTTAATCTATTCTTTTATAAAACAAACCAGGATTTAGATTGGCATTACATTTCAGCAAACAACAACTTGCATTCTTGTACTTTGTTCACCAACAAGATATATTCTGCATTTTTTTAAAAAAAGATATAGAATCTTGAGCAAATGACTTAATTTCAAATATCAGTTATATTAGTAATCTACAAAATTTTATTGCACACATTTTTAAATCAGTTATGTTTCACTGACCTCAGTCAAAAAGAAACACAAACCTAACTGTCTTTGACCTGGAATGTTGATGGTTGTTCTGAACGGGCATAGCAATTTTTATAGAATGAAGTGGCTCCTTACATGTAACTGAAATTCCTATGCATTTACACATGATTTAGGGTTTCCCTAGAACTTTACTTGGAATCTTCTAGAATCTCTACACTCTCCAAGCATATTATATGAATCTAAATGTGGCTTTCATTGATCAAATTTGGCAATAATGCAATAAATCACCCAAACAGAAGGGAACAGTGATTTCACCTGAAAACCAAAGTAGGGATGAATTTGCAGATAACTGTTCAAAAACTGTTAGAGGTAAGTAACCATTTCTTCTTCTGTATTTCACATATACAGTATGGGTAAATAGTTTGGCTTTTGCCTGGAAGAGGGATATCGTTCGTAAGATGGCAAAAGAAAAACTGCTATATTAAACTTTACACTATTCTGAGAACTGTGTTCTAGGCAATATTGGTGAATAAACATAGAATAAACATAGAATGTCCCTCTGGCACATTTACCAATCAGAATTGTTGGTGTTCTGGCAAAGGGACATTGGGAAGAAAACCTTCAAAAATCACAATTCTTTTTGAAGGAAGCCTTCAAATCTGCTGTAAAGATTGTTGCTTGGCTGACACATAACTGAGGTTTATAACTGACACAGTTCATTTGAAGAAATAATGAAATGTTAGATGGACTTAGAGAACAACAGTGATTAGTCCATTCTGAATATTGCAGTTCTGTATAAATAAAGGACTAGTGATAAGTAGTTATCAGGAGTATGTAAAGAGCTCTCCATCAGTGTTGAACAATCAGAGATAAAAGCGTTAAAACAATGTCTTGTCTCAGAGGAAACTCAGAAACAGACTTTGGTAGAAAAAAAAATCTGGCCAGAGAACTATATGATTCATAGCCAGAACAAGTGTCTCTATAGTTTGCCAGAATGACATAACAACATGGTTATATGTTAACTACTAAAAATTCACTCTGCCATGAAAATTAAGGGATAGAAGCAGATGCCATTGGTACAAATGACTTTGCTATTGGCATGTTCAGAATTAACGAATATTCTAAATTTGTGTGAACAGAAACACCAATGAGTAAAGCTGAGTTAAATGTTTATTGAATTGGTTAAATTAAGGATGGGGTGGGGATAATCTGACTCAACAACCTGGAAATGGAACATTGAAATACTTATAAGATATTCATTCCAATTACAATGTTTTAAATTTAACAGAAAAACTAGGACATGGACAGTCTCACACTGAAAAAGTCTTCTTTCTCAATAAAATAGGATGTTGGAAGTTTGGGTTGAAAATCAGTAAGATCACATCTAGTTTAATCTACGGGAAGTTGGGACTATGAGAAAGAAGAAGTCATAGTTAGAAACCTAAACATGTCCTTGATGGAGAGACAGTAAGTATGGGTGAGCTAGGAAACAGATGAAAACCTGCTGAACCAGCCTAATAATGGAAGAAACCAGCATTTTTAGGGTATCATAAAAATACAATCAGCCAAACATGATTTTTGCAAGCAATTTGTTTATGAGTAGAATTGAAGAGATATACAAGAGGGCTACTTCAGGAGAGTAAAGCGGTGCTGTCAAGAGGCTGTAAGCAAGCTCCCTTTCCTGCAGAAGCACTGTTAGATGTAAAAAACACAAAAAGAGCAGCTGTTGAGGGTATTCATTGCTCTCGAATGCAGTATCCACTCACATCTGATTGATCAAATCCAGATCAGTTTACAGTACGTACTGCCCAAAAGGCTGACTTCCACACATCGTGTATTCCCACTGAGTAGATTGCTCACAGAACATACCATAACAAAAGCTGAAGGAGCAGATTTAAAGGTGCAAAGGATCTCATACTCCCTTGTATGTTTATATATTAGACAAGTGTGACACTTCATGATACATCCTGGACCGCTGACCCTAATGCCTGAAATGCCTTCAGGAACATCAACAATTCCGGTTGGTAAATGTGGCAGAACATCTTGGCTATCAATTGTTAAATCTGTCTTTTGTTGTTGTTGTTAGTTGCGAAGTCGTGTCCGACCCATCGCGACCCCATGGACAACGTTCCTCCAGGCCTTCCTGTCCTCTACCATCTTCTGAAGTCCATTTAAGCTCATGCCTACTGCTTCAGTGACTCCATCCAGCCACCTCATTCTCTGTCGTCCTCTTCTTCTATTGTCCTCCATCTTTCCCAGCATTAGGCTCTTCTCCAGTGAGTCCTTCCTTCTCATTAGGTGGCCAAGGTATTTGAGTTTCAGCTTCAGGATCTGGCCTTCTAAAGAGAAGTCAGGGTTGATCTCCTCTAGGACTGACCGGTTTGATCGCCTTGCAGTCCAGGGGACTCGCAGGAGTCTTCTCCAGCACCATAGTTCAAAGGCCTCAATTCTGTGGCGCTCAGCCTTTCTTATGGTCCACCTTTCACAGCCATACATTGCAACTGGGAAAACCATGGCCTTGACTATACGTACTTTTGTTGGCAGGGTGATGTCTCTGCTTTTTAGTATGCTGTCTAGATTTGCCATAGCTTTCCTCCGCAGGAGCAAGCATCTTTTAATTTCTTGGCTGCAGTCCCCATTTGCACTGATCTTGGAGCCCAGGAAGATAAAATCTGTCACTACCTCCATTTCTTCCCCATCTATTTGCCAGGAATTGAGAGGGCCGGATGCCATGATCTTGGTTTTCTTAATGTTGAGTTTCAAGCCAACTTTTGCATTCTCTTTCTTCACCTGCATCAAGAGGCTCTTCAGTTCCTCTTCACTTTCTGCCATTAGAGTAGTATCATCTGCATATCTTAGGTTGTTGATATTTCTCCCGGCAATCTTAATTCCAACTTTTGATTCATCTAGCCCTGCCTTTCTCATGATGTGCTCTGCATATAAGTTAAATAGGCAGGGCGACAGAATACAGCCTTGCCGGACTCCTTTCCCAATTTTGAACCAATCAGTGGTTCCGTGTCAAGTTCTCACTGTTGCTTCTTGACCCGCATATAGGTTTCTCAAGAGACAAATAAGATGGTCTGGTACTCCCATCTCTTTAAGAACTTGCCACAATTTGTTGTGATCCACACAATCAAAGGCTTTAGCATAGTCAATGAAGCAGAGATAGATGTTTTTCTGGAACTCCCTAGCTTTCTCCATGATCCAGCGTATGTTGGTAATTTGATCTCTAGTTCCTCTGCTTCTTCGAAATCCTGCCTGTACTTCTGGAAGTTCTCAATCCACATACTGCTGGAGTCTAGCTTGTAGGATTTTAAGCATAACTTTACTTGCATGTGAAATGAGTGCAATGGTGCGATGGTTTGAACATTCTTTGGCATTGCCTTTCTTTGGAATTGGAATGTAAACTGACCTTTTCCAATCCTGTGGCCACTGTTGAGTTTTCCAAATTTGCTGGCAAATTGAGTGTAGCATTTTTACTGCATCGTCTTTTAAGATTTTGAATAGCTCAGCTGGAATACTGTCACTTCCACTAGCTTTGTTGTTGCTCAGATTTCCTAAGGCCCATTTCACTTCACATTCTAGGATGTCTGGCTCGAGGTCAGTGACCACCCCATCGTGGTTATCAGGGATGCTAAGCTCATTCTTGTATAGTTCTTCTGTGTAATTTTGCCACCTCTTCTTAATATCTTCTGCCTCTGTTAGGTCCCTGCCATTTTGGTCCTTTATCATGCCCATCTTTGCATGAAACGTTCTCTTCATATCTCCAATTTTCTTGAAGAGATCTCTGGTCCTCCCTATTCTATTGTTTTCTTCTATTTCTTTGCACTGTTCATTTAAGAGGGCATTCTTATCTCGTCTAGCTATTCTCTGGAATTCTGCATTCAATTGGGTATATCTTTCTCTTTCTCCCTTGCCTTTCGCTTCCCTTCTTTCCTTAGCTATTTGCAAAGCTTCCTCAGACAGCCATTTTGCTTTCTTGCATTTCTTTTTCTTTGGGATGGTTTTAGTTGCTACCTCTTGTACAATGTTGCGAACCTCCGTCCATAGTTCTTCAGGCACTCTGTCTATCAGATCTAATTCCTTAAATCTATTTGTCAGGGATATGATTTAATTCATACCTGAGTGGCCTAGTGTTTTCCCCTACTTTCTTGAATTTAAGCCTAAATTTTGCAACGAGAAGCTCATGATCTGAGCTCTGACAAAATGTGATCCACTGGAGAAGGAAATGGCAACCCACTCCAGTATCTTTGCCATGAAAACCCCATGGACAATCTGTCTTTAGATGAATGTTAAAAAGACAGACCCAAGGAATAATATGAAGAGCTTTATTCTTTGTTTGACAACAAAATCTCTTTGTTAATAACATAGCTGTCTGCAGGTTTGCCTCTAAAGACATGCTGTTGTTACTTACATTGGTCTTCGCAAATGGTATATAGAACAATATGTTACATCATTATTCAAAAGTAACCACTACATCTCCCCTTTTATATTAGCAGTAGTTACAGTTGTATTTTTTTTTTTTTACTATTAATGCATTTTCACTTTTCCAATTTCTTTTTCACAAGATGTTAATAAATTTCCTAGTATCAGTAGGAAATTTGGTTGTAGTGCCAATATTTTTAATTCTAGTTTTTGTCCAAAATATACCATTAGTTCTGTGGTTCGTGGTAGATTTTTCCTGTTCCTACAAAAACACAAACCCACGGTCTGCATCATAGAACACTTACATGTTTTGTGCTTTTCTTTCACTTAAACAGATTTCCATCAAACATTTGGCTGAATATTCACCTTATCGCCCACCTCCAAAGGCAATAATACTTTTATCCCATTGCTGTATCCTAATATTGGTTTTGTTTTTCTTGCATCAGTTGTCTCATTTACACAACAACCATGAGGATGCAACAAAATTCTTGTTGAGTGTTGTCTTGGCTATAAACACCTCTACCTATTAAAAGTTTGGCTGATGATTTCTCATCAACTAATGAAATATTTCTATAGGCAAAAAAAATAAGATATGATTAACTTTCATTTTTAAAAGCCCTTTCACCATTTACATTGCTTGAACTGAGCATAAGGATTTGAATGTATGCTTAAAACCCCATTCCTTTCTAAACTGATACATTCTTTTAAACTAAACTGATAACAACTTATAACTTCATCAAGTGATACTGCTCCCAAGCCTGTCACGCTAATAACAGAAACTGCACCTATTATCAATATCACAGTATCTCTGCCAAAAGTGTCTCATCCGTATCTAATATTAAAACTCAACATTAAGCAATAGCTCTTAGAAGGAATGATACCTGTGAACATATTTTGCCAAATAAATAATTATTGCTCAAACAAACATTATTTATAAATTTATATTTCTTGCATGTAGTTTCAATTTTCTTTCTCTGCATCTCTTCCAACCTTATTCTTCTTTATTTCTGCCCTTGATCTATATATCATCCTAATGCATAATTCCCTCAATACTCTCACAGGTCTCTTGTATCATTCTTTGATAAGACTTCAGGAGCAAATAAAATACCAAATGCAAATATTTCGCAAGCTATGTATATTACAGAAATGTGCATAAACAAATTGCTGTCAATTATCATATCTCTCCATATCAGTGGAACTGCGAAGAATAAAATTATAAAAATATATAATATATATAAAATTATATATTTAATTGCAAAAGAAATGGAGTAGCCGTTATTACTAACAATTATTCTTTCTTTCTGCCACCCATCTCACACAACAATGCTGGGAAGCTAATAGGGATTAAAAACATCAGTGTAATTATAAACTAAAGCATACAATAAAAATAAAACATAGTGGCCAAGACCATCAGCACTAATAACAGTAATTCATAGACTCACCAAACCACTTGACCCCTATACTCAAGAGAACAGTCAGATCTTAACAACCTTCTAAAAGATCAGCAAGGTCAGGGTCAATCTAATCCCATGGGAAAAGTGTGTTCTACAGGACAGGAACAGGAAAGGAAAGGTCATAATGAGTCCAGAATATGGTAAATTGAACCAAGTCCTATTCTTTCATTGTGCTCCTTAAATTTTATTACTAAATGTTGCAAGTCATTTGCATTGTCAGCTATCAATACAGTATCATCAGCGTAGCACAGGTTTTTGAGGTTCCTTCCTCCATTTTTAAAACCAAGTTAATCTTCTTCCAATCTAGTTTCCTTCAATATATATTCAGAACATAGATTGGATAAATAGGTGTATGCATATATGTGTAAAGACACACACACATGCGCACATGCACAACGATTCCCTAGGCCATGCATTACGTTTCACATCAGGACAATGAGATGTTCTGGGATTCCCAGACATTCCAAAGCTTAACATGTTTGGCACTATCAAATAACCAATAATGCACAAATTGCTTTATTTTTTTGATATTATTTGGCCTTCTCAATTATCTGGTGTGCATCAGCAATAATTTCCCTTGTTGCTTAACCATGTCTAAAACCAGCTTGAACATCTGAAATTCTTTATTAAATTCCTTCCTTAAGATCGTTGTCTTTCTTGGCTATACCTTCTCTTCTTGGCAATTTCAGTCTTTTGTACTGACATCTAGTCTGCTGTCTTCTGTTTACTGATGTTTGGCAGTCTCTTTTTGCTTTCAACCTTAACAGCTTCTTTGATTTCATTCCACAAGTCCTTTGGTTCTCTGTCAATGAGTTTCAAGAGTTCAAAGTTATTCTTAATATTCTTTTGTAAATGGTGGTTATGTAATCAAGATAACATGGGAACTGGTTATTTTTCATCTGCTGCTTTTGCTCAATTTGATACTTGAACACAAATAATTTTATGATCTGATCTACATATCTTTGAGGTTTTCCATTTCCTTGTACCAATAATAATCAATGTGATTTCAGTGTACTCCATCTGGTGATGTTCATGTACACAGGCATTTTGTTTTCGTTGCTTGACAACTGTGTTAGCAATGAAGAAATAATTGGTTAGGCAGGAACTGAAAAGATATTTTCCTCCTTCATCTTTTGTTTCCTAGACCATAAAGTCCAACTATGTTTTCATCTGTATCATTTTGAACTTTGGTATTCCAATCTCCAGTCTCTTATATTAAAGATTTGACTTCAAGTCTAATTGATATTATTTTGCTATTCATGGTCTTTGTTACAGTCACCCTGACTATGAAAGCAATGTTGTTCCTCCATTTTTTATGTCCTGAACAATAAACAATATAATCTTCTGACTGAAAGTTTCCAATTTCATGCCATTTCAATTTTCTGATGTCCTATATGTTACTAGGTAATCAATTCATTTAATTTTATACTGTGTTGTATGTGTTCATATTTCTCACATTCCATGTTCCCATGATATTTCTGCCATTTTCTTTCATTCATGGCAACGTCAGCAATTAGATATCTTAATAATAATAAAGTTGGAAGGGACCTTGGATTTTATCTAGTCTAACCCCTGCTCAGGGAGGAAACCCGATACCATTTTTAAAAAATAGTTGTGCAGTCTCTCCTTAAAAAAGTCCAGTGTTGGAGCATTCACAGCTTCTGGAGGCAGGTTGTTCCACTGATTAATTGTTCTAACTGTCAGGAAGTTTCTCCTTAGTTCTAGGTTGCTTCTCTCTTTGGTCAGTTTCCATCCATTGCTTCTTGTCCTGCCTTCAGGTGCTTTGGAGAATAGCTTGACTCCCTCTTCTTTGTGGCAGCCCCTGAGATATTGGAACATTGGCTATCATGTCCCCCCTCGTCCTTCTCTTCATTAAACTAGACATATCCAATATCTTGTTAAATATAGCGTGGTTATAAACACCTTAGTACTCTGAAAGATCCTCAGCTCATTCTCACTAGCATGTTGTAATGCCTTCTAACCTGGTATCAGCCCTTTGAGGAAATGATATGAGCTTGATGAGATTGGCTATAACAATATAGCATTTCCCCTTCCCTCTGTCTTATACCCTCTGTCTTGTTTTCCCAGACTAAGTTCATATTTTAGTAACTATACCTCATACCTTTTCTGAGGACATCTCTGCTCTATTACACCTCATTATCTGGCACTGTACTGCCAATCACTTAATTTTGATTACCACGTGGGACTTGAGGGGAAAACTGAATTAGTTAATCAATTTACCTAAATTTCCCAAGACACTAAGTCATAAGCTAATCACACTTCACAGAACATACAGAATCATAAATCTGCTAATCACATTTTAGTTTAGCATGTTGTATAAACCCATCTTAATATTTATGAGTGCAGATTTGAAATGACTCATTTCTTACCAATGAATCAAAGGTTAAAAAAAAAAAGACAGAGAAAGAGAAAGAGCTTTAAAAAATACATTCCTCTCTTTTGAAAGGAGCTTAAAATTGACTGGTCTTTAACTGCCAGTCATCCATCATAGATACACAAACTTATCACATGCTTGAATCTGGCCAGATCAGATTCTAGAAAGGAGAATCCCTTCTGAGTGCCTTCCTTTATCCAATCATGAGTTAAACTTTCTTTTCCTAATTATATGATACAGGGCTTATTCCCTCTGAGTAAAGAAGCCACAACAGTTGTCTTTTGCCCCGTAGGTGGAAGGCCCCCATGTGCTCTCCCTAAGATAAGATTTAGCAAGCCATCCCCTGCACTTTACATAACTTCTGTTGCTTAGTCACAGGTTTTACTCTTTTTAAAAAATATGGAGTGATTTTCTCAGCAGCATCAGAGATGGAGTCATCCTGGCGAGGGAAGTCCCTTCCTTTCTTATGTTCCCTTGGTAACCAAATGAATTTGCTTTTCAAGTGATTCATGACCAGGGTGTTGTAGGAGTTCCCTCCTCCAACACAATTCTCCCACACAGATACATATGCCTGATTAATCACCGATTAGAAAGTCTCTTCCACAAGGTAAATCTGGGAATCAAAATGCCACTCTAAGTCATTCACAACCACCTCCTTACCATTCAAGTGGGAGTTAATGTCACACAAAATTGGACCCTGGGACTTTGGAATCTGAATGGAGTATTAATCATGTGAGCAGTGTTGAAGTTATACAACACTGTTTGGATCATTGAAAATAACAAATCTGGCTTTAGAAGCTGTGTGGATCCAAGTCCCAGAAAACCCCATGGAAGATGCCCCAAGTTCCCTGGAAGGTAATGGAGTATTAAATATAATAAATAATTCTTATAGGTTATTACATCTAATATTCCACTTTTCTCCAGGAAACCTGGGGTAACTTCTACGCAGACTGTTTTTATCTTTATAAAGCCATTCTCTATAAATGTTGATTTAATAAAATTCTGAAAAAAATTAATTCCAAAATTCTGATCTGGAATTACATCATGAAGCTGACTGAACGCCTGCAGGCTATATGAAGGAATCTACCTCACCTTTCAAAATGAATTGATAAAACAAAGGCAGGTGTTTTTCTAAAACAATTATTGTTTAGGCAAGTAGTCCCTTAGGTTTCTTCTTCTGATCCAATATTCTATTTATTTTCCACTCATAGCTCCAACACATCCCTGCATTTTGAATAGCCTCACAGACGCGCAAACACTTTTTATCCAAAGGAGACCTGAGAGAGATCGGAAAGTCCGTGTGACTGCCAATGGGGGGCTTCAGAAATGGAGCGTTCCTTTCCGTTTCTGAAGCCCCCCATTGGCAGTCACACAGACCATCCAATCTCTCACAAGTCTCCCTTCAGATAAAAAGTCTTTGTGCGGCAATGGCTTGAGTTTCTCCACTCCATCCGAGTGGAAAGAAATGGAGGCGCAGAGCAGGATTGCTCTCAATAAGGCCGGTGCACGCGAGCGAGCAGCGCACCAGTGTCTTCTTGAAAGCAATCCTGCTCTGTGCCTCCGCTTTCTTCTTTTTGGATGGAGTGGAGAAACTCAAGCTGCTGCTGCCACTTGACTTGGGAGGACGACAAGCAGAAGAGTGGTCAGGATTTGTGCCACCGGCTGGTCAGGCAAGGAGTAGGTAGGGTAGGTGGCTGGCTGGGGAGGGGAGGGGAGATCGTGGCCTTTCAGGTGGCTGTTGACACTGCTGCCGCCAGCAGCTTGGATGGAGGTGCAAGGGGACTCACCCCACGATGCCTCCCCGCTCAGTTGAAGCCTTTGTTTCTGCCCTCAAACTAAGGCCAGCGCACCCAGGCCATGGACAGCGTTGGTTTCTGCGCCCAGCTGACTCCAATTCCATGCTTTGCCCCAAAGGCATGCAAATGAAGCAAACACTTTCCCTCCACAGAATGGAAGCTTCTGGGGGCCATGATCTCTTTTGCAGAGAATTTGTGTTTGAACTCGCACAATATTATGGCACCCAGGAGCTTCCATTGTTGGCACGAAAAGCATTTCCGAGCCGAATCTCCTCTCCCTCAAAGGGAAAGAAACCACGGCAGAGAGGAGACAGATTTTGCATGATAAGTGAGTCCGGCATGGCAGGAAGGGAGGGGGAAGCAGTTGTGGGAAGTGTGTGTGGGGGGAATAGGGGGAATGTTGCAGAGCCTCTGCAGTCATTCGTAAGGGCGAACGACTGCCATGATGCTGCAATATTCATAATTTTGGGACTTGCTCGTAAACACTAGGGGGCACTGATTGCGTAACTTTGAATGAGCGTTAAGTGAATGCTCGTAACTCGGGGACTACCTGTAGCTAGAAGAGGGTTGGGAAGCATAATTTCACTCACTGTTATATGGGATTTAGTTCTAAACCAATGAAAATGTACATACTGTAGGAAACAGATATTGATAAACATGTCCACTAGTCAATTATTTAAATCAGTTACCCCATACCAGATGTAAATGGTTGGTCTAAGATAACCTGCTCATAATATTAAACAGTTTTGTCAAACTGTTGCTCTCTCTGTGTGTATCATAAAGATAAAAACAAGAATGAGAATAAGTTAGCTTGTTGTCAGAAGCAATATAATGAAGTCAGAGTCACTGAGAATCAATAATACAACAACTAGAAAGCATAGTCAGTTGTATTACTTATTTTCTGTATATTTCCTGTTTATGAATAACTTACTTTTTAAAAAAGTTTAAACAAAATCTGGGGTAGACCTGGATGGCAATGTGGACTATAATAGAAAAGTTGTCTTTCATCATACTTTTCTCTGTGTTTTTTTTATTCCCCTCTCCCATGTTTTCCCATTATTTTCAAGTTTTTCCTCACAATTTGGCAAGACAATAATTTCTTTTACATTAGGAAAAGCAAAGATAACTTAATAATTCTTGGTGTGGAAAATATACATTTTTCCAAGACTACTGCTGGTTTAAAATATTATTTTCTTCTGTGTTAATTATTCTCCACTTTCATCTTATGAGTGGATAATTTTAAAATAAAATACAATCTTAATTTACATTTTTACAAGAGCATTTATTAAAATGTTATTTTCTCACATGAATCTTCTCCAACTCTGAACACTCATTTAATAATTTTTAAAATATTATTCCCTGTTTCTGTGTTTCTAAGAGGGTTTTGCTACATTTAGAAAATGCTGTGGGCTTTCCAAAGCCCTCTGTTTCTAAATTACCATAAAATGAGTAAGAAAAATAAAGCCTCCTCTGGGTGGAATTCAGCTCATGATCTCATGGATATATAACCACATATTTTTTTCTGGCACAGTAAAAACTGACTTACCATTACCTTCTACTCGGACAATGGTTCTCAAAGTGTAGTCTGGAGGTCCCTGAGACCCATTTACCAAGTCCACTAAGTCACATAAATATTTTAACATTTTTCAGTTTTAATTTCTCACACAGTACATGTTGATAGATATAACCCACATAAATCAAAGCCCTTTGGGATCTTCAATCATTTTAAAGAATTTATAGAGGTCTTAAGACAAAACATTAGAGAACTACTGTTCTAGGATATCTTCTGACTTTCCTATCTAGGCTGCAGCCCTGGGTTTTTCCAGTTTTGAAATAGGGGAGCATTTCAGAAGAGAAACTCAGTTTAAAGACACACAAGAACTAACAAGCATATGAAATCAACATGCATGACTACAAAGAGAAGTAATGGATGTTTATGAACATCCTAATAACTTTAACAAGAAGGGAGAGGCTTTCAGGTATGGGGAAAATGTCAGACTGATGCGCCTCTATAACAGCAGAGACTGGCAGCCAGGCATTAAGACTGAGTGAATGGCACCTCTTCAGATAAGGAAAGACAAGGAGAGTGCCCACTTGTGCAACCCAACAGGCAACTCCTCATGAGAAGACCTGCAGGATCCAAAGAGATTTTGCAGTGTCTGGTGAGTTGGGAGTGCCAGGAGATGCTAAAGAGACTGTGAGCTCAAAGCCACAGCAGAGACTGCATTAGATTCACAAAAACTACACTCTAAAAAACACTTTTGGAAGACAATTATTTTAAAGTTAAAGAAATGTTCAGAGCAGCAGAGTAATCCTGCTAGCTGGTGAGTGATCCTTCATCCTGGATTAAAGATAATAGCAAAGAAACAATTTAAAGTTTCTAAAAATAGTTAAAGGCAAAATGCTTGCCAGAAGTTTAAACCAAAGTTTAAACTTAGTTTAAAACAAACTAAGAGGACGATTGAATTTAGAATTAGTGACTTTAAGGTATTTTTGAAACAATTGAACAATTAATATATATCTTTGTAGGAAGACCATCTGTCCACAAAATTTGGAGTGTTGAATGGGACTAAAGATTTAAGGATCCGGGGTGTGGGAGAAAAAGCCCTTCTTTTATTTGTACTCTCTTGATTGAATTGGCTGTTACAAGAACAGAACAATAGTGACATTTACAGAAATGACAATATTACACTTGAAATATTCCAAAGGATCTTTGAGGAATTGGAAAAGAATGTACAGCTACAGTAACAGCATCAATTACTTACATGAATGCATCATTGAAAAAAACCTGAAAGACAAGTTGAAAGAAAAAATGAAAAATAGCTTTGAAGAATTTGCAGCACAATTGAGCGGAGAGGTGAAACAAATTAAAGTCAAGGTGGAAAGTTTAGAAAACAAAAAGGAAACAATCTGATAAAAATAGTAAGGAAAGCATTGTTAAAGCCTTAACAAAATGAGGATGTGAGAAACAAGATATGGAGGCAGGTCAGAGTACAGCAGCTTAATATCAGGTTAAGGATTAGTGATGCTTAAAGTACTGCTAAGACACAGAAATACAAAATTGACTTGTCTGATCAGGGGTACAATGATAAGTATTTTTAAACAAAATACTGGAAAACTGTTATGGAATTTTGCTGAAAAAAATTGGACTGAGTTGGATCTGGCAATTTGAAAGAGCTGGATAAGGGGAAGAAGGGATCTGTGCAAGGTAATTTCAAAGGGGGAGGAATGATATTAAACCTCTTTGTAACTGCTCTAAAGAAGAGCAAAAGTCACTTCTTTAAATATTTTTTCTTTTTCTTTTACTTTCTGCACTTTCTATTTTTCGTTTATCTAGCTGTCTTTTATCTTTTTTATCTCATTTTGTATTTTTCTTTATCATTAAAAAATTCCAATAAAATACTTTTTAAAAAACAGCAAGAAGGAAGAGACTGATGGTTAACAAAGCATGGTTTCCAGTTTTATATCACACCAAACAAAACAGCCCTTCTTAACAAATATATAGAATCTTCAGCAGTGTAACCTAAAAAATAATTAATAGCAGCATGTTTCAAAGAAAGCTCAATAAAAAATTAGCTCCTTTGGAACTTTATCTTCAGATCAGGCCAACTGCAAATTCACCGGCATGAAGAACCAATCAGAAACTGACTTTCCCTAATTCCACTGACATGGCCCAATTAGAGATTAGTTCTGTTACAAAGGAAAGAGCTCAGTCAGTTCCTACTCAGTTGCTTGTGAGTTGGCAAGAAGTGTGCTACACAGCAGACCACTTTCACTTGCACCTCTGGAGATGCCAACCACAACTGCTAGCAAAATGTCAGGATACCAATTTATTAGACCGCAACCTATTAGCCCAGAATCTCATCAACAATGTGATGCTTCAGATTATTTCTTATAGGTGGGGAGGGACGAGAAGTGGTGGGGAGAAAGATTTTAAACAAGGCACAGATAGTAAGGAACAATTTACTATTATTCTCAAAGCAATGTTGTGTTCTAGATGTCACAGCATTGGAAAAAAATTAATAAATTATTTCAATCTATTTTTTGTTAAATTTCTTCCAGAGCTTCCATAGGAACTAAAGTTCCATGCATTTAGACTCTAGAGAATTTGGAAGAGATCCAGAGTCTTTTCTATTTGACTGTGACTTGCATTTTTGCAGGAAATGTCAGAATCTGGCAAATAGCAAATAGTATATTCTGTGTAGGGATGAATGGATAGATACATGAATAAATATATAAATAAATAATCACCAAGTTTATTAACATTCTAAAACGTAACAACTGGTTATGATGACCTCTGTATATGATAAAAATTAAAATGAAGCATGCTATACATTTCTAACATTTATAGGTTTCCTTTAGTGAATTGATCTGATAAGACAGTTCTGCAAGTAAATACATAACAATGTGACCAATCAGGTCATCCTTTGAGAGAAAGATAGTGCAGTATGATACGAGGGCAATTCGGAAATAAACCTCTGTTTAGTTATCAATGACTCGCAGATACAGAACTTTTATTATACACATTAGAAAACTACAACATTACATTACTGTTTGACATAATCGCCATTCAAATTGAGGTACTTGTCATAAGTCTTACAAGGTTTGAAATTCCTTAGTAGTAGATGCTCGGCGCCAAATCTGGGCTATAGGGGGGTGATCAAAAACATCCCAACAGAACTGCTTCAAAAGTTCTTGGGTGCATCTAGCGGTGTGTGGGCGAGCATTATCATGAACCAACACCACACTGGAAGTGGTGCCATAGAAAATCCCGCCAAATGTGAAGATGCCAAAAGAGTACTGCTAGTGAAGTTCATGGAGTGTAGTTCATGGACCATCAATTCAGAAGTCTACTATGAAAAGTTACGAAAACTCAGATAAGCCATCCATAACTGACTTCCGGTGTGGTGTTGGTTCACGATAATGCTTGCCCGCACGCCACTAGACACACCCAAGAACTTTTGAAGCAGTTCTGTTGGGATGTTTTTGATCATCCCCGCTATAGCCCAGATTTGGCACTGAGTGACTACTAAGGAATTTCAAATCTTGTAAGACGTTATGACAAGTGCCTCAATTTGAATGGCGATTATGTCGAAAAGTAATGTAATGTTGTAGTTTTCTACTCATCAAATTTGCAGACGACACCTAGCTGGCAGGAATAGCCAACACTCCAGAAGATAGGCTTAAGATACAGAAGGATCCTGACAGACTTGAACATTGGGTGCTATCTAACAAAATGAAATTCAATGGTGAAAAAAGTAAAGTTCTACATTTAGGCAAGAAAAACCAAATGTATAGGTATAGTATAGGTGGTACCTTGCTCAATAGTAGTAACTGTGAGAGGGATCTCAGAGTCCTAGTGGACAATCACTTAAACATGAGCCAGTAGTATGCTGCAGCTGCCAAAAAAGCCAACACAGTGCTAGGCTGCATTAACAGAGGGATAGAATCAAGATCACGTGAAATGTTAATACCAATTTACAATGCCTTGGTAAGGCCACACTTGGAATACTGTATCGGTTTTGGTCACCACGATGTAAAAAAGATGTTGAGACTCTAGAAAGAGTGCAGAGAAAAGAAACAAAGATGATCAGGGGACTGGAGGCTAAAACATATAAGGACCAGTTGCTGGAATTGGGTATGTCTAGTTTAATGAAGAGAAGGACAAGGGGTGACATGAAAGCATTGTTCCAATATATCTTTTTTTTTTTAGAAAATTTTATTGGTTTTCTAGTTTTACATTTAAGTATTGGAAAAGCAATGTGGCGGCTGAGTTGGTCAATAATTCAATAACATACAAATATATTTAGTACAGATCTCAAACTATTACATTAAATGTTTCCCCTCTTTTCCCCTTAGTATTTACTGTCTCATCTTTAAATTAGTACAATTCTTATTATATCAATTAAATAAAAAAATATTGCATTTATCAATAATTTTTAGTTTATACATATCCTAGTTGTTTTAACATTCAATCTTTTTAGACAATCAATGTCCTGGTTAATTTTTCCCAATTTTTGGTTTCCCATTAATATTTATATTTCACGTTTGATATTTATAATTTCCAAATTTTAAATAACCCCAATTCTCTTTATTACAATTCATCACAAGATCTAATGTTCAGAATACACGTCTTATCTATTTGAGTTCTCACCATCTTACATCAACTAATTAGTAATACAATATAATATTCTTATTTTCTGGTAATTTCCAGATATCTTAAATTTAGTAACCAAAATTCCTCCTATTTCAACATTTAATACTTCCTGTCTTTTTCTCTTAATATCTACTATCTCATATTTAAGTTAATATTTCTTATTATTACCGCTAAGTAAAAAAATATTTATTACATTCATCGATTTTTAGCTTATATATATCTTAATTACCTTTACATTTAACCTTTATAAACAAATCAATGTTTAAATTTAACTATTAATATTTATACTTCTAATTTATAAATAACCAAAGTTTTCTTTATCTCATCTCATAACAATATCTAATATTTCAAAGTACACATCTTATCTATTTGGGTATATTCTATTTTAATTCGCATAAGTAAGTCAAATCCCCAATTTTCTTCAATCTTATTCTAGCTTTCTTTCTTTGCCAAATCGTCTTCCATGTCCGTGTTTTAGAGTCATCAAACAAATCTTCCTGTATTGCTATATAGATTGTTTGATGTAGAAAAAAACCATCTGGTCGCCATTTTTTTGAGAGGACTAACAAATTGTCTCTTTATTTTTCCATCTCGATGTAGTTGTCCTGAACTGTTTATCTTCTCTTCAATCTGTTCTTCTTCTTAATCCTCAGGTTCTTTCTGATTTATGTAAAAACTCTTTTCCTTTTTCCATATTGTCAGTCCCTTTTCTGGGTTTTCCATTGACTGTATTTGTTGATCAGTTGAATCTTCTGTCATAATCTTTAATTGGTGCACCTTTTCTATTATATTCTGTGTAGTTGATTTTTCAGATGTAATCAAAGTTTGAGTTTGTATATCTGGGCTGACATCTTGTTCTTTTTTGTAACCTCTTATTTCATCAGTAGCTGTAAGAATGGTTTGATGAATTGCTTTTAACATAGAGAGAATCTGTTCTTGATCTTCATATTTTCTTAGTAATGTATTAGGTTAAAAGCTTTACAATCAGAGAATGAAAAAAAAAGATTTTGTCACTGAATAAGGAACACAGCTGGGCTTCTCTCAAGGTTGCATAAGTCTTATCTATTTGTCTGGGTTGCTGGCCAAGTCTCTTTTAGACAATAACAAATTGTAATATCAGGTTTAGCCACAAGATGTCGTCCCTACTCTTAAAGATTTTCTTTTCAATCCGAAGTTTTTATAATCTTTTCAGTTTTGCTTCTTTCTTATAAGTAAAACCCCCAATCTTTAATAAGCATAGAAGATCTTTTAGTCCACAAACTTTAAAAAATAGAATTCCATTTAGGATCAAGTTATTCTTTCAATGTTTTAAACTCCCCTGGATAGTCAGTCACTGCTGTTTCTAGAGGGAGGGGTAAAATCTCCCTTCCCTCTCCACAGGGGGAAAAGTACTTAAGGCAGCTTATGCAGGTAAAGAAAATAGCTAGGATTTAAGAGAGGTAGATCTCACCCAGTCTCGTCCGCACTGCCTTAAAATTGCCTGATGGTAAGTGTGACTTTGGCTGTCTGCAGCCTAGTGACGAGCCATATTGCTATGGTCGGTCTTTCGTCCGCTGGTCTGGAGGGCTGCCCTGGATCAAGTGGAAGAGCTACCACCCTCCCGCAATCCAACGGGGATCCCCTCCTTGCTGTTTGCCTCTACAGGGCAACTTTCAACCCTTTCCAGCGTCCTCCAGCGAAGCAAAACTGAATGCACAAGACAGAGCTTGCCTTCCATACGTCCATATCAGCTGCCTCGGCAAACCGGAAGCCCATTGTTCCAATATCTCAGGAGTTGCCACAAAGAAGAGGGAGTCAAGCTATTCTGCAAAGCACCTGAAGGCAGGACAAGAAGCAATGGATGGAAACTAATCAAGGAGAGAAGCAACCTAGAACTAAGGAGAAACTTCCTGACAGTTAGAACAATTAATGAGTGGAACAACCTGCCTCCAGGAGCTGTGAATGCTCCAACACTGGAAGTTTTAAGAAGAGACTGGACAGCCATTTGTCTGAAATGGTATAGGGTTTCCTGCCTGAGCAGGGGGTTGGACTAGATGACCTTCAAGGTCCCTTCCAACTTCTTCTTCTTCATCATCATCATTATTAATGTGTATAATAAAAGTTCTGTATCTGCGAGTGTCTGTCATTGATAACCAAACGGAGGTTTATTTCCGAATTGTCCTTGTATAACCAGAAAGAACATTAAATTTTAGGCTGTATTTTATATTACAATTTTTTGAAGTCCCACACTGGGCAGTCCTATGTTCATCTGAGAAGAGTATGTAACATAAACAGAAAAATAATTGTAGATGCAAATAAACTTCAACAAGTCAACATGTAAAAAGGCAAGCAAAAAGACCACAGGCGGGCAAAAAAGCAATTGGAGTGGGAGTGATTTCCAACTTCCTAGCAGCTTCCTCTTTGACTTTGCTTGTGGGAAGCTGTCAAGGAGCGATAGAAATCATGATCACATGCCCTAGGATGCTGCAATGGCCACAAACTGTGCAAATAAAACTGATCTGAACTTTGCAGAAATTTTAATTCCACAGAAGTAATGAAATTTTCTGTACATTCTTTAAATTAGTAGATCTTAGCTACATTGTTGTGGTATAATGCACCATTTTACCTCTATATTCTTTTAGGTTTGTACTTCTACTATCTATTTTTCAAATTATTTTAAAAAATATAATAAAAATGAAACCTAATATCCATAAAAATTCCCTTCCCTTCCCTTCTCTTCCCTTCCCTTAATTCATTTTACTTCCCCTATGCCCACTTCTTAAGCCTCCAAATCTGGTCAGAAGAGATTGCTGGTGCAATATGGAAAGGGCAGATATGACGAGAATAATAAATTTGAGTTGGAGAACAAAAATAAATATAACAGATTAGCTATTTGGATGCAATGGAAGAGAGTTCTAACAACAGATAGAGACAATAAGATTCTGGATGAAATGTCTTCTTCAGGGCAATTCAATCATTTACCTTCCTCCAATGGGGAAAGACAAAATTAGGTGCTAGATGTAGCAATATTAACCAGGAAATTGAATAAATATAGAAAATAGATAAATAAATGATCTGCTGAATATAATTTTCAAAGGAGATATTTGGAGGTATGCTAACAATTAAGGAATTAAATATAACATTAAATACTATGACTTCTATTTTGGTAGAACATTTTATCTATCCCAATACTCTTAACAGTGGAACTTTTGACATTTCCAATAGTTGCTGACAAAGAAAGTGCAGAAATCAAAAAGAAACAACTATATTTTCAAATGGCATTTAACTTCTGTATTGCCCACACTGCCAAGATATTCTATTCTTCAATAATATAACAGGGTGCAGAAAGAATAAAAATAGTTTAAGGGTATATATGTGAATACACATATGCCAACTCTAAAAATGTTACAACCGAGATGCATACTGTAAATTCTTTCTTTTAGAATTCCTACAAGAAATCCAATGCACCTATCCTTTTGAAAACCCTCTTCTCTATGATGGGAAAGCTGGGTCAAATGTCTGTTAGATATGGCACTGAAAAAGTAGCAGAAATCTTTGAGTAGTCATCTACTAAAATATATAAACATGCTTTAACAGTGGGGATGAATAATCAAAACTCTGCAGTCTTGACTGCAATGCTTGTGACAGGTTTATCTTTCTGGCCTAAAAATAACTTGGTGTATATTTGCATTAAGTACATTTTGTAGTGATGCTTGAAGAAAAAGTCAGAGGTTTGGAGCAGCAAACAATCACACTTCAACTCATAAAAAAGAGTGATTTAACAGATTGCAGGAAACAGTTCTGCTTTCCAGTCAAAGCTGATATATAGAATGATAAGGCTAGCAAAAACAGTAGCTCAATAAAGTAATGTTGCTTGCCATGAAGTCATCCCGAGCTACCCTTAATGTAAATCAGATCAAGAGGCATCAGTTTTAAAATAACTGTTCCGCTCTTTTGTGAAGTTTATTTTGGAAATCAAAAGGAGTTTGGAAACCTTATTAAGGCCATCAATCTTTCTGCAACTCTTTTGATAGACAAGAAGCTAAACGGTTGAACTAACGCCATCAACTGGCCCAACATTTTTTCCTTTTTGTCTCTTTCTGGTCTAAGACTTGATCATCTTTTTGTCTATTTCCCCACTTCTTTTTCTCACCTCCATCCATAACTGAGGTCACCCAGAGTAAATGCCAAAAGATACAGCCAACTTTTTTTGCTTATCCTAGAGAGATACCCTCCCCCCTGACAGAATGGCACAGCTTGCCGCAGACAAATTGCCACGGCCAACTCGCCATGGCCGACTCACCACGGCCAACTCACTGCGGGACAACTCACGAGTTGATTCAACAATTCAATTATTTAAAATAATTTTAAAAATATTTTAATTTTCGTCATTCACATTTCATTTTGTCCTTCCTTTTGCACCATTGCTTAATGATTCTATTCCACAATTTCTTCGATATTAGTGTAACGTTTGTCCCTGAGTTGTCTTGCAGCGAGTTGTCCATGGCGAGTTGTCCCATGGCAAATTGGCCGCAGTGAATTGTCCATGGCAAGTTATCCTAGACACAAGTCCTGACTAGAAGAACATAACAATGTGATCTTTATCAGGCAACGGTCAGTCAAGATCCTTAATAGATTTGGACTTGTTGGGCCCTATAAAAGTTGAACCAAACCCCTACATTATATTGCCTTCTTAGCACAGCCTTCCTGGGTTCTGAAGTAACCTAGATGGTTTTCTGAACCTTCAAGAGCAAAACAAGTTCATTTGATCAGTTGGAATTTGAGAAGAGAAATAAACTAATAATGAAGAGATTTGTTCCAGGATCTAAAAAACAAAGTATACCAATACTTATCCTTTGAACAGTCTGAGTCTCCACCTCCAGGAGAATTGCAATTACAGGAAGCATGCTGAGCAAACTCAGCCAAAGAACAGCAGCAAAGCAGTTAGTTACAGTGACACCCCCCCCCCATATCTTCCTTTGTGAACTCTGTGAACAAGCTGCAAAGGAAATAGAATTCTCTCTCAACTTCTTTTTTGTATTAGTTTTTTCCATACATACAATAATAATTTTTCAACCAACGTGCTGTCTGAGTTTAAATACACCAATACATGTTTAATTCCTAATCCTTTATTCTTTCCTATAACCATTGATAAAATGTCCCAAGTTTAATAATATTCTGTTTCTTCTTTGTCTTTCAATCTCATAGTCAATTTGTCCATCTCTGCACATTCTAGTATTTTTTTAATTATTTCTTCATCTGGTGGTGTTCCTTCATTTTTCCAATATTGCGCAAATATTATTCTTGTCGCTGTTGTGACATGTAAAATCAAATATAGGCTTTGTTTATCTTTTCTGCATTATAGGTAATTTAAAAAGTTCAGGTTTAAAATCTACATATTCTCCCAACATCTGTTCTAAGCCGGTATGTATCTTTTTCCAATAATTCTTTACTTTATCACATGTCCACCAAACATGATAATACGTGCCTGAGTTATGCTTACATTTCCAACATCTATCTGACATATTTTTAAACATTTTTGCTAATCTTGCTGGTGGCAAGTGCCATCTATAAAACATTTTATATAAATTTTCTTTATAAGAAGTTGACATTGTCAGTTTATAATTTCTTTCCCATAAGTTTTGCCATTTTTCTAATTCTATATTATATCCAAAAATTTTCGCCCATCTTATCATTGTTTCTTTAACTTGTTCGCTTTCCATTTCCAAAGTTAATACAAAAATATACATTTTCTTAATTAGTTTCTCATCTGAAGTTAACAAAGTCTTATCAAATGCCGTTTGTTCTTTATAAAATCCATACAGTTTAACATCTTTTTCATATCTAGTTTGCATTTGTAAATCTGACAAGTTGATACCCTGATTTTCCATTTCTTGTTTAGATTTTAAATTCCCTTCAGAATTTAGAATATTTCTATATGTCCAGATTTTTTCAAAGTCCACCAAATCTGGGTATACAAATGCTTCCATAGTTGACAACCATCCTGGAATTTTCAAATATATTTTACTTTTTATTTTTTCCCATACTGTTAACAATGCATTTCTTATATAGTGGTTTTGGAAATATTTATGAATTTTATTTTTCCCATACCATAAAGAGGCGTGCCACCCCAATTGTAAATCATGCCCCTCCAGATATAACAACCTTTTATTCCTAAGAGTTATCCATTCTTTTACCCATGTTAATACAGATGCTTGATAATACAAAACCCACTCCGGTAAACCAAATCCACTTTCCTTAGCATCTTGTAACATTTTCATCTTAATTCTAGCTTTCTTTCCTTGCCAAATAAATTTCAAAAGTAAAGAATTTAAATCTTGAAAAAAAAATTCTCAAGTTTTATGGGTATTGTTTGAAATAAAAATAAAATTTTCGGCAATACGTTCATTTTCACTGTAGCAATTCTCTCTAGTATTGACAATTGTAAATTTTTCCATTTTTCCAAATCCAGTTTTATTTGATTCAATAATTTTGTGTAATTATCTTCTTTTATTGTTGAACATCTTACTGTTAGATGTATACCCAAATATTTAACCTTTTTAACTATCTGTAATTCTGTTTTTTCTGACATTTGTTTTTTTTGTTTGTCTGTAAGATTTTTAACGATTACTTTAGTTTTTTCTCTATTTATTTTCAGTCCTGCCATTTCTCCATACTGTTCTACCTTTCCCAGTAATTTAGGAATCATCTCCAAAGGTTCTTCTAAAATAAATACCAAGTCATCAGCAAATGCTTGTAATTTATATGTTTCACCTTTTATTTCCAGTCCTTTAATTTTTGTATCTTGTCTAATATTTCTATTTAAGACTTCCAGAGTGAAAATGAATAATAATGGAGATAGTGGACATCCTTGCCTTGTACCTTTTCTTATCTCAAAGTTCTCAGTATAATCTCCATTTACAATCACTTTCGCTGTTTATTATATATTGTTTTTATCATATTTATAAAGTTCTGTCCAAAGTCCATTATTTGTAGTTGCTGAGTCATAAATTGCAAGAAAACATTATCAAATGCCTTTTGAGCATCTAGAAATATTAATGCCAGTTGTTTCCCTGGATGTAGTTCATAGTATTCTAGTACGTCCATTATCACTCTTAAGTTGTTTTTAATTTGTCTCTTTGGTAGAAAGCCATTTTGGTCTGGATGTATAAATTCAGTTAAGTATTTTTTTCAGTCTCTGCCATTATTGAAGTAACAGCACATTAATCCACATTAAGCAGCGATATCGGTCTGTAGTTTTTAATCTGTGTCAAATCTGAATCTTCTTTTGGTATTAAAGTAATAATTGCTTCCATCCATGTGGCTGGGAGTTTAGCCTCCAACAAAAGTCCATTTGAATTCTCCCTCAACTTCTTTCTTCAGTCTGGAAATATTCTATTTATTTCTCCATTCCTAAGTGAAGTGGTACCCATGCAATTTTGCATAGCGCCTAAATGAATTACATTTTTGTAATTCTTCCTCTTTGCTGTTACAGGAAACCTTCAAAATTCTGGCTTTGCAGATTGCAGCAAGAATCACTATAGAGTCTATAGTCCCTTTGCCTCTAGATGAACATTGTAAAAGTGAATCACTTTTTAAAGCTTTCTGCATTTCCTTTGCTTCTTTCTAAATTTCTTGCCTTTCTCTTATTGAACTGAACAATGTGTTAAATTCTCATAGATCACTACTATATATTTGATTGTACTGTATGTTACCTTTCAACACTATTTGTTCTACAGTCTCCATAAATTTTAAGCTGCCTATTTTCATGATATTATTAGTTTAAAAATTTAGTTAATAAACTGTTTATTAAATCATGTCATAAACCTGTTTATTAATCTATAATATAAAGATCTGAACTGAACTGGCACCATATTAAGTCTTGGTTCATAGTATACAATAACCAATATTTAAACAAGAGGGAAGTCCAGTGGACAAGAATGAAAACCAGAACTAAGAAATGTGTAAAATATTCTGCACAATTGTAACTCTGAAATAGTTGTGCAAAAGAAAAAAGATACTGAGCCTTCAAGGAAAGAAAAACATTGCTGAATAGGAGAGAGGACACTGGATCCACAAAGAGCGGAGGGTATGTCACTATGTCCTGCAAGGAGTCTAAGACAAGAGTTGTAGTAGAGAGCAATTCATTCCAATGAGGAACAAAACAAAAATGTGTTGACAACCCATCGATTTGTGAGGTGTGCTGCCTGCCAAGATCACAGACTAGGGATATGACAGAACAACTTCCAAGATTTATCAAGATTTGTTGACAAATATCTCTTCCTGCTAATCTTTGTTAGGACAAATATTACTGATTGGAGCAGCTACATTTTTATTATCATGGATTTTAAAGATGTTTCCATCAATTCTTCCAGTTCATCAAAAGAATTTGAAAATGAAATTTATTTATTTCCTGGATTTACAAAGGCCACCTAACTCAACCACATGACTCATAAACAAACCAACAGAACTATATGATACTAAAACATGCATAATATATAAATATAAAATAAAGAGTATGAATTTGTAACCAGCATCATAATCAAAGCAACCAAAAGCCTCCACCCAATTGTTCCCAAATGCCTAAGGAAAAAGCCAGGTCTTAGATTCTTCCAGAGAATAGGGGCAGTCACCAAAAAGTCATACCTCTTATCCCATCAGTTGGCAAGATCTAAAAGAGGAAACCCTGTGAGAGTGAGTGGGGCAGACCTATGCTACTTAAGGCTTTAAAGGTGATAATCAGCACCTTGAATTGCACCTGGAAGTCTATTAGCAGTCAGTTCAGCTTGCAGAGGAGAGGTACTACAGGGGTATAACAAGCTGCACTCAGAACAATTCAGGCTGCTGCAATTTGGACAACTGAAGCTTCCAAGATATGCTTCAATGGCATCCCATATACAGCACATTGCAGCAGTCCAACTGGTAACTGACCAGGGCATGAATATTCATGAACAGGGTATCCTCCTGCTTCAAAAATGTTTCAGGTGTATGAGTGTCTATTTAAATTTATTTTTATATTTCATATTTTTAAACTATCTCCCTCAGAGTATTAAAAAGTAAGGTAAGTAATTAATTGGATCATGAGATGAGATGCATCTCACAAGAACTCACAGAAAACATGCATAGTTGGAACATGTTGAGCATTGGCGGCAGGGATAATTTAATCCCACATAAGTAAGAGAGGATTCCATGAAATAAAGATCTTGGAATAAAAGCAGTGCTGTTTCTAATGTGTGCTATTGCCTGGCTAGCCATGGAAAAGTTGTGGAAATTACCTTTTAAAAGCAAACTGCAGATCTTTCAAACAGGCATGAAGTAGCAGCAGAAGAGGGCTTTAATTATCATAGCCTCAGTTGAAAGACATACTTTACCCTGATGCCTCTTGTAAGGAAGAGCATGTTCTGTTATATGTTGATCTTCTCCACCTGCCTGAGATAGCTTTAATTGGGCATGCTAAACGATTCTCAGGGGCACTCAAGTTTGAATTCAGCCTTTGTTAGCTGTTCTACATCGGTAACATTCTCAACTTCCACTAGATTGTTTTCCAGCTTTTCCCAAATCTACTATATTTGCTTGAACACATAGTCTTCTCTATCTCTAGTACTTGACATCAGCATAGTCTTTCTTGGGGGTTTGACTGCTGCACTTGGTGGGATCAGAAGTTACTATTTTGTTGGTTAGTGGTGAGAAACACTGAACTGGCTTTAACTTTATGGCTGTAATTAATCACTGTCTTTGGGGTTGCTGTTCGGGGTTGGTAGAATTGCTTTAGAAAGTCAAACATAATATGGATGTATGGCTGCTCTGAGGAATATGCACTTCTCATCAGCCTTCAGTACCATCCATTATTCTGGACCAGCTTCAGGAGTTGGAGATGGGTGGTACTGTGTTGCACTAGTTCTCCTCCTTCCTCTGGGGTCAGTTCCACTCAGTGTTGATAGGAGAGATGCTGCCGGGTTAAGTCCTCTCTTCCCTCTTAGTTAACATCTACATAAGGCTGCTGGGTGAGGTAATTTGACCATTTGGAATGTTATATCATTGGTATGGTGATGATACTCAGCTTTTTATCTCCACCCCAGGCTGCTTCAGGGATGCCATGGATGTCCTGTCCCAGTGCCTGGGGGAATGTCAGCTGGCACAGACCTAGAGGCTCACCTTTTTGCTATAATCTGCCCTCTGGAACATTCTCCCTCCAGAGATTAGGATGATCCCAAACCTTTTGGCCTTTTGGAAAGCCTTGAAGTCCTGATTATGTGCCTGGATCTGGGGTCTCAAATTTATGTAGGGCCTTGTTTTGCTGTTATGTTAACATCTATTATTATTATATTTCTCAGCTGCATGTTTAATTTTTCTATTCATATATAGAAAAATTAAACACCTGCAACTGAGAAAATATTATCTATAATTTTTGTTTTGTGATTGTAATTTGGTTTTTAATTGATTTTATGACTGTTCTGTGTCAAGAGTCACTTATTTGAGATGGGCATTCATACAGAGTGAGTAAGTAAATAAATAACTGGAACACAAGCCTATCTAGCATGCTTAGATTCTTATTCTAAGGCTTGAATGACTTGAATAGTCATAGACCATAGTTCTATGGGCCAGCAAAGCACTTTTTCTGCTTTCTTTTTCCCTTGCTTTGTAAAAACATTTACATCAGCTTGAGCTAATCAGCTAGATAAAATAGCTGGTCTGCTCAGTAGAGCCTTCATTCATATATGAATAGGGGAAGTGTTAAGATTTTGTTTCAACCAGGAGTTAGCAAGGCTGATTCAGAGAGAGGGAGAGAGACTTGAAGTTGTTTTTAAATCCCAAGTGACCCATATTATTCTACTGTTTCCTCTTTCTCACTATACACATACACATACAGATTAAATGCCCCTTAACAGGCAGCTTAGTTCATACCATTTCATTATATTCTTACAGTCCACAATAAATTTGTTTTATAGTAAAACCAGCCTGCTAAAGAGACTAAATCATGTGTGGAACAAATACAAATGCAGATTTATTTGGTTTCAAAGAAGATGCAGATTGCGGTGAATCTTGAGGAACCATGAAATGGCAGGATAAAAAAGTTGTGATTTTTCAGCTGCTCTAACAGCCTGATGTTATCAAGCAATCTCATCTTTTAATGAACGATTCCTCTGTAATCTAGTCCTGCAGAGAATTCTGGAATCTCTTAGAATTAAGTGCATCCCAGTTTGGCAAAGTGCCAGGGTTTTTTACAATTTAAGTCACTATAAAGGGAGTAGTTATATCCATTCACAGGACTAATACAACTGATACTAGGGGTTAGATATAACCTAGGGCTTATAGGGGGTTAGATAGAAAAGATTGGAGTAACATATAGAAGAACAGAAGTCACTTAGGGCAAAGAACAAGCACCTTCAAAATAATATGGCAATTATGAGAAATCAACATGAACAAGTTTTGCCAGATTGTTTCACTGGGTAACTTAGCACATTGTGAGAATGCTCTAGATGCACTTTTACACGATTTCATCAAAATCTGACAAAGTATCCCATGACATTATGAATAGCAAGCTTATTAAATGCAGATTGGATGGCATGACAATTACTGTAAGTGAATGTTTTCTCTTACTTGGGGAGAGCTGACACAAGATACACCTGCCAAGGAATAACTCCCAACAGTGGAGAAGGATTTGGGGTCTGAGAATCCGATTTTAATGATCTCAGCAGTTTCCTGCATTTCAGGAGAACCAAGACATGGCTTTCTACTCTGCTCTTTCTTGTAACTCTTACCAGGTGACAACCATGAATAAGAAGAGAACCATGAATAAGAAGAAGAACTGTTAGAAAATCAACTATGCAAGGTCACACAAAGTGAGATCCACAGTCCTCTTGTCTTTGTGTTTGGAGCTGTCATAAGTAACACAATACCTCTGAATCTTTATGGAGATGTTTTAAAATGAAAGAGAGCTAGGGTAGAAAGGATGTTTCTCCCCATATCCAAGACTTAATGCGTCTCTTTAAGGACTAGACTCTAAACACATTCTGGAAATTCTGTTGTTCCTTCCCTCTCCTTAAATCTAGAGAGGTAAAAAGATATAGAGAAGTGTCACCACATTCAAATGGGGATGAATTTCTGGGCTAAATGGCCACAATTTAATTTTCTGGTATCCTGACAAAGCCTGGATTCCGGCTTTATTTTATAACAAGAATAAACAGCCCTTAATTAACAAAGAGCAAAGAAGAATGTACAACAGCTTTCGCAATGAATTTCCAAAGAATATCAAACAGTAGTCTCTCTTAGGCCAATCAGAAACTAGTTCTCTTGGAATTTCCTCAAATTCAACCAATTGGAAGTTTATCTGAGTGAAGAAGCAATCAGAAATCAGCTTTCTCAGATTCCTGTGACATGGACCAACTACACATCAGCTTGATTGGAAAATTTATTCAGAATCCAGATTGTTCAATTATAAATACAAGCGTTTAAATACTCCCTGCTCAGTTGCTTGTGACTTGCCAAGAAATGTGCTACGGAGCAGATCACTTTGCATCTGAGAATGCCAACCACAGTTGCCAGTGAAACATCAGGATACTAGAAAATTAGACCATGTGAATTAGCTTGAAAACTGATTACCATTTAATTGATGCAGACCATGAAAGCCTACATCAGAATATTGTTCAAAATCTGTTGTTTTCATAATTTATTTTTGTTGAGAATGATTGTAGAAATGTACCTGCAGAAGGTTACCTATCTAGGGGGAAAAATCACCAGTATTCACCTAAATTCATTACAGAAAGGTGTTTATTTTCATATTTATTTATGGAAATAAATAACAGCAGGAAATACTTTGATAATCCAAATCCCTGCCATTCGTTTATGCATTATATTAGCTGCTGCTGTTGGTTTTTTTTTTACATAAAAAGGAGGTCTGCTTAGGAAGGACTGTTTTGCAATTGTGCTTTAGATGTAATTACCTGACAGCATTAATTACAATTCAGAAAATAATACATCTTCATGGGAGTTTAGTAACAGACTTGGCCCAGTCACTGAATCAAACAGAGTGCCTGGGCTTTGCAGTAAATATTAGGTTAACCACTTTACACTCTTGTTATATATATATATATATATATCGGTGACAAGAATGAGGTATTGGCATTTATAATGAATTTAAATTTCTTGTTCACAGGTATAAGGGAGCAGACTTCAGATAATGCATGAATTGCCCAGAATTGTAATAAATATGAGCTTATATATTCATGTGTGCTAAAAAAACACACACCAAAGTCATCAAAGCAAGACATACTGGAAATGTACCAGACATCCCTGAAATCTATGCATACTCATATCCAAGTGAATTCTAAGGACTTGTCAGTAGTATATTTTTACAGAGAAGCACATTTCGAGCAACTAGCCCTCCAGCCATTTTTTTTCCCAGTTATTGTTTGGTCATAATCATTCTGCTATTCAGTTTTTTGTAATCTCTGTTTGAAAAACCTAAAACAATTCACAATGCAACAGACAATATCAAACTATTTCTACATTCTCAATGGTGGCAAAATAAAAATTCATTTCTCCAGAACAAAGTTCCTCAGATGTTCAATTAGTTGTTTGATTATCAAGATACAAATGGAACCTTCAACCACAACACAATTATTGCATTGTAATTATACCATATAATTGTGTTTTAATGCATGTGCCCAGTTTGGTCTACAGCAACCCTAAGTATTACCACAAAGACAAAACTCTTCAGGAGTATTGTTATATCAACTACAATATATG
Source organism: Azemiops feae (assembly GCA_023970755.1). Classification (NCBI taxonomy): domain Eukaryota; kingdom Metazoa; phylum Chordata; class Lepidosauria; order Squamata; family Viperidae; genus Azemiops; species Azemiops feae. Next base: position 44,673 of record JALGBA010000475.1, on the reverse strand, counting down.
CTTGTGAAACATGGAAGTGTACAACCAAGATGATTAAACAATTAAATGTTTTCCAACAATGCTGCTTGAGAAGAATCCTCTGCATCTCATATCATGACCATATCACTAATGAAGAGGCACTATAAAGACCAGATTCAGAATACCTATCGAGAACTGTGAATGAACATCGAATGAGGCTTGTTGGCCATATCTTACATACACCTAAAGGCTGACTATGTTGGATACCTTCTGGAGGAAAGAGAAAATGAGCTGCTGCAAATGATCAAAACCACTGGAAAATACTTCCTGCCCAATGTGCTCTGCACAGGACCTGATGATGATGATGAATTATACCATGTAGAAAACCTTGGCTAGCAGCGTTTGGATTGCTGGCTCTTCCAGAATCCTCCATCAGTTTCCCCTCACCTTGTGTCACGATGCCTTGTGTCTGGCCAGGTCCAGTGCCAACTTCCGCTCTCCACACACGTGAACGCAGCTAGCTCCCCCCCCCCCGCTGAAGTGGTGCCCATTTATCTACTTGCAATATTGCCTGCTTTCAAACTGCTTGGTGGACAGGATCTAGGGACTGAGCAACAGGGCTTACATTGTGAATAATTCAATTCCACTCAGTTGCCTTATTACCATTAGCAATTGTCCTGCACCCAACAGTTATGTCATAGAATATCAAGTATTCTATGCAAGAGAAAGGGATGTATGATTTCTAAAAGAAGGGCTGGTGCTCCTTTTTTTACATTAGAGGGATATCATCATATCACAGGAGAGGAGGTAGTGGAATTACTGATCCTTCTGTCTTTCACTGGTCTGAGAAGATTAAATAAAATTGGTTCTTAAGCCTATAGAAAGTGCAATATATTTGATTTCTTATTTTCCAAGCATTCTGCAGAAAATTGCAACACTGATATTCCCCAAATTTTAGCAACACAATTTCAGGAAATTCCAGGAGTCAAAGTTAAAAGTTAAAAAGGCAGATTTCAATTGAATCTTATAAAAAATTATTAAGAGTAAGAGCACAATTATTCAAATTGGCAAAAAAAAATCAAAACAAAACTGAAAACAGCAGGACAAACAATGTTCACGTATGAATCCCTATGACCTGCCCCCAAAATATATACTATCCAAGTCAAGGTGAATTATTTTAACAGACGACATAAGAATCATAAACCTTAACCACACATCTTTTCTGGTAGCCTAGACTGGAAAAACATATATCACTTATGTATTATTCTTGGTTCATATACATGATCAATTTCTATGAGCAAAATGGCCAAAACTGGCAGAAGTATTAATGTTTTAGTGTGCAATTATGACTTTTATATTCACATTGGTTGATATAAGCATATATTTTCAGTCCTAGTTATTATCTGTATTATCTTTGTCTTATTATTATGCCCTATCTACATCTTTCCTTACTTGTTTCCCACACTTGAAATATAGACTTATTGTGATTTGCCCCTGAGAACCATGGTGGGTAGAAATTTTCTCTCAGATGAAGATGGGCATGTGAAAGCTGCATAATTAAAGCCATTTTTTTAAATGTTGTGACTCATACATCCATGAAAGATTCTGTAACAACAATGTACATTCATTAGTACTTTATTTATTTATATCTTCTCATTCTCATACTCATGCTTAACTTATTGTATTATAAATTAATAAACTACCTTATTATATTATACTTATTTATTGCCTTTCCTACAGCTCAGCTCTTCCTTTGCTTAGGAGGTGAAAAGAAGCCATAACTCTCCTTGCTCAACATAGGAATCTTCTAATTCTCAGTGCCATTGCAGATCTATCTATAGTATATTGTTCTCCTCAAAACTCTATAAAATCAGCATTTTGCCTTAATGGTTCTCATGAAATTACCAAGATTAACAGTTCTATTATTCTACTATGCTACCCAAGCATATTTTTCACCCCAGCCCTGACATCAATAACAAGTTACTGCAGTTGTATTGTTCCTTCAACTGAGGCCATAGGGTGGCATTGTATCTCTCAGCCATTCACTGATCTTAACACTTTTAACTAAAAACTATATTTAAATGCAGTAGGTCATATAAACAGTTTGATCTTTCAAATACATTTAATCAATAAGTTCTATACATCTTTTCTCAACTTGAAAACAATTAGCCTCAAACTCCAGCTTTTTCCTTGTGATATTTCCTGCTAGGCTGACAGATATAGCAATTAAACCCTATCTGTTTTCAGGGCACAAATAATAACAGTTGACAGTCAACTTCTAACATAATGCATGGGAAACCTATTAAACATAAAACTTGTGGCAGCAATAATGTGTCCTCAGGCTGAACTCTGCCATGAAGCTGGGGCTTCAGTACCAAAGCTATGGCTTGTTTCTTTGCTGTGGGACTCCAACCCAAATTGATCTAGATATTATTAGACAGCACAGTTCTCAGCAATATCTTTGCCCCAAAAACTCATAAAGAAATTAAAATATTGGCAACAAAAACAATTCCTGAATAGCCATTCAAGCATTTTTGTTATGTACCATGAAGGTTAAAGTTCACACACTGCCCTAAACAGTAATAATGTTGGCTTAGTGAACTCACTCACTGTGATTTGTAAATCACGACTTTTGGTTTGGCATTTTTGTATAAACCTGGCCAATTGTAATTTATTCAATAATCATGGTTTAACATTTGGGTGAATCAGGTCAGGCTGTCCTTTCTCCCCCTTTCCTCCCCAAAATGTTTTGCATATATCACATATTATTAAACTGTAAAAATGTTTTTGCAACGAAACACATATTAGTATTAACTATGTCAACCTGTCTGAATTTTCAGAGACATCTATGGATGAGTAAATAAAAATTCATAAGAGAACTGGAGAAGGGAAGGAATGGGATCTTTCCTTCAACCTGAAGTAGCTTTCAGTTCTACAAAGAAAATCCTTAAAAACATTCCTAGATGTAACATATAGCAAATCCCTTGTAAGTGAGCTTAATCTAACAAAGCCTGTCATCTCTCCATACTTTCTGTATTTTGTATGGCCCATACTGACTTTATGGTCTTAGTATGTCCATAGACAAATGTACTTCTTTTTTTTTTTAGTATGTAAAGTGATCGTTTTTGAATGAAGTGGTTCATATAGATTCAAAACAGAATGATTGATGGAGTCCATTAACTTCCATTTTAAAATATAACAGCAGAAAATGTACATATATATAAATGCAGGTGTTGTGTAAAAATGCACATATTTTGACATATTGTATATATCATCCCCATCCACCAAATTGTTTCTTTAATGATGTAAACATTTGCCCTTTTTTGTCATTTATTTATTTAATTTCTATGTTGCCCATTTCACTCTAAAGACTGTTTTTGATCAAGCAAAATTTAACAAGAACACATATTCTTACTCTGATCTTGATTCAGGGATTGACTGAGTGTGTGAGGGATAAAAACTAAATTATCTGCTGTAATTTTTTCAACACAATGTATATGGGTCAAGCAGGGAGCTAGAACTAAACTCTGAGCAGTTCAATCACAAAAATGTCCCAATTGAGGAGCATTTCTTTTTTCACACACACACACAAACACCAACCCAAATTTTAAAACGGCAGTGATATTGGACTAGGAAAATCTCATGCTTGAAGTTGAGAAAGAATATAGCATCTGGAGTCTGAAAATGAAAGCAGTATTTGAAAAATTGGATGTCTTGGAGATGAGCAAGAAAATCCTAGCAAAACATTATGGACAAAAAAAGTTGATTGCTGAAATTTGAAGTAATTCTGAGGTTGAAATCAACAAATTAATTCAAAACTGTGCTTCACAAAAAGAGATCTGGGACAAGCTAAGACAGAAGTACATATTCACTCATGAATGAGCAACAGTACATTAATGTACATAAAATTGAAATTAACAGGGAATGGAGATTTAATGGAACATGTGTCAGAGTATTTCTCTATTCAGAGGACCTAAAATAAAATAGGGTGAACCTTTCTGATGATCTAATCATGAAATTATTAAGGTTGTTATCAAAAAATATAAATATATAGTAGAGTTAATCAAACTTCAAGATGAAATTTCATAATGTAATTGCCAACTAGAAGCCTATAGTAATTTTCTAACATGGCAAAGTTATATATAAAAACAAATGCAGATTTTGTGTAATTTTGTTTAATTGCAAAATGCATATGCATTCTGTAAATTCATGATTGAATAGGTTAATGCTGGGAGAGATTAAATATAGACAAATCAAATATCACCCTGAATTTTAATAATTTTGTAGATTTTGAAGTTCACTGAATGCTGCAAGTCACTTTGCTCTGTATCAGTGGTCATATAGTCACTATATGACATGCGTAACATTACTACAAAGCAACAGCTTATTTCACTCACACAGCATGGGGCATACAAATTAAAAACCAACTATGAAAGAAAAAAATTCAGAGATTTTATTACTCTAATATGAGACCATATCATATTAATAAAATGGTGCAATATTACATAAAGAGAAATTATAAATTTCCTATTTTGCATTCAGGGGCATATAACAATACTTATGTTCATTCAAATATTTTATATTATAAACATATGTTTATAGATCATCAGAAAAGAATAGTTAAAAGTCTCAGGGATTAATATTTTGTCATCTCAGGAATTCTGTTCTGCCTAACCAAATTTTCGGATTTCATCTTTATTGGCACAGCAACCAAACAAGATAGACACAGACTTCAACTGATAGTTAGGACTGCTGAAAGAAGAATTGCAACCAGCTTGCCTTCCATTGAGGACCAGTATACTGCATGAGCCAGAAAGAATGCTGTGAAAATATCTACAGATTCCTCACAACCTGGACATAAACTGTTTCAATCACACTTGGCCAATAAAGAATTCTAATCTATTCTGTTCTGTTCTGTTGTTATTGTTATTTTTATTATCAAACAATTGTTGCATAAGTCAGGGGTCCCCAACCTATTGGTTGCGGCCCGGGACTGGGCTGCAGGCTCTTGGCCAGTGGGCTGCAGAAATGGCTGGCCGGAGCACGCATGCATGGGTGCACAGTCTCCCTCACTCACGCTAGCGCCCGTGGCCCCATTTGCAGATGTCCGTGGCCCGTTTGCGCATGAGCGAATGGGGTCACTAGCCTGGGTGGGTTGCATGGCCCATTTGCACATAGGGGGTGCTTGGCTGTTCGCACATGCGCATGCACGAATGGGGTCGCTAGTGCCGCGCCAGTGTGTGTGGCCCTGTGCGCATGCGCACCAATTTTGAAGCTGCTCTCCTTCCGTCTGGTCCGTGAGCCTGGAAAGGTTGGAGACCTCTGGCATAAGTTACAGAAAGGCCATAATCATTATACAGATAGTCTTCAACCTACAACTGATCCCCCCCCAAACTGTATTTATGACCCAAGTCAAAGTTCTAATGGCCATCCCCCTTTGGTCATATGATCGTATGCTAGTTGCTCAGTCACCAACCTACATTTATGGCCATTTGCAGCATCCTGTGGTGATGTGACCATGTTTTACAATGTTTTTGCCGATAATTGAGATTTACTTCCGATTTTCAGCAAAAACAGGCCACAGCGAAAAATGGGTTCTCTTTACAACTGTGATATTTGCCTAAATGTCATAAAAACAGGTCCAGTCACATGGTGACCCTCTTTATGACCCTTGCAACTAATGACCTTAATGGGCAGGTTCCATTATGCTCATAGGTTGAAGATTATCTCTATAAACCTTCTGCAAGGAATTCCATTGGACTGCTTCTCTTCATTTAGCTTGGAAATTAATATCCTAACTTGGATTTGTAAACAAGTGTCTATTAGCTTTTGTAAGGCTGTTTCTCTCCCAATAGTTTCCTAGGGCATAACCTTTAAAAATAATAATATAACCTGTGTGACACCACCCCATGAATAAAACTCTCCAACCATGCTTTGACTGAGCTGAATGAAAGAGCTTAGGCTTAGGGGCATGACTATTGCAGACAGATTTGGGTGTCACTCATTTTTTAACTGTGGTTTTAGGCCTTTCTAATCTCTCATTTGCTGATTGTACTAGTATTCATAAACAGTTCCCTAGTTTATGCTATCCTCAAAGGTGCTGTTTTGGTCCCTTTTCTATTTATTAATTATAAAAAGGGGTTTGGAGATGCTCTGAAGTGCAGCACCACTAATATGATAAAACTAATTTCAAATGGTGGCAGTAGCAAAATATGTGCACATAATTATATTTAGCCTTCCTGAGTTAGTCTGATTTGACAAAGGTTAAATGCTCATTCTCATCATGCTTAAATAACTGCATAATTCAGGGCTATCCCAGAAGGGTGTTCAGAAATTACAATTGTACAATGTTTAGCTATTAAGTGCCATCAAGTCAGCGTTGACTCTTAGCAATCATGTAGATATTGTCCAGGACAATCTGTCCCTAACCTGGTCCTTCAGCATTTCCAATGATGCATCCATCACCACTGTAAGTGAATCCATCCACCTGCTGTTGGTCATTCTCTCCTCTTTCTTTCTGCTATCCCATCATTAGACTCTTATCTAGAGAACTAGGTCTTTGCATAATGAGCCTAAAGTAGATAATTTGAACCTAATCGTTTGTAGTATCAATTCATACTGCACAGGAAAAGGTAATGGCAAACCAGTAGCATATCTTTACCAGGAAAACCACATGGATAGAAACCATCTACAGTATTAGACTGCTATTGATGAGGCAAATAAAGACCTGCAAGGTGTTGGTTTTAGCTATTAATGACACGAGTCATTTACAAGTATCAAAAGATTCTTTATCTAAATCTGTCCAATTATTCAAATCTGCGGAAATGTTCTTTTTAGGATCCTGCTACTGGTAGAGATCTAGGAAAAGTGGCTTTATTATCCTGTTTCAGTTCTGTGAAATGTGAAATGCATTCCTGTCAAAGTTATGATAGGCCTAACTATTTCTTTTTAAAAAAAACGTTTTAAGTTACATGTTCTTAATGTGGCATTTTAAAATCTCAGTTGCTTTATTACTGTTTTTAAAGTTTTACATTATTTTTATTGGTACTATTTTATTTTTATTAGCTGTATGTGGCCTTGTATTGTATTTTTGACCTGCTGTTTACTGCTTTGTAGGCTTCTGCAGTGGAGGAGGAAGAGAAGAAAAAGGAGGAGGATTGATCTATAATATAAAGGTAACATCTGTGCTAGCTAAAACCCTACCACTTTATCTTTTGGAGGATCATAAGACCTGGTTCGTCATCCAAGCACTGAGCTAGGATGGTGGTTCAGCTGGGAGGCTGTTTGGTCTGGGGAGAAGGGTATTTCCAATTTTAATCTGTGTTTGGATGGATTGTTGTCAGCCACCTAGAATCATTATATAAGCTAGGTAGCCATATAAGTCCTATAAATAAATAAAATAAATATATATATAAATAAATAAATTTCTATAGCATTCACATGGCACATAAAGCACAAGAAAGGTTGTGTTATAGTCCCATCTATGTACACTGATATGTTTTACTCCATTACCACCAAGTAAATATATAACAAGTATAACAAGTATGCATGAACAAAGATGTCCTTAAATGGTGATAGGCTGAGAACATGAAATAACTACAATAGTTTTGCTTTTATTTCTTAACATGGGTTTTAGACCGAGAAATCCTAAGGCAACAGAAAATAAAGCCACAATTTCCTTGACAATCAGATTTAGAATTAATCAACAAGCAAACAAAAGGCAGTTTAAGAAAATAAATAGAAATGCCTACTCCTCATTTAGACTAGAAAGATCAATCTGAATGCTCAACATTCTACTTAAATTGATGCTCAGAAATATTTCTCCTTCTTCTTCACACCAACTCTCCACAAAGAACCATGAGCTTAACCAAACTTTGCCATCATCATGCCACAACTCTGATTTAAACATTCAGCTGTTAAAATTAATAAAGCTTTTGATTGATTTAGTTAGCACCTGTTTCTATGGTGACACTTGCAACCCAGAACCGCTCCATCAGCCCATAAGAAAAAAGTCACCAACGAAGTCAATGGAAGCCAATTGCAGAATCCTCAAGAGATGAGAGGCCTGATCCTTTCCCAGAAGAGTGCTGCTCTCTATCCTTTCTTCTGCACTTATTTAAGATAGAGGATTATACACAGAGATGATTAAGAGTTCATTGCTGATGAAAACAGCCATGCTCTTCATGTCACAGAAGCAGCTTGCTAGTCTAACATGCTAGTGGGATATGCTTTTCACACTGCTACTGTACTGCACAGAAGGAACAGCTGTCTCTATACCATGTTCATCACTGAACAGATTGTTTTCTTCACCGTCCCTGCTGCTTCACCTCAGGCATCAAAGCATCTTTAATGAGAACACCTGGAGCCTGGAGAGATAGGGCTGCTTGCATTTGCCTAGGATGGGCATGTTTGGGACTTTCTTTCACAGTGAATGTGTCAAAGAAAACTGTATCTCTTAAGTGCTCTTCCAAGTAGCTGATGGAATTAAGACAGAAGAAAGGGAAAGTGACCCAGTGTTTACCTATGGGCTTCCCTAAAATGTTATATGTTCAAGTGTCCAAGTATGCACTTGTACCCCTCTAGCCTTGAAAAAGATCAAATTTGTAGGTTATAAGTCAATCACCAACTCTGAAGGCGTATTCCTAAAGTTGGTGCTCATTGAATAAAATTCAATTTAGGAACTTTCTCTCACCAAGGGAAAAAAACAGAAGTATCACGTAAAACTTTTCCTGTAAGATAATGTTTTCACAATGAACAGAAGAACATATAAATAGTCTCACTGGACTAATAGAAGGCCTGTCTTAATCCAGCTTTCTTGATTAAGAAGATGAAAAATTAGCCTTCCATTCTCTGTTAGTATTTGAAGAATGCTGCTCTGAACCCACAGTTAACACGGAATCTTCAAGATTAAGAACTCTTGGCAGACCTGTTCTCCATGAATATATCCAATTCCCTTTTATACAAGTATACAAGTTAATGGTCATTATATACAGCGTGAAGAAGCACTTTGTCTTTTCTTCTGATCAGTTTTCTGACCAGTTTCATCAATGAGAACTGGTCACAACATTTTGAGGGGGGAAGAAAAACGTTTCCCTGGTTCCATTCTCATTACTTTACACACCTTAGTCCTGTCCCTTTCCAATTCAGAATCTTTTTAAAGTGATAGAATTTCAAATACTCTAGTCTTCCTTCATGACAATGGTGCTTAAGCCCCCTGATCAGTTTGGTTTCCTCTTCTGCACTTTCTCTTTCTTTATCATGTTCTTTTTCAAGTGTGGCAACCAGAATGGAATTCCAAATGCAGACATGCCATAGATTTGTGTAAGGCTATTAAAATGTTTATAGTGCTATTTTCAAACCCTTTCTAATGATCATTAATACAGAATTTGTTTCTTTCACAGCTACCACACACTGAGTCACCAGCCATTAAGCTATCCACTATGATCCCAACATCTTTTTCTGATTAGTTACAGGCAGCTCAGGCTTTTTATTCCAAATAATTGTTCTAGGAGAAATAAAACTTAGAACAGGAAAACTTCAAAGAGCATTCATTTTGCTTCTCTCTATTGTTGCCCATGATTAAAAAAGCAGCAAACAAAATGTGATAGTATAATTTATTCCTTCCCTATTTTAAAGTATTTAAAAGAATGTTTATTGGATTGCTTTGTAAACTAGTTCAGCCTCCACCTAGTTACTTGATACTCCTCAATGTATCCGGGATAATATGATAAATTTATTTCTAATTCACTCCATTATCCTTTAAATATTTTAATGATTCATTGAATGAAAGAAAAAAAGCTACTTCAAATGAACAATTATGCTGCATTGGAGTAAAGGCTGATTATATTTAAACACTTCTTGTATGGATAACAGGACATATTGACCTTCTACTTTTAGGAGCTAATTTGGTCTTATCTCTTAAATAATTTTAAACTGCAAATTACCATGAAAACTTAAAGGGCCTTAAAAACAGTCATCAACAGATATTATTCCACTTTAGAGAAGCATTTTTAATGTGTGCTGTATTTTGAATTGTAGTTAAGCCACGTACCTTCTGAAATTTAAAATAACACTATAATCAACAAAGGTAAGTAGTGAATGATGAATTTTCTAGCCATTTTTGTTTCAGATTAGGGTACTGAAATTTTCATCATACAGTAATGGATCAAAGTTCTGCCAAAACTTTAGAATAAGACTGAATTCACCCTGAAGGGTGTTGGAAAATAATATCTAATTTGTAACATGGTCTTACAAAATAATATGCAATATGGTCCACAAAATGACACTATACCTTTGTATCCAAGCAAATACAGTGTCTTGGGTTCCTCTTCCCATTTGCAAATGGAACAAGAAGTATCTGAAAAGAGTAGAATTCTGATAGGAAGAGAAACAGCCTTTATTTGAGATCAGAAAGGCCAGTTACCTTTTCTGAATGGTTTTATTAAAGTGATTTCTATTGCAATAAATTATTCATTATGCATTTCTTTGTTATGTGCACACACAAAGCCATCAGGTCAAATGAGCAAATTAGATTATATACTAAAATAGATTAAAAGTGATCATCTCTGGCTAACTTCCCCTACTTCTGTAGTGAACTGGGTATGTATTTACACATTTTCTTCATTTCAGAGTTAGATACAAATGCATCTCATCCGTTGACCTTGCATACCTCACTCTTCCAGCCTGGCCTCTGATTGCTACAACAGAAGTTAAGAAATTAGTGGTACAGGCAAGCATACAAAGCAGTGGAATGCAATTATAACTCCATTTGCACTTTAAAAAAAACAACTAATATTGATTTCTGGGTATCAATTTTAGCTGTCCTTTTTCCTGCCACCGATTCTTCTCTAGTAATCTCAAAACACTAGTCTTTGTCAATTATTGTTCCTGTTTGTTAAAAGAAAAAAAAAAAGCTCTTGCACAGTCCCTGAAAATTATCAACCTACTCATCTCCTAGGTAGAATCAGCAAACTACATTCAAGACATCCTGATTTAAAACTTTTAAGATTTATCATATGTAGGTATAACCTTGGTGGACAAGAGAAAGAGCTGCAGAGACTGCAAAAGAAATAGGGGCATGGCAAACATCTCAGAAAAGACCCTCCCTCCCTAGTTTCTTATTTTATGCTGATAATGTAATTTTTCTTTCTCTGTGGTGGGATTATGCATTAAGTCTTTTGCAATGTATTGTAAATGTATTGTCTTTAAATTATTCTAAAGCCACAGTTGTGCTCTACTCCAAAACCTAGTTAGACATAAATAGCAGACTTATGGCCAAGTTATCAAGCAAGTGAGGTAATACAATTATCTCAGGAGATACATTTCAGGATTCAAGGATATGGAATTCCTAAACCCTGCAGGTCACTGAAAATGGCAATCTGCCATTTTTAGTGTTATTTTAAATTATTTTAATCAAATCTGCGGCCAATGTATATCCTTGGCAGTGTTGATTTCCCAGCGGAAAACATTTGTTCAACTTCTTCATTGTTCATAGACATTTGCACATAAAGACAAAGGCTATTATCTTGAAAGGGTGAATCTAAATTCCTGAGAGTGATTTTTAGTGCTTCTGTTTGCATTCAGAAGGCAACACGATGAACTGAAGTTCGCCTTACTTTCTTAGAAGCCTGTATTTGTCAGAGCAGATTTGTGTATTGCCTTAAGCTGATATATTGTCCAGAAAATGCAGTCTCCTAAACTGTTTAGGACTAACATCATTCCAAGTGGATGGTTTAATTGTATAAGGCCCTTCTTCATCTCTCACAGCATCAAGTGAAAATGCAGAAGACAAAGAAACTATACAATAGTATCTATGGGTATTGATAAACAGCAGTAGAACCACCTGTTTTTACGCTGTTGGGAATCCTACTAAAATTTTCTCCCCTGTTCTTCTTTCCTCAAGGCACTACTGTAGAGTGCCTTTTCTTTGGCCTATTTAAACACTTTACCCTTTGCAATTAGATTTGCAGATTTGCTGAGGTCCTCTACACCCAAGCCTTTATTGATCTGCGGTGACAGTGCCACATATGTTACTGTACTCTTAGTGGTATATTAAGGGTGGGCTGACGATTGGCTCACTACAGGTATAGACAGTAATAAAATAGTCCATTATATCCTGACTAGATTTTTGATGTGCTGTTTTTATTTTATGGTATTTTGCTTTATTTATATTACATCACCATATTTTAGTCTTTATAGTTTTAATATAAATACAAAGTACAGTTCTTATAATTAGATTACTAGTACCATAAAATCCTACAATTCTGTTATAGAACATAATTATATTATTACTATGTTATTCTACACCTTAAATTCTTATTGTTTGAATGATTGCAATATTACATATTTTTACTAATCTAAAATAAAGGTTGACTATGTTCATGAGTTTAGAACAATTTCCAAATATTCCCAAGGCAATTTGCAGCGAAAAAAGCAACAACCGAGACAAGTAAAGTCAATGGGGAAACCAGATTCACTTAACAACCTTGTTACTAACTTAACAACTGCAGTGATTCACTTAACAACCGTGGCAAGAAAAAATCATCAAATGGGGCAAAACTCACTTAACAACTGTCTTGCTTAGCAACAGAAATTTTGGGTTGAATTATGGTTGTAAGTTGAGTACTACTTGTATACTATTCCCTTCATCTTCCTGACTTCCTATTTTTTAAAAAAATAGATTAAAAATAAAAGATCTATACAATCTGAAGAGAATCTGCTATAGACATAATGCAAAGTTTCAACTTTTCAATAATAAATTTCCAGTTATAAAGAAAACAAGAATTACCACTGTGTTATAAGAATATACAATATCATGCCATTAGGACATAAGCGTTTTTTCAGAAGAAAATTACACCACTTGAGATTTTTTTAAAAAATCTTCCTTAAAGTTATTTTTAATTACAATAATTAGCAACAGTTAATATACCAGAAGGAACTGACTACAGAAGAAGGAATGCTACTTCCAGCTTTTTTCCTTGATTAATAAATATTAAAATTAATGAGAGACTTTCAAGACCCTATTGTTAAGAAACGTGTAAAGATTCCTGTGAAAGAATTTGTATAGGAGTAAAATGGTACACAAGCTGCTACAATTATTCTGAATGCTTTACTCTTTTCAGCCAATTATGAAAATTGTGAAAAGTATTAATATCTAATTTTAATTTGCTCTGTAGTGCCATTAACAATAAAAAAAGTTTAATTAAGGTATGTATATGAAAAAGAAAAAAGAAAAGGGGGAAAACTTGGCTGCAATTTTAGAGAATAATAGAGAACAACTAGATAGTTCTTCTTTAAATGCAGGTTGCTTTATTAATTGATATCTTAATTAGACTTTAGTACTAATATCAAATCATAGTTGGAAACACCTAAATTTTTAAACATACAGTATTGTCAAATGGAGGCATAAAGGGAAATAAATTATTCTAAGTAGTTTTACTTAAAATTTGTAATTCATGAAAAGGAAGATGAGAGACAATGTAATAGATTTAATGGTAGTAGCCATCCTGTACTTGTTTTATTTAATTTCTTAATTTCCAGGCATTTAAGAAAATGTTTTGAACTACAGGTCAAACTACTCCAGTCTACCAAAGAACTATGCTAATTCATTTTTGGACTATTAAGAAACATTGGAAGTCAAAGGTGATCATAGTCCATTGAATGGTATGGCTATTATTCATTATTCCTGACTTACATATTCATTTTATTTCCACACTTGTCTCAGGTCAAATGTATTTTACAGGTATTTGAAGCACTGTAAAACTTGCAAATTCACTTTTGATAGTGCAAGGGGCAAGAAATTATGATGGTCCTATTATGATATTGCTGCTTCTTCAGCAGAGGTCTCTTGAAGTGAACACATTTCTTAAATATACATACATTAAACAATTGACAAATTTTAAACCATTGTCACTCTAGGCATTACTGTCTGAACCCCACTCCTCATTATACATTGATGAAAGCATCACTTTATAGGCTATATGAATGTAACTAAGCATATTTATAAAATTAAGAAACTATGCATTCATTATACTAGAAAAATAATCTGTAATATTATCAAAATGTGTGCAGAATGATACTTTATTGTTCCCATGTGCATATATACTTGCATTGAGAAAAACTGCATGCAAACATACCCAGAATACAGAATATATTATGCAGGCTGAACTTGGTTCTAATATTGAAATGCAGTAGGCCTTTAAAATTAAATGGAATGCCTTTGTGCCTTAAATATGTTGTTCAGCCGAGAAGGTAGCAATGTGTTGCCCAAAGGATATCCCAATGCATACCCCAGCATTATATATATACATGTAGTACATTTTAATTTGCATACTTAATAAAGGCAATCTTTATTTTGTTGGATTTATATACCACTCCTTCCACACTTATGTATTATTTGGATCAGTTTCCAATAGTTAAGAAAATCACCAACATTTTGAATTGTGGTTAGAAATTGATGATTAACCTTTTACGATGTGACATATTTACAATGACTACCACTCTTACTGCTATATTCTGGGCCAACTAAATTTCCTAAGTCGTTTAAGTACCCACTGAATAAATCAAACTACCTATAATGGCATGTACTTCCCTAATCAGGTCTGACTCATCAGGAACAGATGCAATTGATATGTTAGTCTAAACTGGTAAATGCACAATCACTCATGAAAGTTAAAATCAGGTGTTTGTGAGTACTTTGAAACAATGATAAAATGGGATACAATTTTTAAAATAAGTAGAATATTCTCAAATCTATCTCTCATTTTATGTCAAAATTGAACAGCCCTCTCTGAACAGAGGGGGAGGGATACAACATAATCTATCTCTAGTCTACAACACAGTCCTTTTAGCAGTTCCAAGAAGGCTCCACACCCATTTGCATCCTGATGACACAGATGAACCTCCAGGTGGCCTCAATGACTCTCTAAAAGAATGCAAATGACCAGCTGTCTGCAAGGAGTATAAATCCTTCCATTCCCCACCATCCAGTCAGAGCTGAAGAAGCTTCTTGGATGAGAAATGAAATGGCTTCAAAGAAAAACAAGAAAGTCCAGTTGCCTTGTGAAAAAGCATCTTTGGGACAACTATGACCTGGATGACTGAGAATCTCCATAGACAGTGAGACATGACCTTATTTTATTTAAAATGTAGACTGTTTAATAAGGTGACCAGAAATATTTCTGTTCTAAAACTACCCCAAAACAATACTATTCAAAAACACCTAAGTTAGGCTACCAGTACACACTACAGTAGTGGCCAAAATTGTGGAAACCTTTTGGGGAAAGTGTATTTTTGAGGTTTGATGGCTAATAACACCACTTTTCTTTTGGAGTAGTACCATAAAATTATATATCAATGGAAAGATAATTTAATCAAGAATGTAATGCAACAAAGTTTGTTCAATTATCTGTACTGTATTCTATGAAAAGTTATAGCCAAATAACCAGAAAAAGGAAGCACAACTTGCTTAGGTTGATATCAGGTAGCTTTCCTTCATCTGATTGTAGCCAATGAGCATGAGTGTTTAGAGAGCCAATCAGGTGTCATCTTGTTTTGGCAATGAGCCAATCAGATCACAGTAGGATTCAGTTATTGATATCATGTATTGAAGCTGAGAGGAGGACATTTGTCAGTGTGTTATGTGATCGCTATCAAGTTGGTTGGGTTTTTTGTGTTCTTTCATTTAGTGAGCTTGTAAAACGTAATAAAATTAAAGTAATGGTGCAAAGAGTTGACTGGTTGCCCAGAAAGCGATGTAAAATAGTATCATTAAGTGAACAAGGCTACAGTTATAAAGAAATTAGAAGACAAATTGGTGGAAACTTAACCAAAGGTGGCATTTCTACTGTACACTTTCCCCAAAAGGTTTCCACAATTTTGGCCACTACTGTAAAGCACTTTTTTTCAGAAATTTAAAAAATGGATACAAATTATCCAATATTATCATATCAGGAAGTTTAAAATCCTCATAATCAGCAGCAATCTCATCCCTGCTATAATTAGACTATCTGGCCTCATGCCCTAGAATTGTACAACCTACCCACCAACCTCTTCTCAATATTTAGGGAGGAGGAGGAACTGTTGAGGAATATTATAATAGAACTATTATAATATGTTCAAGAAGCTACTTGTTTAAGTAAATTACAAATAATATGCTAAAAAAATCATCCATGCAGGAAAGCAATGCCTAAGCAACTATGAAGCCCTAAGCTGTTCCCTACATAACATTCTCTAAGCACCACCAACTGCAGAAAATCCAGCACTACTTTCACTACCATCCAACTAGTTCAGATGTGAAGGCCGCCAAGCATAAGGATAACAAAAGTATCCTGGTATATTATATGCAACAATATATGTAGAAGAATGCTGAATAGAGCAGGTGGTTGAAGACCATAAACTTTAACAGATCACAATCAGACATTAATCCTAACCTTCTGACTATCAAAGAAGTTATCAGGTATAGAATCATAGGGCTAAAAGGGACCTTGGAGGTCTTCTAGTCCAACCCACCACCCAAGGCAGGAGTCCTTATTCCATCCCAGACAAATGGTTATCCAATCTTTTCTTGAAAACCTCCAGCGATGTAGATGGGACAAATCTACTCATTTCTATGATACATCCTTAGTTTCTTTGTCCAGGTTAAAGTTCTAGATAGCCAAAGATTTCTCACTGGCTGATCTGGCACTTAGCAAACCCATCAGTTTCCAGGGCCTGAGCTAACAGAAGGGGAAGGAGGGGAAGACAGACTCATCCTTATTTAACATAATCCATTTGTTTCTGCCCTTATTCCTTTTACCCATAGAAATGACTGATTTCTCCCATATGGCAGGGCTAACATGATAGTCCTCAAAACTACTCTTTTCCAATGACAGTTATGAGAAATTGAAAGTGGTTTTTTCCCCCAGATACACCAAGCATCAAGACAGCAGCACAGAAATCCTCAAAGTCTGTTTCTTCAAGTGCTAAAGCAGAGTAGGAATGTGTAGAATATAAACACTCAGCTGCCATTAACAAGCAAGGGCTGAAAATGAAAGTCAGAATTCTACTGTACAAAGGTAGAATAGATGGTACTTCATTTAAACCAGGAGGAATCCTAACTGCTCAGAGGCGTCAAATGTTTTATAACAGGCATGTCAAACTGCCAGCCCGCGGGCCAGATGTGTCACGCCAAAACCACGCCCACCCCATTGCCAGCAATGGGGGAAAAGTCATCACGTGATGTCGCGAGTTTGACATGGGCTGTTCTTGAGTTACAGTAATAATTTAATCAAGCTGTGTCTGACAAGAAGAGCCTGACACTTTGAACCAAAAGAATCACTCATGTGAGAAAGATTAAAATAAGAAGTAGAAAACAGCCATTAATCTCACAAAATATGTAATAAACATATCAAGAAAGAAATATCAAATATTCATGGTACTCACACTGATGTCAGTCACAGCCCAATGTCTCCAGAAGCGATACTTTGGATTAGATCTGCTAGGAGCATCTGGATCAACCATGATGAGAACATACTTCTTATTCTGTAAAATATATTTGAAAATCAGTCTTAAGGATTTTGTTATTTTGCAAATTAAAAAGGGAACATTCTAAACAAAACACCTATTATCCATCTAGTCATCTATGACAACAGATCTTCAGTTCCCTTTTTCTGCAGCAGTAGCAATTTACAAAAATACAATTCTCACAGAACCAAAGATATAGATATTTCTTGCTGTTGATACATATAGTTTCTAAATTCAAACTATCTCACAGATAAGAAAGAAAATTAGTATTTGGAACTACAGGAGATTTTGGTCATTCTGATTTGATGATCTGTGCTTTGAATTGTAATGAGAAGTGAACTTGCTTCAACACTGGTGACATTTTGATCCATAACACTTGTCCCAGTAGAAACCAGAATTAATTCTTGATGTCAATCATATTCAGTGTGGGTCCCATGAAACGTGCCCTGTTAGTGACATAAAAGTATAGGGTGGAATGTAGAGTAGGTGTTTAACTTTAAAGATCATCATGATAATAATGAATCATGAATAATCATGATAATCAGAATGCAACTGGCAACCAGTAAGGCTGTTTCAACTTGAAAGTTATATGAGACCTTCAAGAGACCTCACTTACCACTTATTGTCAGCATAGCTTCTGAAGAGAGTTCTGATAAGGAGGATATAATACCTATGAGAGACTGGAATCATAGTCATTTGTCTGGGAAGTGCCAGAGATAAACATGTCTTCAGAAGCAGAAATAGTCAGAGAACAATCAGATGAAGGAATCTCCACTTACTAGCCCAAGGGAAAAAACTTCTCATATTGCAAGGTTAGAATAATGAGCAAATAAGGCTCAGAGGTGACAGGAGGAGGATTGTCCTGGCTGATTAATCAAACAACATCTGGGATGAGACACTCAGCCTGGCAGACTGAAGCAAGCTGGCTATTCATGCTTTTTGTTGTTTGGTGTTTATGTCCTTCTCTGCTTCTTGTACCCTATGACTCCTGAAATATGTGCTTTAACTTTAGATCATTCTACAATTTCATCTATTCATTTGCTTGATTAATTTGCTCAAGGAACCTGGGTATGACTCAGAATGACTGGCCATTTATTTTGTGATCTACTCTTCTTCTGCAAACTCTCTCCTTGTGCTTCGTCAGCTTCACTCTTCAGATGGAAATATATAGTTATAATGCAAGGTGGATTCTCGTCTAGGTATAATTTTTGGATTATTTTAAGGGCTCATTCCTTGAAAGATGTATTAACATAATCCAATCTGTCAGGAAGAGATGCATCTTATCAGCCAACTCTGATGAAAGATTCTTCTTCCTGTAAAATTTCTCTATGTCTATTTAGCATCAGATATAAAGTCCCAAATTCCGTGACCCGGAACAACTCATATAACATTCATTGCTGACATTCCTGGGGTTAATAACCACTCTGTTTTTTGCTGTCAAAATTTGCTTTCTGATATTTAGTCCCTTGTAGTCTAGAGACACTCAGGCTGGTAGGAAAAAATGAAGCCAAGTATAATCAGAATATTGACAATCAGCTCCAGTCTCTTGGAGCTGCTACACATCTTTGACATCATGGACATGATCCTATGACATCGCTTAAGGATCCATTTTTCTTCATATGATATTCACCATTTACATGAAGTTGCCAAAAGATTTTCATAAAAAAAATTAAACTGTTATCAGTCTCTACATGATACAAGGTTATATATTTCACTCCCAGCTGCACCAATTTGCTTTCAAATATAATTCAAAGTCTGGTTGAGTTCTTCAACTTCGAAACCGCTTGGGATCCGAGGACTACATAGACTCACATGACTCTTCCCAGGTTGAAGTCAGGTTAATACCAATATAAAAGGGGGTATTTCCAATGGCCAATCCAATTTCACAGACTTCTGTACTGCCTGATAATCACCCAACCTCAGCTGTTTCCATTTTTAGGGCTAAAGTGAGGACTTGGTTTTTTTTCTGGCTTTTTAAGTTTGTTTCTCACTTTTTGTTGACGTTTCAAATGAATACATTTTAAAAGTACATTATGTTTAAATGCTGATTGTATTTTAATTTTAATTAAATTGCTAGCCAAATGTTTTGAAATAAAGAAGTGGATAAAAGTTTATTTTTTAATCCAAACTAAGTTTCTTTCCTCTTTAATGAATGCTACTTAACTCAATGGGCCTAATCCTAATTAATAAGCTTGTGGATATTAGGCATTTCATTCTTATTCACCAAGTGCTAAAATATATGTGGGATGGAAATGCTAACTCTAATTTAGAAAATCAGTAAGAAGCAAAAACATGACATCCAACTGTCTAAAAATTCTAGGTTTAATAGCAACTGCTGTACCAAATATTTCATCTTAGTTGCCAATGAATAAAACAGTTTTTAGAGAGTCTTAACAAGTTTATACATGGTTTCTACACTATACAGTTAACACAGACATGAATAAATTGTTAGTCGACATTTATATAATATATAAGAAGTGGTGATAACTCCCAACAACAAAACGTTATTTAAAAAGCATTTCCTGTACAATAGGTTATTTACAGAAATCCTTATTTATAACAATTTTTCATTCTTTTAATGCTGTCTAGAACTAATTTACAGTGGATGGCCCGTAGTAGAAGACTGATCTCCATAAGAATTAAATGAGTAATGAGAGAGAAGGAGAATTACAAAACCAGGGTTTTATGTCTTCCCCACTTTGATTCATTCCATTGGCTCAAAACAACTTTCAGGCAAACATTTCATTCACCTAATATTAATGCTGTTAAATAAAATGTGAGGTAAAATACAGTAACATTTAGACATGAATATTTACTTTTCTAAGGAGTTTGCCATTTGTGGCTTGGTTTAATATTGGCTTTTTGCCAGCGCACAAAGTATGTGATTTTCACCGTTTATCACGGGAGGAGGTTAAAATAAAATACATGCTTAAAGTGAGAAACACAGATTGCACAGATGACCAGGATACTTAATATTACGGCTTTTGAATTATAAAGGTTGAAACGATTTACATTATTTTTGAACTATCTTTGTTTTAAGCTAGTGTGTATGTCTATTTCTTTTCTATTTCCTTCTTTGCATCCATTTTAAGTGTTTTCCTAAATTATATTAAGGCATCCTTCATCCATTAAGATTGTATTGTTTAAAAATATTTAAACAAAACAAATCATTCAAAAGTAAAATTTTCAGTTGTTTTCAATTCCCAATATCTAACTAGGAAAAAAAAGAAAGTCATTGCAGATGATTAAATGAAGTTGAAAAAGACAAATCCCATCCCAGGAAATGCCAAAACTGTTAATACCTTAATAAAAATCTATGATATATTTGAATCTGAAAGTGTATGTACAGTTCCAGTAGCCATACTCTGCTCATGGACAGATAATTGGTCAGAGTCTCCAGCTTATTTGCTTTCTTTCTTTCTTTCTTTCTTTCTTTCTTTCTTTCTTTCTTTCTTTCTTTCTTTCTTTCTTTCTTTCTTTCTTTCTTTCTTTCTTTCTTTCTTTCTTTCTTTCTTTCTTTCTTTCTCTTTCTTTCTCTTTCTTTCTTTCTTTCTTTCTTTCTTTCTTTCTTTCTTTCTTTCTTTCTTTCTTTCTTTCTTTCTTTCTTTCTTTCCAACATAATGTTTTTTAGTAAGAATAAATAAGGTACGGAAAGCATGAAGAGTAGGGATTCTGGAATTCTTCCCTATCCCTTTATTGGCAGTATGTATAGGAGGTGTCTGTTTTTTTGGGTGTGTTAACAAAATAGCATATTATCCTTCCCTATACAGGTAATCCTTGTCTTATAACAGTTTGTTTAGTGACGTTCAAACTTACAAAGGCATTTTAAAAAGTCATTTATCATTTTTCACGCTTACAACTGTTGCATAGCCCCATGATCACATGATCAAAATTTGGACACTTGGCAACTGGCTCATATTTATGATGGTTGCAATGACCCAGGGTCACGTGACCACCTTTTGCAACCTTCTGAGAAGCAAAGTCAATTGGGAAGCCAGATTCATGTAACAGCTGTATTACTACCTTAACAACTGTGGTGATTCACTTAACAACTGTGGCAAGAAGGATGGTTATAAATAAGAACTACCTGTTATCTGCTTCTGTCTTTCCCTCATATTTTGTTTCTGTATATGGTGTACCTTGGGAAACACAGAGTGGGCTGCATTTGCTCTAGTTTCTTCATATGATCAGGAGTCAGGGTGGTTTAGAACTGGATAGTCAGCAGTATTCTAAGCCAGGGCTTTTCAACCTTTTCACCCATTGTGCCACTTTTAGGATATGGCAACATCCGAGTACCACCAGTCGCCTAGTAAGGTGTCAAAAACTTGATGACCAAAAAAAAAAAAAAAAAAGGAAAAAAGTGATAAAGTACTGGTAGTCCTCGACTTACAACAGTTTGCTTAGTGACTGTTCGAAGTTACAATGGCACTGAAAAAAGTGCCCCCCAAGCCACAGCCAAGCAAGACACCTGCCTGCCCGCCCAGCGGCGCTCTTCCTCCTGTCCGAGGTTTTCATTGTTGTGAGCATTTCTGTTGAGGATTGGCAGCGGGGGTGGGGTGGGGGGGTGTTTAGTTTTTACTCCCCCCCATCTGCTGGGTGGTTGCAGCAGGTTTTGGTCACTTCACATGACCCTGGGACACTGTGACCGTCATAAATATGAATCAGCTGCCAAGCATCTGAATGTAAATCACAAGACCCTGGAGATGCTGCAACATTCCAGCTGATCGGCGCTTCTTCTGGGCTCAGCAGAAGGGCCAGGATCAGCGCCGAGCTCCAGCTTGAGCCTGGCACTGATCCTGGCGCTTACACTGAGCCCTGACAGCCCCGAAGAAGCGCCGATCAGCTGGAGCCTGGCACTGATCCTGGCACTTCCGCTGAGCCCTGACAGCCCTGCAGCTCCAGCCATCTCTCGCTCAGGCTTGTGCGGTGCTGCCACCAGTTCAGCTCATTCCCCTCCCCCACTACTTTTCTAGGATGGTCGCGTACCACGCCAATGTACCACAGGTGGTACCCGTACCACTGGTTGAAAAGCCCTGTTCTAAGTCACTGCTCAATTGTCTATCCCATAGGAAAGCATGAGAGATTTTTTTCCTGTAATATTTTTCTCCCAGCTGGATCCGGTCTTTCTTTGCCAGCTTATCTCACCTACTAAAGTCAGTCCAATTCCATTTGGTTTTTGAGAGTAACTTTACTGATGAAAGAAAATACAAACAGAAGTCCCAAGTCACTTTACATAAATTCTTTCCAACATTGGGAAAACATTGGATTGGGGAGAATATAAAAGGGGGAATGGAAAAAATGGTATGGAGAATATCCAGGAAATTGAAAATTTTCTCTTTTTTTCTATCAAAACATTAGAATTAGAATCAGGGTTCATCAAGTGAAGCTGACTGGAAGATAATCTAGAACAGTGATGGCAAACCTTTTAGAGACTGAGTGCCCAAACTGCAACCCAAAACCCACTTATGCACCGTCGAGTGCTGGGTGGGTGTGGCCATTGGCTGGGTGTGGCCCATTGGCTGGGCGTGGCCCATTGGCTGGGCGTGGCTGCGGTGGTAATGGCAGACTGGGTGGGACTAAAACGTTCAATCAATTCCAACTTTGCAAGATCTTTTTTTTTCCCGCGAAAAGTTGAAATTGACTGATTGAACTTTTTTTTTTTTTGGCACACGGCGGCGGAGGCCTAAAGCGAAAAGGTTTTATAAAACCCAGCTGAAGGCCTAGGACTGGGGTGACGGCGCACGTGCCCACAGAGAGGGCTCTGAGTGCCGCCTCTGGCACCCGTGCCATAGGTTCGCCACCACTGATCTAGAACCAATGAAATAAAATACTTTTTCACACAGCACAAATTTTAATTGGGAAATGCATTACTGTACGACATGGCCAGAAAGAAATTGGATACATTCATAGAGAACAGATCTATCACCACCAACTATTAGACTAAACCCAGTATTACTTCTGATTTGGGGAATTTTGCCTCCAAATATGAGTTAAAGAGGATCACTGGAAGAAGATGGATATATCTTCATCTCCTAGAAACATCTGTCTGGTCATTGTGAAAAATAAATAGCTGCACTAAGATGGCCTCGGCCTGATCCAGAGAGGATAACATATTTCTTTAAAAACCAATTAAAATGTTTATTATGTTTATTTTATACTTATTTGTTCCAAGAAGATTAAATATGTGATTTCATAAGTGACACAAGGTTTGGCCAATCACCAGAATTATAATTCTGTTGCAACCAGAAGTGTTCTACTAAAACTGATCTTGGTTTAATTAGTTATGTTATCAGTTTGACTCAACTTGAAGCCTCAACCACCACTACAATAGGATCAATTTGCCTTCAGAGCTTTGTTCCAATAACTCATCATCAGACAGCCCAATTTTTAGTAAGAACATGTATTGATAGAAGAATTGTGCTGCAAGTCCCTAAATATAGAAATCTAGTCCCTGGCTACAGTTAATAGTGGGGCACTTTCCCATCAGTTCAGGCTTCTACTTTCCTCATGCTCATAGGAGCTACCTCCAATTCCATGTGTATTTTTCCATAAAAAGGAGTGTGATAGTAGAGCTCCATCATTGATATTACAGAAGCATAGTCATTCAGCTCAACACTATGTTTCTTGTATTCCCCTTACTATCCCATGCTTCCTCCACTACATTCATGCCTAGTTTCTGTCCTGCCAACCATGATGAAATTTTTAACACCTCACCTTAAATACGAAAATATTTTGAAATGACCATGTGGTTCTTTTATTTGGGAGGTGGGGGAACAAACTGAGATCGGAAAGTGTGGAATTTGATTTCTAACTTAGGTGGGTTCTTGGTTTTGCTATGGTTATGAATCTCTCACTTTTGTGTTGGTGCCCAGCTGGTGAGAACAGAACGTGTAGTCATGGGACTGTCATCATGTGCTGTCCAGGTTAACATGTAGCATTTCTATTACTATTAACAGACTTTCTGCTCCTCACTCCATCTGTTCTTCTAAATAATTGCAGTTGTACAGACCATGTCTTCACTGCAGGCAGACTCTGGGGAGAGGATAGTGCTTTTATGCACAAAAAAAGTGTTAAAAAATAACAGCAACACGAGAATAAAGCACTAGTGAAGCTAACAGCAGGCTTGAATTTCAGTACAGATTGCAATCTACAACAGCATCATTACACAGTTTCAGGGTGGTCAAATGAGACCTTAAATTAAAGGAAACAGGGCTTGGCAACCTTGTGACAATTTTGGGCAAGCTCTATCTTTATCTATGTATCAACTATACCATTCATATGCTGCAGGATTACACACACACACACACAGCGTCCAAGAGATTTTAAAAATGCTAGAAGAAAATACATAAAACAAAAAACTTTCAGAAAATATCTTGAAATGGTTTTGTCTCGCATGCCTACATGTAGCAGAATATACCACTAATACAAGAAAATGAACTCTATGTATAGAATAGGGGCAAACATTTACTGTCACATGAAGTCATTTTCTGTTCCCACAATTGCACAAGGTAAGATGAGGTCTGATGACAATTTGCATATGGAGCTGAGATTCATTCAGGATCTGAACTCTAGGAATATTTTTAGTAGTTGAGAAAAACTAGCTGAATCACAAGACAGTAACTCTTGCGGGTTTTAGATGGATTGAGGTGCTTTTAGTACTAGTACATTGTTTAGATTGCAGTTAAAACACTTATCTGGATTTAAATCTGATTAAACATCACCTAATTTTTAGGTAGATATAGGATTCTTAATATATTGACTTGCCAGAGTGGGGTACATATGCTTTTAGATATGCTTTCACTATCATGGTGGTGTTTTACATTTTAAATCTTTTAAAGTAATTTCTGTTTTAAGTCCTACACTGAAAGTTTGTTTTAACATCTCTAATCTGTTCCCCATCTAATCTGTGACTTCCTACTCCATTCCTCTTGATCCTTTCCATTCAACATTCTCATCCTCCTTGACCATTCTCAGTACTCAAAATCTCTATTGAAAAGATTCCTTTCTACTTGCAGGGGGGGGGGAGGGGGGGGAAACCAGGAAACAATTCCTTAATTTCCTCTCTTCTATTTTTCTCAAGGCAGAGATTTTCTGCTTGGAGAAAAGTCATGGTTCAGTCCAAAGGTTTGATTAAAAGTGGGGGTCTCTTTCCAGGAAGCCAGATTATCACCTGGGCTCTGGGATGAACAGGTAACCTGGCTCTTCAAATGGAGCTGGTTCCCCCAGGCTGGCTTGTGGCTTGACTGTTAAATAATTATCATATTATTGTATTTGAAATTTATAAATTTGTGTATGATGTTTATTTGCTTTCCTTTTGCACCTAACACTAGTGGTACAACTTAATTAAACAGTCTAAGATGACTTTTGCTGCTCACAAGACAAATGCTCTCATTAATGACAAGCTATTTTTAAAAGGGCACCTATATGTACCATATTGTGCTGAAAATGCTACAGACAGGCAGTATTATCTTCATAAATTTCTAGGCCATCTGCTATCCAATGTAAAATTCAGGATCTGTTATTTCAAGCCTGTTCTGTTGAGCATCTGTACCTACCTTACTGGTTAGGATTTAAGAAGATCCCCTATATAATTTTATCCAACTCATTTTAAATTATCATTCAAGTTACAGCATAGTTTGAACATATGAATAAACTAACCCCCGTAGCCTCTTGTGGAAGGTGGTGACAGATCTTGTCAAGAAGCATGGATCATAAATTGCAGGATAGTAATAATAATAATTAAAAATGTACTGATGAGCTTCCCAAATTTCCTTTTCGTATGCATGCTTGTTCATACAAACTGGAGCACCAGCACAAAAGAGCCACTATTGTTCATTTATCCAACCTAATATTTTCATGAATTGTAAGTCATCCTTGAATCATTAGATAAGGGGACACTGTGGTATTTCTAAATTAATATATACCTGGAGCTAAGATTCAATTATTTAAGGTTCAGAGTTATCTTTTGAAACTAATCTGAAATGGCATTTTCATAGGTTTCCAGAAGATAGAATTTCAAAAGATGCAATTGGTGCCATATATGTGATTTTGCTTCTCTCTGTGTGTGCACATGCGTGTGTTGAAGGCAGAGGAGGACGCTAACTTGGGCCCCACTGGGCTCCCTTTGCTGCCTACTCCGTATCCCACATCCTGAACAAACTTGATCAAATGTCATAGAGCTGCCATCTCTGCTCTACAAAAATCCGTCAAGCTGCTAGATGCCAACAAAGAAATAAAAGTGGTTTTTTTTCACAACCTGCTGTCAAGTCTATTGGTCACCTGGGTTTTTGCTGCCCAATAACAACAACAATAAAGGTGTGATGTGTAAAAATTATGGAATGGAAGAATTGCCATTACTATCGCCTTCTCCATTGCTACTCCCAAACCAGACATAGCCTCAGAAGATCAGGATGCACTGGAAGATGAGCCTTTGGAAGATCTGGCAGCTTTCCTGATGATTGCTGCTAGCCAATTTCTTCCTTTTTTCATCTCGTCTTGTGAAGGAACAAGGCTTGGGGAAAGAGGCATACAGTACTACATCCAGGCCACAAAACCCCAACTGACCACTAGATGGAAGCAAAGAAATACAAAAAACTCCAACTCTGCCCCATTTGAAAGGTCTGCTTTGTGCATTGCTATACTTGTCTATGTTTTTAGACAATTTTCAGCTGTTTGGTACATTAAACATGAGGTAGTAAATACATTGCATAGAATCTTTAATAAAGTAAAATATCAGCATCATAATATACAAGTCACAAAGAAGCCGCAATAATTTAGGAACTGTAAACAAAAGATGAGAATTGCAGATGCAGATCTATTGGAACTGAAACTTTTTTTTAGAATTAGAAAGATGACTTCAAATTTCTACCTAATGATTCCGTACACCATACCTTTCATTTGCAGAACTAGACAGAACCTGCCACTGTCCTACTTGGATTGTCTGTGCGCCTTAGTTCCCCATCTGCAAAGCAGACATCACCATCTTACTGTGCTTCATTGTATGATTTGAAGGATTAATTAGTTAATGTCTGCAGAGTGCTTTGATGATGGAAGTGTTAAGCATCACATTTGAGCTACTAATTGCTTCTGGATGGGAGAAGCCGCGTATATAATTTGAGTTATTATTGTTAAAGGCACGAGCTGTTAGATTATCCACAGGTTTAGAAACTTCTTTAAGAAGGGATTTTTTATTTTTATTTTTTTTTGAGAATTACAGCCAGAGACAAGGCAGGGCAAAGGGAAAGGGATTAGTGTAGGAAGACAAACAGCTTGAATAGATCCAGAGGAGATGGGGCAGTGCAAAAATTAAAGACCTAAATGAAAGCAAATAGGGTGTTAAGTGACACACATGGAGAGCTTATGGTTTCCTAGGTAACAAGTGCACTAGAGAATTGCCATACATGCACTAGTTAAGAAGCCCATCATATATTTGCAGCAACTGAACAATGCCAAGGAATGTGTCAAAAGTCCAGACTGAATTCATATGGATTCTCAGAGAATCAGCTACAGCATTTAAAAATAAAGAAGACTGAGGTAATCTGGAAGAATCTGAACATCCAGTATATTCTCTTCACATTTGGAGAAAGATAGCTCAGAAATGACTTCTTCTTGACCCAGGAAATAAGAAACGTGACTTCTAAAACATAACACAAAGGAACTTTGATATGTTCACTTCTGAAACTGAGAAACAGATGGAAGAATAAACTCAGCAATAATTATATGAGAAGTATATGAGAACACTATGTTAGTATTGGAAGCCTGGAATAGATCTCCAAAACATAAGAATATGGCTAAAGATTTAAACAAGGAAATGCAGTATAACAGAAAGACCACAGAAATGCAAAATTCTGAAAAAGCTGAATGGCCGAAGTGCTGAGCTGAAATTATAATTGAAGGAAAATAATTTTGGATTAAAGTAGTCAAGATCATAAGCTATATTAACTTGTGACTGATTTGCAAAAAATAACTTGGAGTTGCAAGATACAAAAAAGTATGTCAGAGTTCACATTTGAACAAGCAGAATTATTTGATTATTTGATCTTCCAAACTATCTTAATTAAGTCATTTCTAACAGCAGTGAAGAGAGAAGGTTACTGTATGACTAACTTTAGCCTCACACTGGACTGGACTGAACTGGACTGGACTGAATAGGAACATAATTCCAGATAAGGCTGCAGCTCTACTTTGGCTCTTCTCTGATATTAAAAAAACAGAACTGCAAATAAGAAGGTCCCTGGTATAACCCTCACCAAAGCATGAATTAAGCATCGCAATTTAAACAAGGTTGCATCTCTCTGTTTTAAGTCAGCCTCTTCAAAAATTAGTTTATTCTCTTAAGATGTGATAAAAGTTAAATTAGAAAATTAATAAGTAAATAGGTTTATTGTTATAACCACAGAACATAACAGCCTAACATAGCATAAAATTGATAAAGTAAAATGATAACAGAAAGTAAATTATAAAAAAGAGTGCTAGATATAAGAAAATTGAGAAAAATAAATCCAGGGCTATAGCTAAAACCTTTTTCTTTCTTTCTGAACTTAAATGTCGACAAAGCAAAAGAAGCAACCTGGCTATTAACAGCTGGAAACACATCTACAGGAAGATAATCAAGTCCAAGCTTTTGAGTCCACCTACCATCAGTAATTTCTGTCTTAATCTCATTGTAAATGGGACAGTGGAGAAACACAGTCATCCACTTGGCCAGCACCACAGAGGCCTGGTTCATCTACAAAATCTCCTTTCAACCTGAAGATACAGTCTCTGCAGGGAGAGGGATGTAAAAGCCTTTCTCAGTAGGGCACTAGTAGTATTAACCAGTTCTGGGAGACACATCTTAGATTACATTACGTGGAAAATGCTTAGTGTTTATTATAATGCTAATGAAAACAATAATAACAATAACAATAATAATATATAATAATATTGTCAGCTTCAAGGATACAAATACCTGGGGATCCTTCAAGCTGACAACATCAAGCACACTGAAGTCAAGAAAAAGATTAGAAGTGAATGCATCAAGAGAGTGAAGAAGATCTTAAAGTCCAAACTCAATGGAGAAAATGCCATCAAGGCAATCAACAACTGGGCAATTCCAGTCATTAGATACACAGCTGGAATAGTGGACTGGACTCAAGCAGAACTGAAAGCAATGGATAGGAAGACCAGAAAAATGACAATGAATCATGCCCTTCGTCCATGCAGCAACATTGACAGACTCTATCTACCAAGGCAAATAGGTGGGCGTGGATTGTTGCAAATATATCAGATGGTTGAAGAAGAAAAAAGGGCTTTGGAAGAATATCTGAAGAAGATGCACTGAAGTTAGTATGCCAGGAAGGCTTACTGACTACTGGAGAGACCAAACTGGCCTACAAGAAAGACCAAATGCAGAATAGAATGGAGGCATGGGAAGACAAAGCACTACATGGCCAGTATATTAAAAAAAATAGCAGGGAAAGCAGATAATAAAAAGACCTGACAATGGCTAAGGGCAGGAAAGTTGAAGAAAAAGACTGTTCGACTAATTCTGGCTGCACAAGATCAGGCCTTCAGGACAAATGTATACAAAGCCAGAATTGAGAAGACAGGAACAGACAGTAAGTGCCACCTATGCAAAGAAGCTGAAGAAACAGTGGACCACTTGGTAACCTGCTGGAAGAAGATCGCACAGACTGACTACAAGCAGCGGCATGACAAAGTAGCAACAATGGTGCATTGGAAGATCTGCAAGAAATATCATTTGCCTGTAAGCAAGAACTGGTGGGATCATAAAATAGAGAAAGTCATAGAAAATGAAGAAGTTAAATTGCTCTGGGACTTTAGAATTCAAACAGGCACATGGCACATAACACCCCGGACTTAACAACTGTCGATAAGAAAGACAAAAAAGTCTGGATAGTGGATGTGGCAGTGCCTGGAGACAGCAGAATAGAAGAGAAAGAATAAAGAAGATAACAAAATACAAAGACCTACAAATAGAAATAGAACGACTGTGGCAAAGGCAAGCAAGGATAGTACCAATAGTAATAGGCGCCTTGGGTGCAATCCCAAAACAACTGGAGCACCACTTGAATACCATTGGAATTGACAAATTTGCAATCGATCAATTGCAAAAGGCAACTTTACTGGGGACAGCTTCCATTCTGCAACGATATCTGTAACACCATCAAACATCCAGATCTGCTTATCCCAGGTCCTTGGTAAGTCATCCTAGATACTTTTATTTGTTTGTTTAACTCTCAGAATTTGCCAGTTGATGTTCATGGATTATCAGCTCTCCCTAGTAAATCATGCAGGAAATACAGTAAGACGAACCAATTTTATTTTATTGTAAGGTAACATTAACAAAATCTTGCAAGTCTAAGGGCACCTGCCTCCATTTATAAGTTCTTGCTCCAATAGGAAGGATCCTTCCTAATTTCCTTTTCTGACCATTAAAGGACTGTGGGTCCCACCTCTCTTATCTGATTGTTTCCTTGACTCTTCCCCTCTTTCCTCAACATCATTCATACATTCCATTATATGTATGTGTTTTCCTGTTGTAGACCTTACATTGTATCTTGTAAATTGTATTCTAGAAGAAAACCATCAAGTCAGAGAACATCAAGAATACAGCAGGTCAATCCAGAGAACCAAAGCAAATGTTCAGCGTGCAAGTCTTCATTTTTTCCTTACAGTTTTCTTTATATGTTCATGCCCACACACTTATGAGACATCAATGAAATGTCATTGCTCACTTATAATAAAATTAGGTTAAAGTTTATAAAACACCATAAGTGGCTTAAAATGGAAAACACAATATTAAACAGTAATGGAAAAGTTTACAACAAAAAAATATTTCAAGACATATCAGGTAAAATTCAAGTTTCTATAATAAAGACAGCACAGTGTTAAGGCGTAATGGAAGCAAGATCAGAATTCACATCCTAAATCTTTCTCCTGAAAATTATAAATAATAAAGTGGGAAAATGCAGCGCCATTCTTAAAAGTGAAATAAATAAAGGTGGAAAAATCAGACAGGAAGCAAAAATGCATTCTGCAAAGCCGCTTTGAATTGGTTGCAATATACGATGATGAGAGCAAATTTATACTTTTCATTTTCGTGGAGATAGAAACCAATTACAAATATAGGTTATAGATATAAAAATAAATTCGTAAAGGACAATACGGTTCTTTTCTACCTTCCATTCCTCAAACATGCTCAATCATCTCTAACTCACACAAGGTGTAATTGGATGGCATACTTAACATAAAATAAAGCTGCAGCAGAAAGGCTATATCCAGCATCTGGCAGCAAAAAGAGAAGTCAAGTGAAACAAAAACTACTCAATAAGAAAAAGCAGTGTGATTTCTTCACCTTGATAAAAGTTATCTGGGTAGACTAGGAGAATTTACATTCTCTCCTAGCACATAATCAGAAATCCCTTTACCTTATAATGCTGTCAAATCTTTTCCTTGGAAAAACTAATAATTATCAAAATCAAATTTAAAATCCTGCTCCTCTCACCACATATTTCAGAGCCCGGATAGAGATGTGCTTTTTCAGAGGCAAGGAAGTCAACTACTTTAATGAAGGAAGCCTGGTGCATTTTAAAATCACACCAAGTAAGAGGAAAGAGGCAAGCAATGCCGTCAACACAGCATAGCTTTCGAACCCAATTACTATCATACTGGCGGGACATGCAGATGGGTGACATTTGTCAATTTTTAGAAAATGTTATGAAATGTTATGAAAAATGGCACTCCATCACAAATTATTTTCATAATTCTGAGATTCTGTAAAACTCTTAGTGGGTTACATCTTTCAAGAATAAAAAAAGCTATTTTCTGACCAAAGTTTAAGGGCTAGTTCTGCATAATTATGCCTTATCTGTCATATTATTCCTATTTACGAGAAGCACTATAATGCTGATTGGCAGATTTTTTATCACATTCTCAGTCTGTTTAATTTCCATGAGTTTGATCTGCAAGGAATTTAAGGCAGCATAATTGCTGCATGGATTGGAGCATAGACATAATCAATGGAGCAATAAACCAATGAGCTCCCTCCTTTCAGCACAGCTATTTTACTACAATGGCAAACTTTTGTTGGAATTACTGTAATGCTTTATTAATTTTTTTCTTGATATAAATAACTAGGCTATACAAAGTTTTAAAGCAGTGCATCACTTCAATAACCATCTGAATGAAGTGCAACATCAAGGCTGTTTTGTGAAGCAATTTTTAACAACAAAGCACAACTACATTGCTTGGCCTTGCTCTGATTTGGAGTACTCTCAATCTTCTTCCACAGAGCTCAGTCTATGGGAGATGGTTGAGAAGAAACTTCTCCCATAGTGGTGGCTGAAGTGCTTCAAGCCTGGGCATCTTCAAAAACACTGTAGGATTGTGGATAGTATGTACCAATGATAGCAAGCCTGGACCTTGGGGAAAAAATCCAGAGATCTGCAAAGCTTGGTATTTCTGACAAACCTGAGACAATCTTACAGCAGCTCCTGAAGCCTACCAATGTGGAGCCTCCTGTGCTGTACTTGCCAAAGTTTTGCAGGGAATTGCAGAAGATCTACTCCTTGCTTTTTGGGGGGGCGGGGGGCAAGCACTATAGTAGCGATGCCACTCTCCTCCTCCATATCTCTCATGAGAAAGTATAACAAGCAGTGTTGGAGGAAGCAGGTAGCATTCACCAAATAAGAGGAGATGGTATTTGCCTCTTCCAGATTATTTTCCAATAGCTTTGCACCCTATTTGACAAAAGCTTTATGCACAAGGTCTTCCAGGCTGGGTAACTTTTGTTAAAATTGCTGTGGGCAATCTTGGAGTTGACCAGCCTGGAAGCATTTGGTGAGCATTGAGAAGAAACTTCTCCATGACACTGGTGCAAAGAGATTCAAGGCCAAAGAAATTATTTTGTTGAAGTGAATTGAAATTGCTTTGCCTGGGTTTGATAAATACGTTTTCTTTTATTGGCAACAATATATTAAAAAGACTGGCAGATCTTCCAGATTACCAGACTTTTCCTTTTTCACCTCTTCTGAATTCAATTTAAAACAATCTCCATGGCTTTACTGGGTTATTTTAAGATTAATATATCAGGTCAAATAACAAGCACAGACATTTTAGATACTTGCAAATCTAAAATTGTTGAGAATTGCACCATCTCTTTGTACCTATGGACCTTCTGATAATTAGGAAAAAGGTTGAGAGATAGATGAGGATAAGGGTCTTCATATATATGTCTCTGTATTTGTTTCTCATCTGGCCTTCTCTTCAAGTTGTAAATAAATGTATTGTTGTAACTATAGATTATAACAGTGTTGTAGCATAAAATATGGTAAAACAAAACAGAAATGGAAGAGATGAGAATAGAGTAATAAAATCAGTGCTAGATACAAAGAAGTCAAAACAAGGTAAGAACTGTGATTAAGAACTTAAAAATTTCTTCTTGGATATAAATGACAACAAAGCAAAAGGAGCAACTTGACTATTAACAGCTGGAAGAACATCTGCAAAAAGATAATGCAACCATTTAAGATAGTGTATAAGAGAAACTTTCAGGCTATAAACTCAAAATATAAGTAGTTCTCATTTACCAACTTGCCTCATTTAGCGACTGTTCAAAGTTATAATAGTGTAAAAAAAGAAAATGAACCAGCTTTGCGACCAATCCCTGCATTCATGGCTATGACCACGTCTCATTGTTACATGATTGCCATTTGGGCACTTTGCCACTAGCAAACATATATGACGTTGTAGTGTCCTGCAGTCATGTGATCACCATCTGTATGCTTCCCAACCAGCTCACAACAAGCAGAGTTAAGGGAGAAGACAGAAGTAGAATTGCAAGTTGCAATCACATTATATTTCACTCTACCACCACGGTGACTTGCTTAATGACCAAATGGGAAATTACATCGTAAATCCATCACAGTCACATGATTTTCCATTTAGTAACTGTGGTACTTAGTGACAGAATTGGTCCCAACTGTGGTCACTAAGTGAGGACTATGTGTAAATAATTATAAAAGCAAATGCAGAGAATTCAGAGAAAGATAACCAAGTAGGATTTTGGTTTGATGGGTCTTTAAAAATCTTGGCAAGCAAGATGCAAACTCTATAAGGTAACATATCTCAGAATCTTTTTATCTTCAAAAGTTAGGATTAGGAACTATGGGTTATGTATGGAGTGTTTTTTTTAGAAACCCTTGGATTATAGCAAGTTTTGGAAACACAAAGATCCTTCAAGTGTTATGTTGATGATTTAATAATTTGTTATGAAGACAAACAAGTTAGACAAGCAAAGAAATTGTAAAGAATCTGAACAAGGAGTAGAGGTAAAAAAGACTGGTAAGATCTCTTATGATCTTGGAATCCAGATTGTAAAAGATGATGAATGAAATTACTTCCTTAACTAGAAACAGAAGGTAGTTAGTGCAATGCCATAGAAAATGCTGTGTAACTTTTTATTTCTCTCAGAGAAGTAATGGAGATAAAAGCTCCTTCAAAAGTTCTTAAAAGGCTAGACAAGCTGGGAAGGGAGAAGGCACCATTTGTGCCCACAGTAAAAAAAATGACAATAAAGGTTATCTATCTATCTATCTATCTATCTATCTATCTATCTATCTATCTATCTATCTATCTATCTATCTATCTATCTATCTATCTATCTATCTATCTATCTATCTATCTATCATCTATCATCTATCATCTATCTATCTATCTATCATCTATCTATCATCTATCTATCTATCTATCTATCTATCTATCTATCTATCTATCATCTATCTATCATCTATCTATCAATCTATCTATCTATCATCTATCTATCTATCTATCTATCATCTATCTATCATCTATCTATCATCTATCTATCATCTATCTATCTATCTATCTATCTATCTATCTATCTATCTATCTATCTATCTATCTATCTATCTATCTATCTATCTATCTATCTATCTATCTATCTATCTATCTATCTATGTCTTTGATAACTGCAAAAATACGAATCCCGGGCATATCTGTTCAATAACACAGTCCTCGATCTCCGGGAGAAATATAAACCAGCTGTTTATTGTTAAAAAGTTTAAAACAATAAAAACAACTATTTACAATATTAAAACAACTTAGCTTTCGCTGGTCCCCTGCCAGCGTCCTCAGAGTAAAGTTTTGGGGTGAAAATTACTTTTATAAACCTTGCTAGCCTAACTGCTTACTCATTGACCGTGTGATAGGGCCATCCGTCCTGGCTGACCGTAATTGCCTTAATTGTCCCGCCTCCTCTTTTTTGCACTCCAGTTCTCCAACCTTCCTCCCTCCCATCCTTGTCAATCCCCTCCTTCCTGGCGTTGCTGCCGTTGGCTTGCTTTCCAGCTGCTCCCCCGTACTTGTTCTGGGCCTTACACCCAGATCCGGTGTCTTAGATGCCTTCCCATTGCCGCTCCCCTCCTTTCCATCCCGTTTGTCTGCCCGTTGTTCCTGTCTTCCATTATCTATCCCTATTAGTGCTATTTCCTCCGATTTCCTTCCGCGCTTGGATGTGCGTGCGCACAGCCGTATCCCGTCCCTCTGCCTCGTCTGCCTACGATCAGCTGGGCTATCTGCCAGCTCACTCCTGAATTCACCTCCTCTCATCCTTGCAGATCCTATCCTTCCTAATGTTGCTGCCGTTGGTGCGTTAGCCAACTGCCTCACCTTCCCCCCCTCCTTCTTATCCCTTTGAACCATCCGCTGTACCTGCCTTCCATTATCTATCCCCCTGGGTCCTATTCCTTCCAATCTTTCTGCATGCCTGGGTGTGCGAATGCACAGCCGCATCCTATCCTTCTGCCTCATCTGCCTAAGCTCAGCTGAGCCACCTGCTGCCTCGCCCTCAGTTCCACCCTCTCCCTTCCTTACCGATCTTATCCTTCCTGGTGTCATCCCTCCTGATGCGCCTTCCACCCCCACCCCCACACGCGTTTTGGGTCGCGCGGCTAGGTCTGGCATCCTCACTGCCCCCCCATTGGCCATTCCGGGCCGCACGTCCAGATATGCTTTTAATGTCTGATATGCCGGGGGCAATTCTACGTGTCGATTAATCGAGCCCGCATCTGAGAACCAGGCCTCCTTCAGTAGGCGCCCTCCTTTGGAGGCATCCTGGGTGATGGCTTTTGCCCCCATGAAGTCAAATGAGTGTCCATTATTCACCATATGCGTCCATATTTGGGAATACTGCTCCTGCCTTTTGACGGCCAATTTGTGTTCATGTACCCTGGTTTTTATCCGTTTGGCCGTCTCTCCCGTGTAATTACACTGGCAATCCTTGCAGTGCACCCTATAGACCACCGATGATTTTTCCTCCTCTGGCAGTGGTTCCTTAGGGCGCATCGTTTTCATACGGAGTGTTTGGTCGGGTCGGTGGGCCACCCTGATGTTATGCGGCGCTAATATGCGAGCCGTTGCCTCTGACACCCCTGGACGTAAGGTATCGTTGTCCAGGATATTGTCCCTAGGTCCTCTGGTGCTCTACGGGGTTCCTGGCGCTTACTATATCTT
The DNA here is from genome assembly GCA_023970755.1 of Azemiops feae. Classification (NCBI taxonomy): domain Eukaryota; kingdom Metazoa; phylum Chordata; class Lepidosauria; order Squamata; family Viperidae; genus Azemiops; species Azemiops feae. The sequence continues at coordinate 7,677 of JALGBA010000475.1, read as the reverse complement.
TGGACAAAACTGGCCGGGTAGCCGTTCCACCTGCATACCTGGTGGAGATGGGCACGTTCCACTTGCTTGGCCTTTTTGGTACTGCAATGCGTATCTATACGTGCAAATAACGTCCGAATGCATGCGATCTTGTGGGCTGCCGGGTGGTTGCTCGTGTAATGCCGCATCTGTCGGTATGGGTCGCTTTCCTGATCATCTATCTATCTATCTATCTATTATCTATCTATAATCTATCTATCTATCTATCTATCTATCTATATCTATCATCTATCTATCTATCTATCTATCTATCTTATCTATCTATCTATCTATCATCTATCTATCTATCTATCTATCTATCTATCTATCATCTATCTATCTCATCTATCTATATCTATCTATCTATCTATCTATCTATCTATCTATCTATCATCTATCTATTCTATATCTATCTATCATCTATTATCATCTATCTATCATCTATCTATCTATCTATCTATCTATCTATCTGTCTATCTATCTGTCTATCTATCTATCTATCTATCTATCTATCTATCTATCTATCTATCTATCTATCTATCTATCTATCTATCTATCTATCTATCTATCTATCTATCTATCTATCTATCTATCTATCTATCTATCTAGTACTTGACTCCAAACTATTTAGACTTTTAAAAGTAAACACCAAATGAAGAGACATTTAAAACAGGCCCTTCAAAACTGATAAATTAGACTTCAGCAAGACAAATAAAGGCAAATGAGGTCCAGGCAGAAGAAGAACATCATGGCTTCAAAATCTAAGGGACTGGTTTGGACAAAACTCAGCAGCACTTTTTCGTGCGGCTGCTGATAAAAACAGGATCGCCAACATGATCGCCAACGTCCGATAACGGATATGGCAGAAGAAGAAGAAGAAGAAGAAGAAGAAGAAGAAGAAGAAGAAGAAGACAAATAAGCCAGCACTCATGCTGAATTCTGTACCAATTGAAACTGAAATTTTAGTCACAAGCCTAACCCAACCTTGTTTGCACGTGGCTCATTGTACATCTTCAAATTATACCAAAATATCCCAGTAATATTTTACAACTTCGTTTTTCATGATTAAAATAAAGAAGACACCAATCTCTGTATATCAAGAGAGATCTCATTTGTACATGCACAGGATATTTTGAATTTTGCCTATTTGCCAAGATCAGATGAATCTGTCTCATCAAGTGTCAACTAAAACAAGCTTGTATTGTAAATAATATTCAGTTATCCTTAAGGAAAGCTTGTGACCCGAAGCATGCCAAGCCCTAATAAGCCATCTCTGGTGCATTTTTAGATTTTGCTACTTTACTTCTCAAAATTAATTATAGCCCCTTCATTCCTTGAGCCTGGAACAGCCATATCCTAGTCCAACAGGCCACAGAAGCCATAGGTACAAAACATTGTGAAACAAAGGGAGTTTCTGACAGAGAATGGCATATTCTGAGCAGTTATAGCAATGAAAAGCCATTATTTTGCCTTCGAAAGAAGGATCTTAAAGATGAGTATTAGCACCATGAACTCCTTCACTGTGACGGGAGCTGTACAGCAGCTGTAATTGCTGAACCCTAAGCTAGCAGACACCTCTAAAAAGCTAAAATGACTTTAAATGCCTAAACATTTTAAAACAAACCTTAGAACAATTCAGTTTCTACCTTCTCGTCTTGCACTCTCGCTTTCTCTCTTTTTTACAGTTTCCAAGAGCTGCTTTATGCCTCATTACCTACACACTGTGAGTGATGTCTGTCGGTCCTAGAGCTGTAAATACCTTAAATCATGCTTCATTAAGAATATCTATGGTGCTATTAAAGAGCTATAATAGACAACGAGTTAACAGATGATTAAATATGAACTCCATTTGTGTCAGTCACCAGCTTGCAGGAAAAGGCTTTAAGTTTTTTTTTTTTTTAAACCTCACACTCATTAGCTGCTGAAATGTGGCTCAGTCAGGTGCTGTTGGTAGAACTGGGAAAAGCAGCATTTCTGGTGCTTAGTATAATGGCAATATATTAGAATCTAGTTTTCCCTATCATGTATGCATACAAAAGGGCAAAGAATGCTCTTCCTTTAATACCAGAGCAGCAAACTCCCTAAAGAATTTGCATCCCTGTTCCAAAGTTAAATAGGAGCTGTTTGCTACTGAGATTTGTTTTTCCAAACTGACAACACAGACAGCCTGCTTTGCTGTTTCCATGCATACAATAAAATACCATTTTGAGACACATGCAGTAGATCAATCTTTGATTTTGGTTAGTCAAATGAGGAGGAGGAGAGGATTACAAGGATAGTAAGAAGACATACGTTCCTTCTGCTGTGATTTTTGAAGTTATTTTAATGTCACTGGAACACAATTCCATGTCATTCAAGGGCATCTTATGGGAGGAAATTTTTTGTCACTTACAGGTTCCCAGTCCCCCACCCCCCTTAGAGGTACATTTGCATTAGCATTTCTCTGTTGCTTCAAACTGAAAAGAGTGGTGACATTTTGGTGACTTATAACCCCCACCTCCAAAGACAAATACCAACGGAACAGTTTGTGGATAGAATATGGGAGACCCTTGTCTGATGTTTTCTTGTATTTATTTGTTGGTCTGCTGGAGGATGCTCTGAATGTTCTATGAAAGACATAGATTCCAGCTGGGGAATTCTGTGAATTGAAGTCCATAAACCTCAAGGCTGTTAAGTTTGCTCTATGTCAGGGGTGTCAAACTTGCAACGTTACGTGACGTATGGTGACTTTTTTTCCATTGCCGGCAATGGGGTGGGCGCAGTTTCGGCATGACACATCCGGCCCGTGGGCCGGCAGTTTGACACCCCTGCTCTATGTAGTGCTGTTTGTGTTTTGAGGGCAGCAGAGGTAAGGAACCCTTTGGATTGGCTAGAAAGTTTGTGATGGCAATGTGGAAGAACCAAGTCTACTTTCTGGAATCACCCTTATATTTTTAAGATAAGCCTAAAATGCAATTTCTCCAATGTTCATCATATTAAATATATTGTTAAATATATTATTTTGGGAACATGAAAAATGGAGAATATTCCATACTCTTGAATAACTGACATGTGCTACAAAGATGCTGTCAGAATATTGGGTAGAAAAATAGTTTGTCCAAAGCTGGACAAAGGCTACTAATTATTATCAGTAATTCCTAATATTATTGACACCAAATCTCCTCCTCAACTCTGGTTCCCCTGCTTCAAGTTCCATTATGTTTGGAGGCTTTCTTGATTGTTAGCGTGAAGCCCTGAAAATTTTTTGATTTTTATGTCTCCCAATATTCTTCTGATTTTCTTTTGTTCTTGATTTTGCTGTACTTAAATTTGTATACTATTCATGTTTCAGTTTTATTGTACTCTAAAGAAGTATACAAACTTAACTGAAAATAGGACAAAAGCTTTCTAATTCCTAAAAGGCCAAGCTACCTTCCACATTTCTGCGAGTTATCTACCATTCTGTTCACCACACACAGAGTTCTCACGCTGCCACGTTTAACTGTGTTTTGTTGAATATACTCTGATTTGCTAGAATCAGACATCTGAGCCATAAACTATAATTTAAAAGAATAATTAGATTCACAGAACACAAGGTAAAAGTCAAAAAGCTATATTTTGACTTAGTATTTATTTTCCTAGTGACAAAGTCCTGTCTTGTATTTATTATCTTTGATTATTACTGGTTTTTTATTGGTTTTCCCTAGAGGGGAGTTTCTAGGGAATTAGATAATACAGAATTGTTGACCGTATCACATGCATATTACTTAGTCCCCGTTTAAAGAAAGAACAGTTACAGAGTTTCTGTAAACACACAGCAATGAAAGAATGTACAGTTCTTGTTCACTCATCTGTTCAGAGTTTCAGAAGTACATACCTGATTATTAATGGGACTTCAGTACTTTGTGTATGAACTGCATTGGAAGACTGAACACTTATCTTTTGGGGCAGTGTTAACAGGAACAGTAATTGAATCCTGTTGCTTCTCTTCAATCCGATACTGTCCTATGATTAAGTTAACTGAAAATGCTATTCCCGTCTTGTTCAAACTCTAAGTGGCAAAAGCCCTTTATCATTTACTCCCAGTCTTTTCCAGCCATTGTGCCTGATCTGCCTGTCCAGAAAGGCGAGAGGTCAGGCCAGGTCAGTCTTATAGGTCACAGAAAGAAATTAACTTCTATCCCCTTGGGATAGCTGCCTCTGTTTCATCCAGAGAAAATTACACATGTTAAGAGAAAATCGAGCAATATCCTTCTAGGACTACTTATTAGTCTTCCTTAAAACTATTTCAGAAGCAGTAAGAACAGACCTCTTTGCCAACCCCATCAGCAAAATTTAATGTCAGTTCAGGGTAGTCATTTCATTGGCCCTTCACCTATGATTGTTTGTATAGTCGTGACAAAGAATCTTCTTCACAACTGTTGATCCGAACCAAGAAACCTCTTAAGAACTACCAGAATTCAATGTATAACAGCTTATATGAACTCAGAAGTGCAACTTTTTAAAAATCCAAATGAAAGCTGCACAAAGCAAGAATCTACCATAAGCATTAGAGAGGATTGTGGAAGGGGGAACAATCTTGATTAATTTAGTAAGAGAGATAGATGCTAATATTAATTTTCCAATGAAGCCCTTGCTGAAACCTGCTTCTTTTCTTTCTTCCTGATTTCACCGAGCCTAATCTAAAATTATGTTATGCCATCTATTTGCATACTTAAGTGATTAAGTGTCCCAAAATGTTCTGAGTCATAAACAATTTTTTTAGAAGTTCAGATTTTTCAATATTTTAAATATGCAAAGTGAGAAAATGTCAATGTTAATGTGTTAATTTCTACTATGCCTTGTTTCTCTCAAACCTATGAAAAATGTGAAGCTTAAATAAGTCCTGCAAAAAGGAACAGTGCATCATTAACACAGTCAGATCTATATCACAGACTGAAGCAATTATCATTCCCTGAAACACTGCAAGCTGTGAAGAGCTTTCATTACCAAAGGTTTTACAGGTCGTTCACCTCCGTCCAATCGTATGCTAAAACAAGCATTTTCTGCTCTATAGATTTCAGCTTCACTTAAATCAGTAATTGCTTTGATTCTGGTACATATGGAACATGGAGACTTCATGACTAAGAATTCTATTAGTCAATAAGTTTGCTGCTTTTTATGAACCATTAGTCATCTTGTCTCCGTTCTTTTCCAGACTGGGTTAATGGATGGGATTGTCATTTTCCTGTCCAGTGAAACCTACTGTAAAGACTACCTATCTGATCCAATTATGTTTACTAGGTCAATCAGCAGGTTAAGCCATAGAGTTCTTTCTTCTGTCATAGAAGTACATTCTTATGTTATTTAGAAAGTATTGCTGAAAAGAAAAAGTTTGATACTTCATGTCAAATCATGAGGATTCTCCAAATGTGAGAATATAACATCCATAACACTGTCTGTGTTGCTGACCAATAATTGTACTTTTTCAACCATCTGTGTAATTACTTACATGGGATTTGCCATAAAGCAGCAATTCAAAAATTAGTAGCCTCATCCCCCAAACCTTGCTTAGAAAAAATGTGGATTACTGTAGGGCTCCAAGGTCTCTGCATTATTTAGAGATCACTACAAGGCTAAGTCAAAATCCTATCCTGAAATCAGAGAAGAAGAATAAATCATGGAACTATGTTAAACAGATAATCAAAAAGATATTTAAGAACAGCTGACAAGACAGAGGACACTTCTGCAAACACTTTTTTTTAATTTCAAAAACAATTTGAAGATGATCCACTGTTGTCTTCAGATTAATTGACTCTGAAGAGCTAAGAGCAATATCTTATTCTAAGCTTTTACAGATCCTACAGTAACAAAAGGTTGTCTCATCCATCAATAAAAATTCCATTGAAAAGGGAAATATGCACATATTTGCATATGCATGCCATCTACATTCATATTGTGTACATTAGTTTAGTGACGGGGGGGGGGAATCCCAGTAGACCCTATGTGAGGCAACTGAAAAGGCAGAAAGTTTCCATTTGAAAGACCTTAAAAGACATTATAGCTACATAACACCAATTCTCTGGATGCTGAATGGCTTCCACAAACTTCTGAATACAAATCATACTGCTGTTTTTGAGCTGTAAAGGTCCTTTTATTTGTTTTTATATTATCTTTATGATGGTAACCTCCTTCAAGCAGAAGCAACCTTTTCAACCCACAACCAAGAAGGGATTGATAATGGTCCCTCTCCATTTGTGAGACCTGGAGAGTAGGGAGAAAGCAATTTAGTTATCAAAACAATTGTTGGATAATAGATGTTGGGATGGACACATCGTTTTATATTATTTAATGCCTTTGGTTTTACATGTTTTATTGGTTATTCTAAAGCTGCAGGGAATACAACAATAAGAAACAAAGTATCCAAAGCAATACAATGCTTATAATGTGAATCCAAGAGGATTAAGGTATTTATTGGAAGAAATTTTTTTGCATTACATGTATTTGACATGTGGAAGTCACACAGCTTTGGAGTCATTATGATCTTGTAACACCTTTTAGAAAAAAAATGTGTAACTGTTTTGAAGGCTTTGCCCAGATGTCTGCACATGAACAGAAAATATTCTGCTGGGACTTGCAGTCAAATTTCAGGAGTGAAGGCTGTATCATTATCTAAAAAAATAACTGGTTCCAAGGATACTGCCATAAGAACAGATGAAGGAAATTCACTTTTGGAGATATGAAGCCTCATGCCTTCTAGAGTGAGAAGAATGACAAGTCAAAGACAAACTGCAAGACCTGAGTTAGATGTTAAACACTTGTGGTCTTGGAGGCTACTGTGATAGAACAGGGTGAGACTGACTCAGTGTAAAAATACCAGATTGACAATTTTTGGATACTTGAGACAAAGGATCACTGTAAAATATTGCTTTCAGGACTGGACCTACAATCTTTATTGGATTATAAAGGCTACATATAAAGATCAGGATACATATATATACCAGGTGTGGACATTAAAATCAGTAAAGTAAAATAATGAGGATATATGAAAAAATGGCTTCTTTATTGCTAAGCTTTCGTCAACAAACCGTTGACATCATCAGAGCAAGGGCTAAATAACAAGGGAGCCTGTGCATACACTTATATAACAGTTATAACGGTTACAGTATGGCATGTGCATATAGCGTGCTAATAACAAGCTCGCTCGCTCGTGTTTTTTACCTCATAAAGGTCAAAAAGGATATATGCAGTGTTATCTTCATTTTAGATGTCAAAAGGGTCTCTCTCTGTGTCTCTCTCTCTCTCCCTCTCTCTCCCTCTCCCCCCTCTCTCTCCCTCTCTCCAATCTTCTGCTCACCTGGCAAGCTGGCTTCAAGCTGTTCTCCAACAAGCTCAGGAGTAGGCAACCTCGGCTCTTTTATGACTCATGGACTTCAACTCCCAGAATTCCTGAGTCAGCATAGCTGGGCTAGCTAGCTCTCTCCTGCCCTTCCTGCTTCCTGTAGAGATGCAGCAAAGGGAGGAGCCCACCCAATAAGCTTTTCAGCTCGTTGGAGAACACCGTGAGTCCACTCTCTTTTTTAGATAGATAGATAGATAGATAGATAGATAGATAGATAGATAGATAGATAGATAGATAGATAGATAGATAGATAGATAGATAGATAGATAGATAGATAGATAGATAGATAGATAGATAGA